>CM041544.1:6979500-8179500 GCA_023238725.1 Scortum barcoo
CCATTGTGTTGATAAGGTACTTTAACTTGACACACTGACCCAGTAAAGAGGATGTTGACTGGACTAGCTGTTTTCCAGCTAACAAAATATTACAGGGGCTTCGTATTGTTCACATAATTAAACTCTCATTTATGTGAAGCCACTGAAGTTTGCAGGTTATATATAAAAGCTAACAGATAGTAGCTCCATGTTTTTAGCTTCTGCTGTCAAATGTACCTGAGGCTAAGCTGAGGTTAGCTAGCATTAGCTGTTGTGAGCTCCCCCTCCTATCTTCGCGGCTATTTCCGACTAAACAGAGTAAATAAATTTAGAGCTAAATATCGTCTTACCCGACAGTGTGAAACTGGAGAGGCCCGACCACGGCTAGACTTGTCAAGTTCACTGCAGGAGACACGTAGTCAGCCGGACTGACAGCGACTTGCTGCCACATCCACAGCCCACGTTGGGTTGGGAATTGCCGTAGACGAGCTATGCACGAACGACGTGTACGTAAGATATCCGGTTACGTGCACGCAGCGTGCGGCGGCCTTAAGCAAGTCAGCATCAGTCCTTACGTACGCAGGAATACGCAGTTTGGATGGGTGGACTCTCATGTAGCTCAGTGGGAAGTTCAAGAGCAGGGACGAAGGGTGAAAATACACTTTTAGCTTTTGTTCAACTTAAGTAAACAAACTAAGCCACAATAAGTGTAATTATTTATATACAAATTGTTCCCTACCATAGTTAATTATAAAATACATATACAACATATTTATTATTTATTTACATCAGGTATTTTTTTAGAATGAATGAATTCAATGAAGTCCAATGTCACATTTGTTAATAAAAATGAGAACATGTTACTAAAATTACTAAAAATTCAGTTAATTTCATTTTCAATCAACTGCTTTAACTATCAATGAATATTGCTGCTGGCACATGTTGTACAAAGTAATCTCAACTCAAGGTCCACATAACTTTTCATGCCATGCCATCCAGGACACTCCAGCTGCTGATGAAGAGCATTAGATTTGGGTTAAAGTCCCTGAAAAAGCTCATAAAAGGAAATTGAGTCAGGATTATTTTGTCAGTCTTATCAACTTTCACAATTAATGAATTCATTTAGTTCTGATTCCATTTTAAACAGAGAAGCACTTGGAGGAAAGATAACTGGTAATTTAAGTCACTTAATCCGGTTTGTTGGAAATGTGCCATTCAATTGTATGTGGTCTCCTCGGAGTCAATGGTTCGAAACATCTACTGGAGGATGTCAACTCATCTTTAGTAATCTGACACTGAGGCACATGAGTGGCGTGTGCATGCCAAGAAAGGCCTGTGAAAGATTCATGACCAGGAAGGCCAGGCGCACAGAGGACACTGAGCTGCCATATTAGGTGCAAGCACAGCTATGGGGACCATTGAGGAAACTTTAAAGTGTCCCGTCTGCCAGGACTTCTTCACAGATCCTGTGACGCTGCACTGCGGACACGACTTCTGTCTCACCTGTATCCAGGCTGTGTGGGAAACGGACGGGGCTGATGAGGGGCCTTTGTTCTGCCCAGAGTGTCAGATATTCCTCCCCTCTGGCCTCACTCTGGAGATAAACACCAGCCTTCAGACCAAAGTAAAGGACTTCTCCACTAACGAGCCGTCAGCAGCAGGGCTGCAGACGCCAAGCAGGGCAGCCAAGTCATCTTCAACCATCCACTGTGACCACTGCATAGAGACCCCATCGGTGGCCATAAGGACCTGTCTGACCTGT
Organism: Scortum barcoo; assembly: GCA_023238725.1. Classification (NCBI taxonomy): domain Eukaryota; kingdom Metazoa; phylum Chordata; class Actinopteri; order Centrarchiformes; family Terapontidae; genus Scortum; species Scortum barcoo. The sequence goes on from CM041544.1 coordinate 6,981,242, forward strand.
GATGCCGCACTGTGCCAGGCCCACGCCCTGCTGCACCAGCAGAGGTCTGCCCTGAGGGAGCACACTGTTGTGGATGTGACGGTTGACCCGCTGTCTCTGAAGTGCAGGGAGCACCGTGATGAGCTCAAGCTCTTCTGTGTGGAGGAAAGGGTCCCTGTGTGCTGTTTATGCGTTCTGGTCGGCAAGCACAAGAACCACAAAGCACTTCAAGTCAGCGAAGCATGCGCAGACTTCAAGGTGAGTATTAGTATTTTTTTCAATTGGTTAATGTGTTTAACTTTATTGTAATTATCAGGGTTATTTCTTCATGTCTCTGTCGAGGTATTTATTTTCGATAGGCCTGTTGTATGTCTTTAGAGCACATTAGAGACCACTATGAACCAACTGCTGAAGAGGAGGGGTGAAGCAGAACATGCTATCAAAGACTTGGAGTCACTGTACACGCAAACAGTGGTACATTTAATGAGAAATACCCCTTTTCAATAATCAATTTTATTAAATACACACCTGCTTATATGTATTGAAACAATGTATATAAATCATTTATTTCCTAGAACTCTGCTGCAGATTTCCGAGAGAGAGTCTCCGACAAGTACAGCCGGATCCGCGTCGTGCTGGATGGGGATGAGCGTCTGATGATGCAGGTCATAGACGCAGAGGAGACACACATGACAGAGTGGCTGGAGGCCCAGAGGGGCACTATGGAGGCTCAGATCAAAGAGATAGACAGCCTCAGAGCTTCCAGCAAATCACTCCTCCAAGAAACAGATGATCTGCGATTCCTGCAGGTAAGTAAAATGTACCTAAATGTTATGACAGTATGTTACTGTGATCATGTGAACGTCTCATAGAAATGCAGCTAAAGTGTTTTCTGCCATTGCAATACCTTTTTATTTTCAATAGCAAATCACAGCGCAGAATCTTTGGTGAGTATATCGTCTTCTATAGTATATCTTATTTTGATAGAATTTTTGCCTTCTAATTGTTTTCAGTCTTTGTTGTAGTGACCCTTTGGATTTAGCACCAATCAAGGAAGTAGACAGAGACCTGTGTGATCCTGAGAAGCTGAGAGCCGTAGAGAGTATGGTGGATGACCTCTCGGTGGCTCTGTCCCAACACTTTCCACGAATGTGGTCCTGTTAGTAAAGAAACTAATATTTTGCAATCTAAAATCAGCCCCCACTATCTCTGCAGTTGTGTGCTGAATGTAGATTTTTATTTGCAGATCTCAGCTGTCCTGCTCTGGACTCCAACACAGCTCATCCAAAACTGGAAATATCCCAGGACAGGAAACAAGTGTACTGGAGAAGGCAGCCGGTCAGTGAAGCTCTCAGCCCTCAGCCTTATGACTCCCAGTACAGCGTCCTGGCTCAGGAGAGTTTTACTTCTGGACAGCACTACTGGGAGGTCGTCGTACAGGAGAAACCTTACTGGCTAATAGGTGTGACCACTGGGCCAGTCCAGAAAAAGGAGGGTCAGAGCACCTCCAGCCTGGGTGTGAACAACACATCCTGGTGCATCTACCACGGAGACGGACAGTACCTGGCATGTCATGACACCCAGGAGAAGCAGCTGTCAGTGGGAAAGAGAGTCAGGAAGCTGGGCATGCTGGCAAATCTCCAGAAGGGGGAGCTCTCGTTCTACGATGCTGATGCCATGACGCTGCTTCACTCTTTCCGTGTGCAGTGTACTGAGCCTCTCTACCCCATGTTAAACCCATGCATCGATGTGAATGGACTGAACAAGCAGCCTCTTACCCTGTTTTGGATTAAGGACCGCTGGGATTGGCATGTAAACACAAGTGGGGGTAAAGAGTGAACTACGAACCTTAAAGAACTGTGTTGTGGATAAAGATTCACTGACTGAACTGTAGTTTTTCCTCACACATTTTCCCCCCATGTTTGTTTCATGTTCTTCATGTAAAAGATGTGTGGCTGTCAGATTATATGACCATCATCAGCTAAAACCATGATCAAGGAATTTATCTACCTCTGTATTTAATATAGTCATAGCTAAAGCTGAGGTAGATGATGAACATTCATGACTAATGACCAGCAGCAATCAAAGAGAAAACAGCAAGGCTTAAAATACTGCATTATGGTGTTCTAATATTATATTATGATATTATATTATAATGCTGATGTTTTATAGAAGTTAAGTACATTCACGTAAGCGCTGTACTTAAGTATAGATATGAGGCACTTGTATATAAAATATGATGCTTCATTATAAGTTCTCAACAGGACATACAAATACAGCCAAAACAATTAGTTGAATAATCTGTCAATTTACAGTAAATTCACTGGCTATTCATAAACGTTTTTGACATTGTGTAAGTCATTGTTCATGCATATATATATATATATATATATATATATATATATATATATATATATATATATATATGCATATATCATGCATATATATATAGCATAAACAATCAGATGAATAATGCGTATTAAAAATTATAATTAAATGCAGTCCTATACAGAATAGTTCAAATGAGCGTAAATACGTAAATAACAATAATCCAATCACATAATATATAAGAGATTGTAAATAAATACTTTTACTTGAGTAAAGTTTTCAATGCATGATTGTAACAGAGTTTTTCTGGAGTGGTATTAGTATTTTTACTTCAGTAAAGGATTTGAATACTTTCTCCACCTCTGGTTTATGGTCGTTTCTGCATGACCTTTTCAGTGTCTGCTTATGTCATGTACAGTAAATATTTCCATCAAGTGGCTTTGCACGATGACTCAAACAGCACTTTTGTTCTGTTTTTAAGTTTATCTGTTCAGTCAGAGGCTTAACAGCACTCATGTAGTTCAGGAAGTAAGTGACCCTTGCGTAAACTACTGCCTTGTTATCTGTACAACTGTCCCCTCGGCTCACCAGACCATGGAGGACAAGCGTGCCATTATTCTCACATGTCAGTGGCCCTACAGAGTTTCTGCCCTGCAGCAAACAAAATACCCTGTGAGGCCAAATGACATGAGCAGTGACAGAGCACAAGAGCACTATTTTTTTCAGACTGTTATTCGTACAGTATAGTTTTCCTCTGTGTACATTAACATCTACTTTCTCAAGGGAGTATAGTCTCAAAAATCCATATCGACCTGCCTGCTCTTTTTCTGGAGTGTGTCCCTTGGAGGTACCAGACACAAATCATCTGTCACTCATGATGTTTTCATAGACTTGCTGCTAGATATGCTGGAGCACATTTTGTGGCTTATCACCACCAAGAACTTGCGAGACATACTCAGAAAAAATAGTGGTCAGAAAAGGCTTTTCTGGCTTTTTTTTTTTTTTTTTTTGCAGTGACGTTGTCTAGTTGTTCACAATATTCAGTATATTCATGAAAAACAGGATGACAGGCAGAGAAAAAATATGTATTCATGTTTTTACACACATTCCAGCACTGTGACTCTCCTGATTATCCTGATCAGAGGTGTAGTTATTAGTTGTGCCTCCCTTAGGCCTGGTGAGGACATACAGTGAAGACACGAGGCGCAGAGCGACATAAAGAGATAATTGATATTAAACTAAACAGTAAGAGGAAACATTTACGGACATGGTATAAAAATCCTGTCACTACTTTGGGACATTTACAGTTCTGGTTGTGTCATCACTGATGCATTTGATCCATTTTTTTTTCAAGGGTCTCCAACAATCAGCTTATTGTTTTGATTTTTCTCTTATATTCATCTCCCTTCCCACTGTAATTGCAATGTAATTACTCTCAGGAGATCACAGAGAAATACTGTGCTTGATCAATAAGGCTACGTGGCATTTTTTTCTCATGAAAGGGTCAAGGCAGTCACATCTTAAATTTATTGGGTTTTGAAATTGCCTTGGGCTTGAATAAGAGTAAAAACCTGCTAGAAAACCAAGAAATTATATGATATTTAGATGTTCAAACAAGACAGAACACAATTTGATGAAAAGCTTTGTCAGTTTTTTGTATTAAGCAGCACTGGAATTTAAAATGGTGTTTTAGAGCTGAAAAGGAAAATACCAGGTACAACTGCAAAAACTCAAAAAGATAGATTATGACTGGTTAGACGTGCTCCATACATAGCCTAAATCTTTGGCTATGCTGCTTGAGTGTTTGACCTGATCCAGTTCAGGAAGTGAGTGACCCGTGTGTAAACCCCAGGCTTGTTCTTCCTTCCACATTGGTCTCCCCAACTCACCAGACCATATACAACATGTGTATTGTTTGTTTGACAAGTCAGAGGTCCTCCAGAGTCGCCCTGAAACAAGAGCAAACAGCTGACCAGATAGCACTGCTGCATACAACTATTTCAGGAGTCAGTCATGTGGATATTCTGAGCTATAGCTTGACAAGTTTTCTCTACTAACCTGGCAGGAATCCACCCCTCCCTGCAGGTAACCAGCACAGAACATAGTATTATCCAGGACTGGGCCATAAACGATGCGTTCAGAGCACTTTTCCTGGCTGATCAGCAGTACATTTGCCTGCAGCAGGTGGTTGGAACCATACTCAGCTGCAGATATGAGGTGGGAAATTAGGATTTTACCAAATATAACAGCAAATGCAACAACATTTTTACAAACCAAGCTGCCTTTAATGTAACCAAGAGGTTGGTTGTTGTTTTTTTTAAACTTTCATATCTTTGTCTCTAAAACAGACCAGAAGATGTAAATAAAAATTATGACTTTAATTTGCAGTTGAAGATGCAAGTGGCCTTACATTGCTCAGTGGCACCCCATCCAGAAATGGTACACTCCACCCCATCAGGCAGTTGGACGTCAGGCAGACAGGCCGTCTTCACAAACTGGGTCTCATTGGCACAAAATCCCTCAGTGCCTTTCAGCCTCAACAAGCCTTTGGAAATGCATTTTGGATTGCAAAAGTTGCATTTTTAGTCACAACTAAGTACTAAGTACTTTTCTTGCATTTTTACGTCACAATCTCAGTACTTTTTAGAATTTTTAAAGTTTACTTCATGGACTTCATTCCTATCATTACAAATGGCTACTGAGCCTCTCACCGCCCATTCTTAATTAACTTAAAAGGATCAAGATACAAAAGTAAGATGCCATCAGTAAGATTTATCAGATTCTAATATTGTTGCTAATACTTATTTCACATGAAGTGAGAGAGAGATATGGATCACCTATGTCGTTGTAAACAGCTTGAGGAGTCTCTCTGTAGTTCTCATGTCGAATGGTCTTTACAACTTCTATGGTTTGCGATGTGGCTTCCCTCGGATCCAGTGACAGACCGCCCATAACCACCTGCATGTCTTTGTTGTCTTCACTGCTCAAACACATACAGCACATGATTGAGATTAAGTCCGCACGTGAAAGCTTTTCCCTAATCGGCCAGTGTGTTTCAGTGTGTGTGTGTGTGTGTGTGTGAGTGCGTTTTATCAGATCTGTATTCATTATGACTTTGCTTACATGCAATGTCCAGCTGTCAGTACCCAGCAGCTCTTGATTAGAACTCCTCCACAGGTGTGACTGAATGCATTTTTGGAGTTCTTCGGTCTCACGTGCAAGGACACCTGCCAGGGTATACCTCCGGGAGGGACCTTCAGACCCCCAAAGATTCGGGTAATACTCTTTTTTGGCTGAGGCACCCCACAAGTGGAAAACTGCCGCAGTGGAGCGGCGGTGGTGGGAAGAACAACACCAATGGAGCCAGTAGTGGTTTGCGGGCGCTGGCTGGGCTTCTCGGTCGTTGGGATTTTAGTCGTTGGCTTGACTGCTGCTGTGGGTTCAGGTTTTGGAGGCACAGGTTTGGGGGCAGTGGGATCGGGTAGCGGAGCGACAATTTCAGTTGGCACCACACCTGAAGACACATTCATAAAATGTGAACAGAAGATAACACTTGTTTCTGTTGACCACGCTCATAATCTGAAAGCTGTCTGAAGCTTTCAAACTGACCTGTCGGTTTAGGACACTTTATCACATCACAGTAGTCCCAAAGCAATCTGCGGCCTATTCTGTAGAAACACCAGGGCATCCCTTCTCCGTCTGGGTTTCTGTGCCAAAGGAAGTGTGTGAGTAAATGCCCTCTGTGGTTTCAATGCACTTATATAAGCTCTCCTGACCTGCAGAAGTTGTGAGGGCCGAGTCCGTCTTTGTCCTCGAACGAGTTGAAGGGATCAGCCCCCTTCTCCAGGATGAAGTGAGAGTTCCAGTAGAGGCACTCGAAGCCATCATCTGTTTCACTCACATTGCCACGATATGACTCTCCATTATCCACATAGCAGTCATTTGGGCCTGAGAAATATACCACACTCAATCAGTATGAGGGTAAGGATGATGCATACATTGGACTGGAAGAAAGAGAACAATAATGTAAGGTGTATATTTACCAACATGGCAGAAGCGTCCTCTGAACCCTGGAGGGCACTCGCAGTCAAAGTCGTTACCATCCCTGATGCATTTTCCACCATTCCTACATGGATTAGGCTCACACAGTGAAACTTTGGAGAAAAACAGTTATAAGTGAAAGCTCGCCTTCAGAAACGGTGGAAACTTTTGGAGAAAAGTACTGTGTTTCTTTTAGGCAAAAGAAATACTCCTTACCATGTCTACAGTTTGGAGGCTGGAAGGGCTCTTTGCATTTGCACCCATAGTATGGGGGGGTTGACGTCAGCACACATTCGCCACGCCCGCATACACCTCTCCTACAAAGTTTTGGACCTGAGATGATAGTAGTTAGTAGGTCGGATTAATCTTCGCTCATTAGATATTGTGCATGCATGACCAACAACAACAGCATGAGAAAAGTGATTTTCTTTTTTTTTCAAACCTTTCTCGCATTTCCTTCCCTTGTATGGTTTAGGACAATCACATTTGAATTTTCTCTTGCCCTTCTTCTCACACACTCCATTGTTGAGGCAGGGGTTTGGGATGCATTCGCCTACGAAATGAGACTTTAAATTTGAATCAGAGCACTGTAGCCTGTCATCATGTCATATTACATTAATAATATACAGAATATCTGCACATTGAATGCCTCACCCTGTGGATCTTGAAGATCCAAAATCCAGTCACTATTTTGATCGTCATCATCGTCATCATCGCCAGTTAAGAGCTCAAAGAAGAAGTCTAAAACATTAGGTTACAACATTTTTGTTTTTACTATAAAACATACCTGGCATATTTCAGGTTTAGTTGGGAGGTTTTCACTGTAACTGTGGGGGCATACAGGATATTAAATGTTAAATTTGGATCTTAAAAAAGAAGCACTTACCTTCAATTATGTCCTTATATGTTTGTTTCCTTTTCTCGCTGTGTCTTTGATGCCCTTGATGTTCATGTCCATGACCTTCTTGATCGTGATGTTCGTGTTTCTTGTGCTTTTTAGGTTTCAGCTGAATAATGATTTAAAAGCAGCACATAAAAGTCATAATAATGACAAATTACATGCAGTTGTTTAGGAGATTTCAGTTGATATTTCTGACAGTTTAACATCCCCATGACCAAAAAAGAGTATTAGTTGCAGTTAATTCATCTTTTTAAACAGAAGTATGGGCAAGAAGCTCTACTGCATTTTATTCTCAGCAAAATCTATTTAAACACTGTAAATAAGACCCAATACATTCCCTTGTTGTTACACAACTGCTGTATGACATATATAGTGAATACATACTTCAGCAGGTATGAGGAGCACCACTAACAAGACGCAAAAGAAGAGGAGCTTTAGATTCATGATGGCAGTGGATCAGAAGACATCCAGGAGAGTAAAATGAGAGTGCTCTGTCTGGCAGATCATTCACAGCTTTCAAAACATTTGTGTAAGTACACCAACCTTTGATTCACTGGGGGTGTCTGGCATTCATCCCTGTTGTTGAGTCAGTTTTATTGATTTTAACTGTGCCCTTGGATAGTTATTTAGCTTTTTTTTAAAATATATATATATATATTTAGGAATAATAGGCGAACAATGCTCATGTTATCAAACACACAGAATAAACAAAGTTAGGGTGAAAACTCATAATCACTGTCACCCTTGAAACATTTTTCTTATTGAAATTCATTCAAATGGATTTTTTTTATCAAATACGATAAGCGCACACACAGATGCAACACTGAGGCTCAGAGAGCATATTTACAAAGCCAATTATTTGTTTGAATGTAGACTTTGGATCCACATACAATAGGTGCATATAAGGATAAATTATTATGTGCTTCACAAAATCAGTTTAGTAGTTAATAGTGTACATAGTATTATAGAATCAATAATTTCTATGACTTCTGAGTAAAACTGAAATCCATTTTAAACAGGACTTTGTCATGAAGAGAGAATTTGTAAACTCAAATTAGTTTCAGTGTCATCTTTCTTGGTTTGATTAGCGTGGATATGGGTCACACTGCTGCTAATGTTTCTGTACATTCATCTGAAAGTATAGACATACAGGTGCTGTGAATTTCTATTGGATATCAATAAAGTATCTATCTATCTAAAAGTTACCATGATTCATTGTGAGAAACTATCTTCCTACAAGAAATGTTTGTCACATTGTGCCTCATCTGACATATATTAGATTACAGTTTTAGAGTTATATCAAGGGTGCTACTTTCTAATAATAATAATAGTTGTAACTAATGGCTTTATTGATGATTAATAAAGAATATAGTAATGTTAACCATTATGTTTATCCCCATCTTGCATGACACTCCCTTTGTCTTTTTCACTAACTTTTTTTTAGACTTCCTATCATTAAAAGGATACGCCTGGACTGTTAGAGTTTGCAGACCAACTGGTAAATAGAAATGCCAAACAGAAAGGATACATTAAACTTCCTTCTTCCTGTAAGTGATGTATACAGCATTAGTAGATTATTTTTAGCCATTGCTATCAGTCTGCTGGTATTTTAGTCAGTCCAGCACTGTGGTGTAAGCTAAAATATCTCTAATGTAGATTGGTTGCCAAGAAATATACAGATATTCATGGTTCCTAGAGGATAACTTCTCCTGACTGCGATCCCCTGATTTTACTCTAATGAAGTTGATGTATTTAGTTTTTAGAGAAATATCTCATCCATGGTGCCCAGAAGATGAATTCTAATGTCTTTAGTGATATGTTAAACATTTACAAGATGGATCGCCACCAATCACGGTTCCCAGAGGAAGAATCCTGTTTTACTATAGTGCCATGAAGAGGTTGTCCTCCAGTCTACTGAATGGCTCGCCATGAAATCTGGTACCGCCATTCATGTCGCCATCAGGATGAACTTTAGATAACTTGCTCCACTGACCTCTAACAGCACCGTCATCCAGCCACATTTTCTATTGTCCTTTACTTTGGTTTATGACCAAACACCAGAAAAATTAATGACATTCTCCTTTTCTGCACTGTGCTTTGTGTTTATTGCTCATTAAGAAAAGTTAGCATGCAAACATGCTGAACTATGATGGCGAACATTTCCACCAACATGTTTGTTGGCATGTGCTCAAAGCACCACTGTGCATGCAGCCTCACAGAGCTGCTAGCATGGCTGTAAACCTGGCCTTGTTTAATTGTTAATAAAGCCATTAGTTACAAGTAATAAACCTGTAGAATTGGTGCATTATTAGAAAGTAGTTCCCTAGCACAAGGAATAACTAAAAGCTTTTCCGTGAAGCTAGTGATCTGTGATCACTGGTGGGAGATGGAGCATTACAGATTACAATAGGTTTAGCATTGGTGCCACTGTGGTCATGACCAGGACACAGGGCCAGGTGGAGGCAGTCTGAGAAGGTCCCTGCACAGAAGCAGAACAGCGGCATCATGTTGTCTGCCTCAAGAAATGTCACCAGTCCTGCCGGGAAACTACACAAAACACCAATGCGACAAAGGCGTTTTGTGAAAGGCAGCTGATGGGGGACCCCTCCATGCCAGGCTGTATACTCTCCATCAAAGTACTCCACACACCAAGACCCACACCCCCGGCCCAGCCAGCAGTCCTCAGAGGTGCCCTTGCGGGGAATTGTGGGATAGGTGACACCCAGCTCCCAGTAAGTCTTCCCAGTCACATCAATCTCCCAGTAATGGCGACCAAAGCTGAAGCCTTGCAAGCTGATGACATTTAGGGTGGTGTCAAAGCGTCCAGGGATGTCCGGAAGTTGCTGCCACGTGTCTGTGTAGGTTGCACTATCACCTTGGGGGGAGATGATCAGCTTCGGGTGGGCTGTCTCTGGATCCAGACACACCTCGCTGGAATCTGGAGACACACAATTAAGACTTTTCACCTGGAAAAAATCTACATGCTAAAAGGATGTTATAAGTTGGGCTTATAAACACAACAGAAACTATGTGTGAACTGACAGCTCTTGAAGAGTTTCTTGATTATGGGGGTCTGTGAGGAGATAAGCAGAAGCATGTTGTTGGTGAGGGTGAGGATCTGGTCAGCTTTAACCTCGTCCAGGCTCACACTGCTCGGGTCTGTCTTGTTTAGCACATCCACCACTCTGGAGGAGGCAGACCACAGTGACAAACATCAGCTGCTGCACCACTGAAACTTTTTAATTATTTATGATTTGATTCCATACCTGTCCACTGTCTCCATGTCTTGCTGCCCAGGGTATGAAAAGAAGGACTGAGGAAAAGCAGAAAAATCAAGATAAAAAAATCTGAAAGCAAAACGTTTCATTTCACGTGACATTTTTAGGTAAATATAAGATTTCATCATTTCAATGTCGGTCCACTGGGTTCAATCACCATTGTGTCAGGCTCTGTGTCGGTCTGCTCCAGTGCCACCGTGAGTCTAGCCAGGTCCTGTTCTATCTCCTGGATTAGGCAGCAGTTGCTTTCCATCAGACTGTCCAGGGCGGAGACAGCAGCCCGCTCCTCCATCTCCAGATGGGACAGGGTAATCCTCAGGTCCTCGTCCAGGATGGCCTGGATCTCCTGATATTTCCGGATGATGCTCTCCCTTATCACTGAGGACTTTTTCTGAGTCAGGCATAAGCATTTATCAGTTTATAAGGTGTAATTATGGTGTTTGTACTTTTCTTCCAGGATTGACTGATGACTGATTGACTGATTTAATTTTTTCATTTTCTTTTTTTTTCATGGTAATGTCACGATAAAGACATAAGCAAAGGCAAAATATAAGCATTTTCGTCTGAACACAACTTACTGTGATCTCTGACTGTCGTGCTGCCAGCTTTTTCAATCTGTATTTCACTGCTTCCCTTTGCTTCTTTAGACACTCTTGGTGCTTTTCTAATGTCTCCTGTAAATGGAAAGGGGCACACACATTCAGCACAACTCAATTCAACACCACACAGCCAAAATGTTTGTGGCGAAGTGCAGCTGCAGAAGCAGAGGCAGTTTGTCATGAGACTTAATGAAGACAGCAACAAAGCAGAGGCTGACTGACAGGAGTGCGCTTACTTTAACAACCATTCTTTCACCACTTTTTCTCTTCAAATGTTTATTAAAAGGCATGCTATATTTGATGTATTTTGATCCTGTATCCTATTTCCTTTGATGGAACTGAACGCTTTGCTGCGTTGCTGCCACGCTAATTAAGATTTTGCCCATTGATCTTCTCATTGCCATTATATGACCGGCACCCTGCAGTGTTGTGACCCCAGAGGCAGGCATCTGTCTTCTAAGTGTCAGCATTTGTCAGTGCTGCCTTCTCCTGGAGAAAAATTATGAATGTTGTGTCCACATTTATTTACATTTGTCCCACAATAATGCCCCCTGTGAACGAACGAGGCCACACTGCAGCTCTTACAAGTAATCACCAGGCAAGTGATGCATTATTTGACTGCAGTTCATTTTTGGGAGAGCCACCGTGTATTTATGTATTTTGTGATGTTGAGGCATGTTACTGGCATGTTTATGTTTTTTTTGTTTGTTTGTTTGTTTGTTTTTAACTACAAATTGCTTCATGCTTTTAACCAATGTTGACATTTTCCAAAGCACACCAAGGTTCTTGACCCCCTCCACCCAAAAACACATTTTGCTCATAGTTACCTCATTTAGCTGCTTCACTGTACAGAAAGATGTACATGCAGTTTGACACTGGAAGGAAGTTCTGAAACTCGTCTGACAAAGGAAAAAAGTGTCCTGCCTTTAATCTCAGTTTAAGATGTGTACATACAAGCAGGTGGCATCACAACTAGTCTGGAGGCCAATGTCGGTCCAGTATGCAACTTAAGCAAGTGTGATTTTGAAACTGAAACCTCCAGTGCACACACTAGGAGAAGGAGATATTTACTGTCTGTAGTTAACTTTTTCCACAGTGAGGGAGATGCATGACATGCTATTTTTTTAATCATTTATTGAACTTTTTGTGGGAAAAAAACGTATCAGACACAAATTATTATCATAAGAGTATTTTATGTCTTAAAATGTCTCTGGAGGGCATATTTAAGTGTGTTTCGTGTAATCCAGGGAGAAACTGTTTGCTTCAATCAATATATTAGGAAAAACTTTAAACATACTTGATGTAAGTTATACGTTCAATGTTCATTTCTCTTTTGTCAGTTACAGAAATTCAGTATCAAGCATTTCCTGGAAGAGTCTTCAGTGTAACGTGTTACAGTATATTTCAGGAATCTCTGATATAGCGTTTAGTAAGAGAACTATGTAATATACAGAGTTACCATGTTGTTGGAGATGTAAGCTCGTAGGATGAACGACAGGAAAACATGGATATTTTAAAGAGGATCAATGAATTTTGCAGTTTCTTGCTGCAGCTGCCAAAGCTCAGATGACTTCCCAGTTGTAATGAATGCATCAGCCTGGAGGTTCAAATAATCATTGTTTGCAACTTCATTAACGTACAAAGACAACTAACAAAACAGAATACTATTTAATGCAATAACAGATTTTAACAGTGATACGTTCTCTTTCTCTAGGAAAATTCAAATATTTGTTGTTTTTTTTTTAAATCATACTGATATAGATTAACACAAATATGCTTGGAGTGAAGGAAAACTTTATTAGTCAATCTAAAAAAAAGTTGTGGTGTGCTTTGGAAAATTGTCAGTTATGTTATTACATTATATTACATGATGTGTTGCAAATGGTCTTCTGAGGCACAATCTGCAATCAGGTTTCAATTTTGTCCACACAAAACTTCTAAGTGTTTGCAGAATCAGGGGCCCCAACTGAACAGTGTTTGCAGAAGGTCAGTACACTCCATTGGCCGATTGGTCCCTTAAAAGCCAACCAGTCCTCAGATTATCTCTCATGTCAGGTGATATCACTGAACCGTTGTGTTTATTGGTGAAATGCAGAGAAGAAAACAGAGAGCAGAAAAGAGCTTTGGTATAGCCGAGGATCATATGGTTCATGGTGATTTAAAGCTTTATTGGCTTAGATTTCAATACAACAAATGGCAGTGTGGGTTTTCATTTATAAAACAGTACTTTCAAATACAGTTGCTTCTTACATTAGGTGTTTTATCTATTTGTCGGTTACTGTATGTCAGATACGGCATTAAAATATATTAAGATTTGTACTTCCAATACATGTAAAGGGAACGTGTCTGGCCATGTTTATGAGAGCCTGAGAAGAGAGACATTTTCTTTTTGTCAGGGTCAGATGAATGTTTGGCGTGTACAGTAGGCAGGGGAAGGAGACTGATGATGTATGGGTGCTTGGATGATTCATTTCCACGTAGATCCAGTAAAACAGTGGATGGGTCAGCTGACTGCTTTCCCACTGGCTTTTTTCTATTTGTTTTTTTTTCTTTTTTATTCAAAGACTCACTGAGCCGATTCTTGCAAACTTTGGACTAAAAACCGTTTCAGCCCAAGCGAAGGAAAGCTGACACATGTTCAAGCTACGAGCATGGACATTTCGTAATGGCGCCATGAGGTTCTACTGTACTTACAAAGTTCCACAGGAATCAACAGCAACAAATAGTAGGAAGAAACAAGCAAGAAAGAAAGGAAAGCAGTTCCACTCAAAGCAAAGCAAGAAGTAAAACAAGCGCAGTCAAACCAAATAACATGACCCTATGTATCATTCATTTTCATTCTTTGTCATTTTTGAACATGGAAGAGATTCCCATTCCTTATTTCCTGTGCAAGTCTAAGTGGACAAATCATTCAGCTCACAGTCTCAGGAAGCATCAGAGCAAAAAAAAGAGTCCATTTCACGGCTTCCTTGATTATGCCAGAATAAAACAAACAAACAAAAAAAAAGAAGAAAAGGAAAGAAACCAAAAACCTACATCTAGATTACAGTTGTTGTGTGCTATCTGGATGAATGTACAGTATGTGCATGCTGCTCTGAGTGCTAGAAGAGCTTGGCCTTCTTTTTCATGTCGTTGCGTTTCCACAGGGGAAGCCTGTCAAACTCCTGGATCTCCATTCCAAAGATGTCAAAGAACGTTTCGGGTGCTAAGTGGCGCTAGAATTGAGAACAAAGGTGGAGAAAACAAAGGAGGGGAGGGTGGGAAGGGACGGGGTGGGGTTGGAGGGGAGGAGGGTTTTGGTCATGGTTAGCACCGAAGCCATAAAAAAGGGTCACTGCAAAAATGACAAGAAGCAATGGATACTGCACATTCCTTGCTACAGTTGTGTTTGTGTAACATGTTATTTACACAAAGTAGAGAAATCCAGTATCAATTGCGGACAGTCAGGTGGAAAACTGATACCTCCAGTCTGGTTCTGTCCACATCCCTGGGCAGTTTAGCTCTCCCTCTACTGGTTATCATGAGCATTTCATAGGGGTACACCTTCAGAAGGAGACACTCGTCAGTGAACAGGTCAAAACTACAAGCTGCAGTTCAGCTGCAGAAACTTGCAAACCATTTTTTTATCCAACAAAACTATGGAAATTGGATATTTCTGTAGTTCTGACTGTGACAGAGGGAACACTGGGTGGGAGAACAGGTATGTGACAGGAGGCCGACCGGGAGTGAGAGCTGGTTTTTTTTAATATATTTTAAAGGTTGTCTGGGGAAATGCAGGGTGCTATGGTGTGTTTTTTTTTATTTGGGTGTATAAACGTGCAATAGATTAGGTAAGGGCAAAAACATGAAAACACAGTTACATAATGGGCAGTATTTTTAGATTAATTCAATACAAACTAAAAAAAGAAATAACACCAGTAATGTAGGCCAAGTAAATCCACGTGGGAATGGTGGTCCTGGAAAACTGAGGTGCTCCTACTTTTCTCAATAACTAATCCCATCTGTACCGGCAAAGGATCGTTGTCAATTTAGCTGAAATGCTCAATAATAAGCAACTAGAAGTTCTGTGAGGCCTCTGACCAACTCATATCCACACAGTAATGTACAATCGCTTATATACTACACAGTATATAGTGATATGAGTTGTTTGGATGACAGTCTGGGCGTTGGATTCTCCACTGTATGCTGCATACAGTATCCAGCCACTTTAAGTCAAAGCTATGTGCAGATGAGCATGGAGAAGCCAGCATGCTTAGCGCTAGAGTGACTCGGCAGCTCCTGAAGCAGCATGCTAAATCAGGGACCCGGCTAATGTGAGTCTTTCACCTCCAGTAAAAATCTCTTTCAGCTCCCTATTTCTTCCACCAATGTCCCCGCAGTAAGAGAGTAAATATTTGCTAACTGTTTCATCTCCTCCTCCTCCTCTTTTGGGCTGCTCGTCAAGGTTGGACTACTCCTAGACTGGTTGCAAAATGTATCCTTGTTTGCACGTTTCAATGCGCTTAAATGGGTGAACAATGTATACATTTTGTAACATATTTCAGTGTAGATTATAGTGTTGTCATCAGTACAAGAAGAAGAGGATACTTGCTTTTGGTTCCAACATATTAGGCATAGATACTCCCCTGTCCATCCTTGCAAGTGCTGCACGGCCATCCTTAATGTGCTAAAGAATAGAACATACACAAATGTAATATAGTGGAAGGGGACTGCAGGATTAATGGCAATGAATATGTCCACTAATGACAGTGGGCACAGTTTTCACTGAATGGAGCGAGTAGCTTGTTGGTTATCCTAATTAGTATTCAAGATGGGCAGTTGTTTACATGTTTTCTGAATGTCTCTGGAGTTTTTTATTTTCCTATGGTGAATATATTTAAATGTGACATTTAGCTTGAGTCATAACACTGGTAAACAACACACAAAACAAGACATGAGGCGATGACTGTACATTGCATTTACAGTACACTGGTTCAGCTACTGGACAGTGCACATTTTGGATTTAAAATCGCTGCACTGCATGTCCCGTAGTTGACATTAATCCAACAGTGATGCAAGCATGTAGCAGGAGTGGGCGGTTGGTTGTGCATTCAGGGCAAGGTGCCTCTCGCAACCCATGAGCAAGCAACTATATGGTGCAAGGTGAGGAAGCATGCCATGTGAAAAAGCAGATGAGAGACATACCTGAAACTCTGCAGGACAACATGGGACAGAAAATGAGACTCACAGTTAATGGTTTTGCTGTCAAAATCCCCTGCCACGCTACTATCTACAAAACTTCTGTCTGTCCCTGGCGACACATTGTGTGAATCATTATGCAGATATTTCAAAATGCACGTCCATCTATGTACACGTAGCAAGCCATTTTTTTTAATACTGATGCTGAATAGCTCTGGTGAAATTGGCAAGAGATATGCTTGGTGGCCACATTCTGGCAGCTGCTCTCACCTCTGCCTCCGCCACACATGTCACCATAGCTGTTGTACTGGGTGAAATCTGTGGACTGGGGCTGCGGGGACACACAAAACAGTATATCAGCATAACATATGAGCATTTTGTAGCTGATTTAGAATTTAGAAGAAACAGAGTGGGATTTTAGTTATAATTACTACAAATAAAACATGTACAGAATTAATGCTTCTGGCATTTAATGTGCAATTTAAGCTCCATGGTGATTAGAGTTGGTCTCATACATGTGCATTTAGCAGTCTGTGTTATATAATCAAAAGAAATCTTGTCAGTATGAGCGAGCTCTCACCCGATGCAGCCCGTTCCTCCCGTAACCAGGCAGAGAGTTAGTTTTGGTCGGAGATGTCGGATCTGAAACATAAATATTGTTCAAAATCACAATCAAAATCAGGAACATTTACATTAAGAGAGAAATATGCAGACATCCAGACATGTTGCAGTAAAACAGAGGCAAAGATCTTCAGGTGTTATATAGCACATTCCTTGTGTTAAAGTACATTGCTGACGAGTCAAGAGCACATTAGCTGATGAAGCTGATCTGTACCTGCGTCACAGTTGGTCTGTTTGGAGTCGTATCGCTGAGCGGAGAGGCTACGTGCGTGACGCTCCCTGATCTGCTCTTTTTCCATCTCCTCCTTCAGAATGAGCTTTCCCAAACCAGACTGAATCTGCACACACACACATGCAAACAGTTTAGAGTACAGCCACGGATGAAACATTAAGAATGCATGTATGGCTTTCATCTCAGGCACATGACAATCAGCGCAACATCACTGATGCATGTTAACAAAAGGTTTAATGGAGGATATGTTACAAATACAATCACCAACTGTGTGCATTCATGTTGGTATTAGCGGCTGTCTCACTGACCTTGCTGAGATGTTCCTCCTGGAGCTGCTTTCTTTTCAAGGCCTCTTCCTCTTCCTCTTCTCTGGATCGTCTCCTCCCCTCTGAACCTACAGGTGCCGTACACAAGCCCAAAACTTTTCAGATATGCGCATTTATTAAGACACACGTACACTTCACAGGAAACCATGCTCCACATGAACTTGTGTAGTACAACCAGATGAAATGCTTTTTCACAGTTGAGTTTTTGAGAAAGGACAGAAAGATGTGGCTTCATCTGGCTGTAGAGCGGTGAAGAATACACACAGTTAATGAGTAATAGGTGGACAGAGGAACACAAATGTGAGACAGAGTTGACGAGACAGACAAACAGAGGGACTCATTGGAATATTTGTATTCATTGACATGATGGATGTTTAGACTTCATCATTCATGTCAAGATTTTACTGGATGTCAAATACACAGAACGGCACGATGTAGGACAGACAGACAAAAGTCAGTTTGAAGTCAGTCTCAGTTATCTCTGTCCAAGTCATTTGTGGCACTATTGTGTATCGCTAGTGCACCCATCATATGCAGAAAGTGAACATAAAATGGTGCGAGTGATCCTACCTCAAGCAGAAAATAATATGGCAGCAACAGAAACCAAACAATGCTTCTGCTTTGTGCAAGCAAAACTTAAAGGCAGGTACTGTAACGCCTTAATAACAGCGTGAGCTTGGAGTGAAGCAGGGATGCAGTTAAGCTTTTGGGGCAGCTAGAAGGGAGGAACAAGAGTTAGGTTGTGGTGAGGTGTCTATTGTACCGCTAGAAGGTGGTGGTGCAAGCATGCCCATCAGGAGCCTACTGTACCTAATACAGCGAGAGAGTAGGGCCAACGGTCGCCCTCACTCCGTGAGCTGTCATCCGGAGAGGGAGCATGGGCAGCAGGGAAGGTGGCAGATCTGATGATGTCATCACCAGACTTGCTTTGGCGTGCTATGGCAGCTGTATCTAGGTTGGTAACCATGGGAACTGATCTATCAGTGTCTGGGTCACAGTCTCAACCACAGGTAAACATCTTAGCACCATCTGCTCGTCTGGCACAAGGATCATTTAATCCTGGGTCATACAGGTTTAACATATGCAAAAAAAATGTCTTTCCTAACAAGTCACTGAATACTGAATGAAGCCTTAAATCTAATCTGCTGAGGAGGTGAAGAACTGCAAGTGGGTCAGAGTCAGTGGGGTTTTAAGGATGTTTGATTTTAGTGAAGTCTTGCACAGGCAAGATTACACCTGTTCTGAGAAACATCACTTGGAAGGAAAAAAAGCTGATCAAAACCAGCTGGTGTGCATTGTACACAACTGAAGTTTGCTCACATCATTGTTTTCAGATTCATTTTAAAGCAAGGCTATGTAACTTTTGAAAAAGAGATGTCACATTGTTCATCTCATAAAGGAAAGTTGAGTTCATAAGCCGTAAAACACAACCTTTTTTAATTCAGTGGGCTCAGGGTTTTGGCTGCTACAGCCTTATTTGGTCTGGTATGCCAATGTATCGGCTAATGTTAGCTTACGTTAGCAAACTTCAGATAGACATTACAGTGACATTACTGAGTCGGTTTGCTGACTTAATCACCCTTCATCACTACTTGTGCAACTGTTACGATAGCCTATCACAGATAAACATTTCAATGCTATGGTATCACAAAAGTAAAACAGTAGTAACGGATGTAAACATATCGTAACAGACTTCCTTTAACACAAACGGACACAACTCATCAAAAGCTACATAGTCTTTCTTTAAGTGGGGAAAACGCTGGCTGTAACGTTCCTACTGTGACTTGTTGGGATGGACACAGTGCAGTGTAAAACAAGCTACAGGTCAGACAGCAGAGGATTGGAGACAGACTTCAAACGGTGCTCGTACACTGACATTGGGGGTGACTACATGGTTATATGAATACAGTTTTAGTTGATCAACAAAAACATTGTCAGCAAAGAACCCAGCTTAATAACAGAATTACCTAGAACAGTGGTTCCCAACCTTTTTGGACTGAGGTACTCCAGATTAACTCATGTACCTCTTCAACGAATCCCACCTAACATTTCTCAAATATATAACTACTGATTATGTAAAGGTGGATATTGTTACAATATTTTTTTCATACTAATGAACTGTCAGTATTTAGGTTGGTTGATCCATTTATTTCGACCGCTGAATATATATTAATCACTTTAAGCAAACCATTTGAACTGTTTAGCAATTACCTGCTTAGACTAGTGCTAGGTTGCTAACTATTTTTCACATACTCTTCATGAATCGCAACATGTAGTACATGTACTTATTTGTGGATATATTCTTTTGATCAAATCAAAATTTCATTTTTTTTTCAAATCATTTGAGCCACTTCACAATCATTCTGCATACCTTCTGGAAGCTGCAGAGGTAGCAGAGGTATTCCCTGGTTGGGAATCACTGACTTAGATCATTACTCTGAATTAAAACTCTGCTATTTTTCTCTTCTTACAGCAAAACAGGCCATACTATGAGAGAAAATGTACCGTGTTGTTTGTAGATGGGTGGCTTTCTGTAGATGTTGCTCCCCTGATCTGAAAACATTGCAATACAGACAGAAATGACATTCACGGAGTATACAGTGCCTCTATTTTACAAATGAAAAACATGTTGTAAACATCTCAACACCAAGATATGGCCCTTAGGGATTACACTGAATGTCACCCTTTTTCCTGTGATACATCTGCATAGTTGTGAACGAAGACGGGAAAAAGCAAAAGCTGATCCCAAATGGAGTAAAATAGATAGATAGATAGATAGATATAGATAGATAGATAGATAGATAGATAGATAGATAGATAGATAGATAGATAGATAGATAGATAGATAGATAGATAGATAAGAGAAAAAAAGAAAGAAAGAAAGAAAAAGAAAGAAAGAAAGAAAAAAGAAAGAAGGGACGAGCAGTGACAGGGGTGCGCTCCAGCTCCTACCTGGGAGGTGGAAATGTTTAGGGGTCTGAGAGAGAGGCGGGGTGACCGGCCGGCTGTCGGGCCTGAGCGGGAGGGGGGAGCTCCGGCCACTCGGCGGGTCAGTGCCTCCAGTGAGAAGAACCAAGAACAGAACGTAAGCAGGGATACTAAAGGGGAACCACAGTCTAAACGGTGCAACACACAGGGACCAACGGGACCACTTGAAGTCATTTGGAGCGAATGGGGGACATTCTGGTTGGTTGGGATAAATGCAGTTAATGGAGCTGTGCGCTATGTGCACGTAGAAGGTAGAAAAGCACATTAAACTAGCAGAGTTTAAAATAGCCAGATTAAATGCTTGGGAGATGTGTTATGAGTCATGGAGTATAATGTCTGTTCGTTTATGGTAAAATATGAAATCACGGTTCAATAAGAGTTCACGTTTAAGAAGCTCCCAGCATGCAACGGCAAACTTATATTACAAAAGCTTTCTTTTTATCTCAGCCTTACAGTTTAGTGTCTGGAAACTCATTGTGACAAGGCAAAAAAGTCATTAATCATCCAACATTCAGGGGAACTGTCGGTTTGGATATTGGACTTGGATTACTAGTATCTCTCAAGTGCATGCAAAGCTGTAAAACACAAACACAAAGAGCCTGTCAGCTGCTTTGGCACAGGCTGTGTTAGACAAAGGTGAGTAAGTTCATGCTAGTTAGTAAAGGATAAATGTCTTGGCTGCATGGGTCGGACCAATACGTGGGTTTGAACATTCAGGATGGCGGTTATAGAGATGGTGGCCGTGGATCCAGAATGACAGATGGGGCATTGACGGGAAGTGGCATCCCAGATGACGATGGAGATGATGTGTTGCCTCGGCAGGGGAGGAGGGGGCAGTGGAGAAAAGTGGAGTGGGGCCCTTACCTTGGCTATGGGGAAGGAAGTGGTGTCTGAAAGGGGAGGTGGGGCGGGAGTCACTATTTCTGGAGCCCACACTGTTACTGCACAGGGAGGAGCAGAGCTTCTGCATGCCTGTCAGAGCCTCTGCAGGGAGGGAGGGTGTGGGGCAGGGGACAAAACCCCAGGACCAGGCAGCAGAGGTGGTGGACGATTTGGGGAGGAGATAGAAGGTGAGAAGGTGAGGGACAAAAGAAAAGGAAGATATACAGGAATCAAATGTCGAAAAGAGGAAATAAAAGACAACCAGAGTGAGAAGTAAGGAGTATTCAAGGTGAACAGTAAGAAACAAGGAAAACTATTACACCTTAAAATCAAACATTTTAAAGTAAAGAATAATAAACTCAGGAGAAATTGTGTTGTTAAAGGTGCAAAATTGACTGTCAGGTTGTTATTCTGCAAAAGGAGGGATTGCCCATCATGTCAAACCAAAGTATTACAAGAAAAAAAAAAACAATAACATAACAACCCAAAGTCAATTTTGGTGAAGTTTCCCTTTAAAGTGCTGAATAGGAGGGAGGTGAGGACCTTAAGGTGGAGGGTCAGTGAGTGTTTTACCAGCTGTTATCTACCTGAACTGGAAAGATCTCATCGATCCACAATGCAACAGTATACATGCGCATGCGCACATATACACACACACACACACACACACACACATAAATAGACTCACCTGGCCTGTGGAAATGCTGTGGTGACCGTGACAAGGTGGGGGTGTAACCATGGCGATTATAAACAGGTGATCCTATGGAGCCCTGACTTGTGGACCTTTGGAGGATGCGTTCCCTCCTGTCAAAAGAGCCCTGGCACACACACACACACACACATTATAAAGACACAATACATTATATCAGGCATTTACATCACATACATAGACAGTGAATTTGACAAAACTTAGAAGAAGCTCACCTCGCTGGGTGGGGTTGGCGACATGTTCCTTGAAGACTAGGAAGAACCAAACAGATCTGAATTACAACTTTGTATTTAAGACCACGTTTGAAAACAAGATGGCTGATCTAGATAAGAGCAGACTCCTCCGCAGAGGCAACAGAGCCCAGACAGCTAGACATAAATATCAGAGTATCATAGTGTTAATAGGCTTTAAATAACATCACTCTGTACCAGGACTAAGAAAGGATTATTTGCTGATGCTCCACATTTTTTGCAAGCTGTGTGCCTACGACGCACATGGTCTCCTTTTTATGTGATGCACACCTCTGTTCTTTCCTTTGAGATTTAGGATTATTTAGCATCATCAGCGCGCGGTGACGTATCTTACCTTGTCATCAGGCAAGGGGGAACGCTCCCTCCTGGCAGTGTGGAGCTGCGGGGACACAGAGGATCAGCACGGCACACAAGCTTTTATGACACAAATATAGCAGCACTAAAATATCACCCAGTGAGTATAGATTCCTTAGTGCTCATTAATCCCCTTTTTCTTCTTTTGTCTTTCATTAGAAAAGTTCTACTAGAGGAAAACTTAGCCCACAGAAAAAACAGAGGGTCATGTGAGGAATATTTCTCTTAATGCACAGAACTGTATGCGCATAAAGATGGCATGCATGCAGGGAAAGATGCATGCGGTCTTGCGTGTTTACCTCTCCCACACTCTCTCGTCTCTCCTCTCTCTCATCCAGGGAGGTGGTGTACAAAGGTTCATAGGTAATAAGATCAGGGCGCTCAATGTCATAAATGGCTTTGACTTTTGGAATGGCAGCTAGGTCTCTGTAATCAAGGATCTCATTGTCTACTTTTGCCTAGGGAGACAAACAAAGACAAACATGCAGACACGCACAAGGGTAAATGGAGATTACTACTGTAAAAAATGCTATTTCTGAACAATGTGTAACTGTCAACAGGGGCTGTTATAAGAACAAGGGAATATCTGACTAGAGAGACACTATTTAGAGACTTCAAACTTTCTTACATAGATCGTGTGACCCGGTGAGCCAGGTATGCTTGAACCAGGTCTGGAACAAATACTCTCGGATGACGACCTCGTAGGCTGTGAGGAGGAAAAAAACATGCGGCTGTTAGTCACAACACTGTCGATAAGGCAGCCAGTCTCCCATGATCCACAGCCCCCTGCATATCACCGTCACATTTTTTTTACCCAAAACACTCCAACATTACGCTGTTTGGCCTCCATACTGTATGAGCGATGAGCGGGAATTGCGAGCCCTGCACTTAGGTTTCATTAATTACATGAAGTGCTCTGAAATACTAACATGTCATCTAATGATTAGGTCATTCATTTGCAAATTTGCAAAGTGAATGAGTGCTTTAGCGCTGTGATTTCATGTTCTTAAGAACCTCATGCCTGTTTATGGGAAATGAGACAGTTTGGATGGCAGCAGCAGGTCTGAATGTTGAGTAATTAAATGAGCTTTTCACCTAATGGATAAATGGGGATTTAGAAAAAGACGAATTAGTCATCTGCTCCTCCAAATGTGCGCGCATGTTTGTCTCATGCACCTCTGATATGAGCGCAGTCTAAGGTGTTGAAAGACAAGACTGAATGGCTCCATGTGACACACAGAGAGGGCACTGCAGGCTGTCTCCAGCAGATGGCAGCATACAGTGCATCGTGTCCTATGTCTATGGTGGAACACAGGATGATGCCATCTCATAGCCAATAGCGAATACAGTACCTGCCTTTCTGTTTTTTGGAGGAATAAGAGGGACGGAGGCAATAGCTGTGGAGGAAGGGAGAGGGGGGTTCACAGGACATCACACAGGAGTTGTGCCTCTCCAGCCCGACTCACAGCTCACACACACATCAAGGTGAACACGTCAACATGTAAATATGCACATGAACAAATATTTATACGCACACACGCACACACATACACATGCAAAGGCACATAAACGCACCGCCTCAACAGGCAAATGATTTAAACCACAGTAGGTTAAGGTTTAACTGTTCAGCGGGGGAGCGGTGACAGCTCATACAGAGTCCCTTGTGACATATCCCGAATTTCTATCTTTTCCAGTTAATCAGTGTCATGAGGCGCGAACAGAAAGGTGCTTTCAGTTAAGACAAAGTCATGGACAATTGAGTCAGTGAAGCCCAAATTCCTACCCGCTCCCTGTGCCTCTCCTCTGTTCTGGTGGTGTTCTTGCATCCAGGATGCCAGACTGTTGATCCTGAGAAGGAAGGCAGAGAGAAACTTATGAAACATGTGGAATGAAGTATATTCATATTATTAGACTTCTTTAGAATGGTTTATCTGAATTTATGACTAAATGTGTTGTAAAATGGTATGAGACTCATTGCTTTAGTAATGAGTCTCAGTTTGTTCATATTCTATCTGTGCATTCAGACAGGTGACAAATTAGAGGACCTGATTCTAATAACTCTTCTAACACACAACTCATAGACATAAAAAATATTCTTACAAAAGAAGGCTTAAATTCCTGCTCTCTCTCAGTACTATATGTACTGATAATGCAATATTTCAGCTATCAGGCAGCAAACTCAGAATATAAACTAACACCAGCTTTACACTGCAGGCACTGGGTGTTAAAAGTCATCATAAAAGAGTTAAAGCAAAAATACTAGTAACGCCATCATTGCTGAAAAAATCTTTAACTAATTAAAATCATTTATTCTTTACTGAAATTTCTTATTTCTGGTTTTCTTGTTTGTCTCATTTTAATGATTTCAATTATCGATGCTATAATTGTCTCAGGTGTTTGCAGCATGGAAATAAACACTGTCATCAGTGTCATCAGCACAACATATAAGCAGACATATCACACAATCAAAATAGTATCCTTTAATTTGTCACCAATCTGCATATATATTCACAGACTTGTACTAATCATAGCAAAATATCATCATCATCATCATCATCATATATCATTAAATCCAACTAAAAGGGTTTTATACACATAAGACATCCTCAAACCAGAGAGGAGCATTCAGTGTCTGTTAAAAAAACAACCAAAAGTTGAATAAAGGTAAAGTTTTCACAGGTGGTCCGCTCACCTTGCAGGTACATCTCTTCTCCTTCTGTGAACATCTGATTGCACCTGCTGCATCTCGCACAGCTGGGGTGGTAGTGCTTGTCTCCTGCCTGGAAAACACAGAGCGCACGCAACAGACTTGACATCACAGGAAAATGAAGATCAATGAAGCCTGCGGTAAAGTGGGCAAGCAGAGCGGAGCCGTAACTTCCAGGAAATAAAGGCTCAGCTGCATTTCTTTCCTCTAACACCCAAACCCTGTTAGTGTAAGGGATAGCTTCATCAGATCCCGTGTAAGTGGGAACTGCTCACCCTTCCTTCAAAAACAAACATCGATGAAATTGTTGCTCTGGGAAACTGTAAGTGAATATTTTCCCTTGAAATTGGTCTGGAGGTAAATAAGTTTCTCAACAGTTCACGGGAGAATCGTTAAATAATTCATGTATGGCAGCCATATTCTCTTTCAGCAAGACCTTAAGAAATGGTAAGATTGTTTTGCTCATACTGAATATGACCACCATGACATCGGCCTGTTTGACACAGTCAACCTGCCTTCAGATATCTGAATGTTCCTCCTTGTGATAACCCGCACAGTGCAATCCAATAAAATGATCTGACGGCTGGAGCACCTGAATTTCCATCTACATTGATGTGGCACTTTGCATGCAGAGTGCACCATTATAAAGCGACCGACTTTGACCAGGGGTGATAAAAAAAAAAAAAAGAAAGAAAGAAAAAAACCCCAAATGAAATTCTGCTTGCTGTATAACAACCCTCAGTAACATTTCAGCTGCCAAGTGGCCACTCAGAGATATGGAGCCACTGACTAATATTTGCATTTTACATTTTACTATGTCAGACACTTCATAGCACCTCCCACTCGATCCTCTCCTCACATACACTGTATAACTGAATACCTCTCTCAGGGATAATAAAGGTACTTTTGCTATATGTGTAGTATGCCATTAAATACTCCCCCCATTTCTCTCCACTTTTAACAGCTGCATTAATTGCACCTGCTTTAATAAGCCATTCACATTGCACTCCCAGAGGAGCCGACAATATGCAAACCCATCGATGGCTACTCAGTATTTGACCTGGGTCTTGGGTCAGTGATTAGACTATCAGACAGACTGCTATGGCTTTGGCCTGACTGATCCATTGGCAGCAGCTCAGGGGCGAGATGCTAAGGCCTTTTCCTATTGTCCTAAAGGCCTGCCTTAGTGCTGGATTACTGTAAGCCCGGTTGGCTGGCTCGTGGTGACATTTTCATTCCATCAAATGACACATAACTCGGTGTCTGATTGGATCACTGTCTGCAGAACAGACAGGCGAGCGCTTGTTCAAGAGGCCGGTGAGCAGAGAGTGCGTCAAGGACAGAGGTGTTGGTAATGTTTTACATAAACTCGGCTCAGACAACGTTAATAACGAGAGTTTTGTAACCGCTGCATGACATACAGTATTAATTAATAATGATCACTTCCTAAATGTCAGATCACCTCAGGTGTTTTATATAATATTTATATCATTTGCGGCAAAGCACACTTGCAAGAGTGTGCGCCGGCATGTGTATTTAGGCGGAGTTGGAAAGACCAAAAAAATCTGCTGAGAATTAATCTTTTAGTTGAATACAGTCATGTCAAGAGTCTATTTGGCTCTGTGTTGAAGAGATTACACCGGAGATTATCAAACTACATTTCACAATTCCACTCCAATGCAGCATGGTCTGTCAGCATGAGAAGCAGCATTTAGATGTCATCAGTATCTCTCAAAATGTGTTGACTATGAACTTATTTCTGCGTACAATGTGTCAATCCACATAATGCAAACATTCATATTAAACTTTAAGTAACAATCTGCTGTAACCGTAGATCTTAAATAAACAGTAAAGGACTCAAATTCAAGTTAAATCATTTGTTCCCTTAGGATTCTTTGAACTTACCTTAGGCAGGATTCATATAAAATCCGGGTGCAATATTAATAGTCTGTTTACAGAAGCATGTTATAATTACCACATCAGATAACTGGCTGCACAGAGAGACATCTGCCTGTACTACAGGTCCAATCAGAGGTGTGTCTGCCTGCGTCTTACCTCAAGCACCTTCCCTGTGATGAACTGATGACACGCCTCGCACTGAACTCCAAAATGGATCTGGTAGTCCTTCTCACAGTAGGGGGCGCCATCCCTGAGAGGAGAGAGGCATGTCTAAACATTGGGGACTGGACAGTGAAACATCATATGGTGTGTGAACCTCAGGCAGGCCTGAATCTGACAGAGCAGCCTGTAATTACAGTGGATATGAGCTGCTTACTTGCTGATGTACTCCCCGGTCAGCACTTTGCTGCAGGCCTTACACTTGAAGCAGCCCAGATGCCACTGTCTGTCCAAGGCTAGAAGAGCCTGCCCGTTCTTAATGTCCCGACCGCATCCTGCGCAATCTGTGAAATGCAAAAGTGGCATGGCTCAAAAAAACAAACAAAAAAAAAGCACATAAAGACAGAACGTTCTCACAACAAAAATGTCAAGAACTGAAATACCTGGAGAGCGAATAAACTCGCTTGAAGGTTTGTTTCATATAAAAACACAGCATTTATTGGGCTCACAATGTTAACCGCGGGGTGAATTATTGCATGCAGAGTGAGGCAGCTTGTCAGTTATGACCCAAGACACTAGATGGTGATAGAGGGTAACCAGCAATGTTCTGACAGCTGCCTCTTTCTATCATCCACATCTCTCTTGCCACGGCTCTAAAAGCTCCATCCATATCCAAGTAGGATCCTGAGGCTCTAAAAGTGTAAGAGGTCGGTTTCTAAAAGAACAATCATCTTGTCATCTTGTCTTTAATGAATAGAGGATGAAAGCAACACAGAGCCCACTGCAACCACAGGGGACGATAACTACGTGAGGCATAACGAGGCTGAGATGATGACGTGAGGGGAATCAGCATGCCTTATTTATAGGTGACCTTGTCTAAAAGCTCTTCAAACACCAACAGAGAGACCAGAGAGACCAGTGGGGGTGAGAGAGAGAGAGAGAGCAGGAAGAGGAAAGAGAAAGAGGGAGGATGAGAGGAGTTGGAGGAGGAAGAGGAGGAGGAGGAGGGGTTCGAGGGTTGCACATTCCCCGTTCCAGAGGAAAGGAAATGCACGGCCATGCATTATTTAGCAAGGCCTGTCCTGGTGTTATTCATAAAGGAACGCGGGCGGCCGAACACAAGAGGAGGAGGGAGAAGTGGAGGAACTCCCTGAATGATACCTCTACATCACTGAGTCTTCAAGGAGAGCTCCTTGCAAAAGTATTTTTCTCTTTCATACGCTGCTGTGACGTGGAGTCGTTGAGTAGTACCAGCTTCAGACTGCGTTACACACTTACACTTTTCCTCTTTTATTTTCCCTTAAAAGAACGGTTTGACATTTTGAGATTTTTTGCATTACAGGAGAAGAATGACACTACTTTTATATCAGTCAGTTCAAATATGAAGCTACAGCCAGCAGTCAGTTAGCTTAGCTAGCTTAGCTCAGATGGTGGAAACGGGGGGGAAAAGGCTAGCCTACAGTTACTAAATCTTCCTACCTGCACCTACTACTACTGCCTCAGTAGTTAAAACGCTTTATCTTCTTTGTCTAAACTGTACAAATACCAAAATGCAAAAAGTTGTAGGTTTGCTAACTGCTGCTAGCTTGAGCTCCACATTCACTATACAGACATGAACGTGATATTAACCTTCTTAGCAAACTTGCAGAAAGAAGGCAAATCAGCGTATTTCTAAAATGTCAAAGTATTTTTTTACACCTCGTGAACCCAAGAGTCCATGTTTATTTCATACAATTAAAATATTCCAGCCTGACATTTTTGGTTTGCTAACTTTTGGATCTCCACCGGTGTTCAAAGTGAAGTTTTATTTATTTGAACAATGTTTGTGTGCACAGCATGAGTTTGTAATGACAGAGCCACCAACAGGCTGCAGCTTGTGAAGGGCTTAGTGCTCGTGATGCCCTATCTATTAAAGTTTTTAAAGTCTTGAATAGATTTGAATATTTTTGGTGGGTGCTCGATTAAATTTATGCTAATAACGCGTGGGCAAGATGACTGATGTAGACCTGAAGATGATTCCCAAATATCACAACTGAAACGACAACAGCTACATTAAATGTCATGCATGAATCATACCTGACAGCTTTTTTCCATAATTTTGTTTTTTCAAAAGCTTTTTTTTTTAATTCCGTCAAGTACTCCACACTCACATCAAATCCTACTGTAAACTTCCCAATTTGGTTTGCAAACAAAAATAGCATCATGTCAAAGCAAATGCCTCCCTGTGCATTAGACCTGTGTGCATGTGTTTGTTAGACAATGGCTACTTACTGCTGGAGCCCAGGATGTCCTTTGGTCCTGGAGACATGGGCTCGACACAGTACTGACACAGGCAGTCCTTCCCGTTAAAGGTCACCCTGTCCCCAGCAGGGAACGGTCGTCTGGAAGTGGGGTGACATCAACAATCGGTCAACGAGACATGAGCTGTGGCCCCCTGTGCTAAGGAAGAGTTTATTAGCTGTGGCTTGCAGGCCGTGTGATGGGGCCTGAGATGACAGGACCTGCTGATGTGTATGTGTGTCAACAGTGTGCGCCCGAGGAGACCATTTAGTCAGATGACACACAGCATGGTACTGTACACTGTCCACTGGAATTTCATAACTTGGACTCCAACTTCGTTGGTCCATCACTTCACACGATTCTGAGCAGTATTTCATTATTGCCGTATGAAGAAGCCGTGCACAGATGCAAGAAGGTAAGGTCTAGGTGTCTCTTCGGAGTAGCATTTGTGTTGATTTGTGTCAGAATTAATAGATAAAATGGAAATCAATGAGAAAATTTGCGTTAAATTCAGCCAGAGATATATTTTAAGCACAGATTCAATCAGGAAACTGAAATTCTTTCATGCCCTGTTTCCTATTAAAATATTATTGACCTGTGGGACATGCCAGACCTTTTTAAAGGGTTTGCACTTATTTTCGCCCCTTTAAGGCCTTCATTTTGTGATGGGCAAACCTGTATTTTCAAGTATAAGTATAACCTACAGCTGAATACAGTGTGTATTTTACAATGTAATAACAGTATTTCTACAGTTCACAAGAGTGAAGCACCCCTGGGTTGATTTGTGGTTTATCAGCTAATGTAAAATAAATCTGAGTGTCTTACTTGCAGATGGTGCAGACGAAACAGGCAGGGTGGTAGGTCTTGCCCAGAGCAGTGACCACTTCCCCCTCCACAAAGTCCCCACAGCCATTGCAGCGGGTGCCGTGCATGCGTTGGTAGTCCAGCGTGCACAGATACTCTCCATTCTTCATGAAGAAGCCCCCCTGGGCGAGGTCACAGCCGCACACTATACGGGACACACACATTGGCACTCTGCAAGTCAGGTCATTTAGTGCTCTGTCCATATAACACATAAAGCATCCAACCACCAAACCGTCCAGCTCCTCCACGCATCAGTGGCTTTGTTAAGACTTGCTAGTCTGCGAAATCCTGAGAGGCTCACTGACTGCATGAAATGGATGCTGACTAAAAAATCAGTGAAAAATACATTTTAACAGCTCTGTGCATTACAATGTGAAGCGTAACGTAAAATCCTTTCATCAGCGGTGTTCACAGTAACAGGAAAAAAAAACTTGAACCTTCTCCTTTCGAAGGAACTCTGGACCCAAGTGGATTAATCAGCATGGCTACTGCAAGGTCTTTTCATTGTCAGTGTAGAGGTAGACTGTTCAATGCAACAAAAATTTGACAATTGTCTGGCCCAGGAAACGGCCTTGATCTGTTTTTGAAGATAACTGGCTCTAAACACTCCATACCACACCATCAGGCTCCAGCAAGCTTCCTTCCATTCACATATAACCTTGTCATCTACATAAACATGAACGATTGGCACAAGAAAGTGGAAAATGGTAATTAGGTAACAATTGTTTGAGTTTGAGATATCTGAATGTTGGTGGAATGCTGGTGTGACAGTGACACGAAAATGAAAGATCGACTACACTGGAGGAAACGGGAAATTTAAACTTAGTTTAGCCAGTTAGTGTGCATTTGCACTAAAGACAGCTGAGGGTTATGGGAATGTCATTATTTTTCTGTAGTTGGTCATAAAAACAGTACTGGATAAATTAAATTTTTACATTTTCGAGCTTTTTATCCTGAAAGATTTCACTCAAAAACATAAATTTCAACCCCATGGTAGCACTGGAGCAAAAGTCACATAATCATTAAAGTTGTTTGGTTTCAATTCAGGGGTACATTTTAGAGAATGGTGGCTCATTAAAAATGTTCCATGTCACATTATAATATTCTTGTATGGAGTAATATTATTATATTATTTCATAAAACTCCCCCTCCAAAAACTTCACTAAAGAGGCATTAGTAATTGCACTAGCAAAAAAGTAGAAACACATTAGAAATAATAGTAATACAATTCCTTTTTTTTTACTCCCTTTTGGTTTTTCCTGAACTGTTCCCATTTATCAGGACTCACAAGATTAAAAAAAAGACTGCATATGTTGTGTCAGCTCCACATATGGTTAAAACATGATTTATACATAAGGCGTGTCTCTACGTGCAGAGTTTCAACCACATAATGATCAGATGGGCCATGTAGTCCACCATGCCCACACTTCGGAGCCGGCCTGGGAATCCGATGGCCTTTTGGAAAAACCACAGCTAAGAGGGGAAATATTTTGATGTTGGAGATGACTGCACCTAATCATTCTTATGCAATGAGCCACGCTAAATCCTGGGGATGAATGGGAGCAAGTGAGGGAGAGAATCAGATTTAATTGCATTAGGGCTCAGGGGTGATGAGATTAGCTCGTAAGCTAACTGAGTCGAGAGAAAACCAGCAGGGGCGATTTGGTGGCCTTTTGACTGTGAGGTCACAGCTTTTCAACAGACGCATGCCATTACATGAAATACAATTTTTTGATAACTCATGATGGTCAATTTATAAAATTGAAATAAAAGTGATTTCAGGGAAACAAATAGGTCTGGCTTTGTGCATCTCATGGAATTAGATGAATGCGTGCAAAAAAACAGCTGTTTAGGATTTGTCTCCTGAGGGATAGTACCTGTTAATAACCCTTAAGTGTCCATAAGCACAGTCCACCTGGCATGAACACAACTAACAGTTATTATTAGTCCTCCTACAAGCTGGAGAGCAGCAAACATAAATTTAGTGTGACTTTGATAGCCAAAAGACTGTGTGTCTTTTGGCTATTAAAGCTGTCCTCATGTCTTCTTTGGCAAGTGTTGATTTGTGTGTACTGACACATACACTTTTAGTGCGGCGGAGTCTTTAAAGGCATGTCTATCCACTTGTAAAGGACGGAATTAGGTGCTAATCTCAGTGTTTGCTTGTGTTATTCTGGGCCTTTGCTGAACTAAGAAAACTCCATAACAGTGCTCCAGTCACAGATTAACTACAAGGGGCAGGTTCAGCCTACAAAAGTGAGGCCGCCTTGTCGGCCGTGGGCGGCCGCAGCATAATCATGCCAGGATTCCAGAAATGCACCAGTAACAAGGCTAAACGCAGGATTTGCACTGTCACTTGTCACAGCAATCTGGATGGTGCTTTAATTGAAGTACGTGGGTCTGAGAAGTGACGATGAGTCATGCCGCCATGTATCCCCCCTTGTTAGAGGAGGATGGAAAGGACGATGTGGCCTCCAGGGACTTGTACTGATCCCATCCAACTCTGTGTGACTGGGATGCTTTTTGGGCCAGCCATGGAACCAGGACGGTCTGTTCAGTCGCACTCTCGTCTTTTTAGGCATTATGGCCCCTCTCTACCTGTGAGCTATTATAACCACTGGGATGAATTGTGTTTTTCAAAACACAACTGTAGTCAGCTTGTATTGAATGAAGGGAAGCAAATTTTCTACTATTGTGACAGTATCAAATTTGTTATGAATTTTAAAACTTCACACCTTAGCTGCCAATTTTCACACAACTCCCACATTCTTCATCGCCTATTCAGAGACAAATACTCATCGAAGCTGTCTGATGGTTCGTTTTCAAATTGTAAACAAATAACTTATTTACCAAAGACTGGTCTTTTTGATCATAATATCAGGGTTGTCTCACACGCAGTAAGGCTGAGCCAAATCGCAAGAAGTAAATACTAGTAAAACCCATTCAATACCAGATATTTGTTTACGAAAAGCACCGGTATCTTTATTGGAATTCTTGAAATTTTGATTGTTTCATGATTGTTTTCATTAATGAGCTGTGTGTTACTGTACCTTTACAGGTGAAGCACTTGAGGTGGAAGTGCTTGTTCTGCACCCGCAGCACCTCGCCCTTACATGGCTCCCCGCACTTGTAGCACTGAATCAGGGGCTTCTCTGAGGAGTGGTGGTGTGTGTCCTGCGCATGAGCCACTGCAAGAGAGGAGACATAAGCATCACGATTGTACCGTAACGTTGATGAGTCATCATGGTCGCCGGATGGGGTAGTCGGTGCGGTTTTTGTAACACTGCTTTTAGGCGGGGGCTTTGGTTTTTTTGTGTTCAAAATTGTGTTCATCTGAGGACACATTCTGCAGAGGGACCCGAATCTGCAGCAACACACACAGCTGAGATAAAGACCTACTGCTGAGAGCCTGTCAGGGTAAAAAAAGAGCAACATTGAGCAGACAGCACAACTTGGGGTTCACGGCCCAGATAGGCTCTCCAGAGAGTGACAACCCAAATGTAGTCCATCTTGATCAGCCGGGGATGGAGAGTCAAAATGCTGACGGGAGCAGAGCTCGGTAAATGGCACGCTAAAAGGGTATTGATAAAAATCAATTTCACTATTGAGTTTACCGCACTTTCATCCTCAAAGGAAAATATCATGGGCCATTTGCTGTCTACGCCTGGCTTATGTTCCCAGTAGTCATGTTGCAGAACAGGCCATATATGGCAGCAGCTTGAGATTAACTTCTGCCCCATGCTAACAAAGACACAGAGTAAAACTACATGGAAGTGACAGATATGTTCTAAAGCTACAGATTTGTTTGGGCCGGTGAAGACTTCCATTCTTGCCTGTGCATGTCGAGGGCATAGGAAAACGGAAAACAGCTGTGACTGAATATCTCACTTTGAGGCCATTGAAAGTGAGCGAATGAAAAAGTATCCGCTGTCAAATATCATCCTGTAAAAACACAGAAATGTGCCCTAACATTTCCAACTACATTCCCTGTGTGCAGATACAACAAGAATATGAATAAGGTAAGAATAAAGAACTTTTTGAGCCCCGTGGTAGCCAAGTGATTAAGACGAACAAGACATACTTATTAATCCCACTAGAGGAAATCACATTTGTTTAACTCCATTGATATTATACACACTTGCAAAAATTCACACGTGCATTTATGTATGGAGAGAAGTAAGAGCAAGGGGGCTACCTTAGGACGACAGGATAACCCTAAGCGATGAGGGGTTTGGTGCAGTGGTCACAGGTACTTCAGTAGTGCCCAGGAAGTGAACTGTTAATTCTTGAGCTACCAGTTCAAACTCCAGATTGACCAGGACTCTCCAATTATCAAACTAATCTATTTGTGCTGAGAAACAGCAGTTCCCATAGCGGGAGTGAAGCATGGGCCTTGTGGGTGAAAACCAGGAATCCTAACCACTACACCATACGGGAAGAAAGCAGAACCACAATGCATGGTACAGCACTGGTTCGATTCTGGTTGGTGACCTTTGTTGCATGTCCCACTCTCTACCCATTTCCTGTCTGCCTCTTCACTTTCAACAGAGCAACTCTGAACATGTCACTTGCAGCTTTGTGTGCTTTCATGGAAACGACTAACATCAGCATGCTAACATGGTCACAGTGACAAGGTTCACGTGCTGAAGTTCAGCAGGGGTCTTAGTTTGTGAAAGCAAATTACCATTAAAAACAAACTACAGCGAGTCTGATGGGAATGTTGTTATCCAACAAACTAATTCAAATTTTGACCTGATGATTGAGGTTAATCCAGAAGGGAGTATCTGAACCAAATTTCATAGCAACCCATCCCATATTTGTCATGAGAAATTACACAAAGCGATAAATGTCAACCTCATATTGGTGCTGGAGAAAAAGTCAAGTTGATTGTCAAACTCATTAGGATCACTCATCTGAAAACCACAAACATCTGTACCAGGTGTTAGGCCAATCCACACGGCAGATATTGAAATATTATTTTACTTGGTACATAAAACCAGACCTGCTAGTGATACTGGATTAAAAATAGGTAAAAATAGTAGGCTTCACTGAAACATTGAAAATATAGGTTTATACCAAACTGAAATAGAAGGATATTTCAGTCTGAGCCAACCTGTCGGGGCAGCAGTCCTTAAAGACAGTGTTGCTGCGGACATAACTACAAATGGCACTGAAATTGTTGATGCTGGTTGCACTAGCATGCATAGATCTTAATCTGAAGAAAGATTTAGCCATCACTTCCTTAATGTGACACATTGTGACAGCCATCATAATTACATAAGACAGGGAAGCTGTTATCAGCTTGCTTCATCTCTACAAGCAGTCTGCAATGTTATCTCCAGATCCAATTATTTGTCATGACATAGCCTGTGGCTCTCCTCAGCAAAAAGTTTGGGCGTCGCTGACGTGGACAGACATTAATCCAGCGCTACTGTACGGGACATAAATACTGCTGCAGTGCCGCACTGCACACAGCTTATCAGCTATTCTGAAACCGGCAGATTATTTCACATTTAGGAGCATTAACTAGCAAGGCAGCGTCTTTCTTTCATCCTCTCGTTTTCTGTCTCTTTTTCAAACAAAGACACACACTCACACACAAACATGCACGCACACACTGAGGCTACACATGAAAGGGTCTTTGCTCTTTCTGCTCTGCAATGAATCATTAGTCTGCAAAGGCTAAAATAAGACACCACCAAAGGCACAGAAATAGCATCATGACCAATCGATGGTCTACCAATGAGAGACTTTACTCTGGATTATTGATGACTTGGCCTACCTTGCATCCCACTTCTACAGTTGTGGATGTTGAGAGATGGTTTAATTGCGGTAAAAATCGAACCAGCGAGAGAGCCCAGTCTTCAGAACATTATTTTCTTAATGAGACACTTTAACAGTCTTTGATTCAGCCTCTAAGGGCCAGTCTAAAATGTCCTATCCCAGTTCTTGTGGACACAGTTCACCGAGCATCAGTCTATTCACAATTTAATTGAAAGGGAACTGAGAGAGTTGTGAAAAACAGTAGAAGAATAAGACAGGATAAGGAGGATGGAAAGAATGTCGGTATGAAGGGGTTGAAGGGGGTGAAGGGGGAATCCGTCTCCCTGGTGTCTCTGATGTGATTACACTCAGCAGGACAATGAGTCATCTCTGGGTGAACCAGACTACTGTGACAGTGAATTGAGTCTCAGCAGCTCCGTGTGTGTGACATCGCACCTCCACAGAAAAACACAGGCCATCTGGATAACTGCACTCTGCAAAAATACACAATCTCACAAGTCATTTTAAGCCTTGTGCACACTGTTTGTCCCGGAGCACCTTAAAGGAAAATCCCAGTTTATTACAACTTGGTTATAATTTTCTTTTGTTTGTTTTTGTTTTGTTTACCACATCAGTAATAATAGCACTGCATTCACCGAAGTAATTGCTAAGGTCTGGAAACACACACATCACTAACTCAATTATCTGGAACCTGTAATCAGTTACTCTTTGCACGTTCAAAGTGTAATTATATTATTTTACTAATTGCACAGAAGCAAAAGTTATGCTTTACATTGCTACAGTCCTACACACACACACACAAACACTGCATTTTTTGTATTTAACACAAGTAGAAACAGAAAACGAGAGTAGGCTATTGTTGTTTAGCAGACAGTCATTTAGATTTACTGCCCATCCAGCAGCTAGCTTGGCCTTGGTGACTGCACACAGCTCTCCACCTCAGGTTCACGCACCCTGCAGCTCGAAACAAAAGGCTGGAATTAAATGTCAGCTTACCCGTGTCTAAGAAAACACAACATGTGAATAAGGCAACTTTGGAATTAGTGGGAGTAGCATTTCTCTTATTTGAGAGACTGAGTGTTTTTTTTAGAATTTTTTTGCTTAAAGACCAATACTGATAAGAGCTATGAGAGTGAAACAAAACAGTTGAAAGCAGCCAAACCAAAACATTATGTTAAAAGACATTAAAAATCTCAGTAGAGGAGCGGGTTTGTCACTACAAGCTAAACCTTTCACATGACACATTGTCATTTCATCCAATGTTAATTTAAATATATTGATAATAGCATCTTTAAAGTATACATTTTTCATTGATGCAATGCCAACAATCTCCCCTTGAGCCTGTATGTATTGCAGGCGCACAATTTTTAACATTTTACAGAGTGTTGTGCTGTCAGCGGGGACAGGCAGGAATGGAAAAGTCAACACTGCTAACGTCATAACAGGTTGACAAAAATCCAAGACAGATGTTTGAGTCCATGCGCAGAAGCTCTAAAAAATGAGGTTTGGATGGGAATCTCTGTGTTTTTCCAGCTTAACCCCGCCTCCTCCACAGTAAAGTGCTGCGTCTGCCTGCACAGTCTGTGGCTGCACAGAGGGACACTGTGCCAAAATCCAGCCATCAAGAGACGGGTACTCTGCGTGGTTTTTCATGAAAATTAAGGAAGCCAGCATAAAGAGCGCTGTTAAATTTGCTGAGAGGAGACAGACTGAACCGTTTGCAGGATTTGTTTGAGATGAAATCCATTAGTGAGAAGTTTCGAATGTTTAGCAGGCTCTCCTCACTTATGACTTTATGTCTCCAAAAGCACGAGTTCATGCAATTCAGTGACTTGATTTGAAATAAACCCATTAGTGAGTCTTTAGGGCTTCATGTGATTGCAGCAAAATGGCGCTTGATTTGCTAGAATGTATATTATATAATGCCATGAATAAGTAAGCAGGCGGTACATGAAGCAACCTCAGCACACAGCGAAATTTACAGTGGTACAATTTTTCCGACTGCTGCTCACATTCCTCATTCCGGGCTGGATGTGTTGGCTGTGCTGACAGAGTGATCTGTCCTGCCTCATCACCAGGGGATAAAGTGACTGATATGAGCCTAAAAACACAATGAACACACACACACACACTCAACCACGGCACTGGGGGAACAATAACCAGCAGAGCATCCCAAAGCCAGGCGCAGAGGAAAGGGGGCTGCTCTCTCCACCCCTACATCCCATCCACCCGCCCCCCACCCATTTGAGCAGAGCCTGGCTGCGCTGGCAATAATAAAGGCTGCAGATGATACTCTGGAGGGAAGTAAAGAGGGCCATCTTGAATCCCCCCGAGGACAGACTTTACCGTCACACGTGCCCCAGCCTCGTTGGTAAATAACAATGGAGTAGGGTTATTGACAGAGAGCGCATGGGATTTGCTGAGGGGGTTTCAGACTTTGGTGCCTTCATTTCCTACCCCGAGGAATGCAAAGCCACTATCGGGAAAAGGGGGAATTTGATTAAACAATAGATGAGAGATGAAAAGATCTAATGAAATATTCAGCCGCCCGCCTCCTTTGTTACTGTAAGAGTCAAAGACAGAAGAGTTTCCAGTATAGACAGTCAGCAGCCCCCAAAGGAGTGTGTGTTTGTGTCTGTACAGTACACGTGCATCTGCGTATGAGTGTGCGTTACAAAGAAAGACAGAGGGACGGATAACGAGGGTGTCAAAAGCAGCCCACACCCATGCCACATTTGGCCCCCAGTGTGTATGCTTCATAAGAAAAAAAACACAAACACACACACACAGAAACACATTTTTTACTCCAACATGAATCCCATCCAACCATTTTTGGGACTGAATATTCCAAAGGGGTCTGACCCATAATGAATATCAAAGGGCACAAAATATGCCCACCATGAAATCCCAAAGCGTGATCAGATGACTGTGTGTGTCTGTGTGTGTGTGTGTGTGTGTGTGTGTGCATTTGGGGGAGGGCGTGCAGAGCTCTTCATCATCCAGACATAACAAGAAGCTCTTAACCCTCCCCGCCATGAATATGTATGGCGGCTGCATTCACCCCGTCCCCGCCCCTCTGCCCCGCCACCAGCACCCCAGACAAAGCACTTCAAACGCGGGCACAAATTGGAGGGGGGAACCCTATCGCCCTCCACCAGGCCCCCCAATCTTGAATAACTAATCCTCGGGGACCTGGGTTTAGAATAATGATCAGGTCTGAACGCTTGAACACCACAGTGCAGAGTGTTTGTTGTTGGGTAGGTGCGTAATAAGAACAAGACGCTGATAAACAGAAAGTGGGACTTTCAGTTCAGCCACTTATCTGACAGGAGACAATGGTGGCTTCATGAACTGCAGAAGCCATTGTGCGTGTAGAAGTGGAGCTGATGAAGGCCTTGGCTCTTTGCCTCTGAATGACGACCCATTACGAGCCCCACACTCCTGTGTCGTATTTCCTGTGATAACCAAAGCGACTGATGCCAGACAGGGAGGATGTTTGTTAGCCGGCACAATGTGAGGCTGCAGTCTGCGTTTCTTTCATGTGATTCTCATGACGCTCTTGTTGTTTTAGCCTGTATATTTTAGGTGAGTGACTGTCTCTCCCCGGCCAACCACTTATCTCATCTGTATATTCTGGTCCAGTGTACCAGCTGTACAAACAGTGGGTGTCTGTGAGAGTGTGTGTTGCATTGATGTCTGCGAAAGGGTTTAGCTCCTCTTTCAGGGGGTAGACACTGGCAAGCTTCAAAGATGAGGCACCACTGCAGTTGTCTGCAGCACTCTGCAAAATCACAGGAGGCTGCCACGGAGGCACATGACATTAGACTTTCATGTCAGAAAGGAAACTGCAAGCGCAGGGAGGCTGGCGGTTCGGCACACGAGGCAGGTGACGTATATGTGCGATGACGATTAGCTCACCCCACGGAGTCAGCAGGGCTTCTTATGCAACTTAACGCAGAGAACGCAGGAAAGAGACAAGACAGATACATTAATCAACTAGTTGTACAAATGTGCACAAACCACAGAGGCACGTGTAGATTGAGGTACAAAAAAAAAAAAAAAGAGATGAGACTGCCTTGGGTACACATGGCCCCGATAAATTACAAACTATTTCATGGGTATTCTTAGCTTTGAAAATAGGACAACTGCCTGCAAGCAGACAACACGCTAACGCTGCAATCCCTTTATTATGATTCATCATTCTGAGCATACAGTGTAATTCAGTATTTGGTCAGCTGTGCGCCCTGATGGTACAGAGCCCACAGCTCAGACAGGTTGCATGATGAGCTCCCTGGAGGATACACAGTAACATCATGGTGATGGCTCGTTGGTCTAGGGGTATGATTCTCACTTTGGGTGTGAGAGGTCCCGGGTTCAAATCCTGGACGAGCCCTTACTTTCGGTAATTTCCCAGCTTGGGATCAATTAAGTATATCTATCTATCTAAATCTTAGCTTGCCAAAGCATTCCCATAGTTTTCTGTTTAGGGGTGATGAAAACTGTGGATGATAAGCCCAGAAGAGCCTCCTGCCACCAACAAATCCCAAGAGCCGGTGGGCAGGGTAGCGGGTTAAGTCCACGGAAAACTTTCAGAGGGATTGTGGGAGATGAACATGTGGCAGCCAGAGGTTATGGGTGTTCTGCCAGCGTGGGGACTCAACAGCAGAGGCCTTTTCTTTGTGGCCGGTCGGCTCCACATCAAGAGAAGAGCTCCGGAGCCGGACGCCGCCTCCAGCCACCAGTGCGCTGTCAGATACATAAACAAACCTACACGCTCGTGTCTGTCAAAAAAAAATCTGTAAACATGTTTTTGTGGCGATAGAAATATATTTACAGACAAAACACAAAAATATCACATGCCCACACAAAGAGGACAAAGTGTTTGTCTACTCTAGCTGGAAGAAGAACTCAAAGAATCAACTGAAACACAGAAGTCATGTATCAAGCTGGTTAACTTGGCTGGGACTGATGGGAGACTTAGTAATGGGGAGTATACTGGTGATGCATAATGATTTATTGGTGTTTAATTACACTCATTTTCAGGTCCAGTGCTGTTGACTTATATGAAATAATGACGTTATGGTTCACTTCTAGTAATATTTACAGATTCAGCATATGCAATTGACATGCTTATCAATTCAATATATGTAAAGTAGTTAGAAAAGGTCAAAGGGCAGATGTAATCCTTGCTCCTGAATTTAAACAGGACATTATTATAGAAAATTGTGCCTATAAAGCTGCCTGCTATGACTCATACTGACAAACAATGGTCAACCTCACGACCACATGCCCCTGTAAATTGCAGGGAATGTTAATATCTCTGGAGCATGCCCCCCCCCACCCTCACCCCTTCACCCACCCCGACTTCACCTAATTCATCCCACGCAGCCGGGTGACCTCGAGTTATAGGTGGAGACAGTCATCTTTTTTCTTTTAACAGGACACTATGAGGAATGAATGAGGCCACAGCTGACAACAATGGAGTGTACCTTTTAGATGGTCGCCATGGCAACGGCTGCAGACAGAGCGAGAGAGAGAGAGATCTAGAGAGAGAGAGAGAGGGAGTGCAGGTCCGTAGCTCTGCGCAGTGTGGATCCCTACACTGGTGCTCCACTTTTTTCTGTCTCTCTACATGTTACCTTTTCTCCAGCCTAAAGCAATCTGCACATCATCACCCCAAATGTTTCACATTTAGTGTCAAGCTCCCAC
This sequence comes from Scortum barcoo, assembly GCA_023238725.1. Classification (NCBI taxonomy): domain Eukaryota; kingdom Metazoa; phylum Chordata; class Actinopteri; order Centrarchiformes; family Terapontidae; genus Scortum; species Scortum barcoo. The sequence goes on from CM041544.1 coordinate 7,023,311, forward strand.
ACGACAAGCCAGATGCTTTGCCCCCAACCTACATTTACATAAAGACTGACGCTGCCAAATCAGGCAGACTCCAGCCCGAGCATCAGCTGCCGGAGAGTGTTTCGAAGGGCGTAGCACGTTCAAGTCTCCAACTAGAGCGAATATGTCGATATGTTGAAGATGCACATTTATAGTGTGTCATTAGTCATGCCGCCTCTTGCAAGCAATGCACACCCACATGAAGAAAACCATGTTCCTATTGCCACACATACAAAAAAAAGAATCATATTAGAGGCTGAAAATCAAACAGCTAGATACAGCAGTGCAAATCCAGCTGGGCATCTCCACACACTGCAGAAAGCAGGACAAGCAAAACAAATCCCATTAAATCAGACACACACTCTCTCTCTCTCTGACCACGACCGCTGGAATACCTTTTTCTTTGACCATGACCATTGGAATCCAGGTAAATCGGCACCAGAAAAGGCTGCGGGTATGGATCACCGGTGAGGCACGAGCTGCTAGTTCCTTTTTTTAGTCAAGACTGAGGAGGAAAAAAAAAAAAAAAAAGCACAGAGAGAGAGAGAGAGAGAGAGAGAGAGAGAGTGTAGGCACTGCGAAAGCTCTCCTCCCAAAAACACCGCTACAGCGTGGGGTTTGCCTCCCGACTGCCTGTTTTCCTCCCATCCCTCTCCTCCTCCTCCTCCTCTTCCTGAGCCTCTGCCCACTCCTCCTCCAGCTCCTCCTCCCTCGTCCCCTCCTGCTCCCTCTCTCAGCCCCTCTGTTGTGTCAGCCGCCTCCTCATTGCAGCAACCAGGTGGCTGCTGCTGCTGCTTCTGTGTGACCAAAAACAGCAACGCAAAATCCCCAAAACGGACCCTTTTAATACACATACACTATACATATACAGACACTGGAGTAATAATGCAGAAACACACATCTAATGCTAATAAAGACACCACTTGCTGTGGAGGCACCCAATGTGTGTGTATCTATCTATTCTATCTATCTATCTATCTATCTATCTATCTATCTATCTATCTATCTATCTATCTATCTATCTATCTATCTCTCTCTCTCTATACTATATATATATATATATATATACGTATATATATATATATATATATATATATATATATATATATATATATATATATATATATATATATATATATATATATATATATATATATATATATATATATATATCTGTTACATCTGTTACATCAGACTTCTCTGTCTTTTTAGTTAGTTGTTACGTCTTGTCCTCACAAGCACAGCGGTTAGACTTCCATTGTAAACTGTGTGGCGTGATGTGTAGATAAGCAATTTCATGTAAAAAAAAAAAAGTTCAACATTGGATTTTGCTGAGATTAACCCTTCACCACATCCCTGTACTCTATAACACACACCTCAATTAAGACTTTGTATTAGTACAACAGGGCAGCAGGCAGAGATCAATTACTCTTTTCAGGGCAGTAATTAGCCTGCTGTGCCAAAAGATTGGTTCTGTTCAACACAAATTAGTGTATTTGACAAATGTAAAATAAAAAAAAAGAACTTAAAAGCCTCGAACACATCAGAAATAAAGCCATGGAGTAAAATACTGACTTCTTCTGGAAATGTTGGTCTTCCGTGACAGTGACTAGAGGTGGTTATGGCACAAAACACCAAAATGAATAATTAAAATGAAATAAAAGATGTATTAAACACATTATCCACAGTTCAAAAAATGACGTGCACTTTTTGTGGATACTATCTACAGCACAGCATTAAGAATGGTAGAAACTTTATGGGTTAACTAATCAGATCCCATCAAGGCTGTTGACCTGATCATACATGGCAAAGCCAGGCTCACCTTGACTAACATCCTAAGTTGTCAATTATCGCACCACATCTAGCTGTCATGCACTAGGACTTCATGCGAGGGCATGAGGAGCCATTGGAGGTCAAGGTCAGACTTACCGTGATCTCTGAGACTGAGACTGGAGAACACAGCGGCTCTTATATTATCTGCCACTGAAATGACCATATGAAAGATCTTCAACATTTTTTGTGTGTAACTTGTTGCTCTCTGCATTTTGGTGCTTGGAATATCACAGTTTTAGTATATTACAAAGTAATGGACAACCTACACAACCTACTGCTACAACCAGACTGCTTATTTGCTAAACACCCATCTGCTCCCTACCTATACAAAATATATGGAATTATTTGCAAGCACTATTTCACCCAAGCTTCACTGAATAATTAGTATAGTGCTCCATAATATAGCCTGATGTGTGAATAAAGTTTGTTATTCGCCTCCTGGGGAGCGAATAAAACACAGTGAGATCCAGCAGAGACATAGCAGGGGACCAGTCCAATGTTTGTAGACACTTCAACGTGCGAGCTAAAGTGAACATGATTCCAGAGGCGGCTCAGCCACGTCACACCAGCAGCAACTGGGAACCAGGTGGCCACAGATCCATCTGTCCCACGCCGGAGCCTCGCTGTTACCTCCCTATGGTTGACGGGGAAGGAATAATTTTGCATCAGCACCACCTCTGTAATTGCTGATGCAGGCAGCCCATTATGCATTCAGAATGCATTCGCCCACTGCAGTGTCAACTGTGCCACCTGCTGGATACCCAGCAACGTGCATCGGCTTGCACAGGGGCGTTTTCTTCCCATCGGGCGACGTGCCAGTGAGGCAAACGGCAAAAATAGTTAGCGGACATTTCTCCAGCACTCCACCCTTTTTTATTATGAAGGGAAAGAGACGCTTAACAAGTCCGTGATGACCAAACATTTAAGTGGCCTTTTAATAAGATATAAGATCAGTTTTCCAAATGTTGGCTGGTCAAAAAAAACCCATCTCCTTAGGAAAATGAGAGGTTTACAGTGTGGCTAGTAACTGCTAAATGCAACAGAAACACTATTATTGTGTCCTCTCACAGTGCTGTAATTGAGCTATCATCATCTTGCCTCTTTTAATAATCTCTGTAGGACCTGCTGGACATTCATGCTACATAAGGCTTGCCAAGAGCGATTCCTGAGTAGAAAAGCCTATCATCAATGGATAAAAGGTTTCTACTGTATTTGGCTCACCTATGGATGATCCATGTCTGACTGTCTATTAATAACCTGGCCTGGGAGCTATGCGCTGCAAAGCTCTCATATGAGTGCAGATTAAGCACTCAAGTAACATGTGTGCTTCACTGAGAGTGATAAATGCCACTTGATTTACAGTCATAGACTACTTGAGTGGTGAAGCCAGACTGACATTATAATGTAAGAGGTCACATTTACAGTAAACAACGGCGCTGCCTGTGGACATACTGCGCAGTTAACAGTGGGATTAAAATTAGGATTATAAGGATGCCAGATAACAACGCACGCACAAACACACACAAACACACACACACACTGATACGCACACACTCTCTTAGCTACACACTCTATGCACTGGATGGCGATTTGCAGATTTTAACAAATCCAGCAGACACATAGCATGACAGCTGAAAAAACACTAATAACCAGGATGAAGCCTTCAACTATTTTGGAGCATAAGCAGACACGCCTTACTGTCTCTAGATAATGACAAGCACGTCAGCGGCTTGTTTCTATTTTAAAAAGGATTACAAAACAGTGATAACCTTTTACAGCAGAAGTCCTGCCCCGCCAGGTTCACGTCTTCAAGTATGTTTCACCCCTGCCACATTAACATTCCTGAGTTGCGGCTATCCCAGATACACACAAACATGCTCTCAGTACAACATTCAGTCTTTCTTTTTGTATTTGTTTTTTGATAATTTAGAAAGTTTTTCATCTGCAATCCGCAGAAATCTTTGGTTGCTGACTTTTTTCCATGTTTCTTTGAGGTATCATCCATCACTTGGTGAGCAGAACCAGTGCCAGTCATATTCAGAAGCACTCAACTTGTGAAATAATGCAGCTTTGTTTACAGTGTGGAAACAGTGTTTCAGTTCTGTCCAGCTGACAATTCAAGAGAGAGAGGTTTCAGAAGAAGGATAAACAAAATGATGACTTTTGTTTCTTTGTGACTCTGAAAATCTTGTAACAAAAGTTTTTTTTCCCCAGATATTTATGTATCATTTCAGAGAAGTCATTTAAGATTTTCTTTCCAGTCCAAAAGTGTAAAGCATCAGTCAAATGACCCAGGCTTGGCCTTTACACAGCTCACAGCAGAATATGAGCAGCTATTGACTGTCACTGCTGGACAGATTTTAGCTGTCACTGAAGAAATGAAATGCCTAAAATAAGCCTTGACCTCTGCGATCTTTGATCTAGGGTCAGTTTTCAGAGACAAACCTCCACTGATCCTTGGCTATAAGTCAAAATCAAACTTTATCTCCAAAATAGAAGAAGCTTGCTGCAGTCTGGGACATTTGCAAACAACTGAGTGCCAAGTAATGATGATTTTACTACTGTGCCTGGCACGCAGTCAGAGAATACATAAGGTCTGGAAATCTCGATCTGTCCTCTTGCCCATGTTGTAATCCTGATGTAAGCCACCATGTCGCTTCTTCATGTACTGTTGCTTGGCAAAATAGCAGCAGGTCTGCCCCTGCATATGGGTTTGCATTATATAACTATGGTGAGGACAGTGATTAATTTCCTGACTTTTCTAACATTTGCAGTAACACTTTTTGGCATCTGGGAGGTACGGTTGCATAACTCATGCAAAGGAGCCCTCACACATACACACAGGTCAAATGTGAGGATCCTAGTGTAATCACCGACAGTCATCCAATTAAAATGAAGCAACCTGTGAGCAACAACTTAACAATTCACTATCAGACACCTGCTCGCAGCAGACGGTCTGAACTGCAATACAGCACTGAAACAAAAGCCGCTCGTGGTAATGAGGGGGGAGCAGATTAGAGGGAAAGGGATAGAAATAATAAAATTAAATGTAACCTCAATTACAAGTGTCAAAGTCCAAGTACTTGCATTATATCCCCACCGACAACATATCTTTGGCATTCTCACGGACAATCTTTATTACTCATTGTTTAAGCAATTATCATTAAAGCTGACTGATGTTACAGTCAGCCACAGTCAGGACAGATGGCTGTAATGGGAGATGGGTGAATAAATGTTTCAAATAGATGGATCTAGATACATTTGTTCTCCTGGCCTACCTGTAGCGACATCGTTCAGCCTCTCACTCAGATAATAGTCATTTGGGTTGAGGTAGGGTATCTGCTCCATGTATTGTTTAGGAATGAGGTACAGGACCTCAGCCACATGCCCATCCTCGATGATGGACATGCGCTTGACCGAGCCCTTGCGCTTCACCCGCACACGGTCGACATTGTGGCTGCGGCTGGAGCTGCACAGCTTGCCCAGGCTGTTGAGATTGGGCAGAGTGGGCATGGTGCCACAGAGTCCCACAGAGAAGGGTGATACACCGCAGGTAGACGTCCGACAGGGTCAGGCTCAGACCCACTCTAGAATCCAGTCGTCTTGGAGCATCAAGAACGCGGGGCGTTCATAGAGGCAGAAAACTGACACAAAGGAGCCAGAGCATGGTGGGACTTTGCAGCAGCTCATCATAAAATCATGGTCCAGCGAGGCCTCCGGTGGAAAGTCCTCCTGTTAGGATCTGTGAGTGGCAGAGTGCTGGTGTGCACCTTGAGGCGGAGACACTAAACAGCAGGCAGCAGGTATGACAAAGCACTCTGCTGCAGGTAGAGCGGAGTGAGAAACAGGGAAAGAAGCTTACACTATGAGAATCTTCAGCCCAACCAGCCTGGTGCCTTAAGCAGCTTAGGGCTGACGTCGAGCCTACGATTATCTTCTGGGTGGGGTTAGGTGGCTGTAAATCAGGTTGGCCCAGTGCGCGGTGGGAGTCTCTGTACCTGATGTGCGTCCCAAACACTGCTCTGTTAGTCACATCTGTTAATCACATCTGTCTGATGGAGAGCTATGATCCTGTCACAAAAAGCAAAGCCATTGTTTTCAGCGTGCTACATGTAAGGTCAGATTAAGTTATCAAAAAACGAGATCTTCTCTGCTGAAGCACTTTGGATGCATCTAGAGTCCTTTATGTTCATGAAGTGCGTTTTTGTGTGAGTGTACTTTGCATTATGCACTGTATGACCAAATGGATGCACATCAGGGTGGAGCATCGCAGTGATCCAAGACATACTTTCAGGGTGGACTGCCTTGGGTGTCTGCCAGTCCTTTACAAGGTCAACAGCCAGCAAGGTTATCCCAGCAGCCAACAATGCACAAGTCTACTGTTAATCATCAGCAGGATCCTTCACAATAAAGGACACTGTAACTACATCAGCACTAAAGTCGAAATGCCATCAGCGGCTCTCCTTTATCCGGTGAAATTGTCGGGTATAGGATTTTGGGCGATCATAAGAAGGCATGTTCTGAGTGTTTAATCTTCAAACCATCTAACGTTGGGACGAATTAGTCTCTGCAGAGACTTCCAGACTGTTTGAAAAGCCAAATCCATATAACCAACATGTAGCTAATGCCTTTTTACAAGCACTTGTTCCCGAGTCAAAGATGCATTCACCTTTCTTGGAAATGTGAGTTCAGTACGCGGTAAATTTTGAGTCATCAGCGTGTGCTGGTGGGAGGTGAAAAGAGAGATGATGCAGAGGGAGAATGTGAGCAAACTCCACGAAAACAAAATAACTTCACAGTGCTCTGACATGTTTTAAACCAACTGAAAAAAGACTGTTGGGTTTTTGGGGTTTTTTTTGGAACCATAAAAAACAGGACTGTCTCTTACATACACAAATTAATAACTACAAGCATAAACAGAACGCAGAAGGAAAGAAAAAACCTTCCATGACATCTAATATCCATCAAACAGATAAGGCTAATCACGGCTATCTACTTTCTCCCAGCAAATGAAATAAATAACTGAGGTACGTAGGCATAATGAAGAAGCACAGCAGACAATGACAAAGCACAAAATATCCTTTTACTCTGGAGATGTTGGGCTTGGCCTGCACTTCAAATTTAATGAATTTCCTCTTTGTCTGAGAGGGTGCACAGAAACAGGATGGCTAGAGCTTGGCTGTCTGAGTTAACCCCTATTTGCATCAATACGCTTACGCTTACAAGCACACCTTCGTTCTCCCTCTCAGAGAGCCAGAGTTTCATAGCAGGGAAAGGATAAAGTGTGACAGTGACGTAGAGGCAAGAAGACACACACTCTTAGACAAACACATGCAGACACATGGACCTGAGAGTAACTGAGGACATGCTATTCTGCTGCAGTGAGGCGCTGCCCTCCAATTGTCATCCACTCTGGTAGCTTTGACACAACTGCCCACACACTTTCAAATCAACACATACGTGCTCGGAAAACAAGACCACGATGCCTGCGAGCTGGAAAATCAGCATCGCTCACATACTGCATCCCCAACATTTTCCTTGCCTCTGTCGCTCCTGCATCCTGCTCCACACGAGCAGAAACGCACACACCCCCTCCCCTCTTCATCTGTTTCCCCGTCTTACCATCTAGTCCGAAGCAGGAGGTGATTTTTTGGGCGTAGTTGCAGAGCCCATCGTAGCCAGCCAGGCTCCTGCCACGCTGTATTCCTCTCCCCCATCTCTACACACTCCCACACACGCCGTCCTGTCCGGCAGCGCCTTTACTCCTTCCCCTGCTCATCAATTATTCAGGCTTTTGCCAGGACACATGAATGCGCGCGCACACCGACCCCTATATTCGCACATACAGTACAAACACACAGAGAGGGAGGGAGGGAGAGATACAGAGAAAAGTGCTGATGCAGAGGGTCGTGCTGTTGGAGCACAGGCAGCCCTCTCCAGTGGTCGGATAAGGAGGAGGCATGAGATTGGGTTACTGCAGAACGGAGCGATGCCTCCTTTTTTTCATCCACCAGTGATCATCCAGATCACACTGCAGTGTAACAGGTACGGTGTGCAGGATGTGCGAAACCCTGCTCGAGGAAAGGGCGGGGCGAAGAGGGAGTTCAAAGCGGGGCAAAACTGGAGATGTACCAGGTGTCAGGGGAGGGACTTTCTTTGATGCTAGTCACTTAAAGCTATCCAGACATCCGAATGCAACAATTACCTTCAGATCTGATTACTGGAAAGGTCTGTTGAAGATGGGAATAAAACGGGGAGGCATGGCCCACAAAGTTATCTCCAGTTAGGCTGACATAACTGAATGACTTGCATTCATACTGCTTTTGTTAATAAGTAATAGTGATGTGCAAAGTTACATAAAAATAAGTTAGAATTTAATATAATAAAGCTTCTCATAATGTAAACTCTGCATAATGAGTATGATCACATGCGTAAACAATGTTCAATACTAAAACTTTGTAAACTCACGCTGCTGAGATTCAGTGGAACATTTCATTAGGAAGAAGGGAAAAGCCTAAAATACAGAAATTCAGCACACTTTACTATATAACATCAGATATAGATTATGGCATGCAAAACGCATCCGCGGTAGCAGAAAAAAGTCACTAAAAACATTGGCCCATACATGTGAGAACACTGCCGTCCAACAAGTTGCTTAAAGATTCTGCGATGGAGCTGAGGTGAACAGTTTAAATGGACAGAGATGAACAATAAATTCAGCCATGTACGAAAGGCCAACCTAAACAGGAGAGAACCAATGGGAGCAGAGCAGCGAAGTACACAAATAAATGAGAAGATTGTGCTGTGCTAGGTGCTTTCAGGTGACTTCAGGGAGAATGCACTGTAGACGATGGAATTTGATACGAAAAGCCTCGCCATCCCTCAAATGCCACTACCGAGGTGACCTTGAGCACCGCACTTAACCCCCAGTTGCTCCAGTCGAACTGCTCAGTGGCCATCAGACTCACCGAGCGGCTCACAAGTACGACTGAATGTGATAGCTCTCCCTAAAATAATATACAGTATGTGCTCTGCCAACATCCCCGGAATAATGTTTTTACAAAAAATAAATAAATAAAGATTTTCTTAAAGAAAATCATGTTAAGAGATTCGAGACAGAAGAAAACAGAGCAGGAAATATGATGACACAGAAAGGCCCAGATGGAGCGGTTTGCCCGCGAGGGTGTATTGTGAGGTGGGGTGACTAATGGAAGGGCATCACTACCAAAGTAAAAGCTGATGGCCTTGTGCTGATAACAGAGGTGGGGGGTGGGCGACTGCAAGACTGAGAGCGCAGTAATGGCTGATGCTTGCTGGGCAGGAGAGGGAGGGGTGGGTAATCATCAATGCACACTGGGAGGGAAAAGTGGAGTCACTGGAGTCATTTTAGAACTTCCTGTTTCTGCAGGAAGGAAAATGTTTCAATCGGGTGATGTGTTTTAGATCCTGCCTATAGATTTCTGGACACTATAGGACATCTAGAATAACACATACAGTGCGGTGTGAACCTGTGAATATAGGATGCCTTGGACACAAAGGCAGGTCAGGGATAATATCCATCCAATCCAGTAATCCACACCAGGGCTGCAACTAACAACGTCCTTTCATTTTTGATTAATCTGCTGAGGTTTTCATCTCCTCTATAACAAATCACCAATTTCTAAAGATTTAAGATAGATATTACGCTTTCTATCACATGACAAAGAAAAGCAGCAAATCCTAACAGTTGGGAAGCTGGAAATGGACGTTTGCTAATTGATAGTTAGTTAGCATGTTAGCTAGTTGATTAATTTTCCAAAATAATAATATTATAAATATTCCAAATACTTTCTGACTGCCCAAAATATATTTAAACATGCATGTAGATACTCTACAAAGTATATGATGGAAAAATATATCTCCAGTCATTATCATCTCCACAAAAATACTTTACGTCCTCTTGTTAAATAGCGTGAAACATGGTGTACATGAAGTTCTTGAGTACTACAGCCAGTGCAGCTGAAAAGCCTGGCCCAGGTAAAACATGTGTTTGATGTGATATATTGTCACAAAGACTAATGTTTGTGTCAATGTTCCTGATTTATCTGCAATAATAAATTAATAACCTCACATTTGTGTCACCAACACCGAGATAATTGGCACTTTGCTATCATACTACTGTAGGGTGCAGGGTAGTTACTTCTCATGAATAATGATTGGCTGTTTGCAGGGGCTTAAGCAGGCTAATCAGATCCATGTACCACAGGGGGGCTGTCAAGCGGTGGGCTCTGAGCTCCATCGATCTCCACCAGCAGCCATGGAGGACTGATATAGTGATTGGGGGGGGGTCAGAGGGGTTCAAAGCCATCTTGCAACACAGGCTCAGCCATACAGAGCCTGAAGGGGAGTGACAAACTGCACAGCCTGAGCTTCTTCAGAAAAGGTTGATGTTTTAGCCCAATAACAGGCTCAGGCTCAGACTCAGATCCAATGTAATAACATTGAGGTCACGTTAATATTGCAACTTCTCTGTTTCCATCCAGCTGTCAGTCAGTCAGTCAGATCAGCTGATGTCATCCTATAGCAGGAACAGCTGGAGGTTTTTTTTTTAAATTATTGTCATTATTATTTTTATTTCTTCAGCCAGAGAACAGTCACCTGACACAAATCCAGCACAGCCCAGCGGTCCACCTGATGGGAACAAACATGCAGTTTGCAGGTAGAAGTTGTTTAATGCTCAGCCAGAAATGACTTCTGGGCTCAGACAGGTAGACGCTGTTGCACCAAATGATAAAGTTTGCATTTTTGCTGCTTTGATGGTACTGTTTTTTTGTCTTTCTGTCACCTCACCAGCTAAATCCCACTGTATCACCACCAGTCAACTGAGAAGACACACCATATGCCACCAGTCTCCATCAACAGCTTTTAATTTAAGCAACAATTAGGGCGTGTGCAGCCTTTAACTAATCACATGCACGCTCCCTGATTAAAGAGGATGTCAAATGGCAGAGCAATCAGAGCAGGTTCACGATCACAGCTGGGATTTCCTTTTCCTTTTTAAAGTTATGCGTTTACAAGCCTCACAAGAGCGCACGGTGTTGAAATCAACTCCATAAGTTGCGGGCTGTGTGCTGGAGAGAGCTGCAGCGGTGGAGGCTGTAGTTCCTGCCGTGCGCCGGTGTAACCTACTTACAATAACAGAGCCATTATCACAGCCCGATCCTTACCGAAAGGCGACGCAAATGGGCTCCCTTCTCCGTCCACCCTTAAACCGAGATCCTCCTCCTCTTCTCCCCCCTCCTCCAAAAAAGACTTTTCTCCCTCCACACGTGGTGTCATGAAGGCTTCTGCGGCAAAGAGACACTCACCTCTGGCGGCAGACATGCCCGGTAGGTGGATAATCTCTCTCTCTTTTCTTTGGCGAGGTGTCACAGGAGGAAGATGATGCCCCGGTGCAGATCTGAAGGAGGGCTGAGGTGGGATGTGTGTGTGATGGTGAGGATGGATGGTGTGGGGTGGGGGGGGGCGGTTGACAGCCTGATATTATCTGTCCTTCAAGTTTCCGCCTGTCATTCAGTGGGATTAAAGGCAGGGGGGAGACATCCAGCCCGCGATTTGGTTCGTCTGGACTCGACTGCGCGATGGAGAGAGCACTTTCCAGCGACAGGGCGTGTCCTGGAACAGACAGCATCCTTCACATTTCACAACAAGTTTTTTTTAATATATATATATATTTATATATGTGTGTGTGTGTGTGTCCATATTTGAACATATTTGTGTTATAAGTGAAATCATCCTGCAAAATCTGCTGGCGTGCAGCTGCTGAACCTGAACCGATCAGCCTACTTCTTCTTCTTATTTTATTATTTTTTTCTGTCTGGGATGACTGTGCTGTTCTGGAGCTGGCTAGTAGTTGAGCTAAATTTTAAAGTTGACAGGCACTCTGGAGCGATCAATGTTATTTTTCTTCTTTTTTCTGTTTTTTTCCCTCCTTTAATCCGGCTATTTTAAGGGGGGTATTTGGCAATCTCATCCTCACGTGGGTTCTTCAGCTTTATCCTAAAAGCACTTTTTTATTTTAAGCTCTGCTGGGAAAAACAACACTGTAATTTCACACAGCCAACATCAGTGCGTGTGTGGGGGGACAATCAATCGACCGCGCAGCTTTTCTATTTAACCTATATTGCTTATCGGAATCCTATACTTGCCTTAATTTAAATTCTTTTTTTTCCAAAGCTCATAATATCGATCATCGCCCCTCACTGACTGTATCGCCTTCATTTGTATGCATTGATCGTTGTCAGCGGGCAGCAGCTCGGTGTGCGGTGCGGCTGCGCCCCCTGCAGGCCGGAGGCGGCAGCGTTTGGCGAGTGAAGTGCCACCGTGTCCGGACGGAGCTCAGCCCTCACCTGAGCCCGGCGCTGTTTACGGAGACCGTGCCAGGAGGGGCCCCAGTGAGCTCTGCTGGTGTGAGGGAAAAAAACAGCGTGTCACACTCAGTTTTTTATTGCCTATTCTTTCGTTACAAGGGTCAGTGTATGAATCCTCCAATCTGGATCGAGGCGGCAGCAACAGGAAGAAGAAGATAGAGGAATTCTCTCGGTCTTCTCGGGAGAAACTCGTCCAGTCCAAGAACAAAATGTTCTCCAAATTCACCTCCATCCTCCAGCATGCTGTGGAAGCGGTGGGTTTTATTCATCTATTGTTGTTCTTTGCGTCAAACTGTCTCATTTGTCCACCTGGCTGGCTCTCGTTTGTCGTCTTGTGTTGGTAAAAAGGGGCCTCCGGTCGCTCAGACGTCTTAACGTCAGCGTTAAAGATACGGTGCTAACTAGTGAGCTAACACGTTAGCACCGGCTAATGTTAGCGTTTTGTGTTTGTGCTGTCAGCGAGGATGTGTTTTATTTCATCTGCTCGTGATACCAACTAACACGTCTCCTCGTTGACATTGTCTTTAAGGCAGCAGGGCGTCTGTGTTGACTGTTGTTTGGGTAGTTGAGCTAGTTAGCCGTCGTGAGCTGATGATGAAGCTAAGCTAATGCTAGCTATCTCGTTTCAAACAACATCAAGAGGAGGGGTGTCGAAATGTTTGGACAGCCTTGTTTGTGGTTGCGAAAGCGTTTTAACGTTTAAATAAAGAGTTAGTCTGTAGGCTAATGTCGCACCGCTTTTTTTCTTGAAAAGGAGAAATACTATATGTTAGCGCTAATTAGCATACAAACAGCTGTAACCTGCTCTCAGGCTGCTGAAGAGACTCAAACAAAGACGTTTAGCAGATAAATTAACATAAGTTAACATGTTTAACTCCAGTTTTACATGTGAGTTATTATTAACTCACATGTACATGTTGAACTCCTTATTTTGTCACAGCTTATTGCTGTGAGGAAAGAGTAAACCTTAATGTCAGTCATCTTGTAGCTGCACATTAAAACCATTTAATCACTGAGCTCGTATTGAAAACTGAAATATTATTCCAGCAGACACACATTTTCAAACCTTCTCAGTGTCCGTCTAAACTCTTTAAACTGTTTTGAAGATTTCAGACGCGTTGCCATGATAATTAGTGGTTTGTCTCATCACCAGAGTAAACACACAACATACTTACGTTGGCTATTTTTCTTTTTCAGCTTGCTCCTTCGCTGCCCTTGCAGGAAGACTTTGTCTATCACTGGAAGGCCATTACACATTATTACATCGAGACTTCTGGTAAGTAAAGTTTGAAGGAATAACACCTTTTATGCTAAAGGTACATTCATTGTTGTGCAGGTTTGCCATTGGAGTTGTTGATGTCTTTGATCACACAAGTAAGTTCAGCTGCAGGAAAGCAACCCATTAAAAAAGCAAACATTTTTTTTCTTTCAACTACAATAATGAATTGATAATCTGATTTTCTGTTGAGCAACAAATTTATCATCAGCACACGTAGCACCACTATATACGAACACAGGCAGGGCAAAGGGAATTGTCATGAAGAAAATCCAAATGGATGTACATAAGTGTGAAGTACGCTGGAAATGTTTTTAAAGTGCTTTGAATAGCTTTTTGATTGAAATAGAAAAAGCTTTAAAAAGGTCAAATCTGTGTTTATGCAACATTTATTTACGTCATGTAGTCCCCCATGGACTATATTGCCTTATTTATTACAATTTGTGAGTAGCAATGAAAAACCAGTGATAGGATTTTACTGTGGAGCCACCTAGGAAAGTGTTGACAATGCAAACTTGCAAAAATGAAATAGATCATATATTGCTTCTGTGAAAGGCACAGTCTGTCAGTGGGTCAAAAAATATCCTTGACTGTGTTATATCTTATACAGTGTTTGTTGTGAGCAGAAAGAGGGGAAAAAATGAAGGACTGGAAAAACCTTGCAGAGGTGTTTAGATGAAGGGTGCATTAGCTTTTTACACTTTACGTAAACCTGAAACTTCCAACACGCAGTGAAGACAATCAAACCCTTTCCCCTTATGTTTGAGTCACACAAAGGTTCTGATGAGTTTCTGTGTTTTTCTCTGTTAGATGACAAAGCTCCAGTCACAGACACCAACATCCCATCTCACCTGGAACAGATGCTGGACATCCTGACCCAGGAAGAAGGGGAAAGGGAGTCTGGAGAGACAGGACCCTGCATGGAGTACCTCCTACACCATAAGATCCTGGAGACACTCTACACGCTGGGCAAGGCAGATGTAAGGCAGTCATGCTTTGGTAACTACTTGAACAAAACCTCCAGGAAAATATGATATATGATAAATATGGTGCCACGATATGGCACCTGTAGTGGGCACAGCACTGAGTGTGCTATCAGCAGCAGCACAACTGTAAATTTAAAAGCTAACACAAGACTGTGTCAATGCAGAATATTGGTGGACTTGTCAATGAATGTGCACTGTGAGCTGCATTTCCACACAGTGTCAGGACACATCTATTTTGGTTGACAACCCAAATAAATTGAAACATATTCTGTTTCTATGATTTCCCATCAGTGTCCTCCAGGGATGAAGCAGCAGGTGCTTACCTTCTACACAAAGCTGCTAGCACACATTCGTCAGCCTCTTCTGCCACACATCAACGTCCACAGACCTGTACTGGTGAGAAATGATGCAGTCTGTTTTTGACAGACCTTTTCCTCAAAATGGTAACTTTTCTTCAGACAGGTTATGTAACTTGTCTGTTACTTTTTTGTGTCCTTCCTCTGTCAGAAACTGATCCGTCTGTGTGGGGAGGTGCTGGCTGCTCCGACAGAAAATGAAGAGATCCAGTTCCTTTGTATAGTCTGTGCCAAACTGAAGCAGGACCCGTATCTTGTCAACTTCTTCCTCGAGGTAAGTTGCTATGATACCAGGGAGATAAAAATGTGAAGTGCACACACATAAATATAAATCTGTGTATTAGTAACAAAAGTAAGAGCCCTAAGTAAGAGTCCTTCCTAATTTGGAGAATATCTTTCATGTGTGATGTCATTTGCAGAACAAGTCTAAGAGACCTGAGATAAAGAGTCCTGGAGGGACAGAGTTGGAGAAGGAGAATGTATTGGCTCCAGACACCGGCCAGTCTCCAACAGAGGGACAGGCTGACCACCCAAAGGAGCCACAAGCTGCAGCTGCTGCCTCCACCTCTAGTCCAACCACAAACAACAACAGCAACAATTACAATCTTGTTACATCCTTGCTTAACCTCACAAAGAGCCCTGTAAGTAATCCACATGCATGGCATTGTGGGTAGTTCACTCTTAAGTTTTTTTTTTTTTTTTTTTTCTTCATTTGAGTTGAAAGTTTGTATTCATGAGTTGTATCCATCTCTCCCCTACTCAGGATGGCAGGATAGTCGTGAAGGCATGTGAGGGCTTGATGCTGCTGGTCAGTTTACCAGAGCCTGCAGCTGCCAAGTGTTTAACTGAAAACACTGAGCTCTGTGAGCTTCTGACTGACAGACTGGTCTCCTTCTATAAAGCCCTGCCACAGTCCATGGACCCCCTGGACATCGAGACTGTGGAGTCAGTCAACTGGGGGTAACTTTTCTTCTAGTGTTTACTGTCTCTAACCACGTATTTGATTAAATCATAGGTGTACTGACTTGTAACAACACTTATGTTCAATTGCGCCATCATCTGAAAGTTTGATTTAATTCGTCTCAGCAGGTAGCCCTTAAATAGCATCCGCTGTGAAATGCTATTTTTAGTGGATAAATTGGAGGAGTTGCATCAGACATTTCTCTGTTTCTCTTTCAGTCTAGATGTGTACAATCTGAAGGAGGATGCTGCAGTGTTCACAGGGAAGAGGGCTCTCATCTCCTTCCTGTCCTGGCTGGATTACTGTGACCAGCTCATCAAGGAGGCTCAGAAGGTCCTTTTAACAGCGCTGACTCACTGTGTTTTGATGTGACACATTGTAGTCAGAATAAAAGAAGTTCTTTCCAAAGAAGATGTTTTTGTATCTGAAAACTACAGAAGGCTGAAATACATTTTTGTTCTTCTCCGTCTTCCAGTCAGCAGCTGCAGTGATGGCAAAAGCAGTGAGGGAACGATTCTTTGTGTCTGTTATGGAACCGCAGCTTATGCAGACGTGAGTCTCGCTTTGAATCATCCATCAATCATTCTTTTGATTGAAATTCTTTAGCTCGTCTTAGATGTTATGCGTCGTGACTTCTCAGTAACACGTGGTGTGTTTGTGGGTATGTAGGTCGGAGGTGGGCATCCTGACCTCCACAGCCCTGCTGAACAGGATCATTAGGCAGGTGACGTCGGAGGCTCTGCTGCAGGAGATGGTTTACTTCCTACTGGGAGAGGAAAGAGAGCCAGAGACCCTCGCTACCATCGCTCAGACTCCACTCAGACACAGACTCATCGAGCACTGCGACCACCTGTCAGACGAGGTTCCTATCACATAATTACTATTCAGGATCTACCTGCTCCTGCTCGTGAATGTTCCTTCAACATAATTTATTTCTGGCTGACCGGACTAATTTGGGGCTTTCTTGATCACACTCGTGAAACTTCAGAAATTAAAATCATGAATTCATAATTTCTTCTATATCCACTTGTTGTGTATTCAGAGGTGCAAATGGCCATCTGCCCTTCAAGGACTCCAAGTTCCAGTGAATCATATGATTAACCAAAAATCACATGAATTTTAATTACTATCTGACAGAGTCATTGCATACGCTTTCATCACACAAAAGAGCGATGAATCATCTCTTTGATGTACGAAACAGTCACTGCCTTTTTTTATTGTCAGTGAGCAAGTACTTTGCATCTTTCTCAGTTTTTGGTGCGAGTCGAGCCTCATTCCTCCTTCTGTGTCCCCAGATCAGCATCATGACACTGAGGCTGTTTGAGCAGCTGATCCAGAAGCCCAACCAACACATCCTCCACAGTTTGGTGCTGCGTAGCCTGGAAGAGAGGAACTACCTGGAGAACAAGCCGCAGGAGGAGCGGGAGCCCCTGGAGAACGGGCAGCCCCATGATGCTGTGTAAGGACCGGCTTCTGACCTCCCTGAGCTGCCTTTTAAAAACCTGCCTGGAGAATCATCTGCACAAACACACACCAGTGGAAATAAAGTGAATGCATTGACTAGCTGTGTTTTTCAGATCAGACCACTTCAACTTAACTGTTCCTAATTTTGTGTGTGTGTGTATCTTAGTGCTGTTGTTTCATATGAATGTTAATTTAAAAGGTTTATTAGTTTTCACGCAGGTTTGAAATCACTAATTACATGGTCATGTTGTTTATAGAGAATTCACAGAGGAACTGAAGTGAGTCATTGACATTCGCTTATCTACAAAAACTACAGTAAACACACTTCCAGATACACAAAGTTTTAAAAGGTCCAAGTAAAACTTCAAAACAACTCAGTGTAGACATTGATTCGTATCCACATTGCACAGAAGTACTTGAAGGTGACATGCAATCCAAAAGAGTTAAAAAATAAACCATAAACCATAAAATACTGCGTATTTCACCATTTAAACCACACACAAGTATACTGATAAAGAAATTACTATTACAAAGTGGGTCTTTTCCTCACACGTGTCAAGAGCTGCATGAATCCAAAACCAAAATAAGTGAGGACCTTTTGTTGCCACTTCAGTGGCTCTGATCAGGATCAGATTATGTCCTCTGAAACATGATTATATACAGTATAAATAACCTTTTAATGAAGATGTGTTTCTTCTACAGAGACCTTGAGGAGGATCCTCTGTTTGGCGATGACCCCTCCCCAGACAGCAGGCTGTCTGGTTCTGATTGGCTCAGCACCTCCCCACCACAGAGTCCTGACCACTCAAAGTCAGACGGGAAGACGGAGGTTCACAAGATTGTCAACAGGTACACAGTCCACTCATGAGACAACATGCAGCATGTGGAGCTGCCCTCTGTCGTTTAAAAAAAAAAAAGGGTAACTGTTAAATGCTGTTTCTTGCAGTTTCCTGTGTTTGGTTCCTGATGAGGCGAAGTCGTCATATCACGTTGAGGGCACAGGCTATGACACCTACCTCAGAGATGCACACAGACAGGTGAGGCTCAGTCTACAGTATCTTTAAAGCTTCAGATACACAGGACAAAGAGCAGCAAGGTGAACATTCTTTCATTATTTAACTAACTGCTGAGACAAGTCCTTGTGTGCTGCTGCCCATCAGTCTTCTTATGTGTCACCAGTAGAACAGATACTAAGTGCAGATGAAATGTTCTCCTCAGTTCAGGGACTATTGTGGGGTCTGCCAGCGGTGGGACTGGAGGGGAAATCCAAAGCCCTTTGAGAAGTGTAACTTGGACATCCCATTCTTCGAGGGCCACTTCCTCAAGATTCTCTTCGACAGGATGGGTCGCATCCTAGATCAGGTCAGTTTGATCCGCCATGTAGTGAACATCTGTAGTAATACTGGCATCGTTTAGAACCAACTGTGTGTTTAAGTAGTAAAATACCTGCATGACATGGCTGCTGCCTTTTTTAAGACTCCAGTAGTCTGAACAGCAAGACACCCACAGTCAAAGTGCTTATTGGGAATCACAAATGGAGCTTTGATTCAAGTGGTGATCACAATTTGATGACTACTAAAGTTAAAATGCCCTTTTTTGGGCAGGGGGTGGGGGGGTTACCCTTTATTATAGGTAAGACAGCGGAAGACAGGAGAGGGGGGGTCCTAATCAAACTGGGGTCCACTGCAGCCCAAGGCCTCATACATGGGCACATGGGCACTTGCACTCTACCACTGAGCCACCTGTGCACCTGAAAAGTTAAAATGCCTTTTAAGTTTAAGTAGAAATACATAGACCTGATGAATCTTACATGGTGAGTTTGGTTAACAGAAACTGATTAATTGAGCTTTCATGTACAACAAGATTCCAGTGAAGCTTTCTGCAGGCAGATCAGCACAAATCTTTATATGAGGTCAAACTGAGTAAGACATTCTAACCAAAACCCCGCATTTTTTTATTTTGAAGGAGATCAATTTAAACAGACTTAAACTTTAACTCATTTAATGTTCCCACGCACCCAAACGTTGTTTTTTGTTGCTGTTCTGTGCAGTTTAGAGTAATTAAAATGGAAAGGGGAGAGAAAACAATGGGGAGAGTGTATGAATTGGCTTCTAATTATGCAGAGCTACTTTTTGTTTATTTATTTTTTTAATTAAAAAAAAAAATACTAATGAGCTCCTGCCATGAACTCATTTGACAAATGATGTTAGGAGGGAAATATGAAGAGAACTAATAGAAATTAAGAAGTGAAATGCACTTTTTGGCAGCCTACGGGATTCCGGTAGCATTTAGGAAAATCAAATCTAAAAGGGAGCGCTGTATTAATTGATGAATCTGTCGTTAAAAGCTTCTGAATACTGTGACACTTTGAGTCATTTATTCACAGCCGGTCCTCTGCACATGCACATGCACACACACACCTCTGTGTCACTGGAATTTCAGCTCGCTCAGTTGATTTCCTGCGTATTTTGTGTAGCTGCTGAGCTTTATATACGTCTCTTTGTCCTGCAGCCGTACGATGTCAACCTGCAGGTGACCGCCGTGCTGTCCAAGCTGTCTCTGTTACCACACCCACACTTACACGAGTACCTGCTGGACCCTTACATCAACCTGGCCCCCGGCTGCAGGTCTCTGTTCTCTGTCATCGTCAGGGTAAGTGTTATATCCTAAAATCCAAAGCTTACAGTCAGTGCTGTTTGAGTGCTTTGAGCGTTGAGTGTCTTTGTTTGTTTGTTTTAATGTACAGTATATTGAAATGTTTGCTCTTCTATGTCAAAATGTTTGGTGCAACAGATAATCATGTTTGAGACAATTGTTTGTTTCCTCATGCCACTGGTGTTGACAGTAAAGTGATTGTCACTTGCTGTTCTTGAACAAGCTGCTGCTTGACCTGCGTCTTCCTGGAAGAACTGCACCTCTGTAATTATTTTGTTACGTTCCTTCCCAGCAGCACTCGGTGTGAAAGGCAGTTTAGAGGCCGGTGGAAGCAGCTCATTTTCTTCTTGATGGCCTTGTTTGTTTATATTAATCACAGCCTCTAATGAGTAGTAATGATTTACTCATGTTGCACCTTCACCCAGGGATAATTGCTGTGTGTTCTTGTGTGTTAGGTGGTGGGAGATCTCATGTTGAGGATTCAGCGCATCCCAGACTTCACACCCAAACTGCTGCTCGTGAGGAAGAGACTGCTGGGCCTCGAGCCAGAGGGCATCACGTATGTACAGCCAGGCGCCTCTGTGCTTTTTTTTTTTTTTTTAATCTTCGGAGGTAACTTTTTCAGGACGCTCCCCTCACCTCCCTGTCCATTCCTCCCGCAGCATCGACCACATGACTCTCCTGGAGGGGGTGATCGTGCTGGAGGAGTTCTGCAAAGAGCTGGCAGCCATCGCCTTCGTCAAATACCACGCAGCTGCCTCCTCCTCGCCGTAATCTTCCTGCTGTTCATCCATCTGCCGCGGCCAGGCAGACAGGTCAAGATTAAACCGGGCCCTTCGGGGCGCGCCGGTACCGGTGGCACAGGGTCGGCAAAACATCACCACTAACCGCTCATCCCTGCAAGACTGTTAAAGCCCACATGGACGGGTTTCATTGCACCCCCCACCCCCCCCCCCCCTTTTCTGG
Organism: Scortum barcoo; assembly: GCA_023238725.1. NCBI lineage: Eukaryota > Metazoa > Chordata > Actinopteri > Centrarchiformes > Terapontidae > Scortum > Scortum barcoo. The sequence goes on from CM041544.1 coordinate 7,044,235, forward strand.
CCTCTGGGGCTCCACCATAAAGTCTTTGGTCTTGTTTTTGAGCAGGTCAGAGCACAGACACTGCCCAAACTGAGGAGAAGGATAGAGGTCGAGGTGCAGAGAGATAGTCACTGGACTCTTTCCAGCCTCTGCATTTTCTCTCACTACCCCCACCCACCATCTGTGTTTCTCACCACCCCTGTAATTATTACATCAAGGAGAAAAGATGTTTGTCTATTTATTTTCTGTCCCATTACCATCCATTTGTAAACGTCATTGCCTTAGTGTGGAACCACACCTTTCAGTTACAGAAGATTGTTTCCTTTTGAAACATTTTTATCTCAACTCGTCACGCGTTGTCTGTTTGAAGACAAGAGGCCGTAGAGAGAAATGCCCACTACCTTCAACCCCTTTATGTACCTGTAGTTACATACATGTTGAACCGCAGTATTTACGATACTGCACTCATGTTTTATATGCCAAGTCCTCTTATTTATTTGCTTTCAGGTTGCCTTTTTAACTAATGTCATGTTAAGATAAACTTAATTAGGATAGTCACAGTAAGGACTGACAGAGCAGATGCTCTTTACTTAATTTGTTTTTCTTTCTTTGGTTTGTCTTTAAGTGCTTGTGCTTTCAAAGCCCGTCTGTAATCTCCTCCCAAAGATTTCGCCATCCGTCACATTTTGTCGAGTGAAATGGTGAACTCTTCGAATGATGTGAATTTGCACACGAACCTCATTGCATTGCACTCGTTACATTATTCAAGTTCAAGCGTGCTTTTGTTTGGTCGGCTTTTAGGAAATGTCAGGCTGTGGGAAGAGACGTCTTGTTTTTGATTCCACATTAGGTTTTGTTCTGAAATTTTGTTCTCCACATCCAGTGTTGCATTTTGTCACACACCAGTGTTTATTTTATCCAACGGATACTGTTATTAGTTTTTACACCATTTATAATTCAGAAATAATTTGTTAATTTTCTTGATGGATGGTTTCTATTGACTGGTGTCTTAAAAACATCATTAACTTTTGATTTACTGTAGCAACATTTTCCAACCTTTGTTGGCTTGTTATCCCTAAAAATTCAGTTTAATTGGTTGTGAACCAATATGTGATTATAACTTTGCAGATTGTTGTTTGGTTGAAATTGTCCCTTAACTAACAAGATAAAGTCTGAAAAGCAACATTTTTGTAGCAAAACTACATCATCTGATATTGTTGATCATTTTGAGACCCCTGAATTTGATCTGAAGACCCTTTAAAGTGGTCCTGACCCCGTCTGGAGACCACTGGCTAACAGCATCCTAAGCTCTGACGTCCTCTGTAGGTTGCCATGACGTCCTGTGAGGTGTTGAGTTTACTGGCAGTATTACCTTTTCATGCTGATCTTGAACAATCTCGGTGCTGTGCATTGTCGGAGCGGGTTGTTTTGGTTTGCGGATGATTTTGGAGGGTGAAGTCTCGCCTTGCTGATCAGTGATTCATCAACTTGAATTAGTCTGAATCAAGATGCTGCTTGACGGCTCTTGTGTGATGTTCCCGGTGTGAATGTTCCCATGGTTGGGAAGCGTGTTTGGCGATGAGTTTGTTTGCGTGTGAATGTTATGACTTATTATTGCAGTGGAGAATTGTCATTCATCAAAGCCATCAGTCTCTCGTCCTGAGCCTTTTTTTTTTTGTTTTGTTTTTTTTTGCCCCCCTCCCCTCTCTCTTCTGAACTCTGAACTACATTATGCAACTGCTTGCATGGAATCAGATTTGCACATTGTCTTTCTTCATCCTTGTTCATAATGTAAATAATAATCACAACAAAAAAGCTTTGTGTTTTGTTTTCCAAATGTTTTGTTTCATAAACCAAAAAAAAAATCTAGGATGTACCAGGAGTAACATTTCTATTTTAATGGGAAACTTTTTTTAAATTGTCAATCATGCACATTTTTTAATTAACTATCTTTCCAACTTGTTCTGTACATTTGTATATTGTATGTGTACAATAGCAATAGAGATATACTACCTGGTGTAAATGCATGCTGATACATTATTTTTCATTGTTGAAAGAAAGGAAAAAAAAAAAGGCAGTCCAGCCATCTGTGATTTCTTAGCTGTCAGCACTTTGTTCTTTGACACTGACAGGGAGATACGATGCCTTACTTCACACTGTGGATCTCTTAGGACTCCTAGAATCGATGTGTAAGGGGTTTCTGCTTCACTACGCTTTTGTTGTGATCTTATTATACCTATCTCTTGTGTTGCATAGACTTTGTTTGGTTCGTGAAGATGTACAGGACTTTCAGTATCGTCCAAAAAAAAAAAAAAAACACATGCCAATTGATTTACTTTTTTCCAATGTCAGCTTAGACCGATCACTGTATCATGTTGCCGTGTTTCTTTCTGCTCACCGCTGCTTCCCTCCGGTGTGAAATGGGACTGAGTCTCGTTACACTTCACCTGCCTCATGGCCCGTTTGATTTTTCTGTGATTGTGCGATGCATAACTGAAACATTAAGGTAAGGTGCATGCTCACGCATCCACAACACTGCCGTCTCTCTCTGAGGCGCTGGCTCCTTTATTCCTCATCAGCTGTCTTCATTTCAACAGTTTAGTTTTTGTTCAGGATAATATGGTTTTGTTTAACATTCTCCGTCCCAATTAAAAAGAGAAAAAAATTCTCCATCAGACGGTGTGGTCATTCTTTGAGCAGTTCATTGTTTCATCTTGTTTTTTATTACAAAATGTCTGTACAACAAAAAGAAAAAAATACACAAAATAACCATTTCTTTCAATGGCAAGGTGAAAACCATAAATTCTGTTCAATAATCCCCTTTTTTTTAAAAACAATATTTTTTAAAAACCACCAGGTAACGGGGCGCTGAATATCTTGTCATTTTCCTATGCAACAACAACAGCCCTGCAGGATGACATGACATCATGTACAGGAACAGACCAGAGAATATCGAGCGTGAAAATGACCTCTCTTGCCAGTGAATAACTGAACAGCAGTCAGCATGGGTACTTTGTCCTCTGTCAGATTCTCTTTGGCTTGGAGCCAGCCACGCTCAGTCATCCAGCTAATTCTGTAGAAATGAGTCAAAAATCTCTGGGCACAGCAGGGGATTGTGTGACCAGAGTCTATGTCATGTGAGGTGGCCTGGAAATGAGTAAATCCTACACTTCCTTTGCCTTGCAGTGATTTAGAAATCAGCCATGGAAAAGAGGCACTATGGTGCAGAAAGAAGGCTCTCAGTCTAATAACTCTCATTCTTAATGATTGCTGAGGTACATACTGAGATTGCAGTCAGCTAGGGTCTTACAGTTCTAGTTAAGAGATTCTTGCCCTTACAAAAATACTCATTCATCATTGTTGTAATACTACAGCATTGAGACCGCACTGAATAACATGGAGTGCTTCCATCTGAGGAAACACCAACGCTTTGATTGCAGTATTGAAGTGGAATTGTTAAGTCTTTACAGTGTGTCCTTCAACAGGAGATCTGTGCCCTGACTCAGGTCAGTAGTAGCATCACATAATTAAAGTTCTGCAGTCTCGTGGAGGCAAATCAGAGCGACAGGTTTATGATGGATCGCTATTTAAAACAAATCATACATTAAGTTCACTTGTTTATCTGATGTCATGAAAACCTGTTTGGCACTCTCAGTGAACAACTTAAAAGATCACTTTAAGGATATTACCTGAGACTATTACGTCTTTAAAATGAACTGTGTTCATATGTCAGATGAAGACAAAGATGGCGCTCAGATAAATGATAAATTCCATCAGATTGTCAGTTTTAACAAGTTCTCCAGTGAAGAAAGTGCCAGGTCGGGGCATCAGTGGGAGACCTCACGTGTAATAGCAGTGAAATCTTCCCCGCTAAAGTAAAGAACATGAGAACAGTAAATCATAAATATCTTATGTTTTGAATGTTGTGACCCGGCTGCTTGATCCTGTTTGAAGGAAAGTCCTACAAATGTCACAATCGAAAAATGTAGAAAAACATCCAGCGTTCTGTCTCCATCTTGTAGTGAAAACTCCCAACAGCATGACAGTATATCAACATATGATGGTATATTAAATTAATTTACATATACATGTAAATAATTCATTTCTTTATGCAAATCATTTTCATGTACATACAAAACCACTACGTAAAAAACAACTACATGCCGTTGCACAAAACCAGGCTAAAAATACAAATTATCAATTGAAAAAAAAAAAAAAAAAAAAAAAACTATGTACATTTCCAAATGTCTCTCTCTTTTTTTTGTCAATAAGCGTCTCCCCGCCCATTTACAAACCCCAGATATGCGCGCACACACAGACGCACACGCTTGTGCACAAGTTGCTCACACTGGAACATTCAGACAAACAAATGTCTCTTTGGCTGGTGTGAAGCTGTGGCACCTTGCAGTGTGTGTGTACATGTAATTACACATTTTCAAAAAACACACGCACACACAAAAAAATAACACCATCTAACGGCATAGAAAATAGGTTTCCGATGATGGATGTAGTGATACATTTCCTATGCATTTGCGATATATATATATATATATATATATATATATATATATATATATATATATATATATATATATATATATATATATATATATATATATATTTATATTTATATTTATATTTATATTTATTTATATACCAAAACATACTGTATAAGGGGTCAGCCACACATATGCCCTTGATTGTGTGTAAATATGTACTTTAAAGTCACATTCAGAAGTGTGACGTGTAACTCTGTAGGAAGGCATCAATAAATAGAGATGTCGGTCCGTCTTGTCTGTCAAATCCGTCGTCCGTCCGTCCATCCATCCATCCATCCATCCAAATCAAATCCGTCCGTCTGGTCCGTCAATCGTCCGTCCATCCGTCCATCCGCGTGTGTCCCTGGGTCTGCCGTGTTAAACAGCTCCAGCCGTCTGTCAGTCACTCTTCGAGTTCTGTGCCGCGTCCAGGTTGACCACCTGCAGCTCCGTCAGGTTACTGCTGCTGCTGCCGCTCGACTGCTGGCCAATCACCATCTGGAACGCAACAAAACGGCCACGTCAGGAGACGGCACAGACGGCCAATTGCGAGGTGTCACATGACACAACACCCAGCACAGATGGAAATCCTGTTATGCTGCATGCCATTTATCGTGGAGTGGTGCACTGCTGGTGTTTCCCTTCATATTTAAGTTATCTACTCTATGAAATCAGATCAAGTCAAGTCAAATTTATACTCTTAGGATAGATGTTAGATTTAACCTAAAGTTCAAACTGCATTTAATCATGACACCTATATTTGTTAAGCCAAATTACATAAATGGAGTCTCCACCAAGACTTGGCTTTATAAAGTGAATAAATAAAACATTAACATCTTGACCTCCATGCACTGCTACAGTGTTTTGTTACGTCTACCGCAAGTGTAAAAATCACAGGTAAAACAAGTTGCCAGCTGATCAATCACATTCATACAAAGAGGGCCAACAGGAGACAACCCTGTGGCCTCTGTGTGCCGGTGCTCTGTTACGATGCATTAGTGCGGTCACGCGGCATGCTGGTTGCATAGGGAATATGAGAGTTTCACTTGTAAAATGCAGATCTTGCCGTACTGGGTGTAGCTGCACCGCTGAGACGGGGATCTGCACCGTGCCTGGAGGTGCCGTGAGGAACACCTGAGGGACAGCACCTGGGGGAAGAAAGGGAGTGTCATGTTTATATGACATGATGTACAAATGACAAACGAATACGTGTTTTGTTGCTCAGCGTCTCACCTGTGTCCTGGCCCTGCGCGTGGGACACCTGCATGGCCGAGGTGCCCTGGGAGAAGGCGTTGAGCACGGCCAGCCCCCCGTCAGCCAGCGCCGGCGTGGAGGCATACATCACCGTGTGTGGGCTGGGGTACATCATGTGACCCGCCACTGAGGTCGGCACCGATGAGGTGACGATGGTTGCTGGGAGACTCACCGTTGCTGGAAGAAGAGGAGGAAGAGGAGGGAGAGGAAAACAAATGTCACACCCAGGGCAAAGGGTGTGTACGCATGTTGGCCAGCAGATGGCGCTTCATATCTATCCAACTTCAACTGCTACCTCCTACTTCTGCAGAGTGTAGTGGCACAATAACACTGTCCTCTAGGAGACAACTCATTCCAAACACAAGCAGACTGAAAAACACATACAAGGGTAGCAAGAAAAATAAAACTGGATGTCATTTTAAAATGATTTTTATGTAAAAATATACTAATGTTGTCAGGGACAAAACGGAACTGCAGCATGCATGAGGACACTGTTTCCACTCAGTGAAGCCTGATGATGAGTTTGTACACAAATGCAAAACTTGTCTAGTGACCTCCTCCCACTGATGTGCAGCACTCTTAAATGGAGCTGGTTGTTCTATCAATTCTCATCCAGAGACGAGTTTGAGGAACCTTAAACTGTAAGGACAACAGAGGGGGTGTGACCTACCGGTGGAGTTTGTGGAGGCGTGGGACATCTCGGGGCTGCTGTCGCTGTTGGAGGTGGGCTGGGTGTTGGGGTGGACCTGGATGGCCTGGAGCTGCTGGGGAACGCCCGCTCCTGGAGAGACACGAGAGGGCATACAGCCACTATGGTAAGTTATCAAACGCCCCACACACAGAGCAGCAGCAGTTGCAGTGGGAGTACGAGGAGAGCAGCAGTGGGGGTGGCGTACAGTAACACTGGCAGCACTATCAGCTGAAGTAGGAGACATCGTCATGCAGAGTAGCATTAGTAATCCCAGCGTTAGGCGCATTGTTATTAGTCACAGCAGAAGAGGTGACATTAGCGGTGCATGCAGCGGCAGCTTTATCGTGACATGATCGTGATTAGTAGAAGCAGGCAGAGTGGTGGCAGCATGCAGAGCAGGTCACCTGTGAGGGAGACAGCAGCAGGGAAGCGGAAGACAGCCTGCTGTCCCTGCTGTGGCTGCGGGGCGGCGGCCAGGGCCTGACCATGCTGCCCCTGGAGGGCCAGGGAGTGCTGCTGCAGCTGGCTCAGAGGAATGGTGGGGGTGCCGGGGGGGAGAGGAGTGCCTGCTGGAGGGGCGCGCACACACACACGTACACACACAAACCCACACACGCACACACAACCACCACACGCACACACATACACACAGGGAAGGGGATAAGACTAAATGCGAAAGGAGAGTACAGTTTGAAAAAGTGCTAATAAATTTCAGCCAGAGAACATTTCTTTATTTGAGTTACTGTTTGAGAAATAACTTGTCAGCTACCCTCAGCTGGCCAACACTTATATAAAATGGCAGATGTATGCGCAGCAGATGCAGATAGCTAAAATATTATTTAAATTAACTGATGTTCTAATGAAAAATGGATTATCATCTATACATCCAACAAGTTAAAGATCACTGGCTAGAAAACACGACCGCTGCACAATGAAGCAGGCAGCAATGTGAGGATTTTAATTTTCAGACAATAGAATAAAAGGTGCCTTGTGATTTTCTTGTGATTTTCTTGTAAAAATACAAAGGTTATAATTGCTCTCTGTTTCTCTCAAAAAAACACTTTGTAACTCATAAGTGCATTTTCTTCCCTAAAAATAAATAAATTGCAAAGCCGATGTTTCAAGAATCTTAGACTGTGCATTGTTTACATCCATGTCCACTTGGACATTCATCCTTTGGTTTGTTGGCATTTTACTGACACCAAATGTCGATCAGAGGAATAGCCTGAAATGGGCGGCAGGAGGTGAACTGCACCACACTCGCACATGTGCTCTATAAAAACAAAAGCTAGCATCCACTTGTAAAGACTTGACAGGGCTACTAGTGGTCAAAAACTCCTTTAAGTTGGTATTACACTGTAAATTAAAGTTTAATAAAAGGTGAGTGAAAGTGTTAAATAACACTGAGTTTTAATATATTTATACATGATTGTAAAGTAAAGTGACACATACTGTATGACTGCATTAGTAATTAATAGATCTTGTCTTTGTTTTAAAATGATGCATGATGATGATGCATGTTCTAATTTTTTCTTTTTTCAAAAAAAAAAAAGGACAGATATGTCATCTCAGAACATGACTCTGGAGCTACACCCTCACATTTGGTCATATGCTCCAGAGACAGTTGCTGCAGTCGGGTGGGCAGGCCCTGTCAAGCTGTCGGCTGAGGAGGTTTTAGTGTGGGAGGGTGTGTTGTTCCACCTGGCACTGCTGCTATGTGCCAGACAGGTGGTGAAGAGGAGACAGAGGGAGTGAGCAAGCAGGAGAGAGAGCAAAATGGAGAGGGTGGAAAGAGAGGGAGGGTGAGAAAGAGAGAGAGAGAAGGCTGTAGAATGAGGAGAAAGTTGGAAGGAGAAAAAAAAAAAAAAAAGGGGGGGGGGGGGTAAAAGAGGACGCTGCCTCGCTGTCCTTCAGCTGTCAGTCACGATAACACGGGAACGATTAGTGGGCATCGCGTGTCTGTCTGTTCAGCTGTGGCAGAGCGGCAGACAACCAACGCACTGCAACAACTAGCTTCTGACATCACTTATTAGAAAATACAACGGTGACAAGCACTGGGCCTGTTGGGCTTCACAGCTGCTACACCAACTCTTGTCTTCATGATAGCAACAGTGCAGAAAAACATGTAACAGTGAACGTTTAAGTGTCAACAAAACTGATCATACACAATTTAAAGGAAATGTTTCAGTGCACTGAGCTTCTTAAACAGATTAAATAATATCTCAAATGAAATTACTGTGAATTATTCTTCATGTCTTTGAGTGAATCGTGACCTCTTGGCATCCCCAGGCTGCACTTAGGAGATTCACAGACGTGGCCCCGCGTATCGCGGCACATCCACCGTAAAAAGGAAGTACACATTTGAATAATTACTGGGGGCGGCCAATTTAGAGGCACTTTAGGGATCCCCGAATCAGAGCCTGCTGCACCTTAAATCCTCAGGGAGTTGGTGCGGTAGCGATCCCTCGTGTTACAGAGTGCGTCTGCGAAGTCCCCCTTAATGAAGGGTCATATCGAGTTCAGGACCGCTCTGTCACAAAGCTCCGGCTCCACGAAGTACGCCTCTATTATAATTTCAGCACAAGCCACCGATCCCTCATTGAATATTCATGACTAATTAAAGGCCGTGTTCATCAGCCCTCATTGCCAGGTCTATTGTGTCTGTCTCACCTAATTATTCCTGTCCCTGAGTGACAATCAAAGGTAGGGCCGGTCGCCAATAGGACGTGGCTTCCCTGGATACCAGGAGCTTTTGTAAAAACCAGAGGGCGTTAAGTGTCGGTGACTGGCTATGAAGGGCTGTTGTGTGATGTAAACAGCTTGAGGAGAGAGAGGCACGACCACCCCGGGATGATGGCTGGGGTCACGGCGCGGTGCCATTCAAATTCTAATCAGCTAATAAGCTAGACAACGCGGTGACATTAACAAAACATGAAGGCCTGCAGAGGTGTCACTTCCATTCTAAAGGATGAGGTGGAGATAAACAAACCATAAAGAAAACCATTAGGCTCTGGATGTGGAGGTAAAAGGCAGCAGAGGTTTGCCTCTCCTACGTACCGGGCATGAAAGTGAAGCCGCCGGGCAGCTGCATCACCCCCGTTGAGGCGCCGGCGGTCTTGAGGACGGTGCCGTTGGCGCTGACGTTGCTGCTGGCCGAGACGGGCGCCAGGTAGTTGGTGATGGGGAACGAAGGTCCGCTGCTCACCTGCATTGTGGTGGAGGTGGTGGGCACTGTGGACTGGGCGCTGCTGGTAGTGCCTGGTAGGCTGGCTACCGTGAATGTTGGCTTCAGCGTATCCTGCAGGAGGAAGCAAACACCGTGAGCACGAGGACGGGGAGATTTTTGATTGAATTAAATTAGTAATGGACAGCAGACTTTTTTGTCCTTAAAATGAGTTCACTCCAAACTCCAGGATAAAGTTACTTGTCGACATTAGGGTTATCTTGACATGTTAACTGATGTGCTGCTTTAAGATACCATTTTTGAGTACTTGTTAGTATTTCAAACTGATTCACCAGTACTTCCTCTGCTCTACTATAAACCATTTATCCCAGTGCTGCAAAAGCATCATCAGGGCAGTTTCACACACCTAAAACAACACCGTTAATGGGGCTCTTCCTCTTAGAGCAGCTGAGAGCAGGGTGGGCTGGAGGAGGAGGCTTTAATACTCGCAGTATTTTCAGGGATCAATGGATGTGTGACAGAAACCAGAGTGGCTTTTAATAGACTGAGGGCGAGCGACATAAACAAGGTAGAGAAACAGGCTGGGACCTCTCTAATTACATCCATATGGAAATGACTAAGCAGTGCAGGGAGCGTTTCTCTGAGCAATTCCATTGTTAAGTCTAAAAAGAGCAATAAGGCGCATTTAAATTGGAGGAAAAAAAAATCTTGTCAACAAGATGGCAACTCAACTAATTAAAAATTAAAGATAGCTAAAATGAGACCTGGTGTGTGGGAAGACGACTGTGTGCCTCTTCATCCATTCATCATCTATACCCTCTACTCCCGCAATTAAAAGCCAATCACTGCTCAGTCCAATTCACTGACGAGTAACAGAAACGTTATGTCTGCACTCGTATTTTATTGAGTTACCATGACAACTAACTGACCATAACTAACACGACATCTCGGTAAAAAGGGCATAGAAATCAGGCAGATGGGATGCTCACACAGACTTAAAGATCAAAAGGAGGTGTGACGCAGCATCGCACCATACGCCAGTGTGAGCCTCCATTGAACAGCGGAGCAGGATGTGTTGGTGAGTGGGCTGCATGATAAGAGCAGGGTGGGCGTTGGGCCGGGACTATAAAGCACATCTAAACCTGCCGTGCTGCTTTCTACGCACTTATACAAACACTTATCTCTTGATAGTAATGATCTGTAATAGCAGGATGGGAATAAGCCTACACAGTAGAAGGCATGTAGGACTTTGCATGTTCCTGTGGGTCCAATGTTCTTTGAGGGTTTGAGTAAACACGGATGCTGAGACGTTGCTGAGACACGTCAGTAGAGGCTGAATAGTCCCTATTGGTCAATGTTAATGATCACAAATGTGGAAACAAAAGGGAAATGTGGCAATGCAAGAGGGAGGGCCCTTCAAGAGTGTAAGTTCTGAATTTAGGGGAAACAACTGGTCACAGTCCTCAGTATCCCATAATGCATTATGAACTCTTTAATTCCTTCAGGTCTGACCAGGGGCTGCTGCTGTATGTAACCCCTCTCTCTACCTTTCCTTCTGCTCTATAGAACAATAAAGAGAGAGACTTTTCATATATAGAGATTATTAGTTAAATAGTCACTGGGAGTTCTCACATTATAAAGACTCAATGCTCAATGTCCAAGAAAATAACCTTGCTGATGTCATCAGGGTTATCTTGTCTTGAGCTTTGAGATCTGGGGGAGGGGCCGGGGAGACAGGGAGGGTCTAACGAAAAGACGATGTTTGTATTTTGGGAACTGTACGATCCAGGGGCTTGACCCCCACACAAAAAAAAAAAAAAGAAAGAAAAGAAAAAAAAAAAAAAGAAAAAAATCAGGATCCCTCTACCTCTCTGATGGTTTGATTTTGAGGATTTGTTTTTTGTTTTTTGTTTTTTTAAATCTGTCTCATCCGAGTCTCCATATATCATAGAATTGCAGTACTTTTTGAATGGGTACCTTTTTAATGCCAGTGCCACACGAAGGTTATACTGCATTTGCCATTAATCTGGTACACCATTTGTGTGTGTTGAAGTGAAACATTACAACTCCCAATATAAAGCGTAGTACCATGGAATTCAGGAAGCCAGTTTGCTTGTGGTATTTACACTCTGTTGGCCATTTAAGGACAACTTCCTAGCGACAGCCTTGAAAATATTTGATGTTACATGTTTAAACCATTCGTTTTTTGACCCTGATGCTGGACCTTATTATTTGGTAAGAGGGCACAGGCTCGACCTAGACCCCGGGTCCACTGAAGGACACACTTTTGCAGGCTTTGTCCTGGATCCAGCCCCAGAATTGGGACAAAGTGTGTGTCAGGCACAAAGCACTCCACACAGTACAGAAGTATGTTGAGGAAGAAGAGTGTGTGAATGTGGTGTGTTGAATCCTGTAAGCTTCAAACTCAGAAAAGGCAGAGTCATTAGTTGCAGAGAGTTAGTATAGAGGCAGAACAGGTCAACCTCTCTGAGCAAAGCACTATTGGTTTTTATATGTGACTGATTACATGGGTGAGAGGTGGAGGATCCAGCATGGACTCCACTGATAAGGCCTTTCAAAACGCACAAACATGTACGGTAAATTAAGCTACTGTAGGGGTTCATCCACATCACTGTCTGTTAAATAAAGCCTGTAGCTCACCGCAATGACTAAACAAAATCCTGTTTGAATTTTTTTGATTGAGTTAAAAAATTACAAGGATTAACTTATGATCGAGGGTGTCGTGGTTAACCCAGAGTCTTCTCGACCTCATGACGTACAGATGGCTAAGCAGGTGGCGTCTTATACAAGCTGCTCCGAATCCACAAGAGTGTACAAAACCACGCAGAGCTGAGCAGTTAGTCAGTTGGTCTGCAACTCAGTACCAGGCCGTGCCGAAGGGCTCTGACAGTCCAAGGTCCTTTACCTCTTTAGTTAAACAGCAGCTGGAAAGTCAAAGGGGGAGGGCCACACAGAGGACTCGCAGTCGCTTTGCCCTTCCGACCGAAAAGCAAAACTGAATAAATTCAAGTGACGACGTACGACCACAAGGCCTGTCACTCATCACGCAGTGATTACTGACAGGCAGACTGTGACGCGGCTGTCGCCACGTCTTCATTCTCTCAGAAGGCTTTCCAATTTTTGTTTAGTTACAAGTTGTTTCATTAATGTTCACTAAAACTAATTAACTAAGACAAATGAGAATAACTCGCTCTGCATTAACATAGGGGGCTACAGATATTATTGTACATCATAACAACATGTAAAAACCTTTTTAGACGAGGACTCAAAAAAAAAAAAAAAAAAAAATGGTGATAAAGGACGTCAAGAAGTTAAGTTAACTGTGGTGTTACCGAGTTGCTCTTTACAACCACAGCAGCAGCAGAGTGTGTGTGTGTGTGTGTGTGTGTGTGTGTGCCAGCGGAGCAGAGTCAGACCTGTGTGAGGTTCAGGACAGGGGACAGGAGAGGGGCGAGAATACAAACAGCTGAGGGTACAGACAGCTGGCGGGAAACCTGAGCACCTCTGATGGGGGTGATTAACCCTTTCTGGGCCAGCTGAATCGACAGGAGGACACGTGTAAAGACAGCCGCCATCTGACTCTTGGGAGTTCTCACCACAGGGACTGATGAATTCCTTTAACACATCGAAATGCTTCACCTTGTACTATTGTACAAGAAAAAAAAAAAAAAAAAAAAGGCATGACTCACTAAAAGGACAAGGTCGCTGTGATCTTTTCCATATTACACTGCTTGGTGGGGAAATAAATGGCTGCTCTCGCTCTGCTGTCTGAGTCCTACTCAAATCCAACAAGTGCTGAGAGTTTAGCTTCAGAAAGCTGATTGATCGTGCAGCTTTGAGCCTTGTGGTGATCGAGGAGTCCAGTCAAACGGCCGATATCTCTGTGACCTACATAGCAAACATCCACTGACCTACTGCTTTGTTTGACCATCTCCATGTGTCTCCTGTTCAAGTGGCCAGTCTATAAACAGCGCTGGCTTTTAGTTCAGAGTCGAGGCAGTGCATAGTAAACATAGGCCGCAGTGGTGTAATGCATTCCTTCTGACTAGAAGTGAGAGCGGAGGACCGTCTGTGATGTAGCCGAAGCTTTAGCACGGTCATTTCCTCCTCATGTCCTGTCCGTCTTCTGCTCCTTCTAATACGCCGTTACACACCCATTAGTTCATTAATCAATCTGCAGCTACGGACAGGCGACAAATTAAAGTTCAAACCAACATAAAGTCTCTCAGTAGAGTGTTGGGCCACCATGTGCCTCCACAACAGCTTCAGTGCTCCAAGTCTCTGAACTCCACCTGCAGGGATGAGCACCATTCTTTTAAAAGATATTCCCTCATTTGGTGTTTTGATGATGGTGGTGGAGAGCACTGTCTGACACATCCAAAATCTCTCGGTTGGGCATTGAGATGTGGTGACTGTGAAGACCACAGCGTATGATTCACATCATTTTCATCCCCAAACCATCCAGTGAGCCCTCCTGTCCTTTGGATGGGGACAAGACAACTTTGTATTGATTTTCAGTGACCTTTTGCTCTGAGAAGACAAATGGACCCAAACCATGCCAGGAAAAACACAGATCCACACGATCTCCTCACTGCAGGGGTCAAGGAGTCTGTTCTTTTTCCTTTAATTTGTCTGTATTTTGATAAGTCATTTTACAGCAAAAGTGCTAAACTTCACCCAATTCTAATTTTAATTATGAGGATTTGCTGCCTCTTTTTGTCTTACGATATATTAAACTGAATACTTTGGGTGGTTTTAGTCACACAACATGAGCAAATTGAAGATATCTCTGCTTCTGAGAAACGGTGATGGGTGTTTCTCTGTAACATACTAATTGAGTAAATAATAGGCAAATTAACTGATAGTGAATACAGTAGTTAGTTGAAGCCCTTCAATTCATAACTGGATATTTCTTCACACTTACTTCTACTTAAGGATTCTAGCTGAGTTGGATACTCTGAATATACACCATTAAAATGTATACCTGACAGATTTACTTTCACAAATATGAAACTATTTCTTCTGATTTCTTTAAGTTTTATCCCAGTTTCCCTTTTTACCGGTTGTTTTCAAAATCAACCTCACTACTGCTCTCTTCAGACAGGGAAAAAAAAAACAAAACAACACAACGCCTGACCTGGGGACACACACCACTTAGTATAATGAGGTACCCGAATGTAACAAATGAAGTCATTTATAGTCGTGTGAACGGAGGGCTGAGTCGTCTGGAATAAGCAATGAATCCACCGACTGCACAGCCAGTGAGTGCACCCTCCATAACATGCTAAGTAATCCACTTTACAAGGAGGGGGGTGGGTGGTATTTTACTCCAGCAACTCCAGATCTTACATATTACACATCCTGCCCCACCTAAATCCATGGTGAACGTGTGAGACATCCTAATATAAAAGGTTCAGGAGGCAGAATTCAATAAAGGCAAGCCATGAGAGACACCAGCAATCTTATATAAGGGGGAAGAGGAAATGAGAGAGTAATTAAAAGAAAAGAGACAGGGACACAAATGATTCCCTATTCATGAGGGATTAATCATTCTGAATTGAAGGTGACAACTGGCAGGCTAGTCCGGTGTTGGTCGGACAGCCCATTGTGCAGTTTACTGGTGCCTGGTCCTCGTCTAATCTCCCATTTGCTGGCTCCCATCTCCCAGTCTGTCACCCTGCCAGCAACATGGAATTTGCAGCTCCATTTGGGACTGCTAAAAAAGGCAAGGCAGCCCAAGAGGAGGAGGTGCAGCCAATGGCGGCTGACCTGTCCAGTTGCTTGCTGTAAAATAAGGGGGTGGAAGAAGGGGGTGGTGGGGGGTGACATAACGTTGCTTTCCTCCCCTCTAACACAGCAAACATGCTGCTCTCATTCTGACACCACCATCACCTCTCTCTCTACATACAGTCTGTTTAGAAGCGACCATGTGATAAGAGCACATAACTGAGTAAATTAACTGGCCGTTATCTTGGAGATTCTCTCGTCACCTACTTCAAGCCACCTCTCTGCCCCAACAGCAGCAGTGAGGAACACAGGAGAAATGTGTAGATAAATACTTGTAACGATAATATTCTTTCATTCAACCGATTATCAGATCACTTCATTTCTCTGAGGAGGCCGGTTCAAATTGTTTATATACGTGTGTGTCGAATAAAAAGAGGCTGTCAGATGGGTCGGGGGACGTCTGAAGAGCCGCAATGCAGGGGAAAACAAACATGTCAGCTGTTGGTCAGGACAGCTGCCTCCGTCTGGAAGTTTTTCGGTGGCAAAGACAGTGTGATCTGTGCTAATGAGCAGAGCGGAGAATAAACTTCAACAGGATTACGACGGCAACGGCACTGAGCAGCAGGGACGAGGGGGAGGGAGAGAGAGAGAGAGAGGAGGGAAGAGGGCGGAAGGGGGGACCAGAGGAGACTGTGATACTGAGAAATCTATCCTAAGCTAGATCCTCTAAGCAAACATGAGTTGTGGGATTTGCCATCCCTCTTCCAAAAATAACCCAAAAAGCATAAAAACATCTGTACTGTAGACGAGTCTGAAATCAAGACACACAGAAGCCACAAACTATCCAAATATCTGTGGGTTGGGTGGGCAGGACTTAATCAATAATTCACACTTTTCCCTTGACCTACCTTATTCACCTCAACATCCACATTACATTTCCCAGACTGCCTTTTTTGCAGCCCTTGTGGAACAGTCTTGAACTTGTTGCCTTTCGGTTTAATGGCCTTAATGTGTGCTGAGAGAGCAATAGCAATAGAGAAGTGACGGTTTTCCAGACAAAGTGAGTCACGCACCTTAAACTTAATGTCTTGTCATCCTAACACTGCATTCTGCTCAACTAAAAAGACACTTTAATGCATAATACACCGATTCTTCAGTCTCTCAACGCTGTGTTATGTCTTGTGAGCTCCGTTTTCAGGTGACAGTGACGCCAACCTGGAATCAATTCAACCCGGCTAGATAGGCATCACAGAAAAACAGGCAAATGATCAGAAGATAACGTGACTCACAGCCTTCCCCCCCCCCCCAGAAGTCTCAACCTTTAACAAATGCTCACAGAAAGCTATCCGCTGTAAAAACAAGAAGTTGTGCAGTGAAGCATGGCTCTGGAAACATTATGAAATTTCTTCTGAACCGGTGACCAAAAGGCGAGGTCACCCAGTTTGAGAAAGAGTGAAAGAAACTATAAATCTTTTGTTGGGCAGCCTATGCCAAATGACTTCTCAATGCTACATGTTGAACATCGTGGGGCAGCTTTAATTTTGGTGGGCTGACACCAAAGCAGACTGTATATTAAACACAATGTTTTTTCTTTATTTTTAGTAAGTACATACATCCATTTAGTCATGGTGGGCCACTGAATATATTTCCCTAGTGTTGCAACAGCTATGTATGTAATGTAATACTTCATTACTACTACATGCTAAGTATAGGATCGGCACTCTATGTTGACACCCTAAATTTAGGTATCATAATAACTATTGTATATTATCACTGAATCTTTCATTTTAACCAGAAATTCACTGACCAATTTCACAATAATGAAACTCCACCACACAACTCTTGAACTCAGGAGGAGGAGGAGGAGAGGAAACAATTAAAGAACAAAATGGATGCACAGTTCTGTCACCAATTACTGCTGATATTTTAAAATCTCTCAATTTCTCTGTATTATTCTTTAAAATCCTGTGGCAGTAATATAGGAAAGCCACTTTTAGCAGCAGAATGTCTTCAGTCACATGATTTTATGAGCGATGCACTAAATCATGTCTGCTTCACTTATCTCCTAAGCCTCTCTCTCTCTCTCTTTTGCTTCTCCATAATGTCTTCTATCCCACCAGCCATTGCAAACTCTGAACTGTTTAGACTGGCCTGGACTGTATGTATGACATACCACTCTCTTGATGAATGGTGTCCAGACGCTGCAGAGGTGCACGCAGCGACCACAGACCTACTACGACCAGACCTACTCCGTATCCACCTGCCAAATCCCAACTCTGACAGCGCTGATCCTGACATGGATCACGTGGTGACAATTTCTAGTGTGTTCCTCTGTGAGCGGTGTTCATGGGGGGAGCAGAGGTCACAGCAAACCACTTAAATAGACACCACATAAAACGGGGACATAAAATATCGCTCAAATGTTTCCATTCCACCTGCTCATATCTGCATCCATACCTCCCCTCAATATCACTAAATGAGTGTGTGTGTGTGTGTGTGTGTGTGTATGTGTATGTGTGTGTGTGTGTGTGTGTGTGTGTGTGTGTGTGTGTGTGTGTGAGAGAGAGAGAGAGTTGTGGGGGGCGAAATCACAGGACTCTAAAGACAGCTGCAGCTTATAAGGAATGTGAGGGGCCTCAGCCAAGAGAGCAGGCAGGGAAACCATACCATATATGGCAACAGAGGCAGAATCTAATTTTTATCAATGAGCAGAGCGGGCATGAGAGTGGCTTAACATGCAAAGGTTGATCTCCCATCCTTGACGGTGTATGGTACGCGTTAGTTAGCGCCTTGTGAAAACAGCATGCAGGCAAACAGGCCTGGAAGTGTCCGTCTTCAAAGGGGCATGCTTCCGAGGGAATCTCGGCCTCTGGCACGCGATCGCACAAAGGTGTGGATGGTCAAGCGTGTTGGCTGATGAATCTGTCGCTTCACTTCAAAACCGCAAAGAGCAAAAGTTAAAGAACGATGGCAAGGACATGGAGGCAGTTTTTTTTTTTAAATTAGGGGTGAGAAAAGGTCACAAAACCAACTAATAATGTTTGAGGATTTCAGAGTAGAAATATGATCATTTTTAGAATATCACATGCTAAATCTATTTCTGTTATGACATATTTTGGAAGATTAACAAGTTTGAAAACGATACAAAAAGAGTGATATGCGCAATATTTTCAGAAATCCGAGTTCAGCTTAGTGTTTCCTCCGTGAACACGAGACCACTCCATCCCAAAATCAAAGATAAACACACCAAAGTTCTTCCCCATATAGCAGGCTGCGTGTTTCTCATCCTAACACAACCCAGGCCTGCAGTGATTTATCTTTCGGGGTGTTACGAGGCTTTCCTGGATGAGAGGTCAGAAAGGTAAAGTGTAGACAGCTCCCTTTAGTAAGTGTGATAATACTCTACATCTTATCTGGCTCTCCCTTCGGCCTAGAGCCCTTTGAAGGACTACTTAGACTTTTTGGTTTAATTAAAAAAAGACTCAACGCTGAGAACCAAACTGCAAGTCCACAATAGAGACCTCACATATAACAGGCAAAAGTTCAAAACTGTGTTTACAATAGGACAAAGATTATTTTCCACAACTGCTTGTGGGTTTGATTTATTTGCTCTCCTCGTGTGCTTGTCTGGCCTTTTTTGGAGACATTTCCCACTATATCCATTAGTGACTCTCAGCGGTGCTTTATCTGTTGTTTTTTTTTTTTTTTTTTGTTCGCACCATGCAATTCATGTCCGCATTAGAGATCAGACAGTCAGTGAGTCACAGAGACCTGAACTTGAGTACCACTGTTGCTGAAAGCGGGGGAAACAGGCTGTGGGGATTGTTGGAGAGACGAGTGCACTCAACTTTGGGGATTCACAGCTGCTGTCTCATGGAGCGTATTGGTCATCTCTGTCTTTACCACCTTTAGTGAGGGACTGGCCTACAACAGCAGAACCTTGCTTGCGTTTTTGATTCTCACCTTTGTGTCGCCCATGCTCTCTGACTCAGACACCTGGTAGGTGAGATCCGTCTCCTCGAAGCCCGTGGCACTCATGCGCTGGTCCATGGAAGGGTCGGAGCGCGGCGGCGAGTCCGGCGAGTTGAGGCATGTTTGGATGAGAGCTTTGCCCGTCTCACTGGTGATCATGGGTTGGAGTTTGCGCGTGGCAAAAGTGTAGACGTGACCTGTTTCGCTGGCCACGAGCAGCAGAACCTGGGTTCCCGTCAGAGTGGAGAGCTCATAGGCCTGGGTAAGAGAGAGAAGATTATTAAAGGCTGACAGCAGAAAGATTGGTTCGCCAAATTGGGGCTTGAATTACCTTCATCTCAAAACAAACTCATCTCCACATAAAAGATTACAAAAGGTGAACCTCTGGAAAAGAATAACACAGCCAAGAAAACAGCAGAATCTAAAAATACAGCTGTAGTGAACTCTGATGTATAGCACATATTAAGCTAAAACAACATGAGATAAGGCTCCCAGAATAGAGTGTGTGATACAGCTGAGAGACTGATTGTAGCAGGGGACTGGCTTGCACGGAGGGCGCAAATAGTCATTGTTAACACGCAGAGGTAGCTGACTGTGAAACGTGAGGCCGCCATCACAGTCTGGTGCCGTGTCATTCATTATACAGCATGCAGGCGCTCGCATTTTGAACTCCTGGGTGCAAAAAAAAAAAAAAAAGGAAAAGGAAAAGCACAATGGAGATTCAGCTCCATCCAACACACACCAAGGCTGCACTCAGAGTGAACTCCTGAGAAAGCCTTTTCATCTAAATGAGTCATAAGTTATGTGGAGGATGCTTCTGGTGCTGTGAAGGCAGAGTGCCATTACCATCACCTTGGTGAGCACAGTGCCGCCCGAGCTAGCTGATAGATGTGCCACTGTAAGCTGGAGTACAACACTCTCTTCAGGCTGGGCAAGGAGGACGAGACGAAGCCCATTCAAATTTAAGGGTTTTATTGAGCTGTTATAAAACCGTGCATTCACGCCGGTCTGCTCTATCATGCTCCAACACTGTGTTCATTGTGGGCCGTTATCAGTCCAGTCCTCTATATCTGGCCGCATGCTGGAGCTGATCATGTAATTGCCTTTTGTGTTGCAATAATATGATGACAGAGCATAGGAAAGCTAATGATGAACAGCCACAGCAAAAAGTGGCTCAGTGCTGCACCGCACTCGTTTCACCTGACCACTTCAAAAGCTTAACTACGGAGAGGTTTCGTGCGCACTGAAGAACAGCGTTTGAAAGGAATCTCTGGCCGGTTGTGCAGTTCACCTCGCTGACCACTAAGGCGGCATTACAGAGGCACATAATGAACTGCACGGCTCCAGCCATCGCCTTCCACCACCAGCTCCTGTGAT
Organism: Scortum barcoo; assembly: GCA_023238725.1. Classification (NCBI taxonomy): domain Eukaryota; kingdom Metazoa; phylum Chordata; class Actinopteri; order Centrarchiformes; family Terapontidae; genus Scortum; species Scortum barcoo. The sequence goes on from CM041544.1 coordinate 7,064,978, forward strand.
TGGCCCTGTAGCAGATGCAGAGGGGTCTCGAACGACAAAACCTAATGTTTGGCAGCCAAAAGGCAGGAAAAAAAACAAACAGAGGGGCTCATCTTTCAATTTAAGTGTGCAAGGTGGCAGCAAAAACTAGACCTACAAAATGCTTTAATAAGTTTCCTTGCTCTGCTGATTTCCTCATAAATATTCATGACTGCAAGGTGTGTGGGGTGGGGGATCAGCTCTGGCAGTAATTGGTTCCTCTGTCGCACAAAACAACCCAGTCATGCTTAAATATCAGATAAAAAGGAGGAAAACAACATATACCTCAAGATGCAAACATGTACTTCTGCAATTCATGACAGAAAACATTTTGTAGCCATATGTCCAGGTCTGATCTGGTTTCGTCTGCTGGTAGTTGAAACACAAGTACCAAACGTAGCCCAAACTGTTGCTGCTTTAAATCCCTGGTTTTGCCTCAACAGCTTTTGTTGTCGCAACGTTGCAAAGTCAAAATTTGCGGCTTTACAGAAGAAGTTGGCGGGCACCGTAGGCAGTGCTGAAACAATGAGATAATTGACAGGAAATGTTTCAACAAAGACTTTGATCATCTGTGAATTGTTGAAGCCAATAATGAATCAAACATACCAAATATTATCTTGTTCCAGCTCCTCAAATGTGAGGATTTGGTGATTCTCTGTGTTGTAATCACGGTAAATAAGAACTCTGGATTTAGGATAGTTGTCATTTGGTTAGATACTTTCAGCTCTGGAGCATCATGAAGGATTGCAACTAACTACTACTAGTGTCCATTATGGACTAACATATATATATACATATATATATACATATATACATATATACATATATATACATATACATACACATATATATATATATATATACATACATATATATATATATATACATACACATATATATATATATATACATACACATATATATATATATATATATATACATACATATACATATACATATATACATACACATATACATACATACATACACATATATATACATATATATATATATATATATATATATATACTATATATATGTATATATATATATATATATATATATATATATATATATATATATATATATATATATATATATATATATATATATATATATATATATATATATACATATACACACACACATATACACACACACACACACATTAAAGTCCATCAAAAGTTCTTCTGGAGTGCATGGGTGTAACAAAGTGCCTTCAAATCACTTGTTTTATCCGACCAACTGTTAATAACCCAAAATACTAAATTCAAAATGATATAGAAAATCCAACAATCAAACTTTTAAAGCGCTGGAGTCAGTCAGTGTTCGATAAAAAAAAGGCATCAGCAGAAATACTGATGACTGATTAGTTTGCACCACCTAACTGATGAATTGTTTCTACACATATTAGAGCAGGAAAAGCCCCAGTGTAAATAATGACAGCGATAATGGCTGGATTCCATTTAGGTGAGCCAGTGTCAGAGCCCTGCTATTGTGCATGTTGGCTCACCTGCATGGCTCATTATCACAGTTTATGTTATTAGTAAAAACCTGTGCTTTTCCTGCTGTGAAAATCCAAAATGTCTGCCATGTAAAAAAACAAAAAAACAAAAAAAAGCACATTGAGCATACTTAAAAAAAGAGCAGAAATGGAAACATGCCCTTTACTGGACAAATAATGGCACCCCACAAAAAAAAAAAAACAAAGAAAAAAAGGGGGGTAATGTAGCACACGTACCTATTGAGTAACCTTGTGCCGCAATCTGAAGTAACAATCACATTGCTCAAGTGTTTACACTCACGCAGCTTGAAACATATGAGAAGAGACCAAAAAGGGCCTATGCTTCACTCACCACATCTTCCAGTATGAAACCAGGCTCGTCCTAGAAACCAGTTTGAGACCAGTCTACTATGAATCTTCCCACTCCACCCACCTGTCAATTTCTGTGATGGCTGACACAGTGTAGGCAACGCTTTCAAAAAATCTCCATCCGCACACTGTGTCAAATAGTGTTCATGCTGCCAAGAGCCTACATAAAGACACCTCAGTTTCCACGACAACAGTCTGGGATACATAAAAAAAAAAATTAATAAATACAGCAAAGCGCACAGTACAGGCGCTTCCAAGTAACACGAGGACAAATGAAAACTCTTGCACCACAATAAAGCACAGCTTACAATTGTTTGTTTAACGTCATAATAATAAATGGCCCTGTCTGCAGCAAAACAACCTCTGGTCAGCAGCTGACCCAGTCTCCAAATAATCAACTTTAGATGCCCCGATGCCAAATGCCACAAAGCAATACTTTATTATGGCTGCAATCGTGAGCTTGAGCTGTGGGTTTCCAGTGAAATATTGCTTTGGGACTGAAAACTTTAGCAGACAGTAATGGGAGGCAATTATGTCTACCGTGGGAGCAAGTTCTGTCATCTCTGTTGTCGGCTGCTGGTATGCAAGATCTGGCTGACAAAAGTGAAACCAAGACAAAAACCATCACTGGGTGCCACGACGTACAGAGCCGCACAAACAGCACAAACAGCTCCTCTCCTCTGCCTGTCTCTCTTTGCCTGTCCTCTGATCTGTCTCCCATGGGGTTTTGATCAGCTGTTGGCACCTACAGGCCCCATCGCCATCACCACTGCTGCTGCTCACTGCCACCTGCAAGCACAAAGCCGTGCTCCACAGTGACAGGGGGAACAGCCTGTGCACCAAAGGGCTGTTGATGGGAACTTCTTCCAACAGTTCTAGGCCTGCCTCTCTGCCTGTCTGTCTGTATATGAAGGTGACTGAATGAGTGTGTCACTTTAACAGGAAATCTGTGTGTGTGAGAGAGAGTGTGTGTGAGAAAGTGTGTGATAGTTGGGGTGGGCATGGTCATAAATAGAATTGTCATTTGCTCAAGTCTATTTAAAGCTTATTGCCTATCTGACATCCTCACATCCACTGAGTCAGTCTGCCACAGGTTTTTTTGTCTTCTCTAAGAAATGAATTGATTCTTAAATGCATCTGCAAATCAGTGTCCTCTCAATCCATGCTCACATTTCTTTACTGTGGTTGTTACACGGCAGCACGTCCCCCTGGTGTTATGATAATATAACATGTTACTGACCCCGTGGATGAATGAACGCACAGCACCACACATCGCTCTGCAGTCCGCAAACATCGGAGTGACTCTCAAATCAAACACTGAGCACTTTGGGGATCCAAAGGCTGCCACCTGACTTACCTTTTTCATGATGCCCGTCTTCCTCTTGCTGAACGTGGTGTACCGCCTCAGCTTGTTGTCAATAAACTCCATCTTTATCTTTACGCGCCCACGTGTCTTCTTCCCCGGCTTGGCCCCGGCGACCCCCCCGGGCACCATGCCGTAACCTCCGGGCGCTACTCCCACCTCCTGCCCCGTCACCGCAGCCTCCATCTCCGCTCTCTCCCGCTTCACCCCCCTCCTGCTGTCCCCGAGTGAACCCACCGGGTCGTCGTCGTCCCCGGAGTCAGAGTCGTTGTCCGAGCCGCTGCACATCGGAGCGCTCTCCCTGTCCGGGTCGAACCGGGCTCCGTGAGCCAGCACGACCCCCGTGTTCAGCCCCACCATGTTGCTCTGGACGCCGCTCTGCAGAGAGCTCACCCCGGTGCCGTTCCCCGGCCTCGCGCCCCGCGGACCCCCCGGTCCGTTCGCCCCCAGCATCCCGACAACGTCCCTGTCCCCCTGCCGCCCGCCGCTCTCGCTCACCCCCGGTAAAACCTGCCCTGCTCGGACCAAAACGGGACGGACCCCGCCGCCGACGACCCCCGACCCGTGCCCTGTGGTACCTCTGCCCGAAGCTGACCCGTTTCCAGATGGTGCCGACCCGACCCGGCTCGGTAACATCCTATAATACTGGACCGGGTCTCTAAAACGACCAGCCGAGCGAAGCTGGGGCGCGCTGCTCCGTCAACGACCGATACAAGCGCCTTAACGAGCCCAGGGCCACGAGATGTAAACAAACCGGGCCGGTGGACGGTTTAGAGACTCCAGGAAATTAGCAAGACAAACTTTCGAAAGTGATGCTGCCCCCGAGACCCTTCAACCCCTCAACCCCGGCTCCGTTTGGTTCACCCTCCTCCTCTATTTCCAAAACTCCGAGCACTTTCTCAAAAAGGAAAACGCGAAGGGCGCCCCCGGTGTCCGCCCGCCGCGTCAAGCAGTCCGCGCCGGCAACGCGAAAAAACACCGCTGTCGACCTTTAAGCACCCAAACGTTGATTTTCACTCCATCACTGAGGCGGGATTCACCTCCTGCTCGCTCGGGGACGCGTTAGAAACGTCTCATTTTAGTGCCGGGTTCACGGCGGCGGAGCGATCCGAAAGCCGAGGAACTACTTCCCTCCTTATAAAGAGATACAATGTTTCCTTATATGGCGCTGTCTCTCCTTATTTGGTGAGTCACAGCGTCGCCCATCGATTGGCCGAGGACTATCCGAGCGGCGCTCTCATTGGTCCGCCGGGCCGAGCTCATTGGAATAAATACCAAAATGGTTGCGCTACCGACAACGTCACCGCGGACAGGCAGAGGCAACCAAAATAACAAAACATCTAACTTTTTTATTCCCCACAGGTTGCGCCTTGTCGCAGCGCAAGGGCCGTGTTTTCCCAGAGTTTGCACGCTAGAATATTTCCTTTTTGATACAAGTGGGCCGAGAGACTTGCCATGACTCTGGCAGAGGAATATTTTTGAGTTTAGGTGACATTTTGTGCAGATTTTGGTGGATATATAAGAGTTTAGTGTAATTTAAGATGTGCAATGGGTTCCTTAAGATCCCAGATTATTCTAACAATCACATGTATAGGTTCTAACTTTGTTTATGACCATGCATTGTATAACCATATCTCTCCTAAGAATATAATGGAATATACCCTCCTATCACACTCACCTGCATCATACTGACTTTCATCAGTCTTGCACCATCACTGTTCACTGTGCTCAGCTGAATAACACTGCTGTATTTGTATTGTGATGTGATGAATGGGAGCTGACTTCAGGGTGCTGCTGTTGTGTCAGAGCACGGAAAGCCCGGGTGTCCTCAACATCAAGTGACAGCGAGCCAGCATGCACAGGTACCTGGATCCTGAAACTGATGCAGGTAAATGGAATCCAGCCATCATTAATCATTTGATTTGAACCTGTGCTTTTGCCACTGATATGTCAAAAAGGCGCCTTGGTGTGTTTATCTGACAGTGTTTGAAATGATGCAGTAAACCCCACCCACGTACTACTCCAGGCAGGTTCTAACAGATTCAGGATGACATTTGAAAATGGTTTCTCACCCAGAAATTATTGGCAAGATGCTTCCATAGGGGATTTTTTTCATATAAATGTACAGGGTTTTACAACCACAGGAGCTCCCTGAGGTAAAAATTCACTTAGTTGTCATTTGCATCGAATGAGCTAAAGTTTTACAAACTTATCCTCAGTTTGTCAAAGAAGTATGCAAAATCTAAAGAAAGACACCCAACATCCAACACACCAAACACTTTAAAGAGGAATAATAAGTGTAACTGCATTATGAATGAGCTTTGAGGACATAAAAACTTGTTCGCCCATGATGAAGTTGAAGTCTGAAGTTGAGCCTCTTTATCCATCACTTTGTAAGAGGCGGACCACCAAAACGTCACCAAAAGGGCTACAAGGTAAGCAGACCTCTCATAGTCAAAGTCTGGAAGATGAGACCCACGATGATGCCTCAGGATGAACTCAAAATATCTTCAGTAAACTGCTGCGGTCGCCTGTGGGCACCAAATAAAATAGGATATTTCAATATGATATTTGTCAGATCAAAGGAGAACATTTGTCACCAATCCAAGAAAGACTCTGACCCATATGGGACTCCTGTTTTGCAGCTATAAAAGGCCATGTTAGCAAATTCGACTCTAAAGATAATTATAAAGAAGACATTTGGCAAGCCTTCAGGGTCAGGCTTAAAAGGGCCTACAGAAGATGTACACCGCCCTCTAGTGGTTACTGAATGAACCTTTTGGATTAACAGTAAAATAGAGATTGTGACTGTGGTTGTTTTACAGGACAAAACGAGTAGTTTTACATATTACAAGCCTATCAAATATAAACTTCATAGACTTCACATTATTTCTGACCCTATTAAAAGGAATACCATGAGTTCTGATTGACTTTGTACTTAGAGGTGGCTGTTATTTACACACAATCTGAAAATCGACTTGCAGAGACTTGCGTGAGAAAGGCAATCCACCTCAGTGAACATGTCGTCACCTCCGTTATTTTTTTAAATTCAACATTAAATTGTGTGGTATTGCAACTGCAGGCAGGAGCGGTCATGAAGACTCTTCAGCTGGCTTATGAGCGGCAACATTTTGAATGAAAGTGATGTTGCGTAGTCTTTGAATGCTCAACAGCATGAGTACAGTTTCAGAAGACGGATACCTGATAGGAGTTTTCTGGCATATAGACACAAACTGGGACTAAAGAACAGGTTCAATGGAATTTTTTAACCACCTTAAAAAAAAACAGGAAAATTATTTGAAAGTCTACAGTATTAATCACAACACATTGGGTAAAAACACTGTGAACCTTTATTGACAGCAGCATGTATACTTTTGTATATATCTGTGATTACTGTGAACATTTGCTGAAGCAGATTAAAAAGAAGAGGTCTAGGTGTGAGTGCCTAGCATTCATAAAAAAACAAACATTAAACTAAAAACAACGTATAAAAACAAGTTCATAAACAGGCCATTGCATTTGATTAGATAATGTAAAAAAAAAAAAAAAGGGAGGGAAACAGTTAAGATAATCCTTCATTTACCAGGCACTTAAATGAGTACTGGTGACCAGCAGTCACTCTTTTGACCTCCTTTGTACTTTGTGTTAGCATCTTCAGCTGCTGACCAGAATGAACACACATTGAGATGGACCATGAGACTAAAAACATAGCATCAGAAGTACCTTCCTATTATAAACATAGTTAAAAAAAAAATAAAAAAAGGACAGGACCTTCATCATAAATAAACAGGCACCTGCATGTCCTACTACACAACATGATAGAGATAAAAAGGGATATTCTTTTAAGTGAAGTTAGTGCATGGCTTCTACATTATGTACACATTTGCCTGGTGTGATGGTCCACTTTGCAGCATTGCACAAAACCATTGGACCGGGAGGGAAATTGTGATTGGACCTCTGAAGAAATTATGTTGCAGGTTAAACACAGTGATAGGCTGCATCCCTGCAACTGAGACAACATGGTAACGTTAATGTGGGATTAATGGGTACTCTAACCCATCCGTGGTGACCGATAAGCACCTCAAAAGTTAATACAAGAACAGAACACACTCATAAAAAAACGTACAAAGCCCACACTGGCACAATCTTGTCTATTCAATATATTCCTTGGCTATAAATTTGATCTTTTTTTTTCTTTCTTGAATGTTCGTGAAGTGTTACCATAACATGGATTACTTTTTCCACAAGTCTTCTCTCGTCGCAAATCGCAAGTGTGACAGGCGACGAACCTTCATGCAACGTAAACCCCTCCCTCTGCTCCACTTCTTCTTCGAACGTACACTGTAGCATAGAAACAGTTCAGTGGCACACACACGCACACATACAAACACACACACACAAATTTTGAAGGATGGGTGTTGGGGCAGAGGAGTGAGGCGCCTCCTCCAGGTTTGGGGTGGCAGAAGCAGGGTGCAGCTGATTGGATGTTCAAGCGGACAAGTTCAACGATCTCACTCGATAAACTCCTGCTCGGTTGAAAGAATATTTAAAAGGCTTCACTGCTCCACTGAATCAACACTACATCCCGCTTTCACTTCAATATCCTTTCTAGCTTCACGAGAAAACACTGAAGACTCGACAGAGCAGTGAACCTACATTTCAGGGGGGTTTCCTAAACTTCTCGCCAATACTTCCTATTGATCCGAGCCAGTGTGAAAGCACTGTACCTAACATCCCTACAAAGCAGTTGATGGTCTGGGCGAGTGTGTGTGTGTCAGGAGGGGTAGAGGCACTGAGGTTGTGAGGCTCCGTGAAACAAAGCGTCTGAGGTTGTCTGGGACAGAGCGGCTGCAGACAGGCAGGCAGGGCAGACAGGCAGGCAGGGTGAGGCAGGCATGGGGTCACAGTGGAACCACAGACGAGGGGACTTGAGGGGTGGGGGGGGTCGTCCATGCTGCGGTTAAGGCAAACGTAAACTCCTGACACTGCTCACGAGAAGCCGTTCACACAAACGTGAGTGCGTTTCCACTGACGTAGCAAAGAAGTCTCATTCACACAGCCGCTGTTTGAAATGCATATACAAAAAGTGTTCTCTCCTCAGCCCTCTTCCCTGAAATGTGTGAGACTAATAATCCAGCATTCTTGTCTTTATTTTGGGCGGGAAGGGGGTCAGTCAAAGTTCCCCTCCGACGTGGGGTCACGGCCGCTTCAGACTTTGCTGTCGGAGGGCAGTTCTCCCAGGGCGTGGACAATTTCGGTGAAGGAGGGGCGCTCCTTGAGGCTCAGCGCCCAGCAACGGAGCATAAGCTTGTAGATTTTGGAGGGACAGCCGTCTGGAACGGGCAGCTTCAGCTTCCCTGTCTGCAGACCTGGAGGAGCCGAGCACCAGCAGAGAGAGGGAGGTTAAACCAGATCAGAATGGTGACTGAGAATTTCCACATTTTGAGATGACATTAAATGGACTTCCTTAGAGACCTGATTACATACCACCTCTCTAATTCACTTGAACAGCAAACCAATGAACTGGCTGATGAGGAGTTGTTTTAACCCTGTGTGCTGAATCAGGACCAAAAGTAAGCTGCTAAACATCACACTGACCTTCGAGCACCTCATCATCGCTGAGTTTAGTATATGGCATTTCCCCGTGGCTGAACACTTCCCACATCAACACTCCAAAGGCCCACACATCGGACTTGGTGGAGAAGTCGTCCTCAAACACAGACTCTGATGGGAGCCAGCGCAGCGGGATCCATGCCTGTCTGTAGTGGTAGTACTCACTACGTACATTCACGCAAGAGAAATGACGAGGGGACAATGAGCGGAGATGTCTCAGAATTTGAATCATTTATTGTGGATGATTTAAGCGAGTAATCATTATCAGATCAAACTCAGACCTGTTGTAGACGTCCTTGCTGAGGCTGAGCGATGACACTTTGATGCGCCTCTGACTGTTGATCAGGCAGTTTCGGGCGGCTAGGTCTTTGTGAACGAAGCGATGATTGGAGAGATGCTCCATCCCATGAGCCACCTGGGCACAGATGGAAACCTGAAGGGGAAAAGAGAAAAAAATGCAGATCAAAAAACTGTCAAGGTGAAGTAAGAGTACATCTGCAATGGAAGCAGAAAATAGTAAGTAATAGTTTCCTTGGTTTGCATCACTTAGTAAGTATTTTGACACTTCAGAGGGCCTAGGTGGAAATTTTTTATCAGTTTCCCCCTGTTTCCAGCTTTATGCTAAGTTACACTAACCGTCTCCTACCTGTATCTTTATATTTTGGGCACAGACAGGACACTAATACATATCTTGTTATCTAACTCTCACCAACAAAGCAAACTGCAGTTTATATTTCTATCTTTTAGACACTTACTTTGGTCTTGGTGCTGATAGGCTGAGATTTGATCTTCTCGTCTTTGCTTTTGGAAATTCTCAAGAACTGCTTTAGGTCTCCCTAGTATGAGGAAAGCAAAAAGAGAGCATTACATCAAGTAAAAAAATAGACATTTATTCAATCCTCGTGTGTGCTTCTGTCACTGTGTGTTTACCAGGTCGTAGTACTCCATGATCATGTAGTGGGGCTCTGCCTCCCTGCACAGACCCAACAGACGGACGACGTTGGGGTGGCTGAGCTTGGCGAACATTTCTGCTTCACGGCGGAAGTCGAGCTGGAGCTGTTCGTCTCTGGTCTGCAGGCTCTTCACCAGCACCACCGTCTCCTCCTCGCTCTCCTCGATGCCCTTAGCTTTGCACAGCAGCACCTCGCCAAACTCCCCTTTGCCTGAATAAACATTCACATTCACACAACACAGCAGAGAAAATGTCAGAGCTGATGCTCAAAAATCAATAATAAAACACTAAACACTAATAGTTATATTACAGCTCTAGGATCAGGTCACCTATCAAATCAGCTAATACAAACAAAAGGGAATTATCTACCTAAAGTAGTGATGGTTTGTAGGTTTGCTCGAGGAAAGTGGAGCTTGTCATTGTTGACGTGGCTGTGGCGTTTTTCGGTTGTTGCCACGGTACCCATGTTGGTGAGTGCCACCTCTTCCTGGATTTCAGCGGTGGTGTGGCCATTTTGTTGAATGGCCCCTCCTGATAAACACAAGACAAATTCCCATAAGGTCAAACGTCACATAGTGCAAATCCCAATGGATAGTACAGGGGCATGTCACATCTACGTGCAATACCTGGAATAACCACCAGATGGCAGCAAACATCCTAAATTTCTCCACAATGCTGTACGGAGCATGAAGTTGAGGAAATATCAACAACACATAAGCTCCAGGCTGATTTTTACAACCACAGGACCACAAACCATAAACGTTCTTCTCCATCATACCATTCGTACCATTGAGACACTCCATCTCAGGCTCCTCTCCGTCCTGGCCTTTCTGCAGTCTTTTGGCGTTGCGTCTCTTCTTGCAGTAGAACATGAGTCCCAGCACCACAATGATGTAAGCCACAGCTGCTCCCACTGACAGGCCGATGGTTTGGATCATCTTGTAAGGAGCCTTGTCCCCATCATCCTCCAAGTACTGCACTGGTTTCTCTGTTGGGCACAGGCAGCAATTATGGTCAGCTAAAATGCGCTGAAGAAGTACAGGATGTGTTAACGATAACTGCGTCTTTTATCAAAATCAAATATCGCCCTTGTCTTTCAGCCCATTTTGTTGTTTTAACCACCAGCATAAAGGGTATGGAAATGTAATTTTTTTTTTTCTGAAAACAGGCTTTTGAAATATAAGAGTTGTGAGAGTGAAAATACAAATGTACAGATCACTTTGAATAAGATGTGGTTTACTGAGAAGCAAATCCACAAAATTTATGATTTGTAAAGTTAAATCAATGCAACGACTATTGGAAAACAACTAATCTACTCTACAAAAGATACTTGCAATGAAAAATGTAAGACCAAAGGAACCGTAAAAGGACTTCATTCAACAGGTCATTTTTCTGAGGTGTCATCTTTATAGTTACAGCTCAGCCTTTGTTTAAAATTCACCTCAAAATTCAATTTAGATTTAGAATGACTTTGAACTAGTCCCAAATACCATCCTGCTACTTTGGAAGAAAATGAGTTGATATGGCACACTAAGGAAAGTGTGTGACTGTAATTATTAGCTTTTGTCAGCACACAAGGAGCTACAGAGTGTGAGACGTTATTAGATCTAATGTCTAATGTCAGTGACAGCCATGGCGTCAGAGACGTAGCCGTGGTTATTAACTTGTCGTGATGGATGACAGGCAGAGGGTGAGGGCTTAATGAATGCCTTCATCCTTTACTTGTGATCGCGGCTTGCACCCTATGTGTGCACCTTTTGTTCCCGATAAAGGAAGCCTGTGTCAATATGTTCGTGTGCACGCGCGCGTGTGTATCAAACTCACCCACTACATACAGCTGAGCCACACGGTCTTTGATGCTGCAGCTGTTTCCGGCCACACACGTATATCTGCCAGTATCATCTGTTGTGACGTCCCTAATCACCAAGGAGCCATTGGGCATCTTCTGGAACCTGGAAGAAAGAAGGGACGGGTTAAGGTGGAGGTCTGGAGGTCCAGAGAGACACCCCTGAAAGTGCTGTTCCACTCTCTTTGTGGGCAAGTTTCATTCACAAAAATGTTACTCAAGTGTAAAGAGAAGACCTTCATGCTGCAGAGCTCACTGCTGGAGATCAGCAGACATAAACAGAACAAATTGGGCTATGTCAGTACTGGTGTTAGGGGACTTGAAACAATTAGAGAATATTAATAGTAATATTCATTGGAGCAGCATCACAACTGTGACAGAAACATGATGTAGTGAAAGGAATACTCATTTTGCATTACGTCTATTTAATTATTCAATTAATTTAGTTGATTTTAGTAACTTATTAAAGTCTTTTTAGTCTGGACTCATAAATGTTGTTCATACTTGAGTGAAAGTACCAGAAAAGTTCTCTTAAATTACTTTTACGTTCCACTAATGAACAAATCTGTTTGTATAAGACATTCTTACACGATGCCCACGCAAATGAAATCAATCCAGTTTGCAACCTGTAATCACAAACAGTAATCCCAATCCATGATAATCCTATTTACCTCCTGTTCTTACTGATGTCCAGCGCCTTGTCTTTGACCATCCAGTGGATGTGAGGCTCGGGGTCTCCGGTGGCCTGACAGTGCAGGATGGCCGTGTGGCCTTGGTACACCGTCGTATTCTCCGGCTCCACCTTGAAGCGAATGTACACTGTATGTGCAGAAAACACAAATCCACACACACGCTCATTAATACAGCACTTGGAGCACAACTGGGCCACAACATTTCCTTTACAGACTCTGGTGGCTGCAGTTAACATCCTCTCAGTTATACACTACAACCAAATGCAATTCATTACTGGCCAATAAAAAGGCCACCAAGCACACAATAAATGTTGCTGTGTTTGTCACTTGATGAGAATGATCAGCGACTGTCTCCTCATAAAAAAAAAACACCCTCAGATGCAATGAGACCACAAGCACTTTGGATGTGGGATTGATGACTAATATGGTAGCGTGACCCTTTCCTTCACAAGTCCCTGCTTCCAGGACGATGAGCAAGCGGCTTACCGGCCACAATGAGCGTCACCAGCGCTCTGATCTCCCCCTGGAGGCTGTTGGAGGCGATGCAGGTGTAGTTGCCGGCGTCGCTGCGGGTGACTTTGGTGAAGTGGAGCTGGCCGTTCTTCTGCTCCACGTGAGGCGGAAGCTCTCCTCCGTCTGCAGGGGGAGACAGAGATGCACAGGGACAAGGTGGGGGATGTTAGTGTTGCATGATTCTAGTGTTGCATGTGGAATTCAAGCGGTTAAATGAGCTCCATCATGGAAAACGCAGATGAAGTAGTGGGGATGATTCATGATGATGATGATCCCGCACACTCTGGTTCTTGCCTATTCTGTGCATGTTTGTACATATTCTTGTGAGGACTGCATTTATCATCATTAGCATGGAAGGTATAAAGTGTAAGTTTGACTTTGGGAGGAGATATTTCCCCTGGAAAGTGTTAAACAGTCATTCCTCATTTGTGAGCACACCTGCTTCGGTCCAGTGGATGGTGGGGCTCTCTCTGCCTTTAGCTGAGCACTGGATGGTGATCTTGTTATCCAGCTCCAGGCACTGTGCAGGCTGGGGGGTCGGGGTGAACTTCAGCTTCTCTGTCGAAGTCAAAACGCAGCGCACACATTACATGCGTGGGTAAACAAAAGCCTCTTTTGTGCAAGCCACAGATGAAATGACACAAAGCTGACGCAAATCATGTTCAGACACATTCAGGGAAATATGGCTGCGTACACACACACACACACACACACACACACACACACACACACACACACACACACACACACAGACCTGATGAGTATGAAAACTGAGGTCTATCAGAGGCTGAGATCATATAAACAGAGAGATTGGCTAGACAAAACAGCGACGTGTCAGGCATCATCTATCACAGTAATCCTATAGCAGCAGAGCTCTGCTGATAGGAATTCATCATGGAGATAATGTGTTAAAATGGAGGCTACAACAAAGCTTGCCGTGCGCGAGTCATATTTTACACCTCTGTGGGTGTCTTGCAGCACTCAGAGACAACTCTTCCTATTTTAGGCAACATTCACACTCACAAGTCCATATTTTTTTTTTTTACACACACACACACACACACACACACACACACACACACACACATACACACACACACACACACACACACACACACACATATATATACATATATGATTTCACTCTTTACACGTGACCCTTTGGTCGGTCCAGGGAATAACTTCAAGCACACGTTCAGTAAGCGAGATATAATCTACTGTGTATATTGATCGACCGAGCGATTCCCTCCCATCTTACCGAGCACAGTAACTCTAGCTTGCCCAGACAGTCGGCCGCCTGCAGTTGCGGTTTCACAGCCGTAGATCTGTTGGTCATACACTTCCACGTTGTTGATGCGGAGGGTGCCATTAGGGAACAGCTTAAAACGAGGGTCCTAGAGGAAGAATGATTATTTTTTTGTGAAATTCTCTTTTGTCATCGAAAAGGTGTATGCATGTCAGAAAAAGACACTTATGACTGTATTTTTGTGTTTAGTAACTGACCTCTGCTTTGATCATGTTGTTGCTGCGGTACCAGGTGACCTCGGGCTCAGGGTTGGCTTGCGCATGACAGTGAAGGTAACCAGGTTTTCCTTCCTCTAAGTAGCTGTCCTGAGGCCTTGTCACCCACACTGGGGCAGCTGTTGACACACACACACACACACACAGAACATGCATTAAATCAGCACAGATATTTCACACCTACCCACACAGTATATACATAATAGCTTTTCAGCTACAAGTGTCAATGAGCTTAACACACTGGTCAGTCTAAACATAGACGTCATTAATAATCCCCATGTGTGTGTTCCCAGCATGCTCCTGACATTAAAGAACATGACTTACTGTATTATAAAAGGCTTTAATTACATGTACTGTAAGTGAACCGAGTTCAAGTGTCTGTGTGCTAATGTTTTAGTTTACACTCAACAGGGGAGAGCAGTCTTATTTTCACAACTTTTGGGGTTGCTATGGAGAAAAAAAACTGAAACAATTAAGGTATTTTACTATATTATTATATTCATATCATGACATTGAGAGAATTCATCCTATTCACTGCAAAGGACATGTGTCATATGTAATACTTTTTTTCTACACTGGCCACTAGCTGTTCTTGTAATAATTTAATCAGATCTCCCTCTGTCTTAAGTAATGTCATATTGCTCTGACTCACAAGACACAGATTTAAAAAATAATGGTTAAAATTGAAGCAGCAAAGGCCAAGACTGAATTTTTTTATCTAGAGTACAGAAAAGGCTTGGAAAACACTGGATCTTACTAATGCAATGGGATAGTATCCCTTTCAAGATATCTGTGAAGATTCTCAGTCATCCAGGTCATGGTCATTTGTAAGCGTTCAAAGAAAAAGTCCCTTTCGAGCTGTCTGTGTGTGACTCACTTGCCACGGTGAAGGTGACCTCCTGCGTCCCTGCGCCCTGCCTTGTTCTGGGCCACGCAGGTGTAGGTGCCTGAGTCTCCCCCCTCTGTGGGACTGAAGACCAGGTCCAGGCCTTCCTGGTACACTCTGCCCTCTGTGGGCACCCGCTGGCCTTCTCGCTCCCACCAGACCTCAGGCTCAGGTCTGCCACGCGGGGGGCGGCAGGCCACCCGTTGCAGGGTGTCCGCTGTGAAAACCTTCGACATCTTGGACACCATGTCGTCTATCTCTGCAGCGGAGAGCAGAGAGAGAATGTTCAGCGTGAAGAGTCGATTCGGATGGTGAAATTGATTTCTATTCACAGAAGGCCCCTGATAATCATCTATCTGTCTTCAAAGCCAGCGAAGCATTACTGATTTCGAATTTCACGAGCGGCCCCTAGCGCACTTAATTCCAACTCACAGTTCTGTTCACAGATTTCCTGTCTCGTTAGGAAAAGTCCTCTGATTTGTAGAGCAGGCCACAGTAATTAGAGAACAAAGTGCACAGTAGGAGAACTGAGTATATAGGTTGTACGGGAATTAACTAGGGCCTGTGTGAGGTGGGTCATATCAAAACTGGCAGCCCCTATACAGAAAGGGGAATGTGATCTGCAGTACAAAGACTCACAAGACCTCCCACTACTCTGTGGTTTAATACTGTGTCTGTGTCCCAAATGGAAGTGATTAATACTTTATTGGCTGAAAACACTCTGAAAGCTGGTCAGTGGCTACGACCTTCAGCGAGTCTGCGATCTAAATCAATTAATGAAAACAGAAGAAAACACCCATTTCTTAGAAGATGAAAGAGAAGTCGATATGCGAGTGGGGAGGGGGTGGGGGCGGCGAAATGAATGAAGGTGGAGCTAAGATGGAGTGACTGTTTAAACTTGTCCCTAAATACTGAATTCTACTGTGACACAATCCCCTATTATGCCTGCAGGGATTACCATCAGATTAAGTGAATTAAGGTATTTAAATGGAGCTGCGGTTCACTGGGTTAAAACTGCAGATACAGTCGTACCTCGTTAATCCAAAACCCTTGGGGGAAAAAAGGGGGGCTGTTCGAGAGGAATAAGGTACTTGGGACTAGAACGCACAGAAATTCCAACCCTGAGCGTATTCAAAATATTTGACTTGCATGCACTTGCATTATAAAATGCTGGCTGATTAGTAAGATGAGAAGATACTACAGCTTGTTCCTGCTTCGAGCTCAAGCAGCCATTTAAAAAGATGTTAAGTGCAATATTAAAACAGCTTTGATGCGTCTGGACTTGTACATTACATCAGTTTCCCTGCATGCATCAGAACCTAACCTTTATGAACAACCGCAAACTCATTTGTTATGGTTCTGATTTTTTGTTTTCATTTTAAAGTGGTTTAACAAACCTGCCCATTTGGAAGTTCTTGCAAGTAAATGTCTGCTGATGTTGGATGAAAATCATAGGGGATGGTCTAATGACGTTAACATTTCACAACCTCATAATTACATCGTTCGTCAGCCAGTTTGAGTCATTCAGCTATGTTATATAATGTTACTTTTGCCGCTTGTTCGGCCAGGTGCTGCCACACTTTGCATAGAGCTTGTTGAGCCAAACAAGCTTGGCAAACAGCTGGACCGTTAGAGGAAATAATACGGAGGGGGAAGCAGGAAAAACGCTCAAGCACAGTCGCTTGTAGTGGATACAGCTGGGCCGGATGTCAATAAGGGAATGTGATTATCATTGGAGAGATCTGGCAGTAAGTGAAAGAGCCAGGAGAAGGAGAAGGGAGGAGGAGAGCAGAATGAGATGGAGAGCAGGATAAATATGTAACCCAAATGCCCCACGCACTCTCAGATTACAGAATCACAGGTGTTTATCTCTCACCACTTCAACAACTGCAAATATGTGTATGTGCGTGTGTGTACCAGCTATGAGGAGGGAGGCTTTCAGGGTAACTTGGGAACCACTGAGACCATGGCCGACACACTTGTAGGTCCCCGTGTTCCTGGGCTTGACCTGGGTGATCAGGAGCGTGCCGTTGGAGAGCAGGATCAGACTGCGGAGACGAAACAGGACAGACAGTTCACACTTCCGGCTCTCTTTGTTCGTGCTGACCTACAAACAATGTGCGACATGTTATTTGAACATGAAAGCACATGGAACAGAAATGTACTCTCGCCAGATCTCTCTCAGATGGCATCTGAAAATAATTCTTACCATTTGTTTTGGCCAGCCGGGAGCACCACACATAGCTGATCTCCCACACAGGGCTATAGAATGAGTGCCAGCAAATTTAGGCCATTTTTACATAGGCCTACTTTTGTGCGCTTGGCATGTTACCTGACGTTATCTGAATTGCCCTGATTCCATAAACCCAAGCCATCTGCTGCTCCAAATAGCTTAAAGTAAATGCTGAGACTATCTCCAAAAAGCACAAAGAAAGGCACCCTACATAGTGAATTCATTTGAAAAAGTCTTGCGCTTTAGGAGGCCCATCCTGACGACTGGCCCCTGGCCTCTGGCAGGCTGAAGGGAGTATCAGTGCCAGTGATGGACGGGATGAGAAGTAATTAAAGTCTGACCTTAAGCCAGCTTCGGGGATGACAGATAAGGAGCTGCACATCCCACGCAGCCCAGAGATTGGCTCTACGGAGCGGAAAACTCAACAGCTCATCACGGCTGCATGACAAAGTTATTATAGAGCTCATGGGAAAGGTGAATATGTAAAGCAGAGAGGAAAGAAAGAAGGCACTGCGAGATGCATTTGGGATGCTGTGGGATTTCTGAGAAGAGTTTTCCGAAAGCCGGGATTCATCCAGGACTTTCTGGTTCTGCACCGGAATCCCTCAGGAGGGGGTGGGGGTGATGTTTCTGTGTCATCTCCTCTCTTCTTTTCTGTTCAATAGCGGCAGGGAAATAAGCTTTGGGAGCTTGTGTACGTTTTCACCCCGAGAGATGGAGAACGAGTCTGTGGAACATTACCTGACTCACAGGAAACAGTCGAAAATAGCCACAAAACAAAATGAACAAAGACAGTGTTTTTTAAGGCCGTTATCTTTATAGCTACATGGGATCCTGCTCAGAAAGAACTGGTACGGTTTCACGTTTTTGCCTCCAGAGCTGCTTTGACCCATGGGGCAGAATTTTCTCTGTCTGCGAAAACAGCCTCGAGCTTACAGTGGTAGATTTCTTTTCTTACCTTCACACTTATGCAGAACAATCTTCATCAAACACTGGCACATAATCTAGAGGGGGGGCTGTCTAAACACTGCAGGTGCAAAACAGATGATATCCCCTGCAGAGAGCTGCATTCCTCTGGCATTATATCAGCCCAGATCAATAAAAACAAACACACACAACACCGGCCTGCCTCAGAACACCTTAACCACAAAGGTTTTTAAAGGAAACAGCCTCTGCGAGTGTGTGTGTTTTTATATTCACGCTTGTTTCCTATCCATCTACATTCCTGGTGCTGAGTCATCACTTCCTAAGTGACCAAACCTGCATCTGACAAGCTCATTACACAAGTGACTAACTATTGATATTGGAGTCCTTCACCTCACCCACTCACTCACTCACTGAGCACAATAATCACTTTCAAATCCAGATTCTCACTGTCTATGTGAGAACAGGCTGCCCACAGAGCATAAGGATGAGGTGCTATGAACCCACAGGGTATACTTGGTATAGAAATTGGTTATTATCTAGTGCTTATGTGTTTATAGGGGACATGCTGGTTAGTTGAGTGTAGCTTGAGGGTTTTTTCCGCTTGCTGCGTGAACACTGGAGACCTGCAAAGTCCTTTGTGATAGGCTGGGGAGAAATGCTGTGTTCAAGGGATGTATAAGAAGACTGCAGAGAAACTTTACAGCGCTCGGTTCCAGTAATAACATTCCTTAATGTGCAATTCATCTTGAAACTGCACTGTAACAGCGTGCAGAGAGCTGAGAACCCGACGCAAAGGTTCCACCTCATTGGGTTCTTCAAGTCCCGATTGTGGCTGCAGCTTATATAAGCGTAAGTGAGGAGGGGGAATGAAGCTGGGGCAGGATGTGGTGGGAGAGGGGAGTCTGAGAATATAGAGTGAGTGGAGGAAGATGTATGATGAGAAAGAAAAGAGTGCCACTGAGGGGAGGATCAACATACCGAGACTTGTTTGCCAGCAGCTCGTTTTCGTGGTACCACTCCATCGTGGGGGCTGGCACGGCGGTGAACTGGCAGTGGAACATGGCCTCTTCATTCTTCAACACCACCTGGTCCTCAGGAATGACCACCGGCCGCGGAAAACTCTTATCTGTTAGAGAAGTAGACAAACATCGGCGTGATTACATCTGCAGGCATCGGACCATCAAGTTCCATCTGTGCGGATGCTCGTGCGTGGCACCGTTCTGCTCCGGGTTTTATTAAAATCTGTCAACAGCAGCAGCGTGGGGCTGGTGAGCAAGCCGCCTTCAGGTGGGGGTGTGTGTTAACACCTCAGGGGCCCTGGGGAGACTTAATGAGGTCAGTGAACCGACCCTTCATCTTATCTGGACCATCATCTCCTCCTTTTTTTGACCTTCTGAATTGTACAATCACACATGAGAGATCATCTCTCTTCTCTGTGATGAGCTAAAGTCACGCTATTCCGAGAAATTGGGGCTAGAAGGATTAAAGTGGGGTGGAAATAAGACAAATCTGTTCACGAGTGATCAGTTTGATATAATAAGGGGTAAACAATGAATAAGACTTGTCAATTTGTATTTCTGCAGTCGTCATTGAATGCATAATATTTTCATGCTATTCACATTCTTCTGACCCTCTCTACCCTGCCAGCCGCCCTCCAACTTGCCACTTTGGCTGACGCTGGACCAGGCTGCTCTGACCTGCCAAAAATAGAGATTTGGTACAGTACAACCTAGAGGAGGAGTAATTACCACACAGATTTTAGGGTTTTCATTGTTGGACTGCAAATACAAAGCTGAAGGGCGTTGAGCTAAAAAAAAAAAAAAAAAAAAAGAAATGGGAACATGAAAATACCCCTAATCTAGGTTTACGTGTGAGGATTTCAAATGTGAACAGCTAATGGAGGTACGGTGCCAGTAGCAGTATTAAGATATGGCTATTGGATGGTGTGAAGGAAGAAAGAGAAAGGCGTGCACTCGGAGCGCACCTGGCCCACCCAGGAAGTCGGCGGGGAGGCCTCGTCTTAAAGAGCTATGACCGTGCATCAAGAGCCTGTCTAAATCTGTCAGCCTCTCCTTAAGGTGAAGCCCTATAGAGGAGCAGAGGGCGGCAACATGGTAACTGGAAACTCGACAATTATCCATTCTTCCTTCAGCCAGGTGCTAACCTAGCGTGTCTGAGTGTGTGAGTGTGTTGCAGGTGGCTAATTAGAGTAGAACAGGGCGTCGGGTTTCTCGCACAGATGTTCCGCTGTATGTACAGTACGAGCTCTGCGGCGTACTGAGGGGATAATACACAGGAGGGGCACGCACACGCAGAGTAAACAACAAAAGTCAAGTCGAGAGCCCATGGAAAAACAAATATTCTCCCGTTACGACAGAGCACACCGAACTGCCTGTGAGAGTCGCGGTTAGGCGGCGGGATCAACAGAGCGCCGCCGCTGCCGAGGGACCTGATGTTATTGTTCGCTCAAAAGATGTTTACGGTGTTGTTTCTTGTCTGCGTGGGTGGCAGAGGGGGAAGGTGCTAACACACTCTCTAGTAATCACATTAGGAACTCCATCACTTTCTCTTCCTGCTCTCTCTCATTGCTAATGGTCTTATATACCTCCTCCTCCTCCTTCTCTTCAGCGTACTTCCTGGCAGGTGTGGAAATGTGGAAAAAATTCACTGAGAGCAAATTGTTGTTTGTTAAAGTAATTTTCAAGCAAAACTGACTAACAAATTATCCACTGTTGGGATTATTTTCTCTGATTTATATAATTGCAAAATGGATATATTTGAGTTTTGGACTAATGGTTGGACAAAGCATGAAAACTGAAGGTGTTCCTTTGGGCTACTGGAAATTGTGAAGGGCATTTTTTTTACTATTTATATACAGAAGGTTTCCTGTAGGAGGATGAATGGAGAAAAAAAAAGCAGTCTATTAATAATTAATAAAATACCCATTAGCTGCAGCTCAACAAGCAATTCTTAGAGTGGCAGAAGAGTGTTTAAGCTCAACCAAGAAACCTGAGATCATTTATAGTTATACAGCTCATCACACTGTCATATAAGCGCGCACACACACACACACACCTATAATGTTGAGGGTGAAGTTGCTGTTGCTGCAGACGTGCCCGGCTGCGTTCTTGGCACAGCAGTAGTACAGGCCGTTGTCCTCTGGACTGGCGCTCTTGAAGGTGAGCGTCCTCTCCTTGTTGTTGATCTGATGGCTCTTCTCTGTCAGCTTCACCCCGTCCTTGAACCACTGGCACGTCGGCCTAAGGGAGGAGAGGAGGGTTCAAGAGGATGGGTGTGGGAGAGGGGGGGACGAAATTGGGGAAGGGTGGGGTGATTGATGCAGACAAAAGAAAGGAGATACAAAAAGGTGAAGAGAAGAAGAAAGAAGAAGAACACGGGCATGAGAGAGGCCAACGGGGACAGAAGAATAGTTTTTACAGTCTTCAACATGATCCTTGACCCTGTGAGCTCTGAACTAGAGGTGATGAGGGAGAAAGGACTCACCGCGGGTGTCCATCAATGTGACACCGCAGCGTGACCGGTGCAGAGCTCTCGATCTCCCCTTCTGAGGCGGGCTCCTTCAGAGTCACACCACCACTTTCCAACCCTGTACAGGAAGAAAAAAAATAGGAGGCCGTAAGCAGGAGGAGGGAGGGAGCACAGGAGGAATAGCTGAGGAGAATGACAGGAGGAAAAATTGAGTTAAGTGGCCGTCCTGTCTGTCATCTGTCCTCGTGGGACACATGACGATGCTAATGGGCGCAGCAGGAATGAGGGCAGAGTCGTGCACATCACTGTTACTCAGCGGCAGGGACAGAACAGGGAGCTACCGCATCACTGGGTCAGCTTACATAGGCATACCGCTGTCCACAAGAAAGAGCTGGGCCTTTACTGTGCTTTTTATGGACATTTAATGGGACAGTTCATTGACTTACTCTGTTAAAAGGGCGACTCTGCTGTCAGAGCAGCACGTTAAATAAAGCAGAAGGGAAATTAGAAACAAGGCAACGGTGGCTTTTAGCCATAGCAGATCTCAGTTATAATTGTGAAAATGCTGGGTAAGTGCATCCTTTAAACCTGACCAGGTGTGTCTATATTATTGCAACAACGTAATGAGAGGCATCGCTCACACAAGCAACACAAAACCTGATCAATGGCGGCTGAGTGACAGATGAACGAGCAAACAAACGAAGAAAACAGATGGCGGGAAATTGATCCACAGTCGTCCCCTGAATCTATCATGCTGAAGACAGGGGAACAGAGTGGTTTTACCATTAAGAGTTTGAGCCAGTACACTGGGATATATTTATCAACTACATGCAGTATATCAAGAAATCATCACAGTAGCAAATCATTCCTACATTCCCCAAAGAGAAAGGTAACATATGATCATTTTTCAGGGCGTGATGCCAGTATATATATATCTCATGATGTACAGAGGCATTTCATGCCTCTTTCAATAAAAAGGAGCACGGTGGCTCCTGGGAGCTAAGCCTCTTTGGGGTGGCCAGAAATCCAGTGTCAGCCATAAAAACGCTGTGATACTGTAAGTGTGTGACACTTCTGATGACAAAAATCACTGCCTGCTGCCGAGTTACATGCCCGCTACAGTCTGCTGGATGAAATACTGCACAGTTATTTAGAGGTATCCGCGTTGTCTGCTTTGGTGAGTGACACCTTAGATTTAGCCTGAGCGTACCTTGCTGGAATTCCCCTTCCCTTGCTGTGTGTGTTGACTATACAAATACTTTGTGTTTACACTGAATGAGAACCAGGGCTAATTGTTATTTATGTGATGACACATAAGCTGTAGATGTATGACATGCAGTAACAGTACACTCTGCATGGTTACTGGTTGATGCATCCATTCAGAGCGAAAGCATGTTTATTTGGGTTGCCCTGGTTAATGCATGAGTCCAGGAGGGTTTTGTGTGTGTTGTGTGTGTATGTTAGACTTTCCATCGAGTTGAGCTCCATTCCTATAGCCTGTGGCTGAATACTGCGGCTGCATCTCTGCTGCTGTTTGGATCACCTATGAAATATGCATGGCATGAGCCTCCACCTGAGAGAGCGATGGGGAAGGAGGGGGTGAGCATGCAGAACCACCATGAGGTTAGAGGGGGCGCTAGAGGAAGACAGTGAATCACACAAGAACCTGGCAGAACTCTGCACTCCAGGGGCGATCATGGGAAACAGTCTCCACAGTAACGGGCCCTGCATCCCTCATGCTTACATCCCCATCTGTACCAGGCACTGCTCATTAGCTTCCTCCCAACGCAGACGCCCCAACAACTGCGAGCGTGTGCGTGCACCACACTACAGTGGGATAAGTATGTGTTTGTGTGCCTGTACGTGGTGCTGAGGCGTGAAAAACATAGTTGATGATGCTGCTGCGCCCCAAAGCATGATCGCATCTGTGATCGCAAATGTCTGACAGCTCTGCAGAGGATGCTGATTGCTTGTGTCTCTCAGTCAAGGCCGTTCAAGTCAATAGTAAGCTTAGCGAGGAGGAGGAGGAGGAGGAGGAGGTGGTGATAAAGGCCATCTCAGTTATGGGGACCTAGGGCCAGAGACTCAGACAGACCTGTTATTAGTGCACTGGAAAGCGTAAGGGGCTCACAAAACCAGAAGGGGAAACAGTGAGTCACTGAGGAGAGGGTGAGAAAAAGTTTGATGGAACAACAAGTATCGTCTGCAGTATGACTGATAACAGCAAATGAAATCAAAGCATTTGTTTGAACCTGCCTGGAGTAACAGGTGGGTGTTTCCAATATCAGGTGGTGTCAAACTGTCAACCTCAGGAGACACCTTCATAAGACTTTTTCTTTTTGAAAAAGAAAACCGGTGATTCAACCTACAGATTTCAACCTCCCTGTGTTTTCTTGGGAAAAACCCTCTGACACCTTTCCACATTTGTAAGAAATATTTAACATTCCAGCAGCTCGACTCTGTAATAAGGAAAAACAAGTGACTAGTTAATTTGAGCAAATAAGAGACGCCATGACTGAAGAGACAAAGAACTCCATAAAAAGGAAAAAGTAATCTTGATACAGGACACACTACTTGACCTGTGTGACCTGACAATCATTGGAACAATGAGCACTTATCTGCCCACACTGCCCTGTGACTGTCTAAAGTTTCCACCACTCCTGACCCATTGGTTAAAACCACTTCTTGGTGTCCATTTCATTTCCAATTTGACCTGGATCTTCTGACAGTCATACATTCTAACCCTTTCCTTCGCCATTCACAGTTCAGGTTTCTCCAGCTGTCCACTCGACAAACAGAAGGCGCTCTTTCATAACCTATTAGTGGCAAATACTTCCCCATAATCCCTCTCAGAATGCATGACTAAGTGTTGGAGCAGGCCTGGCAGCTAACGCCATAATTAGGGGTGTATAATTATTATGTTGGAGGCAGAACAGGAAGCTCCATCAACACGGGGATGATAACAGATGAATTGTGAGGATATTGTCAAGGCAGATGCTTGGACCGTTCACCGTGCCAAAAGGCAGCTGTACGTGAGTGTGTTTGTCTGTTTCACTCAATGAGCTGATTTGTTGCCATGGAGAAGGGTGTCTGTAACAGGGAGACAGGACTGATTGTGATATCCAGGGGAGTGCTGTGATATGATTTGACTGGCAGCACCATATGGGTATGGCAATAACTAAAACATGTGGCAGAGTGGCTTCATATTGTTAACTTTGTTTTTTTTTTTTTTAAATATAGTGCCCCAGCAGAGTCCTGGGAAAAGCATGACAGACTCAGCTTGCTGTTTCAGACGAGGTGTCAGATTTTATCAGCTGTGGCTGACAGAGGTCAACAGGTCGGGCTGCAAACTACAGCAACTCAGAGACGTTGCTGCTGTGACCAGGCAGAAAGAGGAGGAAGAAGGGGGGCGGGGGGCGACACTCTGACACCAGAGCAAAGTCGCTCTGCAGGGGAGAAGCTGATGTACGGAGCCCGGGTCATTAAGCATGAGGAGCTGCATTTTGTTAGCTTACAGAAGACAAAAGGAATTATGGCAGGATGTGTGAGAGTGAAGCTGTACTGGTGATCAGTAAGAATGCTCTACAGTGCATCTGCTTAACAAATGTAGGTTAAGGACACACGCTGTGTGATTAAACCAAGATGGCGCATGTGTGTGTGTGCTCAAGTGGCTCTGCCTTGAATTATCACATAGGCAGAGCATTTTGCCTGCTTGCTTGCTGTCTTGCGTTTCTACTTTGTTTCCCATCTACCTGCAAGCCATGTCGCTGATTTCATACTGTCAGTCTGAATCTTGTTACTCAGAGTCAGGTCAAGCGTTGCGTCCAGGACCAACAAAACATGCTCATATTAGTGATGCCAGAGCCTGACCCCTCTGCCGGACTTGGTCTCGCCATGGAGACCCAGTGACCAAGCGGGACAAAAGGATGAAGGGGGGGCTAAAACCTCTATTAGTGAAAACGGAGGGGGGATAATTACTCTGAATAACTCTCAACTGGCAGTGTTTGCCCACCCACCATTGAGAGGATGATAAATTAACTCTCTCTGGAGGAGTGCAGGATGGGGGGAGGGGGAACAATCTAGTCCATGTACAGTACAGTACATATGGAATACCCTACCCCCCACCCCCCACCCCCCACATTTTCTACTACGCACGCAAACTAGCATACACATGAGCGAACGCACATGCAGGGTTAATGCCAGAGGGGCGCTTTAACTTTTAAGCTGCGTGCGGCTTTATCATCTGTTAAATGTATGTTGGGGAAATATGAGCACATCTGTCATAACATGGTCTTATCCACCTAAACTGATGCAGAGATGCCTGGCCGAACTGTGCATTATGACAGAGAGACAAATGTTCTGATGCACGCAGACAGATGTAGCATTCAAAAGTGATTATGGATGACTGATCGCCAAATGCCACTTCACCTTGTGTGTTTGATTCGAAGAAGTATGCGCTGTGTTGTACATTATCTTGTTTCTCCTCTAACAGCGGGCAGAATGTCTGCTGTAGGTGGTGTCTTATCGAAAGTCACACCAGACGAGTCCGGTTACGTCTGCTGTATTAAACTCATACAAAGCTATTGATCTTACCGTTTCTAGCACAATGTTAATGTGGGGAGGATTGATAACTCTGCTTCCATTAATATCTGCCTCTTGGCTATGTATCTGCTGCTCATATCTGCTTTGTGTGCTGCATCTACTGTATCTGAAAAAGGGGGAAATGTGGCGTCAGTGTGCCCGGCATCATATCACCGTCCTAGTAGTGGATTTGCTAAAAGCCTCCTCTCGATAAGCCCATTTCAAAAGCCTCCCTGAAAGGCCACTTCATGCGAAAGGCTGCTTCATTTGACGCCCTATCAACACCCTCAGGGGCAGATGGAGAATCCTCCATGAAAATGTAAGACTTTCTTTCTGAAGATTAATTTACCTAAACCTACATGAACATTTTTTTGGCCAGCACTGGTGTATTATCACCTTCCAAAGTTGGTATGGTAAACCTGCTAATGAACAGTTAAAAAGTCCCAATCAACTCTGAGCGCCAACTAGTCGTTTAGTGAATGTTATTTGGTGCTGGGCAGGTAGAGGACACTAGGTTTATTAAACAATGCCAGTGACAGTAGTAAGAGTTGTGAGCTGTCAAAAAAAAAAATTACGCCCCAAAGCCCTGCTCAGCCAGGGGGAACTGTGCGTGGTTGACAATTATCAATGCAATCAGATTTCACATTACATAACCATTACATCCATTGTTAATATGAAATCACTAATTATTGCAGCTTTAACACCTCAAATGAACAATTTTTCCTTAACAATGTTAATCAAGTCACATTATTTTATTTTTACTGTGCCATATTTTCACACTTGTTTTCTTTAAATGTCCATTTTAGCAGCACTGATCTACCATTGTTATGTAAAACGTCCCCATGATTACATGAATTCAGTGAGGAAAAAAAAGAAATTTAATTCATACACCACCTTCCTTCCAATAATAATACGCCTGTCTTTTCCAATGTGTGGGAATATTAATGACCTGGCAGATAATACAGTTTATTCTGGGTCATGATGGCAGCTCGTAAGAACTGGTGCTTCGTGTCTAACTTGTTTTTTTTTTTTTTCCCCTTCTAATCTGTGGGAGTATGTCAGTTGAGCTTTATTGACACACTAGATCATGTTTAATTGCAACACTTAAAAGCAGTTCCCTTTAGATCAGACATGGTTTGGGAAAACGGATGTGCTTCTTTGGTCTATCTGGCTAAAACTTTAATCGCTCAGAGTCGGTGCTCAGCATGTCAGGCCACAAATATCCACTGGTGGAGACACATCACAGAGCAGGGGGTGAACCTCTGCTCTCTCTCTCTCTGTCCTTCTCAGTTTGCTACTAGGAGGTCTGGACACTCATCTGCTCTTATAATCAGCCTTTGAACAAGGAACGTCACCGCAATGAAAAACCTCCAGGCTGAATGTAGTTAGAGAGGGCAACATATTCCAGATGGAAGCATTTTTCACCCCACTTTGCTTTTTTATTTTCTACTGCCGTCAGTACAAACTCCGGGTTTTTAGGACACAAAGGCTCTTCAGTAACTCCTAGTACCTGAGGGCCTTCCACAATACACGAACAAGGTTGTTATTTATCCCAAACGGGGCTGTGGAGAATTCCCATGGCCTCCTCTGAAACTTAAGAGGGTCGTTGAGGTTTGGTTATGGGGCTAAACAACAAAATTAAAATACTGGCATGCCTCCCCCTTTATGGGACAAAACACCTAGATAGTGACGGAGTGAAAAGCCCGACACGAACAAAACCCTGGAGCGAGGAGGGCAGCGTTAATGTAAACCTAAATAATTATATAGCTAGAAACCAAATTACACTGCTCAGTAATTTCCAGACAAAAGCCTTTTGATAGTATATGGGAAGAGAGTGTTACACAACGGAGAGAGGAAAGAAAAAAAAAAAAAGAAAGAAAAGATACAAGCAACAAGAAACACATGCTTGGTGGCACACATATCCAGTTTCCTTTGGAGAGGAAGCCACAAAGACCAAGGCAACAAGGTGGAAACATTCCTTCAGCTCATACTACCTGTCATCTTATACGCTGACTTTTGTTTTGCTTTTTTGATCCAGAAACTAGATGCACACCCTCGTTGCCATTATGAAACCCTGTCAGCTGGCAATTTTCACTCAGGAAGTCTTTTTTTTTTTTAAAGAATGAGGGTGAGAACATCTTGAAATGAAACACTCACACTTGATATTGAAGGAGGCGTTGGTGGAGTGGAGCACCTCTCCCGTGACCGGGTTCTTGGCGACGCACTCAAAGTTTCCGGCGTCCAGCTGCCGATCCACGGCGGTGAACTTGAGGTTGCTGCCCTCCTGGAAGCGCCTCTCGCTGTTTTCCAGGTGCTGGCCGTCGTGAAGCCAGCTGTACCTGATGTCGGCCGGGTCGCTGACCTCACAGCGTAGCATGGCGCTGCGGCCGTGCAAGGCATCCTGGGACTTGGGCTCCTTAGTGAACTGGATGGCTGCGGCCTGGATGGACAGAACTGGAAGGGGAGAGAGGGAAAGGGGGAAAGTAAATGACAGAGGATTAGAATGGGGCTGCTGTTAACATTTTACTGCTTTTTCCGTTCATTAAATGTGCGCCGTGGTGACCACTTAGCCTTGTGGAGGAATGTGATGTTTAGACAATACTGTTTAGCTGCTGTGAATTATTTTGTCGTAAAATTATCCGACCCAACATGGAGAAAATACTTTTTCCTGTTAGTGAGGCCGTCTCTCTCTCTCTCTCTCTCTCTCTCTCTCTCTCTCTCTCTAACACACTTACACACACACGTGCCTCATGTCATGTGCCATCAGCTCGGGGAGACATGTCTCAAACAAGACACGATGTGTTGCAGACAGACATCCTCACGCACACTTAAATCTTTTATTTCCCCTCATGATGCTGTGTACAGGCTTTGTGTGGGAAACCTGCTTTCTGCTGTATTTACCCACATCTCTGTGGAGAAAATGACAAGAGTGTGACTGGGTTTAAGGCTGGATGAATACTTCACAGTCACAGCCATTTTGATACGCTGCAGTTAAGAGATCACAATACACAAGGAATTAAATCAAGGGAGTCTCAGTTTGGTCTTGGTTCCTCATATGCGCATTTTTTGTGTCTCCTTTTTTAGTTTTAATGTCAGTCGTTAAACAACTTGAAAAAGCGTGTCTGTGACAAAACTGCCGTATTACACTAAACACACAGCTAACCAAGTCATCTTCATAATCTATGATCTCTAACAGACTCCCAGAGCAGGAAACACAAATGTTTTCTGTGCAAATTTGCCATTTTTATGCATGCTTATTTCCGACCAAACCAAAAAAAGACAACGTAACATTCATTTTTATTTCATTTCAGTAATACATCTTTCATGGCAGGCACTGTCTTAAGGAAAATCTTTGTAACACAAGAGAAGGAGTCAGAATGGCTGCTCTGGCTGCCTACATGTACGACAATTATACACTCATCAATAACCATCTCCACTGTGTGTCGAGCCAGGCACTCATGTGCCCTGTGTAACACGATGTTATCATACCTGATGTCAAGCTTTGTTATCACAAGGAACGGTCCACCGCTAGAGTCGATTAAGCATGCCCACACCTGCATAATGGTGTGTTTGTGGGTGGGTGTGTGGAGGTCGTCACAGCCTCTTGCAGGCCTAGAGCCAAGTAAGAAGGGGATCTTTCAGTAATGTTAAATCAAGGAGGCTGTTGAAGATGAGCCAACGCAATTCCTCCATCTTTGACCCTCCTCATCCTGGCGCTCCCGTCCTTCTCCTGCTTGCCCATCAGTCACCTCATCAGGGTCACCTTTGTCTCTAGGTGGCTGAAGCTGACGGACAGGCAGGCCGAAAAAGATGTGGCGGGCGGGGGCAGAAAGGCTGATCAAATAAAGCTGGGTTGGACGAGAACACATCATTTTGCCTTAGACACCCTCTTCAAGAGTATCAGAAGCAGGCAACAGAGTTCAACATTCTCAAAATGCTAGCTGAAGATATAAGAATTAAGTACAAAAACTCCATATCTGTTACATGCAAAATAGGTAAGTGGATCAAACTGAAGATTAGGTTACCAGAAAGTGTTGGAGATATGCATTATGGATTCACGTACTGTGCCAAAAAAAGGAATGTCTGGTGTGTTTTTGCACCTGAAAGCTTATAGCTCAAGTAAAGAGATATGTTAACTAAACACCTCCCACACAGATAAAACCACCACTAATCTTGTGTTAAAGCTTTAAAAAAAAACACACCACAGAGTGCATCCTTACTCAGCATGCCAGCAAATGCATTTAAGAGCTAAAGAGCTATCCTGGAGAGAAAAAAGCACAATGGAACATTTAAAAAAAGGACACAAGATGCAGAACGTTTTCCTTCAATGAGACAAATCCGGGCACATCTCCGGTGATGCACAGTTGAAGATTAGTGCAGGGAACGTGTCCCTTCGAGGCCCAAACACAAGCACACTCGCCCGACAAGGTCACTGCATTTGCGTGACGCTGAGAAAAGTGTGCAGCACAAATATTCCCTGTGAGGATTTAACCGACAGCCATGACATTAACATCAAACCAATCAAAGGAGGACTTCTGTAAAGCCATGAGAGATAGAGAGAGAGAAAAAAAACTCAATATGTCACATCATCACAGACTCTGCTGCCCAACATGTCGCCTTTTCTTGACAATGTCCTTTGCTCTGACTATAAAAGGAGTTTTTTCACTTTCAGTTTTGGTTGCATTTTTTTCCCCTCTGGGTATTGTGAGAAAATGACAATATACTCCAGTGTTATTACTCTTGGTCCCTCATACTTTTGTTTTTAATTTCACTGGGTCTGGCAGCCAGGTGGATCGAAGGCCTCTTTGGGGAATTGAGTTCTCTTTTTTTCATGGAGACACTGTATTAGAGGTCGCAGCACGGTGGCCTTTATTTCAGCTGTAAATACAATGTGGGGGAGACATTTATGGGCTCCAGGAGGGACACTTGCTGCCAGATGATTGGCTTTTACTACACTGTGTGAGGTAAAATTTCTCACTTGGGATGGGACTTTCTCTCTACACCTCAATTTGTACCACACAGACTGAAGAGCCACCCATCCCCCTTCATTTCCATCAATATTTACCTTAAATTCTTATTCTTGTGTAGTTTTCTCAGTGTGGGAGGATCTTAGAGACTTGAGTTGCAGCCTAACTCACCATGTGGTGCTCACATACAATTAGTCAACAGACAGAGAATTGATGAGCAATAAATGATGATCATAAAATTCTAATTTGGTAGCAGAACTGCCAAACATGAGATTGTTTCAGCTTCTCAAATGTAAAGAGTTGTTGCTTTCCTTTGTTTTATATTGTAAATTAAACACATCTGACTTTTGAACACTTGGTTAAACCAAACAAGAGAAATGTCACATTGAACTCAGAACTTTTAATTGACTTTTTCATTTTTTTCTTAAAGTTATAGACTACAGAATGAATCTATTAATGAAAAAAAGATAGAGATTTATTCATTCATCCATTTATTTATTAGTAGTTCATAAATCATTCTTCCATTGTGTGCACTGAGCTCCAGAACGATTGCTTCACATGATTTATTGCACAAAAGGGATTGTTACAACTTCTCTTCTGTAGGAGCAAGTGCTCTCTAACAATTCTCCGTGAATCTGTTCCATCTGCGCAAAACTGAAATAAAAGGCAGCAGATGGAAACACATGCAGAGTCGTCCCCGACATCCACCTCAAACAATCTATCAAGTAATGCTCACAGACAGCGCTCCGCCTCCGTGCCAAGCCTACAGCTGGGGCGCGAGGTAGCGTGCCAGCTTCCGTCACACCGAGCCTCCTTCATGTGCAGCCACGGCGGGGGAATGGCGGTGCTGCGGCATGTGGCTGATGGTTTCATATGAGATGCACGTTGACATACAGTGCAAGTTTTGTGTGTGTGTTTAGATAGCAAATGTCTTCTGGGAAAAGTCCCAGCAGAGACGGCACACTCAGATAAGGTGTTTTCACATACCACAGGATGACAGACAGACGAGGGGAGGGGGGGCGCTGTCTATCACATCTGTGGAAGTCTGCCAAGTTTACTGTACTGTTCAAACGGGGGAAGGCACCATGACCTACATCTCTCGAGCGTGCTGCCTGCCACTCTGACGCTCATGCAAAAACAGACACACAAGCACACACCACCAAGGCACACGGCAACACAAACACTTAAAAATTGTAAAATTGTTCAAATCAATACAATCAGTTTAAGTCGGGCTTTTCACTGAGTCATACAAGGGCTGCATGGCTCTGTACGGAATGACATTTCAAAGAGATAAGCGGGCCAAATCCTATCCAAACTCCCACTAAGGGCCCTTCAAAGTGAGAGTGGTTAAAAGGGAGAGTTTTAGATAAAAGGGGGGAAACAAACAGCCAGACTGGGCAGGGTGGGAATGTTCTTATGACAAAATTGCGAACACTGAGGTATGTCTATAATTGAACTAACCAAGGTACAAAGAAATAGCAAAGTAGAGTAAATCATTAAAGGTACCCCGAGGAGCTAGTTGGAAGAAACACGCAAAGAGGGCCAGCAACGCTCCAACAAAGAACACGTTTGTTAGAGCAAAAGGATAGACACAATGAGTTTAGGTGAGAAACACTGAATCTCAACATACACTTTTTCATTATTGATTCAATGGTAGGTTATATTTAGGATTCACAGCTAATAAAATGTGAAAATGTTGCCCATTAAAATTTTCTAGAGCCCACAGGATGTGTTCTTTCTTCTTGTTTTGATCAACCAACCATCCAAATCCCAAAGATATTCAATCTAAAATGATCTTAAACAGAGAAAAGCTGCACATCCACAGATCTGAGAAGCTGGAACCAGCTTGAGGCTTGATAAATGACTTCATCGATCACAACCCCGATAATTGATTAATCACTGACAGATCTGTTTCTATTCATTTAAAAATGTAGTCTTTTTTTGTTTTTTTAAAGAGGAAACGAATATGATGTCCTAATAAATCAAAGCTGTAGCACAAGCGCTCTTTCTCCTGGGAGCCTCCATCTCTTCACAGATGAAGAAGAGAAAACAACAAAAGAGTGCCGGCTCTAATACCAATCAATATGCATTTGCCGGGAAAATCTTACGACGGATCCGCTAATGCACCCAGATGAGCAGCGATCGCCATGAAATATTAATAGTTCCTCATTTTCCAAATAGTTTAGAGTTTCCCTGGATTTCGATCAAGGTACTAGGAGAGAAGTTGGAAAAGACGGAAAGTAGGTTAAAGACGGGGGTATACTGCTGCTGAGAGGGTGAAATACCTCCACACAGGGATTCTCCTTTTCGACCTTCGATGCACTACCGACCCCATTAAGCCCGGCTCGGCCGTCAGGGCTGTCAGGTGGAAGTCGCCTTTGAGTCGGCCTGACAGACAGAACCCACAATAATGGGCTCATCAGTAGCACACGCCTCTATTCCTCCCTTTTTCAACTTTGAGCGCTGGCACAGGCAGGCAGAGGTGGCCGAGCTGAATCGAATTTCAAGAAAAACGACGCTCTGTCACCGTATCAGCGCAGGCCAGAAAGAAAGAGGGTATGAGGGTAACTCGGACAGGTGTGTGCACTTTATCTATGGACGTCAACAATGAAATCAATATCCAGATCACACAAACTGTTTGATGCTGATAGAGACTACACAAAGGCTTTCACTGTGCACAAGCATAAAGACAAATTCCTTGTGTGTGAAAACCTTCTTGAGAATAAACCCGATTCTAAAAGCTTAAAACTGAAAATGAGCTAGAATATGTACTGTGTTATTTACTAAATGTTTAAGATAAAAACCTTTATTCCTTCAGATAAACAGCAGCATCAAAGGTGATGTTATCTTATCAGTGTGTCTCCAGCTAACCGCGCTGTTATCTCTGAAGCTCCTCTGTGTGTGTGTGTGTGTGTGTGTGTGTGTGTGTGTGTGTGTGTGTGTGGGGGGGTTTGGGGCGACGACATCCGGGCGGGGCTCGGGCTGCAAGAGGTCAAAGGCAAGAAGAAGACGCCGGCACATGCACAGACGCAAACAGCGGCGCCCACACATACTTGGCACCATACGCGCCCGTTGTGGGGAGCTCAAATAGCCCGCATGCGTGTGGTGTAACGGCCTCTCGGTGGACCGTGTCGAAGCGAGACACCTGCTCTGAGATGTTTGGGAGTGACAGGACAGGCGGAGCGAGGAATCTCGGAGTCGCACAAATGGATGACGGAGCGTGAGACAGTGATTGGAGTATTCAACAGAGCTGCAATTAGATATTTATCTGAACTCTGCCTCCCCCTTTGTTAACGTAGAGTTTAATGTGTGTGATCTATGAACACAAAATCCAAAGTTATCTCCCTCTCCTCTGCCACAGCCAATAAAGACTCGACTACCATCCATGATGACTCTATTTTCATGACTCCTTCCTCTGCCGCGAAATCTACATAACCTAATTAAGGATAAGAGCAGCGAGACTCCAGATAAC
This sequence comes from Scortum barcoo, assembly GCA_023238725.1. Taxonomy (NCBI): domain Eukaryota; kingdom Metazoa; phylum Chordata; class Actinopteri; order Centrarchiformes; family Terapontidae; genus Scortum; species Scortum barcoo. The sequence goes on from CM041544.1 coordinate 7,099,924, forward strand.
ATCAGCCCTCTTTACTCAAACTGCGCACACAGACAACAAACAGTGCTACTTCAAAAGGGAATGGCACAGACATGATTAGAGCGCCTCTGATCGGATCAATTATTAACAACCCGGAGAGTTCACACAGAATCTGAGAGAGAGCTTTAGTACAATTTGGAAGCAGAATGAAACATCTTATTTAGTTAGTGGCAATCAGGGGGTCAGACGGGGGTTTACACCGTGAGCACAGACTGGAAAAACATGTCATCAGTTTTTCAAAACGCAAAAAAGGTGGGTCGAGAGGGAACACAGATGCAAACTGCTCTCTCTTTAAAAGCATCTATTTCAGCAGCCCTGCCGTGTAAGCCACTTACATCGTAGGACACACATAAGTCAACTGCCCTCCGGTCAGTTTTTATAGAAAAAAGTTGAAATTCAACATCAGAGCAGATCATCCATTAAGCAGGTCAGGCACGCCGGCAGCAAAAATCTACATCATATTTTTATTTCCAGCAATTTAGCCATCGCTGCAAATTCTTCCTGCTGCTTAACTTGAGCGCCAAGCTAACAAGATTAGCATTCCTACTGGAGTAGAAGTCAAACAGAGCGAAGGAGGAGGGAGCTGGAGGAGAAAAGCCGTCACTGTCAGGAGAAGACAGAGAGATGCACAGCGTGGTAAAACAGACACGATTCAGTGCTTTGAATTCACTTTAACCTACTTGGAAAGAGCCCTGAGAGTCAAACTTAAATACTCTGAGAACCAGCTGAAATGTGCTTAAGGATTAGTAAGACTACATGGAAGTTAATTTCCTAATTATTATTTCTAATAGTGATAAAATCATAATGTCAATATGATCTGATGAATTAGCTGCTGAACAATAAATTACAACAATGTGACAGAGATTACCTTTAATGTTACACAACAATTCGTCATATCTCGTATGTGATATCTTGGATGCCTGCCATGTTAACGTTTGCAGAGAGGCCTAGAACCATCAATCACAGTGTGAGAAAGTGTGCTTTTAAAAACTGAAACAAAACCTCAGATGAAAAGCCCTGATAGCTTCATCTCCAGTTGTGTTTGTGGACCGAGACGTCAGGGAGACAAATTGGAGTGAGAATGAAGGGCAAAGTCATGGGAAGCACTGAAGCCCACTGACAGAGCTGTCACTGGGCTGTCAACAAATTACCAGATATGCGTGTGTGTGTGTGTGTGTGTAATTATGTGTGTGCTACACTTTTCCACTGACTGAGTGGATTCCCCTGGCTGCCTTCTTGAAAACTGGTCGATAGAAGATCTTCCTCAAAAACTGACAGCAGTTATGGTTTCATAAACACAGTGGCAAAACCCAAAAGGGCAGAAAACATATAAGGCAGCATTATTAACTGTCTTCTGTCTTACGCAGAGTATGAAATCTTAAATATGATGATCAAAAATAGATTCTGTGGTATTCAAAGTGTAACAAAAAGATAATGAAACAATCTTTGGTTTCTGAACAAAGACCTGTTTACAGAAAAGCAGAAGCTAATCTCAGATACTGATGTCAAATTGAGTTTATATGCCAGAAGTGCATTTTCATGCTTCAGCGATCTCTTGGTCAGTATTTTTAACAATGTTGCGTGTCAGCAATAGTTTGTGATCTCCAACGTGAACTGCACAGAGAAATCACCGGAGCATGGAGCTGAAATGCCTCCCAAACAAAGAGGTCAGGTTGTCTTATTTAACTTGACAGCGGAGACGTTAAACACGACAGAGTCAGACCAAGTACAATGTCTCTTTCAAATGTTTTAACGGGACTGACGCTTTGGTTCACCTCAGTCAGATCTTATTATTGACCTACAGCCATCTTTGTAGACTTCACTGCGTGACTGTCATGGAATGACTTTGTACAAGGAAATAAAGGGAAATAAAGGTACTAATCAATCAACCTAATCAAGTATTTATTTGATTCATTTGTCATTTACTGAGAGGGGCTGCCTTCAAATAGCTTGTTTTATTCAACCACATAGTCCCAAACCCCCAAGTATCTCATTCACAGCAATATAAGGACAGACAAAGCTTCATATTTTAGAGGTTGCAACCTGCAGATGTTTGGTATTTATGCCAGATACATAACTACATAATGTCATACAACAGATTGACATTTTGAAAAGGACATTTATTTGCTTTCTTGCCTAAGGTTTGATGTGAAGAGACCGCTCGTGGATATACGGTAAATAGTAAGCTACATCCAGCAGCTGGTTAGCTTAGCTTAGCATAAAGCTAAGCAGCTAAGGTAAACAGTTTCTCAGTCTCTCCAAAGGCAACAAAATCTGCACCTCTAAAACTCACTGATGCATGTGTAGTTTGTTTATTCTAGTTTGTTTATTCTGTACAAAACCAAAGTATAACAATAACAGTTGTGGTTTTATAGGGACTATTTCTTTGCTAAGTGAAGTAACTTCCAAAGTCTCTGCTGCTTGCGTGGCAACCTCTCAGTGATGTTTGCAAAATACAAGTCTGTACACAAAGTTAATCAAAGTACTTACCAAAATGCTGAACTATTTCTTGATACCGTTAAAATGACTTTTAAAAGAGGTTTATTTTGTGTTGAGCAGCTGATGGAATAATCAATAAATTGTTTTCGTCCCTAATCCAGTCCATCAAATGTCACAGTGCACAATGCAGGCTTTCCTTCCAAGGCTTTATAAATCATATCAGAGCCTCATACAAGGTAACTTCAACAAATGTGAACAAATTGACAATGTTCAGCCTCAGCCACTACAGATGCAGCCCCACTCCATCACGCTGTAATGGATCAAAGCAATACAAAAGAACGAGTCCCTGCTGTCTCTTTCCATTAAATCCAAAAAACCTGACCCCAGGTAGTATTTTCTTCTCTGTGGGGCATACATCAGCGGAGCACATCTCTGTGTTCATTCCGCTGCTTCTAATTGAAAACCATGTTCAAAGCAGCAGAGCCAGCCTTCATTTTGGCCGGCAACACCGGTACATACACCCGCTTCCTTAATTCAATCGCTGTTCTTATTGTACCAAGTAATTGCTCTATGGAGGGGTCTCACTCTGCAAAGCGACTTGCTCGTGTGCAAAGAGAGGGGTCGGGCTCATTATAACAAACCTCACTGAGATCACTATCGGCTCATGCCCGTTTCTTTCCATTTTTACAGCTGACAGCAGGGAGAGAGCTTTGCACCAACTAGACAAAAGACCCACCTCCCCGGCTTATTATCAGACAACATTGGCATGGCAACCATCATGTAAACTCTCCAGGTGGACCAGACCACTCCATTGTTTTGCTTCGCTCCTCCCTTGAACGGCAAACAGTCATCTGTGAGGCCTCGGCGGAGTTTACAGCATGATCCCCATTTTGACAACTGTTAACATGAGCTCTTTCAGGGGAAACCTGACACTGATTGCATTAGAGCCATGTTTTTGTGGATCACAAATCTATATTTCACTCAGAAAGCTACTCTGACATGGCATTTTGACAGAAAGTGCGTCTGTCACCTCTCCTGCGCCGTTGTGAAATGCCCTCTCATACCTCTTAACGAGCCGCCACTTGCCAGCACACCTCTACCTTTGAAATGAAGAAGTTCTCCATATGGTCTCCATGACAGGAGAAATAATAAAAACACCCATGTAACAGTGCGAGCAGGAGGGGGTGGGGGTTGGGGGGCAAGCGTGTCAGCCATAAATCTCTTAATAGCGCAGCGCACCGGGAGGCAGTCAACAGCATCAAAGCGTTGGCTAGGCCCCACCCAAACGCTCCTTCAAGTGTTTTTAATAGGCCACCCATCCTAGACCATTACCGCCTCATTATTAGTTGCACTGGCCTGCAGTGCAGCTCAGACTGGGACTAGTTTAGCCCCCTAGGAAACACCAGTAGGGATCTCTATTATATGGCCACCAGGAAAAAGATACATAATCACAGCTCAAAGTATAATCAGGAAAAAATATACCAGAGTGATTTATTTACATCAGGTAAAGTGTTTTGACAAAAATACTCATGATTGTGGTTGGTTTTTCTAAACAGCTAACAAATATAAATGGTAATAGTAGTAAGAAGAAACTAATAATAACACAAGTCCATTTTTCCTTTTTTTCCACGTCACCAGTTTGTAGAACGTCTTTGCATCAAAAGGTCAACCCTCCTCTCTTATCTCCTTGCTGAGGTTATTTAACTTTAGCGCAGAGCATTACCATAACATCGCTATGTCATGCTATGCCGTATTATTGTATGATGTACAAAATGGCAGTTTGCGGAGCGTGATCCGTGTTTACAACAGATGGGGTCCTCAGTACTTGAAGAAGCCTTTCAGGGCAGATATGAGCCACGTCTCTCGTCACCAGGCTTCAAAACTGTCATGCTGTATCTAAAATAGAGACATCTGAGCACGGCCAGCTCTCGCCAATTTTCAACACCCACTCATAAAAGGCCGGCTGTTGAAACACAGGCAGCCTAATGCATCTCTGTGTAACCCACGCATGCTGAGGACAGAACCTGAGCCGACTGGGAGGGAGGGAGAGGAATAGAGGAATAGAGGACAGAAAGACGCACTGAGGAGAGGCTATACAATTTGTCTGGAACGCCCAAACAAAGACGATGAAAAACCTTCGCGGCGTCTACAGATCCTGCAGATCCGATTCTGGCTATGAAAGGGACCATGGTTATTATTACCCATGGTGCACAGCAATCTGGAGCCACTGCCGTCCCCTGCAGCTGTGCTCTGACGAGACGGAGTGAATATGGGGGCAATTATTAGATTAAGACGGATTAGGCTTTGCCCAGGTAGAGCACGTTGAGTTGTTCCCGTCTCTTTGGTCCTGAAAAAGTGGGCACTAATCCAGTAATGACACCACTTTTAGAGGCAAAACCAAAGAGCACAGCAGTGGTGAATAAAGTCCACCATTTCTTGTACGCATGTTTAGTTTTCTATATATACAACAAAGGCTCCACACACTGCCGACATGAAAGCCTAATGCAAACTGTTTACACAAGAAAGTGCTATAACTACCCTGCAAAGGGCATGAGCGAAAATTAACAGAGGATTTAGTATCAAACTAAATATAAAGGAACAGTAACGTCAAACATCTGGGGTCACACTACAATATTTTTCCAGCATTACCAGCCAAAGATGGAAGATTAAGTCACAGTGGAACAGAGGAGCTCAGCAGTTTGCAGCCAGGCTAAACACACGAGTCTGATAGATGTTTCAGACTAAAAAGTCTGCTTTTTAAGTGGGAGTTAGAAAACTGAAGCTGGCTGCGTTGTTAAATCTTCCTCCGCAGGCCCATAGACGCTGCCTCAATGGGGTAATATGACAGATATGAGATAAAGCAGAGGGATGCTGTTGTTTCCAAGTGTCTTCCCGTCTGAAATATGATCTGCAAAGATGAACAAGTTCAGGGGGGCTCAACTGCACAACCCGCAGCCAAACATGCAGACTTGGGACGGAAACCTTACAGAGTGCAGCAATCACAGGACAATATGTCTCCAGAGTGACAGGAGCTGCTTTTCGCATCAGTGGAAGTAATAAATGACGGTTCCCTCCCTGGCTCTGGCAGCAGATGGGCGCTGAGTCCTTGGCTGCCAGTGCCGGTCTCTTCTCTGCAGGCGGCTCTGGCTAATGCCTGCACCTCGGCTATGTCCAGACATGAGTGCCAACCAGGAATGTGGTGGCACTCTAAAATCCCCTGGCAAGCTACCCTGCGTGGAGGGGAGGGAGCCGAGATAAGGGGGAAGGAAGGGGAGAGAGGACTTTCAGAATAAAAGGGTAGAAAGAAGGAGAAGAGGGCGGCCTGAGAGCTTGTTTTCAGTAATTCTGATGACAGCTTACATTATGCCTTGAGTCATTCGGGCTTCTGGCTTCATAAAGGCTGTAAAAGAGGGTCTGCTACAGTCATTACTCTCTCATTATCTCACAGTGAGGAGGACAGCAGATCGTGTGGGAGATAAACCAGTCCAATTGGGTATTACAATGTCATTCTAGGTCAATCCGATGTCACGCTTCTGCCGCAACATCCAACTGCTAATATATTTAAGCAGGATGATTAAAGAAGAGGTTCGAAATTAGATTCCTCCGTCAGGGCAGTATCAATTTCATGATCTAATGAGACGGATTACAATGAGGAGAAGATGGAATACTTAATGATGGACGGATGGATGAACATGTCCATTCTTGAGAGTCAGATTCTTTCAGTCAGTCGATGGGGCTCCAGAGTACAATAAGGACACTATTAAACTCTCTCATTCTGTCTTGCTGTCTCTCTCTCGTCACACTATAAACAGTCCATCTGTCATTGGCCTTCGAAAGTGTGTGTATTAAAAGCTTCCTGAATCCCTCAGGTAAAAGCAATTTGCAGCATCCTTATCGAAGCAATTCTGAAACAAAAAGTATTCTGTTTGTTTGTTGAGGCCACATCACCAACTAAAGCTGACAAAAGACATAAGTAACACCAGACCTTACAAGGTCTTTTATGAGATGCAGAACGCCGGTGTGATCTACCTTACTCGTTTCATTTTGAAAATGGAATTTAAGACATGGGTGGCCTCCTGGCCCTGCTGTATCTAAATCTCCCTCTCCCTTCTTCTCACACACAAACACACACAGATGTTGACGCTGGCAGGAGGAAATCAAACAAACCTGGCAACTAGGTTGTTTCCAGGACCTGGAACGACTCTGTGGTGTAGGTTTCCTAGCAGAGCTTGGCTGGCTCTGCAGAGTGAGCTCAGTGTAGTCGCCACAGTTTAATTAGCCACAACCTCTCCGGACAGACGTCTACTGTAAGTGCAGTCAGTGGAGTCTCTCCTGCTGGAAGAAAGCTCCCTGTCACTGACTGAGAGTGTGTGTTTTTAATGAATCTACTGACTCTAAACTCCACAGAAGAAAGTTCGGTGGGAGATCTCCAGCGCTGCACACATGTGGTGTTTAATATGAGCCAAGATGCTTTCGCTTTATTTTCTCCAGTGATTACTGTATTTCTGATGATATCCAACATGGTTCACATTTATACATTTCTTTTCATTTTCATACTGATGCACTTTATTTAATAAACAGTAAGCACTGGGTATCCGCTCATTAAATTACAGCTCCCATAGTTTCTTTATACTTATTGCACTGGGATTATAACTTTACCCACAACAGGAAACATTTCAACCCAACTACCTGTCTCAAAGTCAACACTTAAAAACACTGGCTATATCCAAAACTAGAAGGAAATGTGTAGATTATACTTTAACTTAATGCTACGTACTTTGATTAGTATCCGGCAACAAAACACTACATGTAAGGCAAAGCTAGAGCAGCAACAAACAAAAACAGAAAAACCCACCTCAGGCTCCTTAATTCAAAACACAACTGTGTTCCAGTGAGAGAAAAAAAAATCTAGCTAAGAGCAGACATGACACACGAGGAACTAATTGTACACTTAATGAGAATCTGTGTCATCTAAATAAAATCTGACATCAAAAGAATCCCATTATGAAAGTTGAAGAGCTCATGAGTGCGTCGTTCTAACACCGTTCCTGATGTTTTTCATGCATCTGTAACCCAAATGATTATAATTAGCTTGTATTATCTTTTAATTAAGGAAGGCTTTCTGTGCTGGCATGTTTGTGTACCAGCAGGTGGTCCTTTAAACAGCAATGAAGAGCAAGGGGGGGGGGGATAACCTATTTCTGCACTTTTGGTTAACTACACTCAGTTCAGATCTGCCATCGTCTATAAACATACCGAGTTCAGTTTGAGTCTTGTTCCAGATGAGACAGATTGCAGTTCACACCTGGCGTCAGAATCTGTTTAAAATGTGTGATGAATGAACCATCTGTTTGATTTCATTTTGTTTATTCATAATTTAATAAATGGATACATTTAATAAATTAATAATTTATTTAAGTAGTGTAAAACAAGTTGTTATGGGAGGTTTGTCATCCTGCACACTGTTAAATACTAATATCAGTCCTTCAAATGTGACCAGAGTAATCTGATCATTATATCCTTAATGTGTTTTTAGGTGTATTGACAGTTTGATGTAGACTGGGTCAATCGAGATTTATTTCAGTGCCAAGTGTTAACAGGATGTTAGAAACTACCCAGCATCAACGACAAAGAGCTTAAGGATAGACAACTGTGCTTATGTATGCATACCTTTAAAGACATCCAGTTACACACTCAGGAGAGCATGCATCGCTGTTTGAATCTTCTTATACAGCCCGTGTGTGAGAAAACCAATAGGAGATACTTCTCTGGGATGTAAATGCATGCATTCTCCATTTCTATTTACATTTGCTCTACAGTGCAGTATATCAAAAGGACATTGCGGCATATGTGCCACTTTTAAATCTCATGGGACGACTGTGTGTGTGCCGTAGGGGGTTGGTGGCATTTGCAGCGCCTCTGAATATTTGAATAACAGAGGAAGGGGCAGGATGTGGCAGACCCCCAGCGAGGCTCAGCATTTAGCTTTGAAAGCAATGTTTGTATTAGCATAGAGAGAGCAGCACCCACTTTAAACCTTGGTGCAGAAGAGAGATGAAGTGGGAGGAAAAAGAGCAATTTGGATGGAAAAAAAGACCAAAAAAAAAAAAAAAAACCCCACTCACAAATGTTTAACGTCTCCTATTTTAACTGCCAGACATGCCGAATGAAGATCTGATTTAGTGGTGCCTTGTATAATCTATGCTCCATTTAGTCATAAATCATTAACAGACTATTAGGTAGATGCCAGCTGTAGTGCAGGAATACATATTGATGGTGGATAACTAACTGATGCAAGTACTGAACAAAGATGAATGAACAGATGAATCAAATTAAAGAATAATCACTCCAACAAACAGAGCTCGTCCCACTTCCAAAATAACAATCTGCCAGCCTTAAAAACAAATGACTCCAACTTTCAAAAATCAAAGACATTCCTGGAGACGTGTGTCTGCTAAATGCCTTTGTTGTAAATTTAATGTTACACAACCTGGCAGCTTTATTCGAGCACTGTTTGACGTATGGCCACCATTATCATGGACAATCACGCAGCTACTTACCGCCTGCGTTACTTGGCAACACTTGTCGTGTTTCCACCCACACGGGTTGAGCTGAACACAGTCAAGGTGATTATGTTGTTTCTATGAACAATTCAACAGCTCAGCGCTAACCCCTCATACCTGTGTGTTGAGGGAAACTCTGTGTTCACACAAGAAACAAGGCAGTGCTGGCTGTATCAACTAAAACCAGATTACTGTGGCCTCAGCTCCTCATATGCACTGTAGATTAGGGGTCTCTGGACAGGAAATGAAATGTTTGGTCTCGACCCGTTGTGGCTGCTTGGAGTGTTTGTCCAGGTACTGCACCTGTTGATAGGCATCTAGACACTAACACAGCGAGAGCGAGGATCTGAGATAGGACAGGAAGGCAGACTTCCTTGGGGATAAGTGTGACCGATAAACGCCGACACCAAGACGGTGGGTGAAGCTGGACCAATGTACGACCTTCCTGCTCAAACAACTTCAAGAAGATATCAGCAGACTTTCACCTTCACATACAGCAAAAAACTATCAAGAACTTCAAAGAACTAAAGGACACAGAGCCTTAACAATAGGCATCTCTCTCTGTCTGCCAGCTGTAATCATCTTTGGAAAACCATCTTGATTGGCGATTTATCCTAATTCCATCAAATTCTTTCCATTTCCAGGAGCATAACCCTGATGAAGTGGGTTGATGTGGAGGGGGTGGGGTTGCATTTGTCTTTCTACTCATCGACCTCCAAGTAGAGAATACACTTCAGAGCAGAACTGCAGCTGGTATCCATCTCTGCATCTGTTCTACAAATGTCCGTGTTGAATGCGTGAACTGACATTGGATGAAATAGAGGAACTTAGACAAGAGGAAGAGGGAGGTAAAGCTTGAGAGAGAGAGAGAGAGAGAGAGAGAGAGAGAGAGAGAGAGAGAGAGAGAGAGAGAGACGCACAATATGGAGATTGTCTGTGACGGATATAAATATCTCAGCTTATTTCTCTTTGAGTTTCCATTCTGCGGGTTCGGCCTGTGACCGGGATGGTGGTTGTGTTCAGGGGCAATCTGGGTAGTATCCCGGGGATCAAATGGACAGCATGCTCTCATCTGGATGGCCTGTTTCTGCTCAGGGCTCTGGTCTAATGAGGATGCCAGTGTATGGAGTTACAGACAGCGGCTAGACCAGCGGTGATCCTGACCAGCCAACTCAAGCTCCCTCCCCCTCCCCCCTCTCTACACTCCAGGCTAGTTTTCAGAACAGTCACTGGCCTGAAGAAAAGTAACTTGGTTCACTTGTTTCAGATATTATTTGTCGACTATCTGCAGTCTAGACTCATGTTCTGCAGAGTGACCTGTTCTCACGGCAAAATGGACGAACTGGCATTAATGTGAAGTAGCCATTCACCTAAAACAATGGGGATTATTGCAAGGATAGCTGGTGCACAACATGAAAACAACTTAAAACACACCCCTGAAAAACAGACATGGACTCAAACAAAACACATTCATTGCCGGCACGTTTATTTAAAATGAAATGAGAAATTTCAGCCCCTGCTACAAGACCAATTTTGCCAGTGACATGAACACGTAATTGAAAATAGCGATGTAGACAGCTTGCATTTGTGCTGAATAATCTGAGCGATATGAAAAAAAACGCGACTTCCATTTGTGCCATCCCTCAACATTTAAGAGACAACACCGATGGAAAAGTACAGATATCCAAATATCAATCATGACTGATGTTTTACTCTTTATACCAGAGTTAACAAGGCAGTCATCAAGCGTGATCAATGGACCTTGATGGTTTTTGTTTTTCAAGCTGATGAATTTACAGAAAGCAAACGCAGTTTTTGAAATAACAGCTGTGAAGCTGCTGTTTTTCTAAAAGAATACTTGTGCTTCTTCCCCATCACTGCCAGCCATTCATTTGTATTTATTCTTCACATCCGACTAAAATGCGTAATTCAAAAGGCAGATGACGAAGCCATCTGTTTCTTAAGTTCATCACAGCTCTACTGTGTTTATCACAATGCTGCTGTAACCAGAGTATTTAAATTATTTAATGAAATTAATAAACATCCATCTAACAAATGAATCCCCACATTTATTATGAGAACTTTAAAACTTAACTTTAGCATCACAAGCTGCTTTTAATGGCACTGATGAAGGATTCGGACTATCCTTAATGTCGAAATCTAATGGGATATTTCCACTTTGTCAAATCAAGAATAGCCCATGATGTGAGGGAAGAGCTGTAGTTTGATGTCTCTGACAAGACATTTAATGCACAGCTCACTCTCTCTCCCCTCATAATGGAGTGATGCTTTTTCCTCCTGAGTGCAGGAAGTACTCCTCTTTATAGCACTTCCTGAATTGTAAGGAGAGTGGGTCTGCTCTAACAGTCATGAGTCAACACAACACATAGGATAAAATGGGAACTCAAAAGTAAAAACTGACCCTGAATATATCACGTCAGAAGACTGTAGATTTACATGACTGTTTCCCCAAGCCTGGATAAAACTAAAGTCTTAAAGTCTTTTTCTGTGTATCTTCTGTAAAACTCTCAGCAGTACAATAAGATCAGTTAAGCAAACAATACAAAAGTAACACAGAATCTGTACTTTAAGTAACGAGTCCAAAACATGGCCAAATTATTCAAAATTAATTTAAACTCATCTTTTCCCACCATTTATGGAATGGAAGCATTATAAGTTATTCATTTTTCAGTCACGCAAGACAACTGCATACTGGTTTTCCTCTCCCCTAAAATGTAAACAGCATTGGAAACCAGTGAGGCCTGACTCGCACAATGGCCTCCCTCCAAGCACACTGTCACTCACACTCTGGGGAGAGACACCTCACCGCAGGAGGTGGCGCGACCCCCTGAGACTTAACTTGAAATGACACCTTCTCGCACACACAAAAACACACACGCACGAACACATACACATAGAGAATCACAGACGCACAATTATACGCTCTAAGGCCTCTAATTGGCTTGCTTGGCTGTGTGTGAATACTAACTGGATGAGGGGCAGCAGCTGTTGTTATAGGCAGTTCTCTCAAAGGTGAAGAGGCGAGGAAGAGAGGAGGAAGAGGAGAGTGAGTGTGTGAGTGTGTGTGTGTGTGTGTGTGTGTGTGTGTGTGCGTGATTGGAATTAAGAATCTGGTCTCACGCTGTGTCGTTCCCCATGCTGACAGCCAATTACCTGTGTGTGAAGCTGGAGCCCTCCCTGTCTTTCTGTCGGAGCCTGTTTCGTCTTAAAGCACCGTTGGACAATGCCGTTTCCTGTCTGAGAGACCTCTGAGAGGCCGCCATCCCGTAATCCTTGCTATCCTAACCCACCCCACACATGCCACATCAGTGCTCTACTGGTGCCCTTTCAGATATTGTTTTTTCCCTCTGCCCGTAAGTCACTTTGCATCTCCCTCTACAGAAACGACTCAGCTTGCTCTATATAGGGATTTAGTGTTTCCCCACATATAGGCTCTGCTGAGACCTGACCATACATTAATGGCGGCCTGAGTATATTTTGACCCATTTTAACAGTGGTAGACTGTCTGACGTCATGAAAGTGAAGAGGTGGTCTTTCCAAGAGTAGGCAGCCACTTTATGCATTAGATTGGGTCAAGATTGCGAGTTAAAGTCTGTCTGCCAGTGAATGTCTAACTTATCTTTACCACATGAAGGTTTCCACTGAGTTACCAATTCATTATTCATAATGCAATCCAATAGTACAAAGCCCTGCCTCTGTAAAGCCTACGATCTCTACATTGATAAGATCTTTGATCTGCACTCACGGCTGGATGGGGCCAGGAGCTCAGTTTAAAGATGATAAAATGAAAATAATAATAACCCAAGTGTTTGAAAGTAAACTAATGTTATGCAGGACCTCCACCCCCCCCAAAAAAAAAACTTATTAGCAGAGGTGGAGGAAGCCATCAACAGCTTCACTGCAAAGACAAAAGCCTTCAAAAACAACACTACACTGAGTAGCTCTAGAGTACGTCACAGAATGGAGGAGGATATAATGGCAAGTGCGTCTTCAGAAAGCCTCAAATCAGAGTAAGGACCCATTCATCCCCACCACATTTAGATAACTTAATTTGCACATGAAATAGTGTCGTCTCTTGTGTCTGTATTAGCTTTGTTTTGCATTGACAAGTGACTTGTTATTGTGCTATCTTTCCAGTTGACACTGTTTTGTTTTATCAACCCATCTGGCTCATTTTTTTTGCAGAAGAGCACATCAATCTGTTTCACAGTGTTCTGTGATTATGGTTTTTATTGAGATTTTGTGTTTTCCCATTCTCCATTTTCACAGTCAATCTAGTGGAAAAAACACATTTCACTAACAGTTCACACAAATTGAAGACACTCCCTAAAATCACTTGTAGCTGAACCAGTTTTTAGTCAGTCAGATTCTCATAATTATTTTTTTATTCCACATCCTCTATAAATGTATGAGCTCAGATTTTTTTTTTTCTTAATCTGAAATGTTATGCATGCAGTGTAAAGGAAACGTGTTTTTAAGTTATATATACCAAGCACTTCTGTTCAAGAGCATCAGGATCCCCTGCTGATCGATGGTTTGCTTAAAAGGCTTAAGCAGCCTGGTGATGCTGAAGCTACCAGTCTCACTGAGAAGCAACAAGCTGGACATTTCCCATTGACTTCAGAGTAAATGTGTTTGGTTTGTCGAGACAGGGCGGCGGAAACACATTTAAAGCTTACCTGTGAATGAAAATGGCCGGAGTCACGTCCAAGCACACATGTGGAGAGAAAGAAGAGGAAAACAAGATCGTTAGCTACGGGCTTGACATCAACACGGATAACGATAGAAACAGAAGAGGATTTCTTTCTGCCAGCATCACTTCGGTTTTGTTTTGCTTTGTGGCATAACCTTAAGGCAACATGAATATTTCTATCTCTGAAAAGGGTTTCTTTTAATGTACTTCTCACACAATGCATCGCTGCAGTAACAGATGCCTCCTGGCACACAAACCCCCCGAGTGGAGATAAATCAATCTGGCTGTAAACACGAATCTATCTATTCAGCCTTCATACATTTCCCCAAAACTATATGGCCATGATGGATTCACAGTTCATGATTGCTGGAGGTATAAACCAGTGCAGCAGCAGCAGCAGGACGGGTCTTCGGGGGGGGGGGGGGGTCAAAACAAAAGGCTTCTAGGTAAAGCTTTCATCCAGAAAAGAGCGGTTCAGGTCAACACATCTTCCCTTTCTCTCTGCCTCAAAGGAACAATCTACAAAAAAGGTGCACAAACTACATTTTCTAAAAAGCCCCCATGAGCAGTGCAACATAAATCTATTTTTTTTCCCCTCGCCAGCTCTCTGTCCCCATTTATCTTCCCACTGTTTTGCGCTCATCTTGGCTCAGAAGGGAAGAGAGAGAGGAGAGGAGTGAGGGAAAAGCTGAATAACAGAGTGCATCGAAAAGTGGGAGAGAGGTGGAAATTCATTTTGCAGCGTCTTAGGCTGCAGACCTTTGCCACCATGGGAGACCTCTCGCCCTCTTGCTCACCCCTTGAACCTCACCGACTCAGAACACATTGCTTTATTGCCTGTAAAATAGACACACTGGTCTATTTATAAGAGGATTAAGTAAAGAAAGAAAGACAGCAGGAGGGTTTTCTGTCTCTGCCAGCACTCCCAGCCTGAGGGGGAGGACCCATTACAAGGACAATACAGCACACATATGTAGCCTGACGTGATCTGCGGCTCAACGCCGAGCTTGTTCAAGGTGAGCGTTTCCAGGACGCGGTGTGGTTAGGAGGTGTACTCGTTTTCTTTTACGCCTGAAATAAGTGAAGGCACACAAAGTAACACGACCCTCCACAGCAGCTTCTGGGTGCTGTGACATCATTGGGACAATGAGGTGAGGTGCTTTCACACGACAACAAAGACGAGTTGATGACACAAGAAATATGTCAATAGAATCATTTACATGCTGAGCATATAAAAAGACAAAAATGTGCACTCGTACACACCCTGAGGATTGGATTATTAAGTGTAAAGATCTGATTGCACTAGCTTTTAAAATAGGGAAATCCATGGAAAAACGAATGGCCGAGAGGTTAACACACCAACCATGAACCGCAATGTCCCAGACTTTTGTTGCTCTCTCCCCTCATTTCCTGGAATCTCTCTACTGCCTGCTCTCAAATAAAAAGGCACAAAATTTCCATTTCATTATGTCACTGAGCCTCTTGAACCACAGATTTCATGAAGACATGCTGATGAATTTCACTGAGACACCTTCTGGTGTGACTGTGCTTCAAGACTGAGCTGAAAAAATACAGCAAAGCTTCTGAACGTTGCTTGATTAACGGCGAGTCATTACCTTACAGAAAACAAACAAAAAAAAATCCATGTGAAACTCCAGCAAACAAACCAGAGTTGACTAGCATGACTAGCTTCACCCACCAGTCCCACAGCCTCAAGTTCATCTTTGAACATCCTCAAAAGAGGGATGTCCAATAAATCTCAGACGGCTCTTTAAAAGGTGTAAAGGAAACCCTCGCTTTTAAGCATCATCTGTAACTGTCTCGCCCCCACCTGAGTATCAGTAGCACAAACAGCAGCTTTGCCTCTCTTCACATCAATGGTGACCGCTGCCTCCAGACCTGGTGATTTAATGATTTTTCTCAGGCTTCACAGGCTGGGTGAGCCCCAGTAACAGATCCTTCCCTTGACTTTTAAACTGCCTGTTGCTACCAAAAAGATCTATTTCCTAACAAAAAATACACTGATGTTTTACTGGCAAATGCCAAACAATAACAGATCTGGTTCCACAGTAAAAACAGGAGTATCTGCATGTCTAATTTCAGGCCCCCCAACGTCCCACCCCTTTCAGGCGTCCAGTAACAGTCTGGTCTATCTTTCCATCTGGCCTAAAGCCAGAAGCCAGGCTATAGGGCGGATACAGCCTTGGTCTAGATCTCAGGTGTCAACCCTATTGAAATGAAGCTTGGAGGGATGGGCCGCTGTAGCGAGTAAACCCCCCTTTCAAACTCACTCAGGACCTGTGGGACTGCAGGGAGGAGAGAAAACACACTGGGATCGGGATTGTTCATTCCTTGTAGACTTTAACACACAGGCTGTTTGTTTCCATTCTCCGTTTCAACAGGACGTATTGATCTGCAGCACTGTGCGGATCAAGGTCTTGTCTAAGGAAGGACCCAGACATGCCCTCGTAATGGGCTGATGGGCTTACACAAGGGGGGATGTGAGTTGCATTGTGAAGAAATAGGAAGAAATATCCTTTGGTGACTCGAGAAGCCTACAGGTTATCAACCGACGAATAAATATATCAAATAATTAGATTTCTCTTAGTACAAATAAGCCCATATCTTGTTTGTAACAGGTCTGCATTTTTAGGCGAGATGGTGGTTTGTGTGTAACAGATCGAAAGGGCAATTTGAGGCACCCGGAGCATCCCTCAAGCACCTCCGTCTGTCAGACTGCATCTTCCGACAGGCGTTTCCACGGCAACCCACGGCAGGACAGTGATTCTCCTGGGAGAAGGAGCCTCGGCGGGGTTCAAAGGTCAATTAAGGGTAATTTATTTTCGTTGAGAGAAGCAATGATCCTCCTATCTTCAAGCAGCCATCTTCCCTGTATGCTTTTCCTTTAAAGGCAGGGTGGTTCATATTCATCCACCAGTGACTGATCGCTTTGGCTGCTGTATTTTTTTTTTTTGCTTCACACCGACTTGTTAAAAATGTTGCTTCAGTGGGTATTTGTCAAGTCTCCTTCAGATATGTGCATAATATGATACTGGTTATCCCATTTTTTCTACAAAAATTCTCTGTTGTAGAAACCAGAGCCAAAAAAGGCAGTTTTCTTCCACTATTCGCTCTCGTTCTCCTCAGCAGCTTCATCACTCCTTTGTCCTTTTTGTCAAATCGCCACAGCGAGGACAATCTAACCTCACGCTAATGTTTGGTGACCTGAATAAGCCTGGAGTCGAGATGGTGCCTAGAGGCCATTTAGCATGAGCAAAATCTAAGGCAATATCAACTGTATGGAAGTTAAGTGTTCACCCGCCATGCCATGCCCCATTCAGACGCTCCTCCCCAAGGGTTAAAAGGCTATGGTGTCAGTGAGGGCCAACAGTAAGACGGTTCGATGCCACATGAATGTTAAGGCTGCTTTGGACAAAGCTGCGGCGCTAAATTGACCTAAACCCCCGGGCCAAGCAGCCAGTGTCAGACCAGCTCAGTGGGCGACCTGTCCCCATGGCTTATTAAATGGCAGCACTCAACTGCACATCAAGAGAAATCACAACAAGCACAAATATTTCGGTACAACCCACAATGCAATCCACCGGCATCTGGAGATACTATACAGCTAATTCAGGCAAATGACATTTACTGAAGAGTTATTTAGATGCTATCGGTGGCTCAGGTCTTTGTGCTAAGGGGATTAGCGCCACCGTGCCCAGCGCTGAAAGGCGTCTTTGTGGCTGTAGTCTTTAGCGGGATGGGAGAGCGGCTCAGATGCCTGCGTGGAGGGTGTCAGTTATCAGGGATCCTGCCATGCCTTGCTAATCTCTGGCCCTGCAGAGTTCCTGAACCTCAGCCAGCGTGTCCTACGCCAGCCTCTAGAGTTCCCTTCAAAACGGAGGGACAATGATAGGTATTCACATGGAAAGCCACTGGACTGTCGAGCTTCTCTCCTTGAGTGAGCAGCATAAGGGCAGGGGAAGGCTGGGGCTGCAGGATGAGGGATCGCAAGCACCACTGCTGCTTTAGCCACCCTGAACACTCAATGGAGACAAGCTGCGGGCATATATATATGTTGGCACAGTGCACCCACACAGGCACAAACCACTGTGAGGTAATAAAACAAGGATGAATGTTTAATTAAGAAGCTGTCTTAAGTTATTTGCCTCCTGTGGCCTAACCCTAACCCTAACCGTATTGTAAGGAAATTCTCAGCATTTTTTCAATTTCTCTGCCACATAAACCAAGCAGTCACAACTGTGTTTACCGTTTGTGGAAGGAAAGGGTGATGAGGACTACAGTGGACACTGACTGCAAAACTGCATTAGTGTACTGAACATGAATCAGATAATCTGCTTCATATCAAGACTGGGAAGCCTTTGGTACATCACTTTTTTTTTTATTTGAGCTGCTGAGACTTTATTACAAAATAATTCTTGATGCATTTAAATTTTTAGTTTTCTTTCTTTCTTCTCTTTCACAATCCAACTGGTTTAATCTAAAAAAACAAAAAAAAACAAAAACAAAACAAGACTTAACCTATCACATTGTAGCTTTTTGTATTATGCATACTCTTCAATAATCTATAATCTATCATAAATTAATATTAAAAATTCTCATTAAGCTGTTGCACTGATGTCTGTTACACAATGCTCCACAGAATAAAAGACCATCTTCACCTCAACTTTACATACAGCAATTTAAGTTTCAACTATTGTGCTTCGGTCGAAAGTGGAAATTCCACATTTACTTCAAACACAGTAACAACTCAAAAAACTGCCAGCAGTATCTATCCAAAAGTAATGCAAAATTCCTGCAGGCTACACTGGTTACTGGAAAAGTGGGTCACAAAAAAACTGTGCCATATGTTCTCCAAAGATCAGCACCGATCCACACTCCCAAACACTCGTGCGTGTTATCTCTGATGTTTTAATTAAATGTAGATGAGTAGAAGGAAGGGAAAGTTATGCGACACAGCTGAAATTTCCTTTCCAGACATGCTGGAGTTTAAAGAGTTTGGATGGTTGGAAGGGGGTGAAAAGACTTGCGTGGGTACAGAAGGAGGAGGATAGAGGAGGGAGTAAAGAGAAGAGAAAGAGGGGAGCTGTTGCATTATAGCAACCAAATGAAGAGATGATTCACTGAAACGTTGAATTAATTTGTGGCTGTCAGTTTCTCTTTCACAGTGTGGTGTTCAGGGGGTGGGGGTGTCTGCCCCCGCCGTTCCCTGGATCCCACCTCTTCCTCCACATGCCTTGGCCCGGCGCAGCTTGGCTCTCCTCAGCCCTTTATGGCCTCCTTTCCACTCCACTGAGAAGCAGACATGCAGAGGACTATCGTAAATGCTTGGCTGCAGAACTTCACAGGCCAGCGTCTCATCTCCTCCTCCTCAGATCTCCCTATTGTTCCCTTAACCTGGTTTCAGCGTCTGGCGTGATGTGCCTCAACCCCCTCCAACCTCAGCCTGTATCGGCTCAATCCTGGTTCGGCACACATCATCTACTACTTTCAAAGATGTGAAGAGTTGAGCAGATTGTGGTCCAGGGTTTGTTACAGTAAGCCAAGACCCTGAAGGCATCCAATCGCCAAAACGGTTCTCTGGCTTCGAAACGAGCAATAAGAAGTCAGGCAGAAGATCAAGCAGCTTGCTGCAACAATTGGGCTGTAAAGTAAGTTCAGGCTTGGTGCTAACTGCTCCGAGGAAGTGCTCTGAGGTAAAATACTGCTGAGTAAACACATATAGCTGAAGGCCGAGGCAGATTCAGCTGCGATTTTACTGCAGCAGCACAGGGCTCACAGAGCTTATTGGTCCTGACAGCACTGACGACATGGAAGTCTCTTTCACTGAGCGAGCATTGGGGACGCGACACAGTCAGACAATCAGGGACAGCACATCTGTGGCGTCCCAACGACAGACACACACACACACTCACACACACACCACCTCTTGGCACTGCGGAGGAATGCAGCCACTAACAGCTCAGTCCCATCTCGGTGCCCATTGAGCAGCTAAGTACAATGTCTCTTTTCAAAAGGAGACGCTCAGATGAAAGAAGCCAAGTTAATTGCCTTGGCTACAATGGGAACCTCCCTGTAAGGCCGTCCCATTTCCCCTGGCAATTAGGGCTCACTTCCCCCCCATGTACCCGTGAACAAGCCGTGGGGCCGACACTCATGTGACTGGGCTGTGGCACGAAGACTCGATTCCACCTGTCATCTGATAGTGGTCTACAGAAAGTGTAGGGCCTGATAGATTGATTCCTGGGTGCTGTCACTACATACATTTGATGTAACAGGAAGGAAGGGAGGCCAATAGTTGAAACCAAGACTGCTTGGCAGTGTGTGCCAAATTGATACATACATATATACATACACACACACACACACAGAAAGTTGATTGACGATAACATTAAATTATCGCTTCGGTAAACATGCCGTCATTGTTTTTCATGAAAGTAAATAAAAATCCTAAAAAAGCCTTGCTTTTGGAGCTGATACGTTTGTAGCGATTATTTTCCAAACACATCGCCCAGCAATTGTTGTCTAAAAAATGGTGCTGTTGAGTCTGTAATATACCTGCTTTTATGCAGGCTTTACAAAATTAATAGCTAGGTGGCATAAAGCACAAATTACAGTTTGTGCCTGCATAGAAGGAAGTAAAATTTTGTCATCTGCTTTTTTACATGAGTCTGGAGGCCAAAGTGTCTGACCTCATGGCCTCAACTCCAGGGGGTCATTCATCTTATCCAGACTGACTTTCAATAAGTGAGAAAATATATGTAATAGCTGCACTACTACTGCAAAAGAGGGAAGCCTGACACTAAAAATAAAATCATAGTAAAGTGGAATGTGGACATGTTTGATGTCTGATGAATTTATCTGAGATGTCTGGCGCACTTTCAGATGACTCAGAGCGGTTGTAAACCAAGGGCACTGCATGTCTTTGCCTCTCTGTCTCACTGTGAACAACGAACCACTATGAACAATAATTATATGGTTAGATCGTTGGTTAACCAACTACAGTGGTGAGGCACCAGCCATGGAGTTTTCTCCAATGATTAAAGCTGAATAATTAGCTCTAATTACTTCCTGTTTTACACACCATCTCCTGCAGGTCATGCACACCGAGAACGAACAATGTTTTGCCTTTCCCAGGATTTGGGCTGAAGGGGGGGATGGGGCGGGTTGTGAAGGGGTGGGGAGGGGGTGGAAGGAGAAGCCAGAGGGGGGCTGAGATGAGTTTCTCATTACCAGACTCCGCAAAACACAAGCATGGATACAGGATGAGGAAAGTTGAGATCTGGAGCACACGGCTTTAGTAGGAGCTTTTAATGAGGTGCTAGCACGGATGTGTGAAACGTGCATGGACGCACACTTGAACGCAGGATCGACGCTTTTACACACATACGCAGGCACGCAGAGGGTTTTGTTTGTCAGATTAAACCGAGAAGGAATTGAGTGACAAAACCACCTATTATGGGCTCATTTGTATGTACATCACAGCCTCTCTTTGTATTGGAGTAAGATGTGTTGAGGCGCGCTCCTCTGCTCCTCAATGAGAGAGTGACAGCCCCGCTAAACCCGGCCCCCACTTTAAAGCCCTTGAATGAGCCCTCTACAGTGGTTCCGCTAAAGTCCTGCTCCGCATTAGTATGGGGAGCGGCTCGCTCAGAGTGGGACGGGCAACACACACACACGGCGTGAAGAAAAACAGCACGGAGAAAGGGGATTGGTTCAATTAAACAGCTGCACTCCAGTAACCGCCATCAAGTGCAGACATAAAATCACTTGAATAAATTAAGAGAGTAGTTGCGATTGCATAATCAGATCACATGTATTCATTACCGGTACTGATCACTGATGGTTAGCGAGAGAAAATTGGGCGTAACAACACCTCTTGATGCTTAATTGGAATGTTTATGTATGAGGATGTTCAGCACAATGTACAGCAGCAATGCTGTGTGAAAATTTTGAATTAGTAGGGACGAATGTATGGCCAGCCATTATTATCAGTACAATCTTACATTAAGTCTTTTTTTTTTACTACTAAGGATGTAAGGATGGCACTGTTGGGTGTTGAACACTCATATCGCGAAACACTGCATGGACTGAATGAGACACACATCCATGGTGCCAAGAGGATGAATCCCAATGACACAGATGAATCTCTGTCTTTCCCTCCAGGGCCACAATGAGGTTAGCGTTTGTTGTTTTGAGTGACATGTCTCAACAAATAGTGGATGCCATAAAGTTAGTCACAGAGATTAATGTTCCACCCAAGATGAACTGTAATAACTGAGGTGTTCGCTTCACTTCACATATAGCGTCATCATTTGGTCAATAATCAAGTGCCTGCAAAAGACGTGAGACGCCCGTCAGCTCTCAGCTTGTGCTTTGTTTTGGTGCTGATTAGTAGATAGTAGCACGTTAACATACCAAAGCAAAGACGTTAAACCTGGTAAAGGCAGTACCTGTTAAGCATTTGCATGTTAGCATTTTCATTGTGAGCACATTAGCATTTCACTCAAACTGCTGTGCCTCAGTACAGCCTCACAGAGCTGCTAGGATGGCTATAAACAGTCTTTTCAAAGAGTGTAACAAATAGCCTAACTGCAACTAATTGTGCATTAGATTCCAAAGTAATGTAAGATGTAAAAAGACTCCCAATATCATCTTATATCATCTTCAGATAGCATGTTTTTATGGTTTTAGAAGAACTGAATTGTTCACCCTAACAGGAAAAGAGATCAAACAGTTAGATATGCAATCTCATGTTTTCATCTATGAAATGTCACAGCACACTGATACTTCATTGATGATTGCCTTCCACGTTGTGTTTAGTCCTGCAAGATCCAGTTCTGTTGTTGCCCACAAGATTCATCCGGTAAAAACCCAGGTGAGTCAGCGTCCGCTGCAGAGCTCGAGGAGTCTTGCTGACTCCCTGACGGTCTCACTGACTGATCAAAGCCTTCGATGACTTAGAGCACACACTATGCATTCTTCTAACCTCATGGCTAATATCGTCATGCCCAGGAAACCACACTCCCACCAGCAGGAATGCCTGACACACATTGTATCCCACAGCTCTCCCAGCTGTTATCAGCCACAGGTTAAGTGTTTCATTCTGTCTGTGTTTAGCTGAAATACAGGGGGGTAAACATTTAGAGTGCTCTTAACTATGACAAAAAGTCATAGGTTTTCGGAAAAGGAATTAGGATGAAACTCACTGAATCCTGTGAATCACCATCGCCCCTGCCAAGCTGACGTACATTTCAAAAGAATGGTTCGACAACACTTATCCGTCATGCATTAAGCGCATGCAGGGTCACGGTGAAACCTAACAAGAGCTGGTCTGTGCATGCATGTATGTGCACGCTGGGATCACTAAGGGGCGGATGAGTCCATGACACTGAACGTGAAGGTAACAAGCCTATGCAACCTCCTCACCACATCCATCAGTGACACAAGGGGTGCAGATTAGATGGACTGCATCCATCACCTGACATCACACACTACTCCTGCAGGGTTTCCTCCAATGAAACCAGATCTGGAGCACTCTGTTTCACTCCACTGTGTGTATGTGCGAGTTTTTTTTTTTTTTTGGGTTGATTAGGAAAGAGGTGTTGTAGTACAGGGTGCAGCTGTGGGCACAGCGGGGATTGTACCAGTGTGCCAGAGGGGACGCACTAAAAGGTGAGAGCCGTGACCCGTGAAAAGTGACGCTGGGTACCAAAGCTCCTGCTGTGGGCAAATCCCCACTTCAATTTGCCACCTGGCCTGACCGACCTCACCTACACACAAACACAAAGATAAAAACCAAATATATAACACGCCCGAGGAGACCAGGAACATGGTGCAGGAAGAGACGAGCCAAAAGAAGGTCAGGCAAAACCCAGATCCCAGGACGCACAAGGCCAGCGTTTCCCTAGCAGCACAATTCATTTAAACATAAATACTGACAGACCCACAGCAGAGGGATCTCTTCAACATGTCTCGCCTGCTGGTACTAATGGACTACTTGGGCTCTGGTCTTTTTTCTATGAGTATTTCCGAGCTGAAATATGAGGCTCTTTTGATACTGGAATTTCTTGTTTCTCATAACAAATGCTAACTGGATAGAAGAAGAAAAGGAAAAATGTCTCTCTTTAATCTGCGTCATGTCTTTCGATTAGTCCAATTTATTTCAAAGGGAACTTTTACCGCACAGAATGGCTGCAGTGTTTCACAGACAGGGGAGGGAAAATTAGCCATAAATATAGAAACTTCTCAATTCAACTTGGACAGCTGTTTTTATCTGCGGCAGTGACCAATTAAACAACTTAAAATATAAGCTTATAATAAGTATATCAACTCTGCAGTCACAAATTCCCCACATTAAAGCTCAGAGTGCAGCTGGCTGCTGGAAATCTGACTATAAACTCCAACAAAGAAACACAAGCACAATAGGAGATTTTTCTGAAAATAAATCAAAGTCAGGAGATCAAGCAGGTGGTTTTATAAAATGACCTACACGTGTACATGGAATAAAAAAGTATTTTGTGATTCATTTCCTCTTGATATTCGCAAATGTTTGAGCACTGGACAGTGGTAGACAGCTCTCCCCGTTGAGACATACTCATTGGACCATCTTTGACCGTAGCTCTAATTAAATGGTAATCCCATTTAACAGACAGCAACAGCTACTCAAATCTTTTCATCCCTCCATGTCACCCAGAGGCATCCCCCTGTAACATAAAGCTTCCCCTCGTCCCTCCACCTCCCTCTCTCTCTCGCGCTCTGTCCTGTTGAAAGTCAGAGCCCCTGAGAAGCTGGCAGTGGCTGCAGAGAGGCGGCTCGCATTTCAAGACAAAGCCTGATCCTCTGTCAGAAAGGAGACACTCTCCAAACCCGGGCCTGCCATTTATCACCGAGAACCTGTTTTTCTGCCTGCTCCCTGTCTCACACCTCCGCGCTGAAAAGCTGCCCGGCGAGGCTCCCTTTCGTCAGGGAGAGGCTAACGGACTCGCGCCAGGGAATCGAGCTTTACCGTTTCTGTGCACGGTCACACAATGAGCAGATGCCACCTAAATCACCTCTGCTCCGTCCGCTCTGCCCCTGGGATTGATGCATTTTGTTGACATTGTGGACAAAAAAAAAAAAAAAATCTATTACACTATGCGAAGGTATGCAAGGTGACGCCAGTTTTGTTTGAGTCTTACACAAACAGAAAGAGGGGTTGAGGAGCCATTGATAGCCATTGCGTCAGCACGATGCTAGTTTACTGAAGTTTGGATAAACTGTATTTTCTGCTGGGACCATTGCGAGGCAACACAAAGAACACAAGAATTTACATCCTGAGAGTTATCAACACTGCAACAGTCCAGCTTTTGTCCGAGTAAACAGACAATGTAAAGCAGCTGTGGCTGTTTAGAGAAAAGTGACAATTTGTCAGGATTTAAAACCTTGTTAAATACACAACATGGCTGCAGCTGGTTAAGATGGAGTTTCCTGTGTGAAATTACACGGTGGAGATAATCAGATAATGACCCTATAAGGAGCAGATTTACCTTGTTTAAAAAGGTGAGAGGTCATGTTATACAGAAGTCGCAGTGTTTCAGGATCTGGGGTTAAATCACGTCTTGACCTTTGATCGTGGAGCTCCAGCACTGTTCGACGTATTTGACACCCGGAGCCAGGCTTATACCTACAGAGACTGCGGCTTATAACTGAGGGTCAGAATAGCCTTTTCTAACATGAAGTAACAAAGAGCCACTGATCCGAGCAGCTGAACTTGGCTCTTGAAAGTCTGAAGACACACCCAGCTTCCCTGTACTGCTATGAATCCATGAAAATACCTTTCTGACAAGTGTGCCACTTAAAGCTCAGATGAAGAAAAATATCATGTGTAACTTAACACTCAGCTGTCTGCAGTAGCAAATTTATTCTTTTACCACTACCCACCTCTTTCTTGTAGCATGTGCAAACCTCTTGAAAAACCAAACTGCTTCACTCAACCAACAACTTACAAGTTAAAGCAAACATTAAGTGTAAAAAAGGGAAAAAATATACAGGCTGGCTGAAAAGAGGTACAAGTAGATTTTTGTTTATTTTGCAGAGCGAGCCGTTATTTCATTTGGATTAGCATAGTTCTGTTGGAATGGGGCCAAAAGAAACAGCATACTTGAGCTCTGTCTCCTCGAATACCTCCAGTCAACCTATATTTGAGATTCATGCAGCCACCTGCTCGTCGCCACGCACGTTAACAGAGTTAAAAGGAAATGGCATTACTGCCAATGTACCATTTAGAGGGCGGGGAGGTGGTGAACAGTGAAAGATGCTCTTGTTGTCTCTTGGAGGAGAATAACACTGTTAAGCTGGAGAAGAGCAAGGTCTGATAATGTGCCATGTGCCGCAGGCCTAAAAATCACATGAGAATTATTAGCACAGAAAGTTCCCCAGGATTCACTCATTCATCTACGGAACATCTTTGTGGAAACCTTCTCCCTGAAAGAAGAAATGAACAGAGCCTCAAAGAAAATAAACACAGAGGTTTCATTTACAAAGTAGAAAAAAAAAAAAATCAATGAAAGCCTCACATCCAATCGCTTGAAGCTTCTTTGGGAACTGGTCCTCGTCATACAGCAATATTCCACCATAAAAACACTGAAAATGGGCCATTGTTTATGGCACGTACTGAGCAGTCTGGCAATACTACATTTAACAAGATCTAAAACAAAAAAAAGCATTTTCACCAAATAAGAAGCATATGGTTTCACATTCAATTACAGCCATTTTCTCTCGGGCTCGCATTTAACAAGAACCACTTGTTCACCGCTGCGCAACTTCTAGAGGAATCATCTCGCCGCACGGCTCAGGGTGACCTCAGGAGCAAGCCACCTAAAAGCAGCCCTCATTCATAAAAACAGACCTTAGGGAAAAAAAAAAGGGGGGGGGACGGGACATCAGACGCACCACAAGAACAGCGTTTTCCTCGCAGGCATACATACAGAAAAAGTCATGTGGAAGAGTGACTCACTGTGAGGGCAGTCAATCATATTCGGCTCATAAAAACTGTAAAAATGGCAACGTGTCGCCACTAAATTTTACTGTCAACAAACCGTGAACAACACGTGCGAATGTCAGTTTACTATTACAATAGTAGTCTAATTGAGATATTTGAAAAACAGGGTTAATCTCAGATCCTGAATTAATCTAATCTTAAATCCTCTCCATATACACGAGGAAGTCAAATACACTGAAACACACAAGCCTCAGCCTAATACTCAGAAAAGCCAAAGGAGTATTACTCTGCACGCAATTCCTATATGAATGGCATGTATATAGGTTTAAGGCAGGCTTAGTAAAAATCGCAGAAAGTAACAAGAACTTTGGTATCCTCTTTTTTTCTCCCTTTTATCTAAGCCTGTCAAAATACTGTCAACAATCTCCACCCACCAGGCTAGTTTTTGCTGGGATCAGATGCAGCATCAAAGGGCTGATGCATTATAGTTCACAGTGGCATTTAATAAATTAATCTGGGAGCATGATAGGACAGCCCCAGGCTCTCTCACATCACCTGACACACAGACAAAATCAGATCAAGATCACAGGATCGAGTTGGCGAGCGCCAGCTCCAGACAGAGAGATAATTTAGGACATTCACCTCACTGGACAACAGAGTGAGGACACTTTCACATGCGTTTCTTCAGGGAGGTGACCAAGTTAGGTCCAACACAGTTTTAGTAGTCAAGGACAGTCCTGTGAAGTGCTGCTTTGAGCAAAGAAAGATCATTCCCCCTTTGTTTATCGGTTCACAGCTGGGATGCGTTGCTGCATCATGTTTCCTCTGCAGAAAGTCTGAAAAGTAACCTTTAACGAAGCTATCTGCAGAAAAAAGTGTATCCGGAGCAAATGGATCCTTGATGTGTCTCTGACCTTTAATCATTCATTATACCTTTAGAGCCGACAGGGTTCCGCTTGGGACCTCACACTCCCATCTGTAGTGGCTTAAAATGTGTATCTTCCTCGCTCTGAATCAGGTTAATGCTTGTTAGTCCATCTGCATTGAAACCTGAGCAGGCCTTTTGGGAGGGGGGGGTGACCTCAGCATCTCTGTGAACCTTTAACCTCCGCCCCTCTCTCCCTCTCGGTCTGATGTCCCCCAGCTGCCCAAATTATCCGTACTTCTGCCTGAAATTAAAGTCTTCATTAGGACCTTTTTAGAAACGCAGTAAACCACTGTCCGATTTTTATGGACTAACACGCCAACCGCACGCTGCTGTAAAAGTTACTTTGATATGCAGCCTGCAGCCGAGCCTTTCGCTCCTCTGATTTCCAGCTGTGACCTGAAAAAGGAGGAAGATCATGTCCTCATGTAGATGTAAATTACCGTTTTAAAAAATGTACGTTTTGTAGTTAATTTGGGGAGAGATGAAAAACTTTCTAATGTTGAAATGTAAAAAGCTAATCACTAGTCCTAAAGTTAATGTTTGCACCTTGATCTGCTTCCCAATATTTCGGAACTTGTGTCAAAAAGCAACATAATTAAGACATGAATTTCAGCCTTTGCAATGATGATGCTGTCTTCAGCATTTTATAATTGTTCATACTAAGCCAAATATGGCCTCATTAACATAAAACCTCTAAGCTTTCCTTCCATAAAATATAGTAAAATTTCCAAAGTAAGCCAACAATTTACCAGAAATACTGTACAAAGTAATGACTTAAGGAAATGCACGGACTCAAGAGGATCCCAAAAGGCAACCTCAAAGTAACACGTTTCTGAAAAAATAACGCAACGCGAGTGTGACTTTGTGAACGTGAGTGTTTGCTGAGGGAAACAGGGTGCAGGGGCCAACAGCTCTGGGATGCTTGAGTCTGTCGTACGGCTTAAACACACTCAACACGCCCTGTGAACGTCTCTCACCATTTCCTTGCACCGGAGAGCTCGCTCATGTTTAATGCCTTTTGAACAGCCACAGTGTTTTAGAAAGAGTTACAGTGCCAGAAAAAAAAAGAAAAGATCAAACAAAGAAGGAGGGGTGGAGGAAAAGCTGCAGGACATCCAACTCTTTTTAAAGAGATGAGAAACATTTGTGCGGGTGTCTATGAATAGTAGTGCTTGTTTAATTCATGACTGGCCTCTTTTCTGCGAGGTGCAGAAGTTCAGTCCAGGCTGGCTGAAAACCGGACTTGCTCTTCTAAAAAGTGGCCCTGATGTAAAGATGACTGCTGTTTTCATCAGTGATGTTTAGGCTCTCTAAGTTTCGAGGAAATCAAATTAAAACATAGCAGCTTTTCAAACTTGATTACTGAGTGAGATGGTGCAGCAGTTTCCCTTTTAGGTGTGGTATTTATCACTGTTAATGAGCTATGGTTGTGACATTTTTATGAGAATAAAAAAAAGAAATACGACAGGGAAACGCTACAGCTACCGTTTGACACATTTTCTTCATTTAACTTGTGCACGTGGGCTGACACAGAAATGTTTCTATACTATATCTTTTTTTTTTTTTTTTTTTAAACATTACAGTGTGAGGCGCTTGCTGTTCCTGAGTTGCAGAAAAGGAGAGCGAGGAAGCGGGGACAAGAGAGAGGTGCACCCGGGGCTCATGTGTCATCTGACCTCGTTTTAAGATGGACCTGTGAGGTTGTGGGGCAGGCAGGGGTGTAGCTTTCACCGCAACCTTTTCTTCGCTTCCACCAAAATGACAGGGCGAGAGGGGGGTCCGCACACAAAGGCAGAGCGAGACATCTGCCTGGAAACCATCCACCAGAGAGATGAAAGGACCCCGGTGAAGTCATGGTGCAAAAACGCAAACGGGCAGAAATACACAGCGCCATCTCAGAATTACGGCCTAGACTATTTTACCGAGAGGCAGAGCTCTCCTGTGTGTTGCAAGCATTTGCATTAGTACAGCCCTCATCGCAGGCTTTGCAATTTCTCATGCAACAACGGACTCACTTAAATTTTTTTCTGAGGATGATGCATCACCAGTGGTGCGTAAGAATGAGACAGAGAAAGAATGAATTAAAAATGACGAAAAGCGTGTCTCCAATTTGAGAAACTGCAGATGTACGGGAAAGCTCCGTTGACCCTCGTCAACACAAACATAAAGCATCAGGTCTGCGGCGCTGTCTGGTCTCCTACAGAGTCTACCAATGATGATGCATACCAGGACAAACAGAGCGCTCGCTATAAAAATACAGACAGATATGTACCCGCAGGTGCACAAGCTACATGTGTATACCACACCAACACATGCACAGACACAAAACAGCCTTTCCTGCGAGGCGGTTACATATTTTTCTAAATTCCAGAGGCAGTGAAAGCCCCGTGTGTTCA
Organism: Scortum barcoo; assembly: GCA_023238725.1. Taxonomy (NCBI): domain Eukaryota; kingdom Metazoa; phylum Chordata; class Actinopteri; order Centrarchiformes; family Terapontidae; genus Scortum; species Scortum barcoo. Next base: position 7,129,982 of record CM041544.1, read on the forward strand.
GCTGCACTGGAGCCTCCATCTGCGCCACAGGAAGTCAGCAGCCAACAGCCGTCGGCCTTCTCCTGCCGCGGCTGTTGTCCAGACCCTTGGGGAGAACGCAGCCTTTGCCCTCTATCCTGACCACACACACACACACACAGAGCAGACACCCCCGGCCACACGGTTCACAATGAGGAAAGACAGGACAAGCGGCCTTCTGTCTGGGTCCTAACCCGGACAAGGACACAAAGCGGCGGTGAAAGCTGCAACGTGGAAAAGGACGTGCTGACGTAATGCCAGGAGGAAACAACCACAACAAAACACCTACTTCCTCTGCTCTCTCTCTGGCACAGGGGGGGCAGGGGACCATTGTCAATTGTCAGACACAACACGGGCATTTCTGTCCATCGTCACCTCAGCAGATAAGCACAGGAAACGATGTCCTGTGCGCCACGATCAACAAGGCCGTGTCAGCTGGCTGCACCTGTACAGAGCAGCCCATTGTGCTGGTGTGTATTATTTGGTGTGTTTGTCCTCCAGTGGGGTTTTTGAGGGCAAATACTGATATTGTTGACTGAAGCTGGTAATGGCTTATCCTGATAACAATGGAATTAACTTTTCATTTCACACACACAGAACTGATAATGTAATGTAATACCAGCCTATACCAGTAATACCAGTAATACAAACCTGAAGGGTTTCCACAAGGAACTGGTTAGCAGAGAGCTGCACACAGCAATAGTCAGCCTCAGAGCTGCAATTATTCCTTAATTAATCAACTAAATGATCATTTTAATACATTTAAGCAAAAATGCCAAATATTCTCTGGTTTCAGCTTCTCAAACGTGAAAATTTGATGCTTTGCCATCCTTGATAGCAAATATGATGAGATAGGTTGTTAATTAAAATAATCAATAATTAGGCTAATTGCTTAATTACCCTTATATTATAGTTCTAAGTGGGTTGACTCAAAACCCTGTAATTTCATGTAGAAACTGATACAGTTCTATCAACCAGCGATTTATCTGGAGAAAACCTTTATTCACATTTAGTGCTTTGATGTTGATGTTTTCCAGTGATGTCTGTGCCAATATACAGTATTTTTATAACCAGCCATTTTCATATATAAATAAATAATTATATAATAATCCAACAATCAAGTTCACCCTTCAGACTTTTACTCTTGGCAGAGCAGAAAATCCTTTTATAACAGCTTTTACACCGTGCAGCACTAAAATTCTCCATGGAAACCCAGAATAAGCACTTTAATGCGTTCAACAGCCAGAGTATTTTTGATCAAGCTTTGTACACACACACACACACAGCTAATAAATTAAAGAACATGAGCAGCTACATACATGAGATCAGCCCTTGCAACAAAAGCTACAGTAGAGTGGAAGGATGGAGGGAATAATGAGACAAACAGGAAGCACCTTCCTGTAGCAGATGTTACTGGACTAACCTCCGACCTCTTGTTGCAAACAACTCACCAAACAAACCAACAGACAGGTTTTCTCCTGACATGACGCCCAGCTGTCAGAAATGTTACAAGGTTCTGGAGGCATTTTGGTCAGAAACAGGCACCGCAGCACTGACACTGACAAGTCTGCACCGGCAGTCCTCTGTGTCAGCGCAGACTTGAGAGAGGAAGACAGTCTGTTTGGGTATAACTGCAGCTTCCCCACGGCAGCTGTCCGACCAAATTTAACACAGCGGCGGGCCCTTCCCGTGTGAAGAGTCGCTTCCCAAATGCCGAGAGAAAGAGGTCTCCTCGTGCAGCAAGCCTCGCCTCGGCTGTGCCATCCCTCTGTCAGAACTGATTAGAAAAAACACTGAAGCCTGGCTTTACGCAGACTCAGAGGGAGGTTCAGATAGAGGACAGCAGAAAGGAGGACGGGGGGTTTGAAAGGAGTGAGTAGTTGGCATAGTTTGTGAAAGTGGAACGAACAAAGTGAAAAGGAGCAGAGGAAGGTGAAACCGAGTGCGAGCAGAGCAGCGGCAGAGAGCGAACGAGATAGAGCTGGGGAGGCTGCTGAGGTTGTTTAACATAATTAAAACCACAGAAAATAACGATGCAGGCTGTGTAATGAGCTTCCCTCTCTGCTGTTGTAATTACTGTCTACTAATACAGAACAGTGCCGGCCATAATGTGCTAATGCTGCTTGGTGTACTGGCTGCAGCAGAGGAGATGTAGGAATGGTCAAACACAGACCTCGGGTCAGCAGAGGTTTCGCTCTGTGATTATGTGGCCAATAAATAAATCTACTGAACGGTCGGCTTCACTGTTAGAGGCTGATTACAGGGCAAACAGCAGAAAGACGTACAAAAGACCACGTGTTTATCCTCCATGCTGGTATGGCACAAAATTTAAGAGGCCACAGAACGGGGGGAAACTGCAACAGAAATCTACAATTTACAACAGACTTTTGTGCTGTATAAAAAAGAGAAACAAATGAGGGAAAGAGGATTTGGAATGCTAGTGGACTAACCCAAACCACCAGAAATGATAATAAGTTGAGCCAGAACACTGGCCGGAGGTTGGAGATGTAAACAAAGTCAATAACTTCATTCAGATTGGAGCTTTTCCACAAGGCCATACAAGCAAACGTGATCATTCAGACCAACTCCAGATGGCACCGCAGTGGTGAGCGCAAAGAATTTGACCAGTTCAGTTAGCAAGGCCGAATATATTGTCCAATGCCAGAGCATTGGTTTGTTATCTCAATAAAAATGTGTTTCCAGACCAAGTATACTGACCACTTAAGAGTAGAAGTGGCTGCTTGCTAAATGTCCAAGTGAGACATCCCCCACAAAAAATGAGTCTGAAGCATGTGTTCATCATCTCCACATGACACAATGTCAAAGGAAACCCTTTTAAGAGATATTGCTGTGGTAGGATATTCTCCTTTGTGAGGACGACTGAAAAGACACTGTTCTCCAAAGCCTGGGAGAACACTGGCGGTAGCATGGCACTTGGTTCCCATCCAAGATGTGTGAGCACAGATTCAAAGGAACCGGGAAGGCTCTACAACATTCACAGGCTCCCTGTGCCAAGAGCTGATAAAGCCACCGGCTTAAGACATACATTATGCTGGCTCCGTCGTACAGAGGAAATCCCAGCTCCACAGGTTTAGTCAGGTACCAGGAGCAGGAGGTTAACACTGTACAGGCTTCCATGGAGACAGATCTGGCCCTCCTGAGGCCTTTGAGCTCTGCTGTGGTCCGCAGCGGAAATGCGGCATAATGAGTAGCGCCGCTAAACACAACAGAGAACAAGTGAGCTGGCTGATACAGCCAATCAGCACAGATATGAGGACATGCAAGGTATATGTGCTCTCTCCAAACAACAACTGGGCCCTCTGCAGGGTCACTTGTAGCCAGCTGACCCCATTCATTAGAAGATCAAACACAGTCGAAGGCCCTTCCCATTAAACACCAGCGGCCTTTTCAGCCTGTTTAAATCTGCTGGTGTGGCGGGGAGGAGCTGAGGGCTGATTGAGAGCTGCCTGATGTCACTCTGCCTGTGGCCCGTTGCTATGATGAGTTCATTCAGCCTCAGGACACAAAGAGTTAATGGCTGCTGGGATTATGCAATGGCATGCCAGACGCCTTTTTCCTCTCCTGCCCTCCTTTTCTCCCCCCCACCCCCCAAGCCAAATTAGGCATTCCTGCACGTTTCGATCAGATGCATTTGAATGTGGTGGCAGTGCCGCACATGCTTTGGCAACAACGTGGGAACACAACAGGGATTTTGTTTCGCTCTGAAGGCGGGCCTCCCCTCACCAGGGCCTCGCACCTGCCCTGCAGGGGGAAAGTTGTCGTGAGGATTTACAACTGTCGGAGCAGGCGATACCTGCAGAGTGTCAAACCACTAAAAACATCTGTATTCATCATTTTAAAAGGGAACCTGAAACCACGGCTTATCACTAATAGCAGATAAGTGATCCAGCAGCAGCAGATTAGTCAGGTCTGAGGTCAGCAACTGCATCTGATAAGAGAACGATAATGTCTCATTACTAAAGGATCACGGCAACTATGCAAGGGAAGTATGACTTTTTTTTTATAAAGATTAAACTAGTTCTCAGTAACTGATACCAGGGACAGTCTAGGTTTGGAAGACATCACAACATGTAGCATGAGATGTGAGGGTGTGTTATATGTGGTTACCAGTGAGGCATTGAAGTACAAACAGAGTAACACACTCATTAGTTTAAAGGTTTATCAGAAGGAAAAAATGCACATTTGTGATTCTATGAGGGAGGACTTTACAAGCCTGAATAGTCATCAGTGCGGCAATCAGCGGTGCAAACAGTAGGAATACTTCATGTTCCAAAGTAATCCACCAGGATTGCTCTTATTTAATGGGCCACAGCACTGACTTACCGGATGACATACCATAGCAGTTGCTGAGCCAGGACCAACTCTGCTGCCAGGCAACCCTGTTTTTTCACACAGGGCCAATGTCTGTCTGAATCCAGCTCTAAGCCATTTCAGGTAATTTAGCTAATCAAACAAAATGGTTGTACTGGCAATACTGACATAACAGGAGTTTTGCTTCAATGAGATGATGACAAAGGAAAACCTCATTTGAGAGGCTGAAAGTAATAAATGTTTGGTATTTGTGCTTTAAAAAAAAAAAGAAAAAAAAAAAAGATAATCGATAAACCACTGCAGCTCCACTCACCACTGTCTGCTATTTGAATTATTAACTGTCCTAAGACATTCATTTAAAAAATAAATGTTTAGTTTGGGATAACTGGCATTTTTGCAATACTCAGAACTGAATTCAGGACTCAGACCATGGTAAATTATAAAAGTCCTCTAGCATACTATCCCACTGAAGCAAGTAATTGGAAACACCATAGAACAAAAAAAAAAAAAGAAAAAGTTCTGCTGAGAGGAACGCAACAAAGCCAGCGGCAGTGGTGGGTCAGGGCGCAGGGCTAACCACTTCCAGACAGGAGACAGAGCTGTGCAGGCAGGCACCAAATCAATAAACAACAGAGATCCCTTCAGACAAGACTGGCAACCACGAGGGGCAACAGACCCGACTAGGACAGGAGGAAAAAAAAAAGGGGGGGAGACCTAACTCCAATCACAACACCACAGAGCCTAAACAGCAGAGCCAGCGACGCCACATTGAACATAACATGGGAGCCAACGCACCCGCGCTCCATCACAAGCACATGCACGCACGGCGGCCCAAACACATGGGTCATTAGGTTCAGTAATCATCATTTAAAGCAAGTAGCTCGGTCCTCGCAGCCCTTTGTTTATTTGGCTGTATTGATGTGGAGGAGCCAGCAGGGGCCACACAGGGCAGTGGTCATTATGAACTGTGGTTATTTTACAGCCCGACCAAAGAGAGAACATCAGGAGAAGTCCGTCTTCCTGCGCAAATCAGCGGGTATAAGCTCCCTTCACACACAACCAAACATTCAATGTCACGGTGTGGAAAATATTAGTCGACGCAGCATCTTATAAGCCATCGTATCCATCTTTCTTTCATTAACTCCGCCTCGGGCCGATGGGAGTGTTGTTTTTGGCAACCACTGATCTGTAGCTTCAACATGACTCAAATCAACACATTTTACAAATGCAGAAAAGAAACAAAAAATAAAAATGAAGCATTTCCCCCCTGTTGCTCCACCAATTTACTTGAGTCATAAGAAAAATAAGCGCACTGAGCACAATTACAGCAACAAAGAAGTATGGGTCTTTTCAAATCCTCATTTATGCAACCTTGTGTTTTTTGACAAAGATGACGATAGGTGACCATACAAGGTAACAAAATGCCAAATGAGGCCAAATCAAAACTTTTGTTCAAACTGGAGGACACAGAGAATTGCTCCATTTATGAAAACTTCACATGTTTTCAATTTCAGCCCGGCGTGTACATCCTCCTAAACTAATTCCACCAGCTTCAACATCTTTGAAGATGCCAGACCTCTATCGATTCTGGGGTCACAGGCTGGAGGACAGAGAACCGAGGAGACCAGGGCACATCGATTTGGAACTGACAAGGTCCCCCAAATTTAAGATATTGGGTAGCCAGTGATTGTGCCCTCTCACCGAGTGCAAGAGGATCCTCCCCAGGGAGAAGAGCCCTCCATAATGGAGCGAGTGCAAACTGCACATACCAACTGGGTGAAAAAGAGGACTCAAGTTCAAAAGGTTTCACCTAAACCTGAATAAACATGGTCTGATAAATGACCAGAAACAAGAGCCAGTGAGGACCTTGAGAAATCATCCCCCAGCCTAACTCTCTGATGTGCACGAACACACGGAGAACCAGTTCTCACGATTCTACTCTATTCATCACGATTCTGCTGCACAACGCTGTTGCCATGCTCGACTCTGGTGTGCGGCTAGCTTTGGCTGTCCTTGAAACAGGGAAATTAAAATGATGACAAGCATTTCCGCCTCATTTCAGGTAAAGGTCTGAGTTAGTTTAAAACATGAGACATTTTTGACCTGGAACCAATTTTCTTTCATTCCTTCTCTCCAGAGCTACATGCACCTCGCCTTCCAGCATATTTCTATAAACAGGGGAAGACAAAATGACACTACACCTTACAATAATCCAATCAATGATTATCACAATATTAATAAGATCTGGCTGGTTAAAACAACATTTTTAAAAATAAAATAATTCTGCTCAGTACAATTCTTGGCAGCAATTCTTAAAATAAATAAATAATTTTGGGAAAAAAACAATCGTTACAAGCCTCAAAGATTCAGTACTGGTCATGCTTTAATTAAGATTTTTGAAAAAGTATGGAAATTCAAGCATTAAACTGCTTTGCATTGAACTGTTGAAAGCAATGGCTGTGTTCCACTGTTGGGTAGTACATGTCCACATGATTCATATGTGAAGAAACAAAACCTTTGTTGACAAATTAATTTAAACTTTTTGTTTTATTACAACTTTATAATCAATTATTAATTAGATGAAAGAAAATTTGTTAAATGGTAACAGCACGATTAATCTTTACATATTGTTTTTTGTGTTTATTTTGTGTCTATTATTTAATATCTCTTTTAAATTGTTGTTTGAGCTGCTGTAACGTAACAGTGAAATTTCCCCACTGTGGGATCAATAAAGGATCTTAGCTTATCTTAAGGATTAAAGAAAAAAGACAGAGTGTGTTTTGCATGACTGTTGCAGTGGATTTGGTGTTGCATGTTGGAACGTACTGCACAGATGTTGAGCACTATAGTGAAATGACACGATATTTTTTTTTTCATCAAATCCTAAATCAATCTTCCTTAAAACCATCTTTTAATATATGATAGAGCTATATGATGTGTGAATAAGGCTATAGTAGTTTACATCAACAGCTGTGCTCGAAAGATACCAATCTCACACTGAGCTCTGTATTATAATCCTCTCAAACGTGCTGAAAAAATTTCCAACGGTGCAATTTAATTTCAGGATGGTTGTCCAGGATTGTACACCACCGTATGTACCTGACAATAAACAGACAAATTCCTCTCTGTGCAGTATATTCCCGTGTTTATTTAGACGCCCCCCCCCCCCGTTCATCCCCTTTCATTCAGAGTATTCACAGAATCGGGACCGGTGTACGGCCAGACAGCGTGCAGGCACAGCGGGGTTAATAAGAGCCAAGCGTACAGGTTTTAAAATAGAGCAGCAGCAAGGGCATGGCGAAGAAACATCCCGGCAAAAAGCTGACATGATGTGTGCTCAGAGGCGCTCTGCAGACCCCGCAGCTGAAACGGTACAAACGCTGCAGATTAGCTCTACCTGATGAAAGCAGAGGAGCCACCTCTTATTAGCACAGGTGAATACAGGTGACCTTCTGCACAACACTGACTTCCTGTGTCCCTCACACTTCTGGGTGACAAACACCATCCTCCCGGTGACCCAACAACAAAACCACCACGCTCCCCTTTCTGAGCATCTGAGCAGGAAATCTGATTGCACACCTCTAAATCATCATGAGGTGATTTTTTTTCACAGGCATCCAAATTATTAATGTGACAGGAGGCCTGAAATGCAGATCTTCTCCAGCTGCAGAGGGAGGGATCAAAGTGGAGTTTCTGAGAGGAGCATGCGAGGATGTTACTTAAACATTTCACATCCATCTCAGCTCCTCGGTAATAGGCCCAGTCATTTCTTTTTTTCTTTTTACGCAAACACTTCAGGAATGAGATTGCCCTGATGAAGGGGGGGGGCTTGGGCGAGAGGAATGAAAAACACACCGCAAGATGAGGAGGGAGGGTGGAGGCGATGCATATGTGGATGGGAGGTGAGATGCTGTGTTAACATCATGGACGTTTAAGTGGCTTTTATCCACTCAGAGCTGCGTCAGGAGCATGGCGCCGGTCAGCTACAAATAGAAAACCAGATCAAGATACAGGGAAGCAAAGAGTGGAACGGCAAAACAGAGTGATCGCTGTAAACTAAAGGGGGGGTAAATATTTAAGCACAGTGCCCAGATCCTGCAGATCAGACGACCCTCCTGAAACGTGTTGTGTTTGGTGTAGTCGGCTGCACGGGGGGATAAAGCCACTGTAAAAACGCAGTCTGATTTGGTGCCGTTTCTGGCCTCCACAGCACTTGAGCACATTCAGAGAGCCCTTTTAAAAATAGGATATTTCTAAAGCGAGGCTGTCACGACAGTACCTGGCTTGGCTCTGCTCGTGAATCTTATAAACACAAACCCACAGCAGCCTCCGTCTCCCCCGCTGCCTGCACACAGAGGACACATTCATCCCAAAGTGGGCTCCATGAGGAGACTGGAGGGGGGCCGGGGGGGGCGACAGACACTTCAATTTAAAGGATTTTTTCAGCCACTCTGACTATCACAGTGTTGAAGGCAGAGGCAAACACAATCTGCGCCCGTCTGCGGCTCAGTCCACATGTGGAGATCAGATAAAAACTGAGTCGGTTTTGACATGATGAGCACCGAGTTAATGAGCCCGATCCTTGGCAGGATAAGAGCATTCCTCCGCACGACCCAGGAAGGATCTTTTCATTGCTTTCTTCTCACTCTGCGGCTGAGGATACGAACTTTAAAGGGGTGCTTCCACATTGTGGGAGGGCGTTGCATCGTGTTCATTTTCCTTCTCTTTCTGGAGATTACAGCAAGGCATTGCACGTGTGCAAGTGCAATGGCACCCCATAAAAAGTGCGCCCAGGCTGGGGCTCAGAGAGGCAGTTCAAACATGCAAACAGAGTTATGAATATGATAATCAGAAGCGGCGTATCCAATGTGTTGTGTGAGGATGGGAGTATACTCCTGGGAATACATAATGACATGGCAGGGCTGCCTTCACTGATAGCTGAAAGCCATCGCCCTGCCATTCCCCTGATCCAGATGAAAAATTTAATTACTGTGTAAACTGGGGTACTATGCAAACACACACGTTGTTTGTGTTGTACAACACAGAGCAGTTTCTTTTAAATTGAACGTTTTCTCCACTCAAAATCCCCCCACTTGAGAGCGTTTATATTCCAATCATCTGTACAGAAATGAAGCCTCAGTCTGCTGAGAAAACTGCAGTTCTGCTGTTTTCCCCCCCAAACTGGAGCCAGCGGGGGGAGGGGTGCTCACCCTCCCTCCACTGACCCCCCCAAAACAAAATGTAGTTTACACGCTTCACATTTTAACTCAACAGAAAACGTTTATCTGAGGAGGAAAGCGGCTGTAACCACACTTTCCCTCTCGGTGCGTCTGCTGTTTCTCCCACAAAGGGAAGCAGTCAGCTCCGGCATGAAGTTAAAGCGGCAGAGAAACCGTGAAGAAACGCGGGGGTCAAAGTTGGGCTCCGCATCAGTGGGTGCAATTTACTGTTTTTACAGCAGCGAGCAGAAACAAACGGAAATGTGTGTGTGTGTGGTTTGTGCGGTGTGTCTCGTTACCAACCTTGGAGGAAGATGATACCGGCGAACATCGCATCCACCGGCCTTTTTCTCCTCTTAGTCCCCGCGGGGCTCCTCCTGTGGTCCCCCCGCCGGGTCTCGCTCTCCGCCGGTAGATCCATCGACCGTCCCCGGTGCTCGGCGGCTCCCCGGTGCTGTTCTCCGGCGGCTGCGGGCAGAGCCGTGAGGCGGGAGAGAGAGCCGGGCGTCACCGTGCGGGCTCAGGTACAAACTCCTCCCGCTACCTGCGCAGCTCACCTGGCTGTTTTCGTTTTGTTTTCCGAGAAACTAGCAGGGACGAGGCGGGGACATGTGAGGACGGACGCTCCGGTGCGCTGCAGGCCGGCGCGCACACACCGAAAGTTTGAGGCGAAGTCTAAACTTCCAGGTGCTCCGCGGGACGGAGTGTCGGCGGGGGTCTCCGCCGCACAGGGTGCATTACAGCCCGGTAACGAAGCCGTCCGTCCGCCCGCGTCCAGAGCCGCCGACCGCCGGGCAAGTTGAGCGTTCACCGAGAGGGAGTTTGGCTCCGCGGTGTTTCCAACTTGGCTTCCTCCCACCCGCCTGTGTGGTTTCTACCACGGCGTCAAGACGGCCGGAACTACACCGGGAGGTTCCGGTGGGGACTTTCACAATAAATGCCATAAAGAGGGATTTCCTACGCTTCCTTTACGTACTTTCTGAAAACAGATTTATATTTTACGGTTGTTAAGCTTTAGTTTAGATAATACTAAAAAGCAATACATTTATTTTGTATTTTTCTATTTTAGGTCATTTATCTCCTTATTTCATATTATGTATAAGTTGAATGTCATTAAGATGAGTGTTTCTTTGCCCCCACTTGATTTAGCACATTTAGAGGTTCTGATTTAACGAGTTTCATAAGCAAGTATGTTTTTATTCACTTACGTTTTGCCTTTGTAATATAAATGTAGCTCTTTTTTTCAGTGTTTTATTTTTGGATTTACAGACATATACAATGGTAAAAACAGAGACAATGAGTGACATGTTTTCTGTTAATATAACGAATCAGAGGGAATTAAAACCGGAATAATTTAGCATATGTTCAAAGAAAAGGGGGGAAAGATAGAGCAAATCAAAACACTAAAAAAACAAGACAAAACCAAACTAATTGAGCTCTTTCTCAGCTGAGTAGGTCTACTCACGCTAAAAGCAAGGCCCTTTGTTTTGAAATAAAAAAATCACATCCTGTATCACTCGGTGTGTTTCTGGTCACTTGACGTTTATTCCCGACTTTCCCTCCAGTGGAGCTTCCGGTGCCCGTACCCGACCTGGGAAAAGGAGGACAACACTGCGACCCCCTGGTTCAACCTGATCACTGTTTCCTTCAGCTGCTCTCATGAAGAAGGAGAAGAAGAGGCAGATTAATTACAAACTTCATGACAAACTTCATTTACTATCATCTAAAATGGGTTCTCTATAATTGACCAATAAGAGGCCAATAGCCTAATCGATTACAGGGTCTATTGGAGCTTTCTACTATTTATTTATTTGATTATTCATAACAACTGTTTTCCTGTCTGTGACCTCAGTGAAATGCTTTTTAACTGATATGCATATTGAAAATGGTTGGCATATTTTGTAAAATATGTTATGATTAAAAAACGTATAATTTAAAAAACATATTGGAACTATATTGGGTGTCAGACTGACTAACAAATAGCAAATAAAATATATATTTATATTTAGTTGCATCAATAAATTCATCTTCAGACTCAATGTGTTGGATACATCAGTAAATTACTCTACAGACTACATGCTTACTATCTTCATCCATCAAAATGAATATAAACTTTACTGGCATGTAGAAGTCCTGATTTTGTGATCTAGTTTAATCAAACTGTGATCTATCTAATGTATTAATATGTATTACTACTACTACTATTACCATAACTACTCAGACAGTATCAGAGAAAACTACAAGTTTCAGACTAAGCAAGAAATTGCCGACCTGTCCATAGATACATTAATCTGAACAGTGATTAATATTTTAGTGTTGTTTACTCGTAACAGTACTTGGCAATAGGTTGCAGTACCATACAGCCAACTGAAAGATTTCACTGTAAATGTGTATTTACATCCCATCCTGTCTACAAAATAATTCATATTGAGATGAACTCAAAAGGCATTTATCACAGAATTCTTAGTCTAAAATATTGTTTGGAGTAGAAAATTCTTCTGAAAAATATTGTGTGCAGTTCTTAATAATAATATTTGGTAATGGACTGGATAAGCACACATGCACTGTGGCCCCGGACATGTTTGTGCCCATTGTCACTATGTCTGACCGCACAGAAGTGAGGTGTGCACAAACTAGATCATCTTTGATCCATCAGATCATCGACATCGACACACTTATTGAGTCATTTCAATATGTATTATAATAACTCATAGTATTTAATATGGCCCCCCTGCTCCTCTGTGTGTGTGTGTCCTGGTCATCTGTGTGTGTCATGAAGAATTGTGGAGTGTTGATTCTAGAACGTTGGTTGCTGTGAGTCAACAATGAGATTCTCTCTGCAGACTTTATAAACCCAACCTGAACACACTCTGCTCACTTGTACCTAGAAGATCAACTTGTTTGAGTACTCTCGTGTCGTTCATTGAACTTGTTAGCAAACTTTTGGTGTAGTTTTGACTGTTCTGTATTTGGATATACAGCAACAAAATGGCTTTTATAGAAGGAAGCAGAGGCGTCTACAAACCCATCAAGGTATGTGAGAGTTTTATGTGAGACTAAACATTTTTAGATAGAGTTACACCTCTGAGTAACAAACTACTGAGCAACATTATCTTGTTTCCATCACAGGTGATGTTTGACACACCCATATATGAGCGGGCTCTGCAGACCTGCTGGCACATGGGCTCGTATAAGTCTCAGGTAAGACCCGCTGTAGCTTTCTTAACTACATCAGAGTAAAACCACAGGTAAAGTCTCAGACACTGTGTTGTGTACTTTAATATAAAGACAAATGATCTCTTATATGTTTAGATTGCATTGGTGTCTGAGCTTCTGAGGCTTCAGCAGAAAAACCAGCTACCATCTGAGGTGACTGCTGAAGACATGACCCAGTTCCTAGTTGAGGAGAGCAAACGCACACTGAGAGTGCAGTGAGTTACTTACAAATATAAAAACACGCACACACATACACCAGCACTACACCTGACCTTACCTCTGCTCTGTCACACTAATCTGTCTGTAATGAGGTTGAGAGGTACAGTGAAGATGAAAGTTGTGTTTTCTTTGTGTTTGAAGGCTCTGGGAGTTTGGACTGGAGGACTATGACACTGAAGTCAGGCCTCTTCTCAAGCTGGTAAGACCACAATCCTGAACAGACTCAACAGTAGTTTTACATTACACTTGATTTATTCTGTAAATGTGTCAAATCTGCTCACTCATCATGCATCGGCCGTTGTTTCAGGTGTGGGAGGTGAACACCAGCATGAAGATGAGGGATGTTGAGTTTGAAGCCAGACGGCTGCTCACCTCCCCAGATGACGCCCCTCCTCAGTTCAAGTAAGTCATATTTGACACTTTTTACCATCAGTTCACATTCAGTGGTTGTGATGTCTCTATGCTGATCTGTGTTGAACAAACTGTGAACACACTTTGAATGACTGTAATCTGCAGACATCCCAAGATCCTCAGCAAGGCACAGATGTATGCCGGGAACCTGACAGAGCAGCAGCAGGAGGCCCGTGGCCCCAAACAGCTCAGCCCACGGGAGGTGGTGATCGAGGTGGTTCCAAAAGTCCTGCAGGGCTTCTGGTTGCCTCCTCCAAACACCTCCTTCAACATGCCCTCCAAGCAGCTCTGTAAAATGGCTGTTGGGGTCACCAAAGCTGTTGAGGACCGGGTCTCCACTGCTCTGTCCGCCATCCTCTGTCAGGTCCCCTTCTCCCGCTCCATCAGAGACAACCTGGTCCTGTCTATCCAGGAGAAGATTAGACAGAGTGACACTACAGACGTCCTGGTGAAGAAACTCAACTGCTTTGCAACAGAGGTGCTCAACACCATTGCCGATGTTGCAGCTGGAGAAATCTGTGCATTGTTTAAGCCTCAGACTCACACTGCAGTGTCCAGCATCCAGCCAGCAGACATGGTGGATGATGCAGAGGTAAAAACCAGCCCTGCTGAAGATGTGGATGAACAGCCTGGTCTGGAGGAGGACACTGAACTAATTACTGAACCACCTGCCAACACGGGGTTCAGTGAAACAACAGAGCAGCCAACACATTGCCTGAAACTAAAATCTGTGGTGACACCAGCTTCTCCACTGCCTGTGAGCCCTCCAGCTGAAGTCATACCTTCAGTCCTGGATACCAAAAATGAAACCAAAGAGCCTATCAGAGATCCAGACTCTGCCGTGGTTTCAACTCTTCCACCGCCTGTGAGCCCTCCAGCTGAAGTCATACCCTCAGTCCTGGATACTGAGCATAGGGGTGAGGAGCCCACCAGAGATCCAGACTCTGCTGCTGTTCCATCTCCACCAACTCCTGTGGCCCCTCCAGCTGAAGTTACGTCTTCAGTCCTGGATGCCAAGAATGAAATCAAAGAGCCTACCAGAGATCCAGACTCTGTTGTGGTTTCAACTCCTCCAGCACGTATGAGCCCTCCAGCTGTGGTCATACTATCAGTCCTGGATCTTGAGCATAGGGGTGAGGAGCCCACCAGAGATCCAGACTCTCCTGTGGCTAAAACTCTTCCACCTCCAGCTGAAGTCACTTCTTCAGTCCTGGATGCCAAGAATGAAACTGAGGAGCCCACCAGAGATCCAGACTCTGCTGCTGTTTCAGCTCCACCAACTACTGTGACCCCTCCAGCTGAAGTTACTTCTTCAGTCCTGGATGCCAAAAATGAAACCAAAGAGCCCACCAGAGATCCAGATTCTGTCGTGGTCTCAACTCCTCCACCGCCTGTCAGCCCTCCAGCTGAAGTCACTTCTTCAGTCCTGGATGCCAAGAATGAAACTGAAGAGCCCACCAGAGATCCAGACTCTGCTGTGGCTACAACTCCACCACCTCCTCTGACCCCTGCTGATGAACCTCCTGTTATCAGTGAAGTGCAGGATGAGCTGATCATCACAGAGCAGCCATTCAGGGTGGATGAATCCTTCTGCACCGCAACAGGTAGGACATTATATTCACCTGTTGACCTGTGTCTGAGCCACCAGGTCCATTCACACTGTGGTTAGCTGTTACTTCTGCTGTGATGAGTTCACTGACTTTCCTCTTTTGTTTTTTCAGGAGTCAAAAAGACAAAAAGGAGTGGATTCAGGCGCTTCTTCAGGTGGCTACAGAAAAACACCTGCTGCTGCTTCTGGCCTCAAAACGAAACAGAGATGGAATGAAATCCACTCTGTAAAAACATATTTAAATTTTTCCTTGTTGTTATTGTGAATTAAAAAAACTGTGTTAACATTAAGACATTTTACATAAGGTATTTGTTGCAAACCATATATTGCATATATAATACTTCACATACTGTATAGGTTCAATGAAAGTGAATATGAAGGTGTATTCAAAGAATTTTTGGTAACAAAAAAAAAGACAAACAAACAAATCCTTAAACACACTTAAAGTAGCTGCCAATGTAAACAGCACAAACAATTCTTAGATCTTAAATTTAAAGATGATTTTTTAATACATTCTGTGTATTTGAGACAAGTATTAATAGAATGACAAATAGTGAGGAGTGAGGAGCCACCAAGGAGGATGTTACTCTTTGGTCTGAAGTGAAAACCTAACTGTAGAAGTCCATCAAAACCAACCATTAAACTTGGAACAGATTATCCCATTAGAGGGTCCAAAATGAGCTGCAGACCCTTATTCAGCTAACTCAGGTTTCCCAACTTAATTTGGTTGTAAGGTGATGATGGTAAATGTATTTAGGAATATCCAGGAGCTTTAGCAATAGTGAAAAGTAACGAAATATTTTTACACCACTACGTGTTTTTTGACAGTTGTAGTTATTTGATCTGTTATGGATTCAGATTTTATATACAAAATATAACTTCCCAACAATATAAAAATGAGCCAAACAGCTACATTACATTACAACATGTTACGCTACTAACACAGTTAAGCATTAGCAAAAATAATCCAATAACAAAACACTGACTGTTCTGCGACATGAGCACTTTTATTTAGACACTTCAAGAATATTCTGCTGACACTTTTGTTAAAAGTTTACTTATTTAGAATTTCAGTATCTACATGGTAGTTATGACACTTTTAACCCAAATAAAAGATCTCAGTACCATTGTATCGCATCAGCTGAAACATTTAAACTATGTATGATACTGGTCCACTCAATGAGCCAGTGGCAAATTTAGTTAAAAGAGCAGAGGCCGCCTTATCATTTCAATATTGTGCATCAATGTGCATATAATTCCTATAAGTTTCATGATGCTTTCACACCACGGTTCAAGCAGCATATTGTTTAAACTTAAGAGTTTGACAGGTCGTCTAATGATGAAATGACACAATGAAATGACACAAATCCAGTGAGTCCTGCCCATGCATGAATATATCACTCCCTGCACCGCAGGATGGCCCCTGCTGGCACCACCTGTCGTACTGTGTGTGGTGCCATGTTGCTGGTCCAGCTGGCACCTAACTGGCTGAGAGAAACATGTAGTCGACCGAGCTGATGTGATTAACGGGTCAAAGCTGTGTTAACGATGATGGAAGGAGAGGAAAAGGTGGGTTTGGAGGTCTACAGTAAAAAAAAAACAACCAATAATATTCACAAAAAGAAAAAAAAAAACACACACACACACAAACCTGACAACCACTTGCCTTATTCTCTATGAATTTTCAATATGTGAGGCAAAAAGGAACGCTTTAGCAGGGGGTACACTTCTCTCAAGTTTCTGAGGGCACAGTGTCAACTCTCATGAACTAATGAACTCTGCTGCTCTGAGAGAGAAGGAGCCTGACAGGTCTCGGTGGAACGAAACCATCCCGGGATCAGTTAATTCAAAGCTCTGAGTTTCTACAAGCTTACTTTAAAGCTCTGCCATAGTGAGAGATTACCAAAGAGCAGAGAAACCATCTGACTGACTTATACCAGAGGGAGGGTGCGGGAGCAGAGTGGGTGCACGACTCTGAGGGACACATTCACATCTTGGCAAGGCATCTGTGTTCACAGGGTTCCCACACTTACTTAGACACTGACGTTAAATACCCTGACTGGTGGAATTCGCTGTTACGGTCTGCAGGTTCAGGGTCGCGATCTGGTCAAGTACTTTCAAGCCAATCAATCTGTTTAAGAAGTGTAAACTCAAACAGATACAGAAAGTTTAAGATTTTTAAAGCCTGTAAGGAATCAGATCAGCTACAGACAAGCTAACAATGAATGACAGAAACTCAACTATGAGTAGAAAATAGTTGGGTTTATTTCTGAATCAAGACCGGGCAGCGGTTCAGATTTGCAGTATTTATGACACATGAGATTGTTTAAGAATCAGATCCAAACAGATGCACATTCAACTCTAACTAACAATGACTGATTACAAACCTAAAAGAACCTCTAATCTTCTAATCATGCTAATTTCCTGACAAACTCCATCATTTCCAAGTTGTGTGATCAATTTCATTTTTTATACATTACAAAGGATGAAAAGAAAAAAAAACACGGACAACACAAAAAAAAACACAATCAAGAATAATTACTAGACATTCCAGTTCTTTGAGGAGCCTCACTAAATAAAAAAAATGCAATCAGAAGACACCCATCTGAGAATTGTGCAAAATCTATCATTATCACATAGTAGAAATCTAGATACGCATCGCACACCTTGATCACTGTAAACAACAGTAGATGATGTGCTCACAGTTGGCAGCTCAAACCCGCAGAGGTTGACTGAAACAGAGAGAAGCAGCCGGCCTGCAGAGGAGTCTCGCATGGCACCGGAGATCATTCAGGAGGACCAGGGTGATTTAAGCCTCCTCTTCAGCCTCACGATAGTGTTTTTTAATATACAATTTAAGAGATGAAAGTGTTCACGGTTGTGTTTTTCAGCGCACAAACTCAGTGACTCAAAGATCGTGCCACGGAAAAGAAAACCGGTGCCGAGAAATGCACTCGGCTCTCAAAGCTGCAGAGGTTAAAGCGGCAGCTTTTTTCAATTTTAAATCCTTTTCCAAAACTTTGTTATGAACAAAAAAAAAGCCGGTCACATGACTCCCCTCATGTCAGTAGGATAAACATTTCACCCTGTCTCCCAAAACGTTAACCAACACCTCGCATTGCAAATAAATCTCAACAGGCAAATGTATCACCATTAAAATGAAAATAAAAGACTTTTTCCAACAGTGTCATCATGTCTGCTTTACATTATGTCATTTCAAACCCAACAACATGCTCATCATTGTTCTGTTTGGAGAAACCTACAAAGCATCTCTTTTTTTTTCCTTTTCTTTTTTTTTTTACAAGAAGAAAAACAATATAATCAACACAACTAAAACAATGAATGGCACAGGAAGACACAAATATCTCAAATCAAAACAATGTAAGGAGAAATAAAACAGAACAGGTGACATTATGGCAACAGATGAAGTCAAAGTGCAGAGTCACAGTGATTATGAGTACGGGAGGTGAGGTATGCTTTTTTTGGCCACATTTAAGAGGCACTGAGGCGAAACTGATATTAGGATCATGATGAGGGAGAAATACAGCAATCTGTCTCTGGAAGACCAAAAAAGCTTAACTTTAAAAGCAAAGTGGAAAAAAAAAAAACGCACAAGAAATGTATGCTTTGATGACTGAAAATGTCTTTGGGTCTTAATAATGGAGGAACCGGGTCTTTGGATCAGATGCTGACAGGCGAAGGAAAAGCACATGGGAGGCCGACGCCGTCTGGTAGTGTTGTCGGTGATCGTTGTGGCTCAGAGAACGAGCCAAAAGGAAGGAGCATCTTTGGGTCGGTTAGCAGATCAGCTGATAGGGAGCCGCCCGCCTGCCTGCCCGACGCTCAGTTTCCAGAGTAGAGATCCACGGTGCTGGAGCTCAGGCCCCGGCTCTCCCTGAAATTACTGCCTCCCCGAGTCTGACAAAGACATAAGCGTTACAGAAGGTATGACGCGATGATAGTAAAAACATAGCATTTGTGATCATGAAGCATCAATTTAACACAACAGGCTTTTCACAAACTGTTCCTCACCTGGAACTGGTCATCGCTGGTTTTGTTCAGGTAATTCAAAGAAGCAGCTCTCTTCATGCTTCACGCAGAAAATAGCAGGGTAGAGGTACAAAATAATGATTAGTCATGCAGCTGGGGAGTTAATTTCCAAACTTCTCTGACTTTACCTTGAAATCACCCTTTGCACAGTCTGCTTCCCAAAGACTTTACTGACTACATCAACAGGGACAGCTGGCTCTAAATGCTATCCACCATAACAGAGCTGCTCTATTGTTCTTACTTTGTGCTGCGAGGTTCAGGTGGCCCGTTGCCCTGCAGTTTCTTCACCAGCAGCTCGCTGCTGCGGCGTAAGACGTCCCTGAGCTTCCCCAGAGAGCCGCTGCGCTGGAGGGCTCCGCTGCCGTCCTGCAGACACACACAATCATCAATCCACTCGTATGGCTCTGAGGATGTGGGGAAAAAAACTCAGAAGGGGAAATCTTTTTCTTAGTTTTCTTAACCTTGGCAGGGGCATGTTTGTTTCTTGCATTAACTGGTGTGGAGGCCGGCCCTGTTATGAACGGCTGGTTGCAGCCAAACTGAATGATCGTGAAGTCTCACAAATAAACAAAACATCCATAGAGTAATTCATTAGGAGATACTCCAATATCAAGGTGGATTTGTAGATATGTGCAATGCAGCATCATTTCATTTTCTGATAATTGGCCATTCAACATAATTCTCATCACCATCATCGTCCTGTGACCTAAAAAAAAAAATTTACTCTCATACAGTTACACCATTAGAATCAACTGTAGTAACACATCCATCAAGCAAGATTACTGGTGTGTAGGTCTTGGCGTGGCTGCGCTGTGTGTTCATTTTTCATCAACAGTATCTACAGCTTAACTGATGATTGAAAAAGAATCAGCAGCTGTTGTGATAATCGATGCATTTATTTGTCTTCCTTGACAGTAAACTGTTTGTTGGACAAAACAACTGTGTGAGTGTGATGGACATTTGTCGCTATAATCTGAATATATATTGACCAAATGATTAATGGATTTATTGAGAGATTGACCAGCTGATAATGAAAATATCCAACCAGCTCACAGCTGTTTTGACAGTGTGCTACAGTAATCCATCCATCCATCCATCCATTCATTTAGTCTACCATCAACACAGCAGGCCTGTGTGCACCTTCCTTTGGCTTTGGCTGGAGCCATAAACAAATACTGTAGAAACAGTGTTTGAGGTGTGATCATGATGCAATGCAGGTTTCTGACCAGCAGGGGGAGCTGTGGATGAATGAGAGGATTTGCATGTATCTGCCAATGACTAAATATTTGTGTTTCACCAGGTGGCTCTGCAGGCACCACTGGAATACACAAGGAGCTCTGTTTCAGCGGACGACAACGTGGACACAGGCGTCTCCATCCGATGCAGAGAAAAGACAAAACTTCACAAATGAAAAACTTTATTTGAGAATACCAACAAGTGTTGATGCAATAATCTTCACAATGCAGAATGGTAAATATAATGCAGTCCTACTTACTAAGATAGTGCTTATAGACCTTACCATTTATGTTCTTCCACTTTAGGAAACTGAAGTCACACTATATATGTCAAGAATAGACAGTTCAATAAATAAGCATTCCACTAACACAATATTGTCATAATTATGTGATGTACATAGTCAATTATTTTGTTCAGAGTTGCATTAGAAGTATAGGAGTACTCATTGGAAGGAATGAAGATCAAGGCAAGTAGCATACTGAAAAGCCATATAGTGAACGCACTTGTCAAATCTATAAATACAGCCTACAATTACACTTCCAAGATGTTAAAGTCATTTTTACATTCAGTAAGTTAAACATCTGAAATAACATGTTGATCTTGAGGAAACACTCGCACTGTACTTTTGGTGTCAAAAAAAACAAGATTCACCAAAGTGACAATGTTTTACTCGCAAACAACCGTGTAAGAAAAAGGCAACACACTCCATTAAGCTTTGTGTTCAAAATACAGTATCCATATCCAGAGTGGGCACTGTGACTGTACCACCAAAACATACACAAACACACACTAAAACTACTGTGGAGTCCAGGCTTTCAATGAATTATAACACTAGTTTCTACTCCTACACGACAAATAAAAGGCTACTCTGGGCATTTACGTCCTTTATTTTGAAATCTATTATTATTTAGCGGTATCTCAGGTGGACAGTGTCTGTGCGAGAAGCTCCTGGTGGTCTCTGCCGTCACATCGGCTGTGAATCACCACTGCCGATGCCGCTAATTCCCTTTGTAAATGCGAGCTACTGTGTACATATTGTACCAGCCTGTGTGAACACTCCATCAAACCAAGGACACTGAAGCCAGCGGGAGCAACTTGAAAATAAATTACCATGGCAACAAGAGCTTGCTGTGATGTGACCAATTTGCTGTCGAGCTTTTGGCCTAACTGATGCTGACCAACAGGCAACACTATGGCGTCGACGACAAACTACAGTCTCAATATTCAGCCATTAAATAATCAACACTTAAAAAAAAAATGTAAACAAAGTTATACAAAATTGAAATTAAAAAGGAAATATATCTATAAAAACAAAAATAGCTCCCTTCTCATTTCCCACCAAACTAGACCACAGATGTTAAAAAGAAATGACATGTTTTGATTAGCATGAAAAGCCATATGGTACCATTTATTTCCAAACTATTTAGGAATTTGATCTCATTAGTTAAAAACTGAAAACAAGTGAAATGGCAAAAATACCTTTTTTAAAAAAACAAGCAAAACAAACAAAAGATACTATAATGGCTAAATACAGGCACCAGGTTGGAAGCTATCCTTAAGGTCAGCTTTCACTTGTTACAGAAATAGAGGGCGAGCGCTCAAGGCAACAAACAAATTCAGAGTGAGGCCAATGCAGAGCGACACCGGAAGTTAATCGCTTTCTGTTGAGACTGTAATATTTTATCCGGCTGTGGGTTGGAGTGATTTCTGGAGCCGAGGCTGCTGTCAAAATCTCCACAAATTCTGTCAGCATTTCTATTTCACCTTCTTCCAATACATGACTTTCCTGCTCCTCCTATCTAGCCTGATAAATGTACTATGCACCTACAAACAATTACAAATGAGTTTTGGAGAGAGGACAAAAAGGTGCGAGTGGCTTCCTCACAAGAGAAAAGATTTCACACACAATGATTTTTTTTTTTTTTTTTTAAAAGGTAAGTGAGAGAAAGAGCTGACGATTTCTTAGATGGTGGACAAGACAGGGTTAGTCAGGAGGCAGAGTGAAAGAAAGGAGAGGAAAAAAATAAACACAGAGCCGAGGTGAGAAGACCAAACGTCCCAGCGGTTGTCAGATGAACGGGGGACAGAGGTTGACAACCAGGAGGGGGCTTTCTGAGTCTCTGCCGGAGGGGGGAGGGGGGCGCACCGGGAACGGCAGAGGAGCTGTTGGTTTGTTGGGACAGAGAAGGCCAGAGGAACGACAACGCACATCCTTTTGCTATTGTGTTGGGGGAAGGAGAGAAGGATGGAGGAATAGTCTTGATGGCTTAGGCCTGATAAAAGAGAAAGAGAGAAAACAGAAGACAAAAAAAAAAAAGAGACAAAAACAGCACACATTGTAAGATTAGGAGCTCTGGGTTGGGCTTCCTACGCTGCACACCTACGCATCGGTAAATCTAAGCTTCATCCCTTTGCTGCACTTTTCTGCACTAGTCTGATGTTGACTGTCTCTCCTGTTTACTGTGTTGATGCAAATGCAGGTTCAGGTTTTGATATAGTTTCTGTAAAGCCCAGCTGAGGGACGCTACACAAACTAAATGACAAGGAGCTGCATTTGTTTTTTAAAAAATTACAGCCCGTCTCAGGAGCTGCGCTACGATGATACAGGTCAGTGACGCAGTAGTTTGGTGGTTGCAGTCACGGTGACTCAGCTTTTTTGTTTTTTTTTTCTGGGTACCAGGAAGCCCAAGCTTGGCAGGCTACACCCAGTCAGTGACTGTGCACTGCAAGCGTGGGACATCTGCAAGCATCAGCACTGAGAAAGGGGCGTACTGATATTGCCATTACACTGATGATGAGAGGGACTGACATTGTGAATAACATCATCATCTGCAGCGTTTCCAATCCAGAAACACTACGTAAAGCTTAGCAAGATAAAAGTATCTCTGTGGTGACTTGCCTGGACTTGCCCTGTCCTCTATAAAAGACAACTACTCGTCTGGCCTATTTATCATGTTTCTACATCCCAAACCTACCCACGTGTATTGTGTGAAATGAGAGCTGAAAGGGGAGAATACAATCCACTGAGTGAGAGGAGGAAATCTGATTGACAGGCTGATTGGTTGTCATGGCAAGAGTAATCAATGAGGGCGTAAGGTTAGTGACACAGAGAAAAGGCAAAGGATGAAACGTAGAAAACATGCAGACTAACAGGCAAGCAAGAGCACAAAGCACATTACAGACACACATACACTTGGAAGTGAAAACATGCAGTTTAAGAGAGCTGACAACTGTCATCTCTTCAGTGTTACTTCCTTATATACCCCCACTTGTTCAACACAAACCAAGGAAACAAGCTCCTGTGAAGTGGCACTTAAATTAGTCCCATCTTAACGATGCCATCAAGAAACAGCAGGTGTTTATTCAAAGAACTCATTTTGAAGTACGAGTATGTGCCTCGGTGACATATCAGACTTTCTGAGAGCAGAGTGGAGACATGTTTATGCAAAGGTGAGTGACAGTCCTGACGTGCCTGTCACATCATCTCTCAGCAAATATCTACACAGAAGCAGACAGTACTTTACAAGCCTATCTTCTAAAACACAACATAGCTGTAGTAAAGAATGTTTGCAGCTTTGTAAATGAATGGATTGATGGAATTTGTTAAACAATCTTTTAGTTGAACGCTAAAAAGCTTTGCGACAAATTAGCATCCAGAGATAATTTCAAAAAGCATGAGAATGTCATGAGTGCATTTTCTGTTTTGACATTTCTGGTGGTATGGCCGTGATGTGGAGAATGAAATGCGAGCACACACCCAGCAGTCCTCTGCATGCCATCACATGTTTTCAAAGACAAAAACAGCCGCGTGCTCGGATGAATACACATGCCGTCGCATTTGGTGGGAGTGAATTCTGAGGCGGTTGTGAGCAGCCGTGTTATGCATATGAAGATGTGTGTAGAGAAGCATTCACATTCACACAACAGCCAGCAGACAAGACTGCCACTCCCCCCTCCACCCTTTCTACTTGATGTTACTGGAAGAGAGCAGCTGGACGTCGAGGTTAACAGACATTATCTCAACCATGTGAAAAAACAGCACATGGTCCGTTAGTGGTGCATGTTAAGGGTGAGCCCGGCAGGCTGGCATCGCTACATGCGTGGTTGGGCTGGGCTGGTGCGGTGAGGGGCGTGGCTGCACTTGAGTGAGGGGAGAGGCACAAGCTCAGGGTGAGGCACCTCTGCTGCCACGATCCTGCCCTTTGGTTTATACAAGTCTCACCAAAGGGCTTCTTGGAGCTGGAATGCAGCATCTATTTAAACAAATGTACCGCTACATTGAATCATTGTTTTCAGCACCGTCCTCTTTAATAAGAAGGAGAGGGGTGACGAGTCCAATGGGAAATAAAAGGCCTACGGTGAAATGACACTAATGACTGTTGAAACACCGTGTGACTGGATGTTATAATGAGCCGATAAAACAGCAGGATGAACCATTACGTATCAACTGCCCAGTTTACTGTGCAGAGGGACGAGCATCAAAGATATTAGGGACTAAAAGGGATTTAGACAGGCTGTATCTCTGAGAGTCCCACAAAAGTGAATGAATATTTCATAGGGTTGCTGGGGTGCCACAGAATGAGCTTGTGCCTTTTTGTTGCTGCTCCGCTCGAGCAGAAGCAATGCCAGCAAAATAAAAAGAACAATCACTTATTAAAACGAGACACTAGGATGTCACTGTCGAGCAATGAACGACAAAAACACAAACATCTAGTCCAAAGCAAACTCAGATGCTGTCAAAAAAAAAAACAAGGGGTCAGCATGCCAAGACACTCAATCAGCTTTACGTTTGGCAAAAAGGATTTTCCAGGCTCACCTCATGAGAAGAGCAAGGCACATCTACAAGAAGCTGATGGACTGATACAGAAACAGGTCACTGAGTGCAGCCAAATCTACAACTGGGAATGAGCGGCTACTGCACTGGTTGTGTTTTGAAAAAGGTGTGCCTCTAAATCATTTTATGAAAAAGCAGGTTGGGCAACTTGGGCTTCCTTTACAGAATAATGTCACTAATGTTCAGTTTATAATGATGTGCACTAACACTAACATCATTAAATAGGCCGTGACTAATTGGTGCTTTGATGCAGTCTGACCACAGTGAAGCAAGGGCTTCATCAGCTTCCTGCGAGGTGGATTGTCTAGTTTAGGCTTCCTGACTGGCTCTGAAAATGTAACTACGGGAGCCAGAGGAGTCCGCTTCCTGCTTACTTCAAATCCCTGCATCCTGATCACTGGTCCTCTCACTGCACTGATCTAAAGAGACAAGTCCTCTTTACCTCACCATTCAAGTTACATAACAAATTGCAGTCTTATTTTGAATGCTGCTAATTTCTACGATGTTCTGTACCATTCCATGCTCTCTGTGATGTTACTAACACCGCCTTGTTCTTCCAGTGAGGTCAGTGGCTGCGTTGACTCAACTGTAGTGGATTTGTACTCACCCCGTTCCACTCCACGCCCATACTCACTTCCTCGCCGGTTTCAGAGCCGCTCTCATACTTAACGCTGGTCAGGCTGTCCCTGCTCCTCCGCCTGTCGCCCTCTGTATCCTTCAGGATCTCCACCACACGTGTCTGGTGGATGGGGTCAATACCCTGGAATAACACGCAAGGTACGACACACACACAAACAAACAAACAAGCCATAATTAGAACTAGCTTGTAGGTGGACATCAGATCATTGATAAAGGTGAGTGTGTAAAGTTAAATGGATGTATTAAAAAAAGGATTGTATGTTTTCTGTCTTTTCAATGAATTCACTGTCACAGTGGCATGACAGAGACATGGGAGCATTTTAAATGACTGTGAGATGGGAGTGATGTTAGGGGAGGCTGGAGGTGGAGGCTCTATGGGGGCTATCAGTTAAGGACAAACCACTTACTGTGTTGCTCTGGATCCATAGCAATGTAGAGAAAGGGAAAGAAATATCATGAGATTTGCTGTCCTAGCACGGGGAACATATTTAAGAATTTACAAAAAACAGGAAGTTATCGACATGCAGATTTTTTTTTTTCCAAGTTCAGGAAGTGCAGCTGACCTGCTTGCGAGACCTCACGGCGCACTCTTCCAGGGTGTCAGCGGCCTCTAGCTTGCCCTGTCGGCGGTACAGGGCCCCCAGGTTCCTCAGGGTGGTGTTCACTGTTGGGCTGGACAAAGAGACGGACACATCAATAGTTATCCAGAGGTCATTTGAGGAACAATTGAGGATAAAAAAAAGACAAGAAACTTATGCAGAATATGATGACTCAAGCACTTTATAAAACAATACAGCAATTCATTGCTGCATCTTTATTTGTTTGCAGTTGTAAAAACACGCTTATCACGCTCTGCCTCACCTGTTGACTTTGCAGGCCTTGTACCAGCCTCCATACTCTCCGTAGGGAGTGTTGTCTCTGTGCTTGCCCTGGAAGTAAATAGAGGAGAAGAGGAAGAAGAAAAGAGGATGAAGGGGTGTGGTTGTTTGAACTGGAACAGCAGCATTTTTCCTGTGTTTACATGTATCGTATACCCTCTGGGGCTTATAATGTGTGTGTGTGTGTGTGTGTGTGTGTGTGAAGGACAGCGCCCTGTGGAAAGGATTGTATTTCACTTTCCAAGAAGAAAAATGAACATGCCACAACATTTGACACGTTTGATTCATTTAATTGTTTTTATTATTTGCTCTGTTTTTTGTTTGAAATGACCCGAGGTGGATGACACGAAGCCCTCACCTTGCTCATCTCCTCCCTTTCCTCTGCGTGCATCCAGATGGGCTTGTTCTCAGCTGCAGGCAGACAGACAGACAGGAGAGGTGGTCTACACACAGTACAACAGGACTGGAAAATAGATGAACTATGAATTATTCATGATGCCATATTAACCTCCTCACTATGACGGTGAAATCAGGGGTACAGTTTGTTTGTCAGTCTGTCAAATACACACATGTCTTGGTAGGGAGACAATCTGTTTTTGGATTGTTTCTACGTATTTGGCAACTGAAGAACAAGAAGAGGGCGGTGAATTCTGAAACCTGGCACAGACATGTCTGAATGAGCTATGAACCACAGTCTGCCTAGACCTGGAGTATAAATATTCAAACACTGGAAAAATATGTTCCTGAGCAGTAACATGGCTTTGTTTTGAATTTAATCTTTGAATAAACTTTTTTTTTCAGATTCTGCTCCAAATCAATTAAGAATGAAATAGATCTCAATACAGAAAACAGTAAAAATGCACTGTAAAACTGTTTAGGCGATAATGGTGATAGAATAGAAACAGTGAAGAGAAAATACAATTATTTAAAAAATCTCAGCACATAAGTCATTGTCAGATAAGACAAATCCACTTAAAATCTTTTTTCTCAGGGACACAAACTGTTGCAGCTTAATGCTGCTTTGCCGCCTCCCTTTAACCTTCAACTCTTCAAAGAATATGAGCACTATTGTGAAGTCAAGTGACAGATGAAAAATAAACCTCTCTGAAAAATGTGAAAGGTTTTTGCTCTAAAAGCATCAGAGCAGCACAGGAGTCCCTTTCACTCTTATTTCAAAGCAGTCAATCTAATCCCTTGAGGAAAGTCAACAAAAACAATCTCAGCTCAAACTAAGAGAAGAAAATTGCAAAAGTTGATCTTTCAGATAAGTAAACTCTTTATTTATTCAGATAATTTGTTTGAGTCTCTGAGCCCTCTGAATGGTGAAGGCTGGCTCAGAACATCGTCCACTTTTTAAACGTCTGTCCATCACTGCTCGCTGGTGTGAGAAACAGTAAATGGAAGATAAGAACACGGTGGAGGGAAATCTCATCTGTACACTGTGCAGTTTAATGTAACCCACCACCATTTTTCTTGGGATGACTTTGCATTTATTTTTTGTGTTTCTATGTTGACTCAAGAGAAATCTCTATCACAGCAATACAGAAATAACCTTTTAAAAATGTACTGCCATTATTATATGACATCTACCATGAGGCCTTACCATCAACAGATCCAAACTCTTTCTCATGAGCACGAGTCAGGATCTCTTTGTACAGAACCTCGGCTTCCTTGTACTTCCCCTGCTTGAGAAAGCAGGACGCCTGGAGAAGAAAGAGAGGTGAGGGCACATTTTAACATTGGATCAAATGAGCCTATCGACTCACTGTGTGCCCCCCTGAGACAGCAGGAGCAGCCTGTCTGCATATTTCGCGCGTGCACTGTGAGTCATGAAAAATGATATAGTGCCACGGAGCCTCCCTCACTGTCTCCACAGAGCCTCTCCATCATCGGCGAGACTGGACAGAAGCAGGAAGGAGAGCTGCGAGACGCAAGGCAGCAGACAAAGGACTGCTGGCTCGGTGCTCTGTAAGCATCGCTAAACGAAACAAAAGTTGTTCTAGAAACACCTCCAATGATGACACTTGGAGTTCAAAGGGTAAAAAAAATGTAATATTCACCTGATTCAAAATTTATAGAGAAAATAGTGTCTCTTTTGTAAAGTCAGGCACAGTGTGAACCTGAAAACACACTGGGAGAATACAAGTTTTGAAGGACGTTTCAAATAGAAGCTTTGCACTCAATGAAATGGTTCCAGTCTACATGCTGAACTCCCCCGCAGGGACCGAGCTCAAGCTGACAGAACAAATGAAAGATTCTGCTCACAATAAAGCTGCACTCTGCCAGTGTTTACCTTGGTACCTTCACAGCTCAATGGGGAGTGTAATTCTTGTCCAAACTAATAGTATATTAAAGTGAAAGGGTTTCAAAAGGAAGAGGAGGAGCATAATACAGCCGGTGTGGTAGTGGGAACTCGTCTCTCACCAGGTTGTTCTTGGTTTTGGCCACATTGGCGTCGTCTGGGCCGAGCCTGCACTCGTAGATCTCCAGGGCACGGCAGTAGTAATACTCCACCTCCTCGTACTTGCCTTGGTTCTGACAAAGCAGGGCCAGGTTGTTCAGCTGTTTGGCCACATCTGGGTGGTCCTTCCCCAGGACCTGGTGGAAATCAAGCAGCGAATGTTTTGAATTCAGGTTTCAGTTCGTGCCTCAGCCTCAGTTTCCTTTGGCTTCTCCATGCACCTCTCCCTGCTTTCACGTCCGCCTGCTGCAGGCCGAGGGAGATCTAATAAAAGGCTGGCTGATCAATAGAGAGGGAATAGAATACAGCTATCAGGCAGAGAGAAACTCATTGAACCCTACAAAGCTCTGTAGCTTTGTCGTGTCTCCTATCTATCTCCTGCCTTGCTCCCTGACGCCCTTTATCCATTTTCAGCTGTGCTCTCAATTAAACTCTCTAATGCCCCTCTGACACGGGAATGGCCCCCAGTGGTAACTTCACAGACAATTTAAGAAAATCATTTGCTCTTTACCCTATTTATAGTGGCTGGTGTTACAGTAACTCCAACAGACATTTTGGAAATATTACCACTGTTAATTAGTTTATTACAATGAGCTAATTGTTCACTGGTTTAGCCCTGAGATGAGGCCTCGATAGCAGTGCTGTGGATGGCTCTACTGCTGCAATCCAGGGATTTGGCCTACCTTTTCTCTGATCTCCAGAGCCCTCTTACACAGAGGCTCAGCCTCCTTGTACTTCCCCCTCTTTCCATACAGCACGGCCAAGTTGTTCAGCGTTGCAGCGACCTGTACATACAGAAATAGAGAAAACCTTAATAGGGCCACTTCCTTTCTCTGCTTTGCTTTTATACTAGAATTTTAGCTTCACCACACCAGAATTAAATTTACTGTCATCTAATGAGCGGTAAAGTAATAAAAATAGTCATAAAAATGTAAATTGTTCAATCAGGTAGACTTTTCAAGCAGCTCAGAGCCACCTGGATTACACAGCATGGTACTTACCTGCCTTTGTGATTCATTATTCTGTGTCATGGATCAGACTGCGTGACAACAGTAACAATATGAGACACAGTGCAAAACCCAACAAGCTGCAGGGGCTGCAGCACAGGGGCACTGTGCTTTAATAGCTGACTTTAGGCTTTACAAAGTGTTTCGGTGTGTAAATTGATTGTTATGAATCTGTTCACAAAGGCAATAAAGTATGGGGTACATGTATCTGGTATTTATATTTATTTGAACGTTTTCCCACTGATCGCTGTATTCCAATGGCAGGGACTTTGTGATTTGGTTCATGTGAGCAGACACTGAGCAGATAAAATTGATTGCTGCAGACAACTGGTCAAAAATCCATACTTTAATAGTGGAAAAGGATCCATACCGACTGGCTGAGTAGAACACTAGCTATGGTAGACTGTGAGGCTATTGCTTCCCTGTTGACAGAGTCTTTTAGCCATTATGATCTAATCATCACTATCACTAATCTGATCTATCTAAACATAGATGTGTCTGCATGAAGATATGGTTGCCATGACGACAGTGGAGTCTTACAGCGGGGTGGTCTTTGCCCAGGGTTTTCTCCCGGATGGACAGAGCATCGTTGAGCAGATGGGCAGCCTCTTTGTATTTGTTCTGATCCCTGTGTGAGTGAAAAAAGAGAGGGAGAGAGAGAGACAGGAAAACATGATGAGACTGAATGTTTCTTGTTTTTTGATAAAGAATGGCAAAGTGATGCAAGTAAAAGAAGCCAAAATAACATTTGAAGGCATATGGAGACATTTCTGACCTATAGACCAAGGCCAGGATGTTGAGCATGGTGGCCACGTCCGGGTGGTCGTGTCCAGAGGTCTTCTCCAGGTCCTCCAGGGCCTGCTTGCAGAGGGGGACGGCCACCTCGTACCTTCCCTGGGAGGCATACTGGATCACCAGGTTGTGCAAGGTCCTCAGGCGGGCTGGGATCTCGTAACCTCCCTGCTGGGCTGCAGCCACGGCCGCACTGTTGTGTTGGTGCTGCACTGTGGGGGACAGAGGTCACACGCACGGGTCAAAGGTCAGCTCGAACAGTCAAAGGGAGAAAATTCCAACCTGATTATATCACTAACTACATTTGTATACATGTTACTGTGGTTTCAGGGAATAATGAGATTATGTGGATAATTCAGTTATGATTTAATGGCATGACAGAACATTATCTGTAATAATGTAATAAGCATGCATTAATTAATTAATCACAGAAGATAAGTACTTTAGGATAAATATTATTAGCTCTTCTCTCTGAATGTTGACTTAATTATGGAGGCAAAATCCTCTATCGTAGAAAAGCGAGGTGGTCAGGTTTTACAGTGTGCAGAATCACAATGTCATGCTGAGTTGCTGAATACTGTTTTGTTCTTACTTCCTTGGCCATGCTCCTCTTCGTCATTGGGGAAGAGGTCGTCCAGGGAGTCCTTCGGTGTTTCTCGGTCCTTCTCCTCCTGCTGATAGGGGAGAAAACAAACCTGCCAGTCAGATCTCTCTTCAACAGACAGCAGGAATCATCCATATCAGATGAGTGAAATCAACAATAACAGGTAACACAAACAACACATAAATGAAGAATGTCAAGCATATCGATCTAATTACATGAAAGGAAGCATGAGATAATATCTGCTTGCGAGCTTGATATTTATATGATTATATTGCAGGGAAGAGATGCTGAGCATCAGAGATTTAATCTATCAACTGGCAACACTCATCTAGATTTATCTTTTTAATTGAAGCCAGGGGTATTTTGAGATAATCATGTAACAGATTATAATTAGCAAAGATTGACAAAAAAAAGTGATAAAGCCAAATAACGTGGTTAAAAACATGCATTTCAGTTCATTTCATACTATGAGCTCATTTCACTTTAACAGAATAAGAGATAGATGTGGATTTTGATGATAGACTGAAGTCATCCTACATGAGACAAAAACTTGTCTTATGTGTCTTGCTTCCAGAGCAAGAATGAGGATCATTCAGGCTTCTGACAGGATGTGATCATGTTATGAGTTTGTGTTTACAGGCTATTACAGCCTCTTCTAGTTACTAAGAAGAAGGTCAGCATATGCATCGACTCATCCCCACCGTCAGATCAATAAAGACCTGAACAGAAAGGCTCATTCCTGGAAGATCAAGCTATTTCTTATTCCTGTCACAAACAACAGCGTTTTTTTATTCTCCTGATTCACATATCATGGACTGTTTGCTGCTCTTTAAAGGTAAATAAGTAATTTTAAGGTAGATTAAAAAACTGGAGCAAGTCATTTCACAGCATTGGATATACAATAGTATTAATATAGACAGGTTCTGCCCCATTTGGCTAATGAAAACAAATCAGCTCCATTTCTCTGCCTATGCCAAATAATACACAAAATTACAATCCAGTCAATTGAACTCAATGCTTTACGTTTAACCGTGTTAAAGGAACATTATATTTTGAATAATTCTGCTACAATGACAACAATCTCACCACAAAGTTGTGGAATGAGATCCCTTAAAATGTATCAACCCAAACTGCACATATATATTAGTGGGCAAGTATTATCAGTGAGGGGCTTCAGTCCTGATATCAAGCTTACTCTCGGTGTACAGTACTTACAGTGGGTGAGACATCTTCATCGTATTTTTTGAGCTGGTTCATGAACTCCAGGTGCTTCTTCTCCTCCTCCAGTTGGGCCACGCTCTGCTCGCTCTTCTGCAGCTTCTGCTGGGTGTTGGCCAGCTCGTCACGCAGCCACTGGTTTTCCTGGCAAAGCCTCCTCACCTGCGCACGCAGCTTCTGCTTCTCTGACTCCACCGCATTCAGGTGGTTGGACAGGGCCATCATCACCTGGGATGGAGAGCAGTGACATTTAAACAACGACAAACTGTTGCACTGGCGAGGCAGGAGAGTGCAAACTGGGGCTGATTCTGAATGAATCATGATCACCACACTAGCTCAGTTTAGAATGAGGAAGCTGCAAGGAAGAAGAAACACAGTAGAAGACAGTAACACATGGCTGCGTGGGTTCAGTAACACGTTCACAAAATTTACTACATTGTGAACCATTCTCTCCTTTTCTGCCAGGTCTAGTATTTTCCAAACCATATCTACTCATCAAGTAGGAAAGCTTTACAGCGGACACACATTCTTACCTGTGCTTCTCCCAGGCCCAGTTCAATCATCTCCACAGACTTGCGAAGGAGGTTGGACTTCTCGTGCACCAGGTTGGCCTCCTCATCCTTCTTTAGGCACTTGATGGTCTCCAGGAGGCTGTGGAGGATGGAGTTGTGCTCGTTCTTCAGGGCCTCCAGACCCTGGATCACCAGCTTCGTGTTGGAGATGATCTCCTCCTGAGAGAGCTTCTCCAGCTTCTCTTCCCGTGGATACACCATGGTGGACATCTTCTATGTAGCTCAGGGAAACCTGTATGATTGGGGTATTTAAAAAAAAAAAAAAAAAAAGATACTTGCTATTACAACAGGCTAACTTGCTGGACACTGTGGGAAATTTTAAAAAACAGCAGCAGCTTCCAAATTAAAGGACATTTTCATAGCGGTCTTCCAAAGATGCAGCTGTGCTTGTTTAAACCTGAAATTCACAGAACAGAACCCCGGGGGCTCGACTGAAGTGCAACTGTCACAACATGTCTCACTTTTCCTCTAGTTAACTGAAAGCACCTTCCAATTTAAACTTCCTGCTGGAGCGACCTGACAGGAGCCACTCTCCGTTCTCTGTTTAAACACATAAATGTCTGACAGCGTGGAGCCCTGCCCTTGATGCTGATAGACACCATGTCATCATTCTGTGCTCTGCTAATGAGATCGTAGCGTGATCCGCAAGCAACGTGACAGCCATAAAAGGGAAATGAACTCATGTTTCACCACTAGAGGAGATGAGGGATTCAAATTTTATGAGTGAGATAGGTCAGCATTTTCTTTGAGCTGTTAAATTAGACAAATATGGAATTTATGCTGTTCGATATGATAAGAAAGAAAGGCACTTTGATAAAACATTCATTAAAAACGCCTATGCTCTGCCTGTAGATGGGTGTATTTCACAGCTGCAGTGGTTGAATGAATAGCCACATACAAATTAAAGACATGCGTAGAGTGTCTGCTTTATGCATAGCTGAGGGCCGCGGGGACATATTATTCCGGCGGACAGACTGCTGGGATTTGGCGCCTATAATAAGCTCTGGTTGGGAGTAGGGCTGCAGCTTGCTGTGTAACAGAGGGCACACAGATGCTGCAGTGTTTCTGGTGCCAGCACTTTATCAAAACAGAGGCCGAGCTGGCAGCATGGAAGAGTCAAGGAGAGGATGACACGACAAAAGTATTACACAGCAGCAGCTGCTGAAGTCACAGAAAAAAAAAAACAAACTCTGTCAATAATATTGTGTTCTGAAGAAATGTCAGCCCTTCGGTGAGGCCTGGAACATGTGCTATTTTTCCTCAAACAGTCTGAAGATAACCTATGACTCACTGAGCCACGTCGCTGTTGGCTGCATCGTGCAAATGTCAGTACAAAAAGTGGCCCAGCCCTTCTGACTGGGGACCAGGCGATGTCGAGCTAGTGCATTCTGTATTTTAGCAGCAGTGAGGATGAGGGGTTCAGGATGAGGGGGCTTGCAGTAATAAACGCCAGCTGAGAGCCATCTGCCAAGAGATAAATATACTACACCATTAGTGAACCACTCTCTGCTTTTCTATGTGCATTTCACCAATTGTCTATTAAGGCAGAGCATTGAGAAAATAAAAAAGCCCTTTAAAAAATGTTAATTAATAGCTATTTGCCTCGTAATGTGACCACAGAAGAGATAATGACAACTATTTAAAGTCTTATTGTAGACAAGTGCAATGAACGTAACTGTAAAACCTGAAAAATCCCCAGCACCCAAGGTGACTTTTTCAAAAGGTCTTGTTTTGACTGCCCAACCAAAACCTAAATATATTTAGTGGGTGGCGGCTAAGGAAACAGAAGATAAACACATTTGAGAAGCTTGGAACCACAGAGGTTTTTCTTTGTCTTGTCGGTTATCCAAATAACTGATGCATTTTCTGTTGATTGCAGTATGGTTGCAGCTCTAATGGCTGCCCACCTTGATTTGTTAGCTTCAATGTCGTAAACTCTCTTCTTACAGAACATTGATTTTGCATTTGTATTTCCAGTGGACCTTGGATGAGCTTTACAGCGGACACTTGCACTAGCACAAACAACACATCTAACTGGGTCCATTGGTATCCAGTAATTATGTCTGTCCTGTGGTGCTTTGCATGTCACATCATGGGTTCACAGCTGAGCTCTGTCAGGGGGAGGCTTAATCATGATGCTAAGATGCAGATGCCAGATGCAAAGTAAAAAGTATCTTGTCTAAGCTGCTAAAACACTAAAGCAGTGCTAATATGGAACATATTAGATTATATGGTACCCAGAGGTGACATTGAGCATTTCACATCTCCACTCTAGTGCTTTATTGCACTTCATATACGATCATCTCTTTCCTTTCATGTTATATGAAGAAAGAGAAGAGCATTAAGAAGCAAATTTGCAGAGACAGCCAACCTCTTCACAGAAGAGCAAAGTGACAAGAACTATTAGGCATTTTTCATCACACATCAAATGACCTTCCTCTGAGCCTAAGCTTTTAATCAATTAATAGCAACGCGCACTCTCTCTAAACCACTTCAAAAGGTGTTCACATCCAGAAAAATATATAGATACCTACATGAAGGTCTAGCAAATGTGAGACCTTATATTTGCTGCTAGCTTCAAAATCTTTCAACACTAAAATAAAATAACTGAGAAGTATGTATATTAAATAAGCTTACAGACAGAAATAATATACCACAGCTATTCTGCCCTGACTAAAGCAACCTGGAACAACTACTATTCAAAAGAGTGTTCAAATACACAAAGACTACATACAAAACTACATACAAAGACTATTCAATGGCATACACATAAAGTTGAATTCTCATTTGCCTGACCAAACAGTTGGCTGTGTTGTACACAACTAGTAGGACTCACATGGTATATTAGAATTCTGCTACAAAACGAGGGTGAGCCCTGAGTAAAGTCATGATGGAATGAAAAAAAAAAACACTGTCAGACAGATGTAAAGTTACCATCAGTGCCTACAGTACATTTCAGCCTGAGAAGGTCTGACGCCAAAGCTCTTACCTGTTCCAAACAAGATAAGAAATGATCTTCTTTGGAAGATCAAGCATATTCACAGACCAGACAGCTCACTGCCCTGAACAGTTACTGTGCGACTCAGCAGTTTAACACCTATGTGGATGAAAGGCCCAACAAGCTGGGTGTACAAAGAGACTGACAAAGAGAAGAAGTGCTTTCATGTTTGTCAGGGGAGAAACAGGCAGCTTGGCTTTGATAGAATATACAAACACCTGTACCAAGGAGTTGTGTTTTCTTCAGATGGCTGAAGTTAATATTTTCTAAGGCTTTAAAGAGAAGCGATAAGGTCCAACAGGCCTGTTGTGTGTCTCTCAGATGACTACCCTTGAATGAATCTTTAACAACCTTTTTTTGTGTTTCATTCAAATCTCACCCACATAAACCAAATGATGGCACCAAGAGGTTAAAATACAACAGAGTCTTTAAAAGAAATGACAGAGACTATGCAGCAGCTCTAAATCATGAGACCCAGCATGAAACTTCTCATTTTACTAACATCGATCACTGTGCTTTTCTTACAATACAAAAAAAAAGTAATCTCCACGTTCATGTCACGCATTACACTACATATGTTCACTTGATTTAGGCTTTTATCCTCATGCCACATGATCAGGTGCAGGAATGATCACGGTCAAGTACTACTCAAGGTTGGGTAGTTAGGCAGGTAGTAAGCAAACAAGTGTAAAGTAAACACGGGCGCACAATGACACCATTTGCAACAAATCCCTCAGCTCAGAGCTACTTGACCTTCCATTTTAATACATACGCAACACAGATGACATGGTGCATTAACAGATGTTCCTGACTCTCACTGGTTCTTTGCAACAGATGGAGTATTTTATGAAATGTAGCAATCAGCTTGCAGTGTAAACCCATTAGAGTGACATGTTCATGCAACATATAGGACCATTACAGTGCAACAACTGTAGAGGGAAAATGATGGGAAAGACCAGACAAATGTGAAAAAAAGGAAAATTCCATTCTAAAAGAATCTTTATATCCATTACAAAACCCACTAAATGCCTACTAAAGGATTAAGCCCTCTATCATTCATGCTGGCAGTGTTTTCAGCTGCTGCAGCCTGCTGGACCAGAAAACTAACCTTGGTTTCAGTGGCAGATCAGAGCCCCATAGTTTGGCACGGAGAAAAGCGGGATGAGATAATGACTCCTCCTCCAGCAATAGCGCTACACGCCAGCAAAGTGCATCATAAAACTGCTGCGCTAATCCAAAGTGATGCTTCTTAAAATGGAAAAAGGGAAATCTTCAGCGTGAAGTGCAAGGGGAATGAAACAGGACAGGAATAAGGAGGAGGAGGAAGAGGAGGAGGACGGGAGCTGCTCGCAGGATGATGGTGACCTTCCCACTGCTCTGTCAGAACAGCCGACATCAGCTCAGGGCGCACATCAGGAGGCGGCCCCGCCCACGGTGAGGGGAGAGCAGAGGAGTGTGGAGGAGCAGGTCGGATGGGGGAGGGAGCCGTTCTCATCCAGACTCTGCTCCTCTGTGCTCATCAGACACAAAGGAATAGCTCTAATGAGTCACAATGGCATAGACTGAATGACACTGTTTACAGGCTCAAAAGGAGTCTCACACACCACCAAAGGCTGAGGGCGAGGTAGAGTCCACTGTCTTATGTTACTGAACAGTACATACGCAAATATTAAACTAGCTTACATTATTATCACCTGAGCACCGAGCAACAACTGTCAGCTGAGCCAATTTCACTTGTAATCCAAAGTCAAAATGTTTATCTTGCGTGGTCAGAAAGTGGCAGGAACATCTTTAGCACACGCAATACTAGAAACATGACACGAGACGGTAGCCATCATATCACCACAAGATACGCCCATTCATACAGAAAAACAATCTCTTCAGTGACGTTTGTGGGTTTAAAAGACAGCAGCAGCAGAGAGCCATCAGGTTTTTGATTACATGATTAAACTGGATTTTCCCCAATACAAGCACAAGTCAAATCAGATCACCTGTGATAAGTGCATGAAGAAGAAAAATAAATCCAAAGAAGTGCTGATGTGTCAGCATTTCAATTCTCTACTAGACCTAGCCTGGGTACTTTTACTATGTCTGAAAATTCAGAATAATTCACCTTTGGGGTATTTTTGTTTTTTTTTTGGCTACATCCAGTCTTAACAGTCTTAATTGGACATAGCTTTGATAAGGTGGAAGTTAGATGAGTCAACCTTGCAGGAGGATCAAAGGTCACACAATATTGCAGCAATCGTAGCACATCTAGCCCAGAGGCTTGTACAAATGCCCGAGAGAGAGAAATCCTATATGAAAGACAGTTCTGTATTTAAAGGAAGAACTTTGTGGCCTCTGTATTGACCGGTTTATTTCCTGCTGGGCAGTGGAAACGTGGGCCTCCTCCCTGTCATGTTTGCCCATCCGGAGTTCTCTCCACTCTTTATTAGCCTCCATCTCTAGAGATGCCTCGAGCCTCGCAGTATCACATCTCGCTTTGGCAAACACCATCATAGCTCCGCCCCTCGTTCCTCCTTAATCCCTCCCCACCATCGCTGCACTACACTCAGTCAAGTCGATCGGGCTTCTGCACACTAAACTCCAAGAGGATCAACTGAATAACTCTGAACTGTGTACTTGCTGCTGCCAAGTGAAGTTGCATATTGACTCTTACTGACTTTGGTTTTCAGCAAAGATTCCAGGTAAAGTGTTACAACCTCACTGAAATCTTTACTGAAAATCCCTGATTAGCCAATACAAAAGATAGCACAAGCTCTAAAAACAGGTCGTTTGAGTGTGGGTGTGGGGCTTGTTAGTATTAAAATAGTACACTTCTGGCACAGGAAACGGAGAAAGGACAGGCTGCAGTGGCCAATCCCTGTGCCATCTCCCCCGGAGGCACATTTCCTGCCTACTTGATGAAGTTTGACACCGACAGATCACTTCATCTTCCTCCGTTTCCTGCACAAACACACTGCCTGTATCATCACTGTCGGGCACAAAGGAGAGATGGCCATCAAGGAGGAGGAGGGTGTGGCTAGGATCAGGATTGGGACCAGGACCAAGGCCGGGAGGGAAGTGACCCCATTCACAGTGATCCATCACTGCGCTTAGACCAGGACTGTGTCTCTCTCCACTAAATCAATCATGCTGCAGATGCAGGGAGACATGCAAACTGCCTCACCCGAGGAGTTTAATGTAACACTGACCTCTGCACAGTTATGCAATAATATCAAGATAATATAACATTATCAGAGTTACTAATGTCATATTGTAATTTATACTGCATATTAATGGCTCTGCACAACGTCAGCATGCTTGAAAACACAGACAGGAAGTCTTCTGGACATGTCATTTGCACATTACTTCAAAGCATCAAAACACCTCAGATGATCGATCATTTCACATTATTAGACCCTCAATTTCATTTTGTTGTGACTTTGGAGCTTCAAAACGAGGCTGTGGTTTTCTTTCTTACACATACCAAGTTGTTAATTAACAGTAAAGACATCTTTCACCTACTCTTTGACTTGATACAACTCTTATTCTGTATTGTTTAGATAACCGTTCGTAAAAATATGCTTATAGTGAAGCGTTTTGATCCAGACGGCTAACTCCTCCCAGCTAGCTTCAACTAGCCAGCTAGCATCACCACTCCCTGATTGTTGGGAGAGTTCAGCTCTTTCAAACCGCCAAACTCATCATTCTTACACACCTTAATTTCAAACAGACACACCACGAACACACAGTCACACAGGGGGGCTCACACACCGATTATGTTAGCTGGCGAAAACACAGCTATTACTTACCGAGAGCCGCGACTGACGGCTAGCGCAGCCCCTTTAAATCCAAAATGTCTCCGGCAGCGAGACACTCCCAGCATGCTCTGCGGTGATGTGTGCTGACGTCATGGTTTGTTTTCGCCACTTTGAAAGAAAATCCAGTGACAGATAATCAATCAATGAATGCACCTGTCAACCAATGTATCTATTTATCAGTCAATAAATATACCTGCCTATCTATCTGTCTTTTTGTAGTATGTCTGTAAAAACATACGTGTATGTGGAGTCTATTTGCAGTGGTGTCCACACACACAAATGTTTAATCTAATATTTAAGTTTAAGAGTTTATATTTTCACTCTAAAATGAATTCAGCCGTGAACTTCATTTAAAGCTTTAATTCTTTCAAATACATACAACCACACTATAATACGCAGATAGTTAGATATCTTATAAATTCCACCACAGAAATAAATAAAAGAGCATTTAGTGACATCTGGTGGTTAACTTGTGGACACTGACAGATGA
The DNA here is from genome assembly GCA_023238725.1 of Scortum barcoo. Lineage (NCBI taxonomy): Eukaryota > Metazoa > Chordata > Actinopteri > Centrarchiformes > Terapontidae > Scortum > Scortum barcoo. The sequence continues at coordinate 7,170,591 of CM041544.1, forward strand.
CAGTAAAATAGACTGTATGCATTCAAATCTCCATCTTTTTCTACAGACAGTTAACCAGATGAATATATTTCATGTATTTATTAATCCAGCAATTGATCGACAGACGAAGGGGTAATGAAAACAATAAGCTGCAGTCCATGTTGGAGATCACATCATCACAGGTGCATTCATACATAAAGACAGTCAGAGAAGAAATATAGTATTGTCATTGTAATGTATGCATTCTGACATGTTATAACACATACGCCCTGTAACAATGTTAGCAACACTTAGGTGGGTCGTTTATAAAAATGAATATACAAATATAAAAAAGGAAAAAAGAAAAGAAAAAGAAAAAAAGAGCTTATAGTCTGAATTACGTCATCAGTGCGCGACGCAGCGTGCAGGACTGTGAAGGACGCCGACGGGAAGCTCGTGATGAAAAAATAAGACAGATATAAAGGTTGGTTTAATGTTATTGTCACAGTGGATTATATCTAATATTAGAGACGGTTTGGAGAAACAATGCGGATCAGTTCATAAAGACAGAGCGACAGACAGGTCTGATTACTGAGCAGGATTAAAGTCATTGTGGTGGGCTGAAGCTAAGCTAAGCTAATGATAGCTGACATTTGGTAACAGGTTACTGTTCAGACAGAGTGAGATTCAGAGACAACAACACACTGTTTGAAATAGAAATTGAGTTGAAAATGAACTTTATTGAGTTGACTACTGATGATTTGGATCAGTCAGCTTTAGTTAGAAGTTATTAGCTGTATTTGAAACAACAGACAAGCTGAGATAATGTTTCTGTGAGAAGTAAAGACAAACTAACAGCTGTCAAACTCTCTCTCTCCCTCTCTCTCCTCATCCCCTCCTCTTCCTCTGCTTTATTCTCCTCTCCTCACCTCCTTCTTCTCATCCTCTTCTCTCCTCCTCATCATCCTCCTCTCTCCTCTTCCTTTTCCTCTCTCTCTCTCTTCTCCCTCCCATCTCCTCCTTTCCTCATCCTCCCCACCTCTCTCCTCCTTCTCTCCTCAGCTCTATCAGGAGGTCGTCGCCATGATGGCGGTGTCGTGTCTCTCTCGGGCTCTGCGCGGCCTGACTCTCTCCCAGCCTGCTCTGCTCTCCTCGCAGGTAAACACCCTCTTCCTGTCGGTCACGCCGCAGGTCTGAATCACCAGCAGGTACAGAGCTGTAAGTTTCTGTTTCTTCTCCTGTTGGCAGGCGGTCGCACAGACCTCGGTGTGCGGTACGGCTGTGCAGTGCCGAGGCTTCCTCACCACGGCCTCTCTGGAGCAGAACAGGTCGTTCTGGAAGCAGAGGGAGAAGTACAGCATCAAGCCCATGGGCATGAAGAAGACAGGAGGCCGGGATCACTCAGGTAAAGAGTGTGGTCAGTGGAGCAGGACGGGGCGAGTGGTGGTGTGTTTACAAGGCAGCGTGGAGGAGGAGGAGTTTGGTGTTTTTAAATAAATGATATGTGATCTGAACAGTTTTTACAAACAGAATAAATATTAAAAACCTGTCTGTCACTGTTACACTCGTCCAGCTGTGATTGGAACAAGTAAAATAGCTTTTGATATAAACTGTATCAGGTTATGTGCAGTAGTCTATGTCCCATGTAATGAAGATTTCATGAATATTGAACAGGGTGCGAAATGGAACTTGTTTGATTTAATTGATTAGTTGATTGACAGAAACTTAATTTCCAGCTATTGTGATTTTGATAATTTCTCGTGTGTGATCAAAATGAGTAAACAAACCATTTGATTTTACTCTGGGTGATAAGAAATAATGATATTTTTTTTTAGCCCTTTTCTTTTTACCTTTCATAGGCTAAAGGATGACTGGATTAACCAAGAAAATAACTTATTATGAATTGTTGTTAAATGTAGCTCTAGTCTGATATGAAATCAATTATTATCATTGAGCGAATGAATCACAAAAGAATAAACGTCCTGGAGGTTTCCACTTAACTCACCAATCAGAAGTCAGATTCAGTTTTGGGTTGGAGGGTTTTTTGTAACAGCTGTGATACCTGTTCTGACCCTAGGTGAGTGACGAGAGCTGCTCACCTTTCTCTGTCTGCCTCACAGGAAGGATACGGACACACGGCATCGGCGGTGGCCATAAACAGAAATACCGGTGGATAGACTTTCAGCGGCTACGCTACGAACCGGACGGAGAGAACCAGCCGTTTGAGGAGAAGGTCGTTGAAGTGCGATACGACCCGTGCAGGTCAGCTTCATCATGCAGGTCTTTGATGAAGACACACTGAGGGTTATGAACACGCAGTTGGTCGTCACAATCGGTATTGTTCACACAGGTCTGCTGACATCGCCCTGGTAGCCGGAGGCAACCGGAAAAGGTGGATCATCGCTACGGAGACCATGAAGGCTGGTGATGTCATCAAGACATCCGGACTCATTGGACGTATGGCAGGTACAAGATCCACTCTGGTTTCACCTCATCGTGATGGAAGTAAAGGTTTGTCAGATGTTGCGCAGCATGTATTTAACTTACAGTTATGCTTTCTGTTTTCTTTTGCAGTCTCAGCCAATGAGGGCGATGCCTACCCGCTGGGAGCTCTCCCTGTGGGGACGCTGGTGAACAACCTGGAGATACAACCAGGGAAAGGATCCGAATACATTCGTGCTGCAGGTCATCTATTTTTTGACTGTTTGTACTTGGTATTTCCTAAATGCGTGTTTAGACTGTTTCTGCAGTTCAGGTTGCCACTAATTATGATTTTCAATGCTGATTAATGAAATATTTCGTTTACTTTGCAGTGTTTCCTCTACCATTATATTAGGGTCAAGTTAGTGGTACGAAATTGCTCTCTGTATATGCTCTGCCCCCCCCCCCCCCCAAACAAACCTGTAAACCTAGGGGAAACACTGCTTTATCATTTAGTCTTTATCATAAATCATAAAAAATAAAATAGTGAGATGTATTACTCATAATTTCAGACTCCAAGGTGAAAGTTTTTTATCAGTCCAAAATTCAAAGATATTTTTTATTTATAGATTTAAAACTGTCTGAATTGTTTTCAAATAATATCTAATGCCCAAGTGATGTTTCAGCAGTATATACAGAATATTGTGACCCATCACTGTACTGCAGTATATTCACCTCATTATGTAAACCTGGCTGTGCAGAAATTATTTTTATTTGTTGGATTTGTTGTTTATGTATTTGCACAAAATCTGTTCTGTCACTGTCTTGTCTTGGTGACCTTTCAATGATGGGGACTGATTGTTTCATCAAATGCTTCAGCTGCTGTAAAATATTTACTCATAATAATCCCTAAGCTGAATGTTGTGATTCATTTGGTTTCCAGGCACAAGCGGCGTTCTGCTCCGTAAAGTCAACGGAACAGCAATCATCCAGCTCCCTTCAAAGCAGCAGGTTCAGGTGAGGTTATCAGGATTAAGATTCCAGCTGCCACATTTAACATTTTTAAAAAAAAAGTGTTCCGCTCTGAACTCACTGTCATCATCTTTTACACACACACACACAGGTACTGGAGACCTGCATGGTAACGGTGGGACGTGTGTCCAACATCGACCACAACAAACAGATCATTGGCAAAGCCGGTCGCAACCGCTGGTTCGGCGTCCGTCCATCGAGCGGCCTGTGGCAGAGAAAAGGAGGCTGGGCGGGACGCAAGATTAAACCGCTGCCTCCGATGAAGAGTTACGTCAACCTGCCCTCAATCTCGGCTAAATAACAACACGAGCCTGGACATGTTTGTGGACTGCAGATTGTTGTCTCTTGCTTGTAATCGCCTTGTATTATTTGTAAGGACAAATGAAGTCAAATGTATTATTTGGAGCGATAGAGTGAATAAAAAGAAAAAAGAAGTATTTGTACAGAAGATTAAAAATTTTATTAAACACAACTGCTTGTGAGAGCATGGAAAGAAACAAAAACAATATAAAAATCCAAAACATATTTACATCTATAGTAAAACATGCAGAGTAACCCATATTTTTAGTGGTAAATTTAAAAATACTGTCATGTCATTTAAAATAGGGTTTGTGCAAAGACACTGAGTGGCATTTCAAGTAACAGGAGCAATGAGATGGCATGTTGTTGTAGTTTGACCATTAATGAAAAATGTTAACACTGATATTTAGAGTTAAGTTTTTACAGTGCTAAATTATGGTGACGAAGCGAGCATGCCTGCTCATTGATCCAGTCCTGTAAAACACCCCCATGCTACCTCTAGATTTAGGGCAAAGAAAAAAAAAAAAAAAGAAACTCGAGGTCAAATACATTGAAATACACTTTGTCATTATGCCCGTTTAGTATTTAAAAGGCTAACTCACGTGACAGATTCCCTCAAACAACTCTGCCCAGCCCGAGTTTACAAATACGTAATGACCAGTCGGTCTCCCAACTCAGAGAAGGTAGTGAACCTTTCAAAAAGTGGGAGACGAGAAAACTTGGCTGTATAGTCACAGGCAGACACGTATGGTGGTAGCCGCAAACTACGCTTTTTCAACATCAAGTGGCAACACATTAAGTAACAGACAGCCGTGACGGTTCTCCCGACCTCACATGGTGCTCGAACCCATCAACATAAACACAACATCCCTATGAAAAGGGGTCATTCTGGAAAAAAAAAAAAAAAAAACGGCCTTCTGTATAGGTAGTGGTTTACATTTCAAATATAACACCTCTAACACTTCACCTCAAAACCAAAGTGTGTCCCAATTTGCTAAAATGTGTATAAAACCACATGAAAGTGCAAAGTGAGGGAAATGTATGCTAAATGACCTAATAGTGTTTGCATTGTACAAGTCAACTTCATAGTTATGAGTCCTGGAAACATATTTGGCATTTATGTCAAGAAATAAAAGCTATTTGTGCTTTCAATTTAGTGGAAGGGGATTTTTGCGATTCACAATAATGCATCTGTGTGTGTGTGTGTGTGTGTGTGTGTGTGTGTGTGTGTGTGTGTGTGTGTGTATATATATATATATATATACATATGCACACACACACACACACATATATATATACAATACTAGAAAAAGCCAGCCTATCAAAGCTTGTAAGTCTTCACTTTATAAAAAGCAACAACAAACTCATACAGAAGGCCCTTTGTCCAAAGGTTTCCTATTGCAAAAGTTTCACGTAACACTATTCAGGGAGTACCATCAAACATATAGCACACCAACACAGACACACATAGGCAGTGACTTGGACATCTGGCGAGACTCCATACACTTTTCTTCCTATTTTAAAAAGCAACTCAATACTTGCATTGCGCTCGACACTGCCGTCAAAGCATGTTTCAAGTCAGACCAACTCATTTAGGATTTTCCTGTAACAGGCCGACACGATGCTGACTGACCAACCTATCAGCGTGTTTTAGGTACTACTTTACATGTCCAGCCACAGTGAAGCTGTATTAAAAAGGACACAACGGTAATTGCTCGGTTAAGATGTGCACGCCCTCTTGTAAATGCTTTATGGGTTCACATTTGGCCGAATGTGGAGCACTGACTGGTAACTTAGTCAAAATGAATAACTCAGTAAACTTAATACTGATCGCCACAGGGACCACACACACATTGAATGAACGATTTTACTTTTTCAGTTTCACACACTATGAAGTTTGGCCAAGCCAGAAGCTCTACTGTAAAACAAACTTGACTTTGGCACGTCACTGCACATCTGGTATTCGCTAAGTTACTGCAGGCCTGTGAGACGTCCTCTCAGGTAAGCTATTACATCGAGCTGAACACGAGGCGGCCGCTGTTTGCATGTTAAAACCTAAAATTCCTCCTACGCGGGTGGAAAATGCAGCCGGGAAACTGAAACTGGGGACCTTGAAACAATAAGACAGTTCGTACAATCACAACTTAATTTGGCATTCAGCTGTTGATAGTTGAAATATGTTTTGTGTGCCATGTTACCCTGCTTCTAAGTGGATGTTACTGTACAGTCTGATTGTACACCAACACTGATATAAAAATCTTCAGCACTTACAATGACAAACTGCTTTGATGAACTGCTTACGTGTTACAAATGTGTCATAGCTACATTCATTATAGCTACCTTCAAAAATACCTTGCTTGAGTTGTTTTTTTTGTTTTTTTGATTTACTTTAGGTACACAGTGTGCTTCTAAGCAACGAGGCAGAAAAAAACTTTATGTTGCTTTCGATAAAAATGTTACCTTTTCGAGAAAGTAAAGGGACGAGTACGAAAACTGAGCACTGAGTTAGAAGAGAAGGTTTCCATCTAGATTCACAGCAATATTCCAACTGTCAACAACAAACACAAACACGGTCTCAAACAATCTCACACACGCCACTGCACATCACCATCACACTCCTCCATTGTCTATAGAGTAACAATAAATGTAGGATTTCACAGAAATAATAAAATGTTAACAAAAACAAAGTGCAAACACAGCTGCCATTATCGAAATGTGGCAAATTGTCAAAAACCTCAAAATACCTCCGAGGCGGTAGCACAAATCTTACAAAATTAGTACTTGTTCTTTTTGTAGTGTGTAAAAAACAACAACAACACCCAACAACATCAAAAACATCAAATTGACAACATGAAATTTGTGTATTGAACACTTGTTGTGAGTCAGTAAGATTTCCACAGGAAAACTATTACTGCCGGGGGGCCTGTTGGCTTTTCCTCTAATTCTCTGGAGCCTCTCGGTGAGACAAGTGCAGCGGAGAGTCTGGTGGTGGTTGAGTGGATGGTGGCCGGGGTCACACGGGCTTAGTGTAACCGAAGATTCCCACCGGGAAGTGCTTGACATGTGTAGGCCACTGGGCAGCGAGCTGGAAAAACTTCACGTCGTTCCACTCCACTCCATCAATGGTGACTGAAGAGGAGAAGGGGATGGTGGTTAAAAGAACAAATGAACAAATAACACTAAAAATGTCATAATGGATGTTTCAGAGTCTGCAACGACAGCTGTTGCAGAGCAGATCGTTTTGTTTACATGACAACTAGAGACCATTTCATACTGAGGAGGTCCTGACATGGACACCAGGGGGCAGTACCTGCCTAGAGCCCGGCCTTACCTCTCAGCATCGTGTGCTGGTGCTTGGCTGTGCAGATCAACCTGCTGATACCATCAATCACTTGGCTCTTAGAGTCCAGCTCTTTCTCCTTGGGCTTCTTGCTGAGAAAAATCACTGAAGAAGGAAAGAGGGAGTGAGGCATGAAAACACTTGGAAAAGAAAAGGAAAAACTTTTTTTTTTGCACATGAAGGGAAACTTCACTGGTTTTACACATCAAAGTCTGCTCTTAGGTGTGGGGGAGTAAGACTGCATATCTGCAAGAAGATGAATAAAGCCCACTGTGGCTCGATAGCTGTGTGAAGTCTGATACATTTCCTCAAGTGATGTCACTGCAGTCCAGTTCAGTTGAAGCTGAAGACTACACTTTGAAAATGAAAGAATGTATGGGGCTTGTGCAGTTAGAAGAAAGTGAGTTCACCAGACCTCTGTGGCCTGCTCCTCATCTTTTCCTGAGGCTAGCAGCCTGAGGCTACATCGACTGCTACTAGCTGGACACAACTGAATCTCTGACTGAACTCTTGGTGGTAAATTGCATTGTGGGCAATGTAGGCAACGGGTAAAACATTAAGTGGTTTTGCTGCATCAATTTTGATCCTTTTTTTAAATGCCCAACATGAGTGACAGACTGAAATCTCCAGTATGAAAATAAAAAAACAACTTTTCCCAACATCTGTCTAACACAGAGACAATTTTAGAAGCAGAAAGATTTGTCCAATTTTTGGGACACTGAAGATAAAAAAAAGGCTATGTTGTGCTTATACATCAACTTGTAATGTGTTGATTAGAAGGTTTACATTGACTCTGATCTCTGTGCGTACCTTTCTTGTTCTTCTCCTTGGTGACTACAGTCATGGCCATGCTGGGTGGAGGAGTGAGTTCCCCTCCACAAGGCAGGCGGCTGACTTGCAGCGAACGGAAGTTACTCTTTAGGGTGTTCTTCAGTCCCACGTCCCTCTTCTCGCCCTCTTTCTTCTTCTCCGGGCCTTGCCACGTCCAGTAGTCCACTTGTAGCCCCATCACTTCACTGCCCGAACACGGAGAACTACAAAGGAAGCACAGGCCAACTTGTTTTTCCCTGCTACCGCTTTGCTGCTGAAACACAGCTCACACAGTGAGAAAGAAACATCCAAGAAGGTGTGGTTTTTCTTGCTGATAATTATGTGTGTGTGTTGTCGTACCCAGCTCCAGAGAGGGCGGTGGACACAGAGGGAGACTGCGGGGGGGTGCCTCCAATCTCCTTCCCATATGGACCAGCCGATGGGGGCGTTGGGGAGGACAGGATGCTTGTGTTGCCCCCCATTGCATCATCTGAGTCCACTGTAAACAGGGGGAAAATTAGTCTCATTTACTTGCATGGAAATACTTTGATTCATTGACTTTGTTTTAGCAGAAAGAATCAATGTAAAAAACGAACCTATCAAAAAACTAGTGTATTTTTAAAAACAAAAAAAGATTCCTCCCTTACCTGAAGTTGAGAGGCTTTGCTCCACAATCCCAACTTTCACAACCTGCAAGAATAAAAAAAAAAGGTTTCAGTGTGACACAAAATTAAACACAGACTGAGATAACAGTTCTGTCTGGCACCTTTGCAAAGGAAAAAGAAAAAGTCTTACCCCAATAAATGGCACAAATTTCTGACAGGAGTCCTCGTCAGGGCTGTAGACGGAGAGAGAGAGAAAAGAGGCTGTGAGTATGACCAGAGGTGGGTTGTGACACTTCAACACTCCAGAGGTGCAACATGAACACTCAATGGTCCTGGAGGGAAGATGGCTGTGGTGTGGCCTGCACCATGTCCCATCGCAGCAGAAATGGCACATGACTGGCTTGGGTGGAATGGGGTCATCTTGGGGGTCACGTTACAATGAGATGAATGAGAGGACCGCTCCTTACAACCAAAAGAAGACGAGGGTTTGTCTTATCAGCCAGTGTGCGGAGAGCTAATTTTACACATAGGACTAAAATTGAAAGTTTGGGCTCAGCCAGAGTAGCTGTGTGGCTACTTTATACTACTTCTATTAAGGTGCTGAGGACGTCACGGTTTTAGCAATACCTGTTTATACAAAGATAGGAAAAAAAAAACAAGATGCGAATCATTGTCAGTTTACGTCACGCAGGCAACAACAAAAGCAAAAATGCACTCAACCTGCAGGGAGGAGCTGAGTTATCACGTTATCTTTCTGCAAATGTCCTCTAACATGCGGCGACCAATACTGCACCTCCCGAACTAGCCGGTGATTCTCTCACAGGTTTTCACGAGTGTGCAAAATACACAGCACCCACAGCAAACAACAGACGAGAACAGCTGCCATCTCCTGCTCCAGTGCAGATCCAGGACCACAGTCTCACCACCTCAGAGCATCAGAGCTGTATTATATCATTATACTGCAGTGATGTTTCATATTACAGGGTATAGATTTTGCAAAACAACAGCGCCTCCGAACAAAACACAACGGGATTGAACAGCACCAGCTGTTCATAAATCCATTACTAACTTCATCACTGACTTGCGTTAAGTCTTTCTTATTGACAAGTAGCTAGTTTCAACTTGCTGATTTAAAATGAAGACATGTCTTAACAAGTAAAGCCTTTAGTAATGTGTAAATCATTGCTGGGAAACATTTGCATGACTTTCCGATCAAAAGCAATCAGGAACAGGAAGTTAATTTCCAAATATAACAAATATATGCAAACAATATATTAAACTAAACTGCCAGTGTAAAAGTACTTATCTTTATATACTATACACTCAGGGAGAAATATATTAAACAGTAGTATTCATGCAGTTTTGTGGGAAATATGAAATACCAAATAGTGAAATATTTCTTTGACTTTGCAATATTAAAGGTTTATGCAGCCACCAAACCAATACACGTACTGAGATTTGGGTGGTTCCCGTTCGAGAGGTCATTCCAAAAATGACTTAACACTGCTTATGACACCGATACTGCTGGATGTATGAACCAGAAAACCAGTCCGCTTGGTTAATGTTTGAGATTATTTTAAAAGGTTGTTAGGCAAATCTTCACAGCAAAGAACACAAAGGACAGAGTAGGAATCAAAGTCACACCGAACCAAAGACACAAGTCAGGACAGAGTGCAGAGTGAAGTTACAGTGAGTATCGAGTGTGAGAAGGGAAATGTTAAGACACAGGAAGGAGCTCAAGCCAAAAGGAGGAGAGAAAATAAGGGCAAAAAAACAAAAAACAAAACAAGAGTTGAATTAGATACCTGATGTAAAAATCAAAATACAAACTCCTTTTCCTTGAATGCAAATCAAAGGGGAAAGGGGGAAGAAGGAATGCAACAGTATTAAAATAGGCAGCCTCTCTTACAAAGAGGGGAATGATTTGGTCAAACCTCAGAAAGACAGCAAACAAAATGCACACAGAAATGCAACAGACTGTCTGTTGAGTGCATACGTGTTGGTGACACAACTGCGTTCATATAGAAAGCTGAACCTCTGCTTTGTCAAACTTCATAATCAGCCATAAACAGTGAACTTGAATTGGACATGAAACTGTGACAGATGTGACAATCGAACCGAGGGTCATTATCATCAAACATCACAGCAGCTTGCATGTGTGCTTTTAATATATGCGCCTGCCTTCATGCATATGCATCTAACATCGCCCTCATGCAAATGAACTGATGGTCAGTCGCAGCCATATTTCTTCTAGGACTCATTATTAATGAGAAGATAGACCTAACAGTACTCCAAGATCATTGCAACACAGTCATGCTTAAAACATACATGCATACAGACCACAAACATAATGCAGGAAAGATATGCTCAAACGGACTTTAATATAATACTTAATAAGACCTTACCTCTTCTGTTTGTAGGTGAGCATGGCTTCTGAGATGGGGAACTGGTGGGACACGTTGGCTCCGGCCAGATACTGAACGACTCGTCCTGCTACATCTATGTTATCTGCAGGGAGCAGAGCGACAGGTTGTTAACAACATGCCTCTCCTGCTTCGTGTCTGACTAACAAGGTGCAAGACAATTGACGCAAATGCTAATTTCCCACATACGGCGGATCGCTGGAAGACTGTGCATTAATCATTTTCATTCCATTGAATTAAGGAGATGGGGGGCTTCTGAGTGTAAAATGCCATTAAAACGTGGGTGAAGCCAGCCATACGACACACAAGATGGATTGTGCATCAAACAGAAGGCCTGTGGGACAGACATGCCATCCTTTTTTTTTTCTTTTTTTTTTTGTTACATTAAATGTGGAAATACAGACCAATTTCTAATGCCTATTTATTTTGACCAATTGCCTTTCTGCAGTTTGCACTCACAGCCATTGTTATCCAAACACTGCATTTTGTGTTGTGATGGCTGCTAATGTCAAGAATTGAGAGACAAAATAGGAAGACACAGTACAGGCATTACATTCATTTTCTTTCCTTGGAACCTCTTTTGAGATGATTCAACACAATGTCTGGAACTGCAACTCTTGCACCTCTGGCGTGCAAATGAAGTGAATTAATAGGTGTGGATGGGTGAGGATTATCAGGCTTGTTTGGGCAGAACAAGTGAGAATTCAAAGAAAAGGATGGAAGAAAGGCTTAAACAAGGATGTGTGTGCGTGAGCAAACAATTGTAAGACTTACAAACTGCAAAAAGGAAAAAGGGTGTAAAAATAAATTCAAATCTAATAGAAAAAAAGCTTTAATTGTACAAAATAGTCAGACAGTCAAACAAATTAATAAAGCGAATGTCCTTGTTTCAGCCTCTTGGATTAATGCTACATCCTAACATTTTAATAGTTTTAATAATAAATACTTCCTCAGCAGCAGCAGACAGTTTACAGGGAGGAGAAGTGGTGCCATTGTGTATGGCCATTCGCTTCAATAGAGCAGACTGTAGCTGTCTTTTGCAATTGGATTAAATCTCTTCTTCCCATCTATCAGCCCCTGACCCACGCTCTGACCCCATTTCTTTCCCTTTCAAGTTGGCTGAACATTAGACACGCAGACTTGCTCTGCAGCCGGACACCAGAGCAAAGCATCCTACCTGAGGCGGGCCGTTCCGTCCTGCAGAACAGCTCCCTCCATGCAGTGTCCATAAAGATGTTGTTGAACCTGCTGTCAAAGGAGGCCACATACTTTGCCAGGGGATGAGAGCCTGTGCAGGAATACAGAGAAAAACTTGAAGCATGTAAAGGAACAAATGCTGCATGCTTGGCTGGTTATCTGCAGTAAGTGCAGATGACTTACCTATGGGGATCACCAGGAAGCGTATGTAACTGAGCCAGTCAGGTGTCTTGTTGGCCAGCTGCTCCACAAAGAACCTCAGGACGGTGCTGAGGTAACTCTGGTCACCTGCCACCGCCACCTTCATTGTCGGTGGTGTTTGTGCATTGCAGTTACAGCTGCGGGGGTTAAGATATTCATGAGGTGAGATGGAGTGAGTAATCGAGAGAAAGAGACGTCGGGTCAAAGAGGGAGTGTGAGAATTTATGGTTGTCTGAAGGAAAGATTCATATCTCAGAAGGCTTTTTCCTGGTTTAAAACCGGTCTTACCTTTTCGACAGCCAGATTAGGTCACGTTATAATTTGCATCACCCGGTACTTGCAAGTAACTGCAAGTCTTTCACAACCACAATACTAAAACAGCCTTTAGATCTTTACACCGACAAAAATGAGACCAATTTTATCCCTAAAATGAGTCTGGAGAAATTCAACTCAGTTTGCCTTAAGTTGATTAACTGCTCACCTCAAACACATTAAAGAAAAACCATTAAAAGGTTGTTCAAAGAAAAAACACTCCAAATGCTACGTCTTACAAGTAAGTAAGTAAGTAATAATTCAAAGATATTTATGTCATATTAAGGACTATCTGACTTTGTAGCTAGACGCTTCAGGATTTGAGACATTAAAAGGTAAGTGAAGCAAGATTATATTGTCCAATAGCAGAAAAGGACCTTAATATATGTGGGTTTTAAAATGTCTATTCTTAGCAACAACATTTGAGGAAAAACCTTGCAGCCAGCTATATCAGCGACAGCACTGAGCAAGCATGATAACATCTGAGACGTGCATGGCTCTACATGATATGGCCCCAGCTGGAGTAAACAGGTTGAGTGAGGAGCAGGTGTGTATAGAGCGGAAAAGTTGCTGTTGTTCAGTTGGATTAAAGAGAAAACAGGTTTAACAGAGGCAGCAGAGCAGACCGAGACAGCCACGTCTCCCAACTGACGTGACTTCCCAAGGAGATGGTGAGAGAGGAGATAGCTGAACTTCAGCTTTTTTTTTTTATGAAAAAACAGGCACATTCTGATAAAATGGGTTCATAGACAAAGAGCGCAGCAGTGTGAGCGACAGCGTCCTGGAATTCTCTGGCAGCAAGCCACCGTAAACATACATAGTTTGGCGAGGACTACTCTAAGATAAGAAAATCACAGTACTCTCTGGTGGCTCGCGTCATTCAACCAGTGCTTGTGTATGTATGCATGTATAAGACTCACAATCTCTGGATGCGAGTGACGATGGTGTTGAAGGCAGCCTGAACATCGGCAGCAGAGCAGGTGGACACAATGGGCTGGCTCTGTTCATGGAGCAACTCGGCAACATACTGCACAGAAACACACATGAGAGGGACACGATGGGTTAATGGAAATACAAGAGGCAGGGCTGACTGGGTTGGAAAGAAAGCTGGAAAAATATTTCTATGCAATAATGTCAGGAAATGCTTTCTATTATATATGAAGAGATGAAGGTAAGGGAGTTCATGAGGTGTTATGCATAGGAGAGCACACACCTGTCCTTGCCACTCCATGGTGTTGATGAGGATGATGCTCTCTGGTAGGCGTTCGTCTGAGATGAGGATCTGGTTCAGCTGGTCATACACAGACTTCCTGGGGACCTTTGAGACAAATGAGAAGCGAACAGTCTGAAACTGAAATGAGCCAGCACATTTCCCACTGGGCTATAAAAACAAAAACAAAAAAAAAAAAAACATGTACAAAACGCATCTGAGAGTTGTTTACCTGAGCGATGAGTCGCGAATCTGGGGAGCACTCACTCTCCATGCTGCTGGTTCTGTCGCTCTGGGCCTTGGAGTTCTGCCTGTCTTTCATGGAGGTGCTGCGAGGACGCCTCTGCAGCCTGTTCTCCACTTTACTGAGGACGAGACGAAACACAAGCTCAAAATACTTGACCGACAGAGCGAAGAAACATAATCAACCAGACTTGGAAATTAACAAAACATTCTATTACAACCGTTGAGGAAACAGCCACACTAAATTACACAGTCAGAAAGATCTAAAGTAACTCTAAAGTTGTGTACATACATGCTGACATAACACTATCTTGTGAGCATGTTTCCAGATATAGTGAACAGCGGTGTACCTGGGAGACATGTGGTTTTGGGACTCTGTCTTGCTGAGCTTGCCAACAGTGCTGGTCATCCGTTCAGAATTGACATCCCAGCTGCTCACCTCCCCTAGCCCTGGCCCGCTGTCCTCGGTCTCTGGCTCCTGAACCGAAAGGGGAGGAGCAAAGATGAGCCAAGAGGGCTGTAAGAGGACAATACTGATGTTTATCATACAACACTTGCAGTGTCATGTCCTGGCAAAAAAACACCAGTTTCTCTCTCGGGCTTCTGCTACATTTTGTATTCTTCCTGTGTTTTTGTGGCCAGTGTGTCCGCGGCCAGCATTTTAAAGGCAGGAGTTGAAAGAGTAGAGGCGAGGAGGGAGGTAGAGAGGTGCTGGCGTGGTGAATAATTGAGCTTAGCTGTTGAGGTTGGAGATAATGATGCGAGCCCACCATGACAGACGAGATAAAAAGCCATGGTCTCTTAGCAGGTGGCTGGGGAAACGCTGTTCCTGCAGCTTAGATATTCAGTTTGTACTGGGCTAGTGGGGCGGTGCGCCGAACCAGCTTCCCGGCACTCAGAGGGGGAGCCGGGGGTTAGACAGACAAGGTTGGACTGACCCAACAGCACAAAGACAATAATGCAAACACTAAAACCCCCCCTTCGATCCTCATCAGTCAGGATTTATCTAGTATGGGGCTGCCTTGTCTGCTCTACTGATCCATAATGGATGACTGTGGCTGTTTGGTTTGTCTGCCCTTGCATACTCTCCCTCCCTCTTCACTTTTTCTTGGAAAACAACTGAGACCCATGGGAGGAAAGGGCACTCAAGTGGAGAGGGTAGGGGGTTGGAGATAAAAAAAAAAATCTGAGAAAGAGATGCTCAAGGGGATTTAGTCAAAAAAGAAAGAAAAAAAAAAAAAGAAGAAATCTGTTCCAAAAACATACCCCAACAGTTGTATCTGTGATGCTGTCATCTTGATACCGGGCCCCTTGCACTTTACATCTGTCCACGGTCAGAAAGTCTCCACTCTGCAGGGCAAACACACAAGCACGCACACATCAGACCATTTTAACCATGCGGGTTACCTCTCCAGTGAAAATAAATGACAAAAGCTCCAAAAGGGAGCGCTGCACTCCATCTGCACGGTTCAAGATTGACCACTTCCTGCATGCGTAACTGACCAATGTCACAGCGATGGCTCCGCAGATAGTGGCAGAACTGGTGAGTACAAATATCTCTAAAAGCTTGTGCATTTTACACTACAGCCGCCTACTAATAGATGAACCCCAAAAGAATAATTGACACACTTGTGCGCTCAAGTTTGCTTGACAAAAAGTGTTTAAGTGCATCTCGTAACATCAAGTTTAATTTGTTTCAATATTAGATCAAAGACTTTCCATCTTGCCTGCAAAACGTGTTTATGAAGTTCGACTGGAGACATTTATTGAGCAAAATGGAGGGATATTGCAAGTCTGAAATGCTCTGAGCTGTTTTATTACAGGCTAAAATGGATTCCCAGATATTTATAAACAGCACTCCCTCTCTCGGCATCAGACTCAACATGTCTCTCCCTCTCTTTCTCTGCCCTCGTTGTTTCCAATGGGCCATAAATCTCTGAGTAGGAGTTCAGGAATTGCTCCATCCAATCTTCTCTCTGAGCATATGAGCATATTTGTGTGTGTGTGTGTGTGTTGATGGTGGTGGAGAGGTCATTTGGTGTCATTCCCTATAAATACTAGTGGGCTGTCAGGGTGAATAGGGTAAGGAATGCAGGCCCCCATTCTGGGGTGGGAGCTGGTGGGGTGCATTGCGGTCATGCTCAGAATATCTCGCCTATAGTGTCACGGTCCTTGGGAATCCCTGAACCACAATAAACACAGAGGACTCCCAGACATTTAACCCTCATGTTGTGTTCCGGTCAAATTTGACCGATTTAAAAGTTTTATCTCTGAAAAATATAGTTCATTTGATCAGACTGAAGATTATATGACTTTGTCCACAAAGAGGATTTCAACACACAAAAGAAAATGTATTAATTTAAATACATTTGTGTGTGTTTTATTCAACACTCTTGGTGTTCCCGGTCAAAAATGACCGGTCATTAGAAATGAATGGGGGAGACGACAATTAGTGTATAAAAGTGAGCTCAGGTACATCCTCATTTGTCAGATGAACACACACACACATGCATGCATGTGCACACACACACACTTCTTGGGTTCCCTGGCAACCACTACGCAAACCTTTGTCCAGTAGAGTTTCTAATAGTAACAACAGAGTAACACCTGTTGGCAGCTCTCACAGACAGCTGCAACGTAGTTTCAATAATACTGAACTTTTCTCGTAGCTTTGGTATTTAATGCTTTTATGAGGCCTTGCTCACGGTTCATTATGTGGCAGCACCATGGCAGGCCGATATACCGTAAGTGAGGCTCTTGATTATATATTTGATCACCACACTGGTGAGGAGGAGAGAGGCCAGGAAACTGGCAGTGAGGATGGATTAGAGGAGGAAGTGTCAGAAGCTGAAGATGACACAGAATATAATCCAGAGCAAGAAATAACTGATGTGAAAACAAGCGTAACGTGCCATAAATGCAATGCATATATTTTGCAAGGTGCATGCAACAATCTGCACATATTGTCCAACATGTGCATGAGAAAAAACACCATTGAAGTTTGAGTTAACCCACTCCACCAAGTTTAGAAGCCTGATTTTATATCAGTTTTCAGTTTTTTTCTGTTATCAGAAAAAAAAACTGATAGACTGATGAACATTGTGATGTCATGGTTCTTGTTAGTTGTTGTGGTAACTTCAGCTTTGAAAAAGACCACTCGACAACTTGCTGTTGCTCATATGAGCTTTATCTATAACTTGCAAAAGGCATTCTCTTTTACACCGAGGCTTACACTGCTCAAAACTGTGAAACACGGAGGCAAAACAACGCGAGAGGGAAAACCCCTGGGAAAAAGCATCTCTTACAAACAGCTATCCTCTAGCGGAGTATATGTATTAAACCATTTTATAGTGCTCATATTACAACAGTTGTTCCTTTAATGTATTAAGATATTGATCTTGGAATATTGTGAAATTGTTAAGGTGTAGTGTTGGGATAATTTCCTTTGTACACAAATAAAATCTTCCCGGTCACAAAAGGTGTTACTTTATGTGACTGTTTAAAAATGAAATTATGTTTTTTTAGAACTCGAATTCAAGATGTATAAGTTCAGATCAATGAGGCATACAGGCCATGAATAACAAATAGAAATTCAAAACTTGTAATGTTCACAAGAATTTAAGTTGATAAAAAATCTAACACAACAAATAGTGATAATATATGTATTATTATAGTTTTTAATGATGAGTCTTAATGGAATGGTCATTTTTGACTGGGAACACAAAAATTGTTTAACATGAAATGAACACAACATGAGTGTTAAACAGTGCCCAGAGGTAATTCCTTTACATAACACTGTTTGCAGAAAGGACCTCTCTAGCAACTTAGAGGCAGAACTTTACGGGTAAAACAGTGCGGCTGAGAGGCATCGGGCTGGTTTGTTAATAGAGTGCCTAGCGATCGACTTACAGGACATGACAGCTCTCTCTGCTGGCTTTTCTGACTGTGTATGCTTCCAATTTCTGTCTGGGAGCTGGAGTGAGACATCCCCTCGAAAAATGGCCTGAAAACAGAAACAAAGATTTGGATCAGAGATCAACTTTGAAAAATGCTTTTCTTTCTCTGTCAGTGTCTTTTTTTTCTCCACAGTTCCATTTCAGAGGACTGTTTTGATTTATGTCACAGTGTCAACTATGGATGTGTTGTAAATATTTCTTATTCATCCTTCACTCATTTCCAACAAGTCTTACTTTTACTTCTTACTTAATTTTAGGGTGTAAACAGAAATAATTCAATATTTAGACATATGAGGCAATTTATATAATGACAGCCTTTGAGCTTGAGGACAGAAGTACTTGAGTTTAGGCTTGGGCGTGCTCAGGACGCTCTCGTTGTCCTCCATCTCTGGCCCACTGTCGCTCTGGTTGTACACCTCCAGACTGTCGTAGAGCAAATCCAGATCCTCCTCCACCTCCTGGGTCTGGTCCACTGGGTCGGAGTCAAGGACCTGCAGCAAAGGGCAGACACATCATCAACACATCAGTACGCTGTAATCGGGGATTTGTAATTATGGCCATGGATTAAATAAGTGTAGGGAGTGACTGGCGCTGTGCATTAGCTAATCACTTTCACAGCTGGGCTAATGGAGCTCAAAGAATGACGGCGAACACTGAAGGCTGTAGAAAAGAGAAAATCTATGCTATAAATACATCCCTGCCTTGGTCCTAAGCAGGCCAATTAAAAGGTAAGTGAGTGCTCGAGGAGGGCTAAGGTGCTGGGCCTTGATTTGCCAGCTGCACAGTGGGGATGTATATCATAGGAACTGCACACAGGCAGGCTTGTGGATTAATCAGGTGATTAATGCCACTCCATAAGTGCAGAAGCTGGCAGGGAGCAGATAAACACAGTCTGTCCCCTCTTCTCCTCCTGGCTGTGTATTTATAGAGCTGTAGCCCTGCACACTGCCCGGCCACAAGGAAGGGATTAGAGACAGGGAGCGTGATAAAAGATCATCGGGCCACCTGGAGCTTCTAGGACCATCCAGCAAAAGGACAACTCAGATGGCCAACAGGCTTTTACTCACATGTAAAAAAAAAAATGCATACAAACCTAAATGGATGAGATAAAAAAAAAGTCTTAAAAGCTTTACAGTTAAAAATAGGACCTAATCTGTTATACATCTTTGTTGATGTGATCTACAGACGTTACAATTCCTGATGTCAGAAAGAGGAAAGAGGCGGAATGAGGCAATGCGTATCTCAGTTACTCCTACAGATTTCACAGTTCAATGGCAATTATTATCATTATAATGGCCTAACACAAATTATGCGCTAATGGACATCCAGGGCTGGTTGCACAAGTGGTCGACATCCCACTGATGACCTGATTACAAGCTATTATATAGAACCCACAGATAGATTTATTCAAAGGAGTTGGAAAAAACCCTACAAATCTAAATGGGACAAGCATATGAGTCTGCATTTATCATTTAGGTTAAGCGGTGGAGAATAAGGTCATTAATGGATTCTGCTTACGAATCGCTGCTAATGGCAATATATGCATCATACATCCATGAGTGCAGATGCAATGCAGCCTAGCCACCATAACGATGCTTGTACCTCTGTTGTGTGTGATTTCTGTACAGGCGATTCTCCTCCAGTCAGGAGCACATTAGCAGTGATGTTGCAATATGCTGTTTAGACAGTCAATACTGAGATTATTTTCTCCTGCCCCGAGGGCAATTTAATAACTGATAGGTTTCACAGCTGGCTTACTAAAGCTTCATAACAGAGGGACTGAGAAATTCCAGGCAGAAGGATGCTGTACCTCTCTAAAATTCAGCACGACATTTGCTTTGACATTGACCACATTCTCCTGGGCGTCAATCAAAACAAAAGGCAATTATTCCTTTCACACTCACCTCATCTGTTACCTTGAACCTCTTCAGTAAAGCCACAAACTTCTGCTTAAAGTTAGGTTGCTGCAACAGAAGACAACAGGCAATTATGAGGAAAAAGGACCCTCTGAAATGGAAACAACCGTCGCAATTAAATATGCACGACAGCTGGGCTCAGGCTTATCAGTTCTCCCAGTAACTGTCCACTGGATTACTCATTCACAGCCACTGTAAAGACCATTAGAGTCAGTCCAGTGAACCCACAGTGTTCATTTACATGCTCATCCACATCGTCCTAATGGCTTTAGCAAATGGAACACAGTGTGTGCCTTCTCTTGAAAGCTTGTACAACAGCAAACACGGGTCTTGAGTTATTCTCAAAGTCAATGATTGGCAAGCATAAAACTCCATGTGGTGGAAAAGGGAAACTAACCCTGGTCATGGAAGTGGTTCGGATCATTTTCCTCCGGGGTTTCTTGGGCTTCCTGACCTCGTCATCTTCATCGTAAAGATCCTGAAATAGGAAGAGGATGGATGAAATATCTGAAATTTCAAAATCAAAGTGTACCTACATTTCTACCTGCAGATACAATTGGAAAATACATTATAATAATCTGCCTGACAAAATCTGAAATTTTGAACATAGTTTGTTACAATGTAATAACATATTCAGTAGACTTATGTAAGTGGACTCTTTCACTTTGTTCTGTTACATGGGATGTAGTTAATTTCACGGGGTGTTGGCAGATTTTTTAGCATCTAAGCATTTTCGGGCACTGACCTGGCCATGAACTGCATCGTCACTGGCTTCCTGCTCTGATGAGTAGCTGTCATCATCCTCCTCAGAATAGTTATCCATGTCTGGGGAGCGGTCTGAGGTAGTACAGAAACACACACACACACAGAAAAAAGGTCAAAATACAGGGAAACATGTCTGGCATTATATTAGGCAGCATTATATCTGTGCAGACTCAAATCTGCAACTTTCTCACAAACACACTGGACTTTGAAAGAAACAGGGTTTACATGGTGACTTAAGAGAGGCAGCAGAATTACAAAGTCACTGCCTTATTAGTGCTGAAACTCTCGTGATCCTACAGGAAGTTATTGTTTGAGAGAAGTGAAGCCTTTTAAACTGAAAATGAAACCCACAACTTCTTTCTGCTTACACTGCCACTGGAACTTCAAATGTCTTATATACACAAAACACTGTAAATCTGTTATATATATATATATAAGCAATGTTTTCAGCACACAGTGTATTTTTCACAAATATCAGACTGAGCCCAAAGACAATTTCCATCTTGTGTGCATGAAGTTAATTCATTTCCTGTCCTATTCTACACACTTCGTCAGTAATGAATTGTTTTCACTACTTGGCAAGAATAATGTGACAAATATTTGGTAATGGAAAAACATTTTCTGTGCACATAATTAAATGCTAAATTTGCTCACTGAAATGTAATGAAACTCTTATTATATGCAAATGAGATTGTAGAGCTGTTTTTGCGATCCATTCTGATTAAGTTTTAATGACATTACATCGGAGTAGTTTCACCATCGCTCTTTAATGGCAGATTTTATTGGTTTGAACAGCCACATTCCTACATTCCTAAAGAGGCTGATTTTACTGCGTGTTTGACAGCTGAGGACAGATCAGGTGATGGAAGATCTTTTCTTTTCCTTTCAAACTTCCATCTGCCTGTGAAACATCCTGTTCTATGTTCTTTGATGGGATGGATGTTATGAAGGGTCACTGCAGAGACGAGAAAGATAAACATCTCTCCTTCCCTTAGAGTGACACTAGTTTAATACTTGCTGCATGAGCTCATCTGTTATGTTTGAGCGGCCTCCTTAATAACATCCAGAACAGCCAGGGATCGGCATGGTGGGGTGAAGGCGTGCAGTCCGAGCAGGGCCCAACATTTCTCGCCCGTCCAGAAGTAGAACGGTGAAAGGCGATAGGCCCTAAATCTGTCCAACTGTCAAATCAACATTACAACCATAGCTGAAGAGAATAACATATCCTTGGCCATAGGTCGGCTTGGGATTAATAGAGTTTATTCTGTCCTTCGGGTCGGGAAATAGGAGCCATATGGAAGGAGGGAAGAGAGAGGCCTAGGGGGGGGCTCCAGAGCGAAGGTTGAAATTACAGACAGGTTTTGGCTGGGCAGCGTGGGTACAGGCATGTCTAACAGACCTACGTAGGGGGACGGGAGATGGCTGTGCCCACCTGACGTTTTGGTCTTGCGGC
The DNA here is from genome assembly GCA_023238725.1 of Scortum barcoo. Classification (NCBI taxonomy): domain Eukaryota; kingdom Metazoa; phylum Chordata; class Actinopteri; order Centrarchiformes; family Terapontidae; genus Scortum; species Scortum barcoo. Next base: position 7,192,733 of record CM041544.1, read on the forward strand.
CAGCTTGGCCGCTGCCGTCCTCGTGGTCGATGGGCTGGCTGGACAGAGAGTACACGCTGATCTCCGCCACACGAACTGGCGCCTCCTTCACGTTGCTATGGAGACCTAGAATCTGGCCTCCGTCTGTTGGGTGTTGCATCACCTGGGCACAGGAAGATTAAGCATTGATTTTAAGGATCCATTCAAATAAAAAATGGACTCTAAAAAAATTTATACCAGACCGCTTAGTTTTATTTCACCACTCCAGTGTTCCTGATGATGTTATCTTCTCTTGAATGAATACAACAAGGCCTTGATATATGGATCTGTCTCAGCATCAAGTCCTCTTTAGCTGAGATGCTTTTGTGTCTCGTACAATTCCTGCATCTATCAATCACTCTGTAGAGCCACGTCGAAGTACCATGGAACAAATAATATTTCTTCAACAGAGGGGCAGGATGGAAGAATTTTATCTCCCTCTTTACTGAGCCAATACTGATCCAGCAGAGATTGAGATGGCTTCTGCTGCACTGCTTTATGCTCGCTGAGATTTACAGACTGATTACAAACTGACAGCTAAGCTATCTTTAAATAAATCTTCATTAGCACATTGCCGCTCTTCTATTCTGGATGTCTGAACAAGCCGAGCCAATTTGCTCATACCATCCAGTCAAACAGCATAACACAGTTTGCCTAAACTGTTTTGAATCAGATGAGGAGGGATGAGCTCTATCTGGGGGGTACTTTCCATATTTCGCATGATGAATAGCTGCACAGGGAGGAGGACTCATTTTGCTCAAACACTGGCAGGGGTGCACTTGAATGCTGCATGCACAGTCCAATAAGTGACTTCTACCCACATGATGGCCCGATGGATTCAGAATGAGGGCACGGGAGAGTTTACTCTACAGCAGATGACAACATAATTACCCAACAGGATCCAATAATGGCCAATCTAGCTTTATTCATAGCTAGTCTGTGGGTTGTTTCAGTGCAGCAAGCACCAAAACATCACAGTAGTGGAGTGGCATTTTAAAAAGCGGTAGGTCAATGCATCGGTCTTGATTTCTGGTGTCAGTCAATTCTTGTCCTGGGGCTACTGCTGGAAAGTAACCTTGGCTGAGCATGAATGGGTCGTATCAGCTGCTATAATTAGAACGGGAGAAATGCTACCTGTGTTTCTCATTCGAAATAAATGTGACGCTCGATATCTATTTCTAAATTTCTGTCTAATTATATCCTGAGTGAGGCCTTTTAATTGATCTGTATCTGGCATATAAAGCCCAACTTTCAGCCCTTTATTTAATGTAATCCACAGCGATAGCCTGCTATCAGTCCCCACTGTCCTCTGTTAAAACACTGGAACACATTGGTTCTGCACGGTGTTTGCAAGCTAGTGACTTAAAGAGTGGCACAATTAACAGCAGCCTGATTCAGTGTGACTTAGACTTAGACAGACTTTATTGTCATTCAGATATACAAGTGTATACAGAATGAAATGTCGTTGCATTTGCTAAGCTACACAGTGTGTATATATATATATATATATATATATATATATATATATATATATATATATATATATATAAAAATCAGTATAAAAATATAGAATATAGACAGTAAAAATATAGAATATAGACAGTGCAAATGGCAAAAAGAGTGCAAAATGCAATAAGGTACAGTTTAAAAAGTGTCAGTAGTGCAGCAGTGCAGTAGAATAGTACAGTCTATGGATTTAAGAGTCTGATGGCCAGGGTGAAAAAACTGTTCCGGGACCTGGTGGTTCTGCACCAGATGCTGCAGAATCTTCTTCCGGAGGGCAGAAGTGAAAAAAGTCCATGGTGGGGGTGTGAGGCATCCTTGATGATGTTTCTGGCCCGGGACACACAGCGCTGAGGGGCAATGTCCTGCACAGAAGGAAGGGAGCTCTCGATGATCTTTTCAGCTGTCCTCACCACTCTCCTCACGTTCATCCAGTCAGCAGCAGTGCATCCTCCGCACCACACAGAGATGCAGGTGGTGAGGATGCGCTCTACAGTAATCCTGTTGAACGTAGTGAGGATGGGCGGGGGCAGGTGGCCCTCTTAACCAGACAGACAGTGCAAATTGATATGGTAGTAGTGCAAACTGGAGTCAGATTATAAACTGGTTAAACTGATTAAAGGTGGTTAAAGTGGTTAATGTGAATACTCTTATGTCCTGTAAAGTGCATGTTACTGCCGGAGCCCCGGTCCTCTTTGTTCTCTCCAGTCTTGCAGGTTCCTCACTGATTCTGGTTGTGGTCCATCTGTCTGAGGTTCACTGGCCTGGTGGGGACATGATCTGTGTCTGTGTTGTGGAGAGAAGGTTAAGTGGCTCAGAGCTCCATATGAGGACATCTAGAGATGCACCTGGACTCACTGACTCATTTCCATTACCTGTGATACCTTCACACATGGACTAAACCCATGAACTCAGTATAGCTACAGTTTATTATGACCCATGTTTAACTTCATATATGACTGATGATGTTCTCTGTACATGTGGCATCTATTGCACATCTGTCCATCCCAGGGAGAGGGATCCCTCATCTGTGGCTCCTTCCTCAGGTTTCTTCTTTTTCCCATAAAGGGTTTTTTGAAGTTTTTCCTGACTCGGTTCGAGGGTCTAAGGACAGAGGGTGTCACAACTGTACAGACTGTAAAGCCCTCCAAGGCAAACGATGTTTGTGATTTGGAGCTTCAAATAAATAAATTTGATTTTGATTTGATTTTTTGAGACGCAGTGTTCACAGACCAGGTGAGGTCTTCTGTGGTGTGGACCCCCAAGAACTTGGTACTGCTGACCACTTCCACGGCCATGTTGTTGATGAGGAGAGGAGCGTGGCTGGGCTGGTATCTTCCTGAAGTCCACGATGATCTCTTTGGTCTTGTCAACGTTCAGGATCAGGTTGTTGACTTCACACCATCTCACCAGCTGCTCCACCTCCTCTCTGTAGGACAGGTCGTTGTCATCTCTGATGAGGCCCATCACTGTTGTGTCGTCGGCAAACGTTCACAATATGGTTAGTGGCAGACCTTGGGACACAGTCATGTGTCATCAGAGTGAACAGCAGAGGGCTCAGGACACAGCCCTGGGGAGAACCCGTGCTGAGGGTGATGACGCTGGAGGTATTCTTGCCGACCCGCACTGACTGTGGTCTTTCATTGAGGAAGTTTTGGAGATGATGTGGCCCTTCACCAGTCTCTCAACAGCAACAGGTCGGTAATCATTTAGTGAAGTGATATGGGTCTTTTTGTGCACTGGAATGATGGTTGCAGTCTTGAAGCACAATGGGACTTTGGCTTGGCTCAGCGATGTGTTGAAGATGTCTGTTAGGACACAAGCCAGCTGATCAGCACATTCCCTGAGCACTCGTCCGGGAATGTTGTCAGGACCCGGGGCCCTGACTCTTTTCAGGGTCCTCCGCACATCAGCTGAGGCAAGACACAGACTTTCAAGATTTGAGACTCAAGGAGTTTTATTGTCATTTCAACACGTTAAACATGGGATGGAACTAGATTAGTTACCCTGGTCCCGGTGCAATAAGTAGTAGAACAAGTACAAAAAGTAGAATAATACAAAATAACCAAGATAGAAAATCTAAGCTAAGTAGATAAGTATAAATAAACAGAATAAATATAAATGGCAGAATAAATGGCTCTGGCTGTCTTCAGTGCCTCCTTATCACCAGACTTAAAAGCTGAGTTCCGAGCCTTCAGCATTCTGCGTACTTCCTCAGACATCCAAGGTTTTTGGTTGGCCCTGGTGGTGATATTTTTTATGACACTGACGTCCTCCATGTGCACTCAAAACTGTCCTGCAGTGCGTAACAGCAGTAAACTGTAGAACGGTCTAGAGTTCAAGGTCAAGAGCTCAAAGTCCGGTGAGCAGTGACTGAAGACAGTTTTTTTTACATGTATTTATACCAGTTGTTGTTGATGTAAATACACAAGACGTCACCTCTGGATTTACCGCTGAACGCGCTGCTCCTGTCGGCGTGGAATGTAGCTAGCCCCTCAATACTGATACTGACAGGCATCAGTAAGCAAAGCAAGTAGAGTCACTTTGGTCTAGTTTGGTCTAATCTATTATTTCTGCTTAGCATGGCCGAATGCACTGTTTTCAGAAAAGTGCATATGAAGCCAGCTCCAGATGGCCCATAATCTCACACAGCAGTCTGTGTGATGAGCAAGAATCATTTGAAATGATGTGTAACACAGGAGGCCCTCTCTCTGGCAACCAAGACAAGGTACACAGACACTAATAGCCATGTCAATCACTGTCACAGAGGAGCAGAATGCGATCACAAGCTCAGAGAAAAATAATGCATTTCTCGAGAGAAATTAAAAAGGCTGAGGCTGTGAAGTGAAACGATTGAAAGTAATGCCCCGGTTGAGACATCATACAGTACCTCAGCCATATTGATAACTCCCACAGCCAAAGTTTTGTAGCCCAGGATGGTTCGATTCTTGTAGCGTTTCCTCCTTTGCAGCATAATCTGCAGTCTGTTGGCATCCCTCTTCAGAAAATGGGGGTACTGAAAATAACAAAAATAAAGTCCGATCAACATTGCAGACACAGCAGAAGCAACACAACACAATGTTTTTGTTACTCCACAAGAAATCAAAGTCTTCACTCGTGTCCAGTCATGTGTAAAAAAATAGTGTCTGAGTTCAGCCTCTATTTCTTACAAATAACTTTTTTTTTCCAACCACACAAATAAAATAATAAATACAGATTTCACGTATTCACTGTCTGTTTATTTCAATATTCAGTTCCTTCCTTCAACATATCAAAAGACGTGTGTGAACTAATGCCGTGGACATATCACACGCACCTGCTTCAAGTGCATGTAAAAATACAGCCAGTCTCACTGTAAGATGCCAGCAATGAACAGACATGCTGGGTATAAGATTCTGCATTTGTACTGCCTGAACTGTAAAAACAACTTTCTGAAGCCTGTCTGCTGGACTGTGGCGGAACCTTCATCAGGACTCTGCACCTTGCTACAGAATTACACTTCTCTCTCCGTAGTTCATCCTCACGTTTGCTCTTTTTATCCTTCATGTCTGCTTCCTCTGCAGTCACTTTCTCCAAATGCCAGAACTTGATCTTCACATTTTTTCACTTTTCCTTCCTTCTTGATCTAAAATATTCACGCAATAACAGCTTGTAAGATCAGGTCTCACGAGATGGTTGAACATCACTGCTGCAATGTTCACGTCCAACCCTGTGCCCATTTACTCACTTACTCAAGAGCAGTGTGATTGTAGCTGGGCCCTTTTGCCTTAGTTTACAGTTTTTTTTTTTAAATCAGCAAACTTTTTGTCCATTTCCTCCACATGTTCGCTTTGTCGGGCTAAGTTCACTTCTACAGCGGTGGAGATATTTCAGTGCGCAAATAGTCAGCATGCATGCTGAGTCTGTTTGGTAATTATCCATTTCTGTGCATGCAAAACGCTGTATTCAACAACAGCACTTCCTATCCACATACAGCAAGAGTTCACACCTCCTGACCACAAAATAACATGAAAAATTAAACAGCGACATTAAACGACTGAGCCTGATGTAACACTTTCATACTGGGTTAAGATGGGGCACCAGTGCGGGCAAAGGCTTCAGCACAATCCTGCCTATCAAGTAACTAACATTGCGGTGTGAGAATTCACAGTGTAATGTCAAGAGTGCTTGCCTGTAGTGAGAATGTGAGCTCCAGATCTGTCTCCATCAGTCCACTGGGTGGGAGGACGTACTCATTTGATCTCAGAAGACGCTTCGAACCCTGCAAGATAAAGTAAAGTTTTTATTGTGAGTACACTTGTGATAAATGCTACATATAAACAATAACACATCAGAGACTTCAAGGTCTGTTTTGGTGGCAAACTTACAAAGGGCATAAATCTATTCTGGAATGAAGACGACAAAATTATTTTTATTGACCGTCCAAACTAATTTAAATTCATTGTGCTCCTTTTGGAATATTAAAAATGCCCACAAATCCCTCATCTTCTGTTGTTTCTTAAGACTGTATCCATCCAGACAAAAGTGACTGAGTGTGCAAGCCTTATTCTAGTGCCAGCCTGCTTCATATTCACACATTTGTGCAGTATCACACCTTGAGGCAGCCTAGTACAAACAGTCCTCCACTGCTTCACTGCTTTCTAAAGAACATTGCTACTAGAACAAATGAAATAGGGGTCAGATGCCCTGCTCAGGGATGTATCGAGAGCTGGTGGTGACAGTGTTTTCCCTACACCGGCTTTCCTAACGGATATAAGGATACACACCAGCAACAACTGAATCATCACAGGCTTCAACTTTCTAAGCCACTGCTGCCCTCAGCATCTTAGAAAAACAAAACACTGGTTGGGATTATTTATCAGGCTGTAAGAGGGATGTTTGGTCCAAGTGGAAGTACGACTGAAAAAAAAAATAGAAAAAAAAAATATATTAAAGAAGTGTTTGTAGCTGCCATTATGTAGCATTTTGTTGACAAGAATCTCTACGAGAAATTAACAGCCAATGTTTCAAGCCGAAAACCAAAAAACAAATTTAGCTTTATTATCTAATGCTTGCTATTCTGGTTGAGAGAGACTCATCTCCTAAGCTAATTCTGGGAGCTGGCACAAAGTTGGTGTGGCCAAACGGCACAGGGATTTAAATGCCACGGGTTTTGAAAGTCTCTTCCAAATGTAAGGACACCGACCCACAGCGTGTCCTCAGAGGACCTGTCTGAGCCTCGACTTGTTTGTCTTTTACGAGCCTCGGATTAAAGTCGATCATGTTCCACATCAAGTTACACTTTAATTCTTCAACCGAGCTTCTTTTTCTACCACTTGATAATCTTGAAACAGGGAATCAATGTGCGAACGTGGGAACAGAAACAGCTTGTTGAGTCTCGGGTTCGCAGTTTTTACGTCAAGCTGTGAGTGCCGAAGACAGGCATCTGTTGCGTAATATATTTGGCAACTCATCGACTGCTGTAAACATTTCAGAAGTCCTCAAAGCTCAGTTCAGGTATCTGCTAAACCTGCCAATTGAATTAAGTAAGACTTGATGAGCAGCACGGTGCAAAAAGGATATCCTGTATCTGGCTTAATACCCTGGGGAGAAACTCTTTAATACCCCCATGCAGTGGCTACGACATCGGATCCTAATGTCATCAGAGCTGCTAAATCATGTAACAGATACCAAAGAAAATGGTTGGGTGTGTGCTGAGGAATCATTACAGGATATCAGTGGGTGATAGCTTCATTCAAAAATGCAGTTTTGCTTCTGGAGGTACAACACCTGCATTTAAATGATGATGCATGTTTCTTGTAATAACACCTGCTGACTCAGAGTGGAGACAAGACAGAAGGTGGATCAAGGTAAATTCACAGAAAGTCACAGTCAGGAAAGCAAGGCCAAAACACATCCAAAGGCCTTGTGAGCCACAGAAAGTGAGAGGATTATGAGGGTCTGTCACAGTAAAGAGAAACAGCATAGAGTACAAACCCACACTTCAGGTAATCAGCTCTCTCCAATCAACCAAGCAGTGTTGAAGACAAGCAAATACAAGATTGTATACAGCTTTATGTGTCTGGCAAAACAGAAGTGACACCGCATAAAGTCATTTTCCTCTCCAGTGAAAATGACAACTCTAACAACTAAGCTGGCATTCAGTTGTTCTCTGACTTCCAATTATATCTTCGGCAAACAGCCTCAGAATATCTGACTGAGATGAGTATGTTTCAGGAGGCTCAGGAGGCCATTAGCACTGTTGTCTCAGAGGAGGCCCCCGGTTGGTCCTTCTTGTTCAGAGTTGTATGTGTTCTGTCTGTTCCACTTGGCTGGCCTGGGTTTTCCTCCAGAGGCTCTGCATCCCTCCATCAGTGCAAAGATCTTCAAAGTCAGTCTTTGCGATGCATGCTGGGATAGGCACCAGCCTTTTCATGATCATGAATAGATTTAAGCAGGTACAGAAAATGGATGGTATAATATGGTATGTAATATGGATGGTATCACCTGGAATACAAATAGTATAGTATAGTAGTATAGTATATCACAGTAGTAATTACATTAATCATTATCTAACTTTAAATACAGTACTTCTGGTACTTTATTGTTTTAATATAATAATTGCTTACATTAAAGGCTTCTCCACAATACAGTATCATGCTGTTTATAAAAATAGCAAACACTGTTGCATCTGATTATTCAATGTATTACCTCGAACTTCCACTACCTCTACCTCTTGAAGTTGAAAGTCTTAGGATTATTTTAAAAGAACATTTCATTCCATGACCTGGTTTATTTAGTATAGTAGTAGTAGTAATAGTTTAAAATGTATGAAATAAAACTTGAAAGAACAAATATAAACCTTTGAAGAACTAAAGGGAACATGAGAGTAAAGAATCTTTAGCTTTGCATATACCTACAAAGCATCCAGTTGTAATGAGCTTTTTTCTTTCCTGCCTTAAGGTCTCAATATGTTGCAGATAAGGACATGCTGACAGTAACCTTGACAGTAGCCGCAGCCCTTGTTTTGTATGTTAAGAAAAAAATAGGGTAAATCTCTGACTGAGCCTGATCTTGTCACTAACTTGAGCTCCACAAAGAGGCCTTGTATGCACTCTTTTCTCATGCTCAGTGGCTGGTACAATGAATCTGGGCACAAAAGCTGGGCACTCTCAAACTGCCTGACATGCATTAACAATACACAGCCTTGGCAAGGAAAGCTTGTACTGAATGTCCTTTGCCCCCCCTTCTCTTGCCCTCTCTCCCCTGCTACAAGCTTCTCCACTGTCTTTCTGGGGCCAGATGGGGGGATGTTACAGACCCTCACTTTACCAAGCTCCACAAGCCTGTGGGAAAACAAGTTCAACTTTACACTTCTTTTGAAGGTTACTTTTTTAAAAACGTGTTAAATTCTCTAAATTGGCTCCCTTGTTTGGAACAACCACAGCAAGTGATTTAGGGTCAGGACATGAGCTCACTGTGCAATTGTATTAGTGAGGTTTTACAGACGTTTTGAGGCTTCTGCTTGCACCCAACACACACCTATACAGCCTCACACACACACACACAAATAATTGGATCGTATCTGAGTGTACTGCAAATGGAAGTGCTTTGGACAGCGGCTTGCGCTGAAATGAGGATTGCACGCCTTTCCTATCATAATCCAGCTGACAATGTCTGGCTACAACCTCGGGCGCTCGCACGCTGAAAAGACAGCACACAAACTGCATAATCGTGAAGCACAGTTGCAGTAGAAAACTACATTGCGGCCCGATGTGCACAAAGTGTAGCATTGGTTTGTCTGAAGAGGCCTAAGCTACTTGAAGTGACCCAGCGGTCTCCAGGGCGAGAGACAGACGACGATCTCCCAGGGAGACTGAACTGCCATCTCATCATCCCTACTGCTGCGGCTTTGGGAGGCCATCCAAATGGTTAGCCATTACAAGGGCTGTGCGTGCGTGCAGGCCACTCAACCTGATGAGATCCAGAGAGAGAAATAGAGAGAGAGAGAGAAGAGACAGCCACTGTATGCTGAACAGAGAGCTGATGACATGCGGTAATGAGGCTTTGTCATTCACTGTCTGAAAACAAACCCCCCTTATTCCTCTGTCATCTTCCCCAACTGTCTCTTTATCCCCTCAGCCTCTCTGTTCTCCCTAAGCAAACCTGCTGGAAATTGCATTTAATGCTCCAGTTCCGGAGCCATGGTGAACGGAGCTTTGCTCGGCTGTCCTGAGGGCGGCTCAACAGAAATGGAGAGATTTCACGCTCCGGAGACAACGTAGCTCATGGATAAAGCCACACTTGATTGGTTGCTTTCTCCTTGGGGATGACAATGAAGGGGGGGGGGATTTGTTTCTCTTTAAATAGTCCAGTACTGCATAAAATTTCTATTACATTTCATAATGAGGGGGACAATACTGAGTGTGGGACAGAAAAATTGTCAATTACTGAGGCATGTAAGCATAGAGCAGACAGTAACAGTGAAGTTGATTTAAAAAAAGGGGTTGAAGTTAACTAAGCTGTGTAACGTCTTTTTATGAGTTCTGACTGACCATACTTAAAAAGCATGTAGACACTTCACTCTGTGTTTGGACAATATAAAGCACACAGACGAAACAGCATTATCTACAATCACAATACATTGCTCTGTCCTCTTCCGCTCTACTGACGTAACGAAACACTGAAATGTGTGATTTAAACATAGTCTAACCACTTGAGTCAGCAGTAGCTACTCTACTAAGCTAAGCTAGCTGTTTTTTTGTTATTGTTGTTTTTCTCCATTATGATCAGTTTTACCTACTGCCTATTTATGTGGTATAACACACTAGTTACTAAGATGCTGGAGCAACAAAATTGCTTCACTCAACTGATTTCAACAACAGGAAATTAGTCTCTCACCAAGTAGCCATTACAAACTAGAGGTAGTTGCTTTTTAGGTTTGTGGGGCCATTTTTTCCCAAAAAGGACGTGTTTTACAGCACAGTATAGTAGTATACTATAGTATAGTATATACTATAGTATAGTATACTAATAATTTCTAGACTTTCGTCTTTTTAGGGCTTGATGGTGATAATAACAATAATAATAGCTCTTGCTTATGTTCTAGTTATTTCATCATCTGCAGCTGATATTCTCATATGCTGTGTTGGTATAAATAACATCCTGGGTGCACAGTGTCAGACACGGCACAGGTTGCACATTCATACTTAGAGGAAGCAACCGAGACTTTCAACTTTTAGAGAAAGCTGACTTGCTCCTCTCTTCATGCTTTTAGGTGAGTCGAATTCTCAAAATCTGTGTGGATTTTCTGAGCTGCCACAGTCAAAAGGTTTTTAGTGACTTTTTCCTTGGAGAATCATTTCCACATGGCCACCTCAGGACACTGTGTTTGTATGTGTGCTCTTGACGTGTACTGAGAATCAACTGTTTCAGAAGCAGTGGACCATCATCTTTACAACCACCAACCACTACTAGGCTCACTGCTGAGTGTGTTTTAAATCTCTGCAGAGTAAAGGCAGGGTTCCAACACTATACAATACTGGACCATCATGAGGATACAGTAAATCAGTTCACAGCTGCCACTCTGCTTTTATACAAATATCCCTTTATTTTCCCCTCATTTTTCTTCAAATATTTTGTTTCCTTTTTTTCTTCCAGCCATCTCCCTCACAAGTACACACGCTCACACAAAAACACACAGGCACTGACCGGGGTGGGACATTCACAAGTTGAAACAACCTCTCCAACTCTCTGCCAACAATGTGTCGGTCAAACAAAACATTATTCTAAGAGGAAAGAGGCAAAAAGCTTGCTCTGTGTTCTGGGAATACTTTCAGTTCCATATAAATGAGTGTAATCGCTGAATGGGAACATGTTGCTGCAGTGATGGCAAGGAGAAAAAACACATTACACCTCTCTGCGGTGTCGAAGGAGTAAGGTGTAACTCTATCGCAGCAAGCAAACATAATGCAAGCTTATTTAGTGAGCAGCAAAGTGACAGTACATGTAAAATTAAGTGGGTTGTACACACAGACGTGCCAGTGCAGATGCTCACACTGCAACACACTCCCTCTCCCTCGTCACTGTATTGTAACTTCATCTACCCAGCCAACAGCAGTTTTTTACGTTAATTATATAGATGTTGCAATATCTATGTATCGCAAAGTAAGAATTAATGTCAGTAATGTCAGTGTTAAAATATTTCATAATTTGATGCACTTAGGAAATATATATACTTTGTATTTAGCTGTTTTTTTGTTATGTGTTTGCATCAAAGGGGATGTGCTTTTGAATGTGGCATTTAAAAATCATACACGATGTGACCGCCATACAAAATGTGCAAGATTCATTTTAAATAAAAAGTCTGACACCAAGTAACTCGTTGGAACTACATACCCGTAGTCACAAAAATGCACTAGCAATCAATGTAAGATGCACAATCCGTCTTAAGGTGCTAATGCTCCAGCTTAGAGTGGTAATACTAGTCTCCCATTTAGAGCACCTGAGTGGATGTGACTCACCACAGCTTCCTGTGCAGCAAAGGAGTTTTTTTGTTGTTTTTTTTTTTAATCAATCGGCAGGATTAGCAACGTGTCTTATCACCGTCTAGGCTATGTCATTATATTCAACAAGGCACAGCTCCGGCAAAGCATTAAGAAACAGTGAGTCACAGACTCTAGACCGTGACATGCTGCTATCAAATGTTTTGCCATTGAGCCTGTTACTCTCGTTGCACACAAGAGATTAACCCACCCACCTGGATTTTGACAGCTATAGACAAGGAGTTCAGCTCTTTATCCAGTTCTTTGAGGACGACCAGCTTTTTCAGTGTGAGGCTGCAGAGCCTATGGAAAAGAGAGGGGAAGGAAAAAGAAACAGATTTAGTGGCATGACTAACACAATGTGAGCACACCTTCATGACACGCCGGAGCATAGGGGGATGAAAAGCATGGCTGACAAAGCAACGGTCACATTTTATTTCTGCTTGCGTCTTTATACCTTCTTTGGTCTGCAGGTATGATAATAATAACAACAGGCAACATCAAGGAATGATCAGCGGCTGCAGAGAAAGAGAGTGAACGATCCAGACAGCGACACAATAATCAAACGCAGCTCTATTCAGCTCTCAATGTCAAGGAAAAAATCTACGACTTGTTGTGGATGGATGACGCACTCAACTGCTACTAAATCAGGATTGACATTGTCAGCTTTATGGGTGGATTCTTCATGGAAGGTGACATGGCGCAGATGCTTTGAAAAGACCAAGAGCAGTCAAATGTCTTCAGTCAGCCCCGTTTCAGCAACACATTCGAATGAACACAGAGGCTTTAACTGACTCACTGCCATCTGTTTGTGATAAAATAAAACAAGTAAGAAACATGCATATGCCTGTAAAGAAGTTAAACACATTTATGACTGGCACATTGGACTGTTAAATGCCAGAGGGATGTTACTCTGGGATCCAGAATGGGTGACGTGCGGAGAAGATAGCAAGCGCATTAAAATATACTGTACTTAATCAGAAAAAAAGAAGCACATGTAGGTCAGAGGGTCCCTGTGGACACCTCTCAGGTCAGGCCTATCTTGTACAGCACAGGAGCAGATTTAAAAAAAAAATTAAAAAAAAACTCAGCTATACAAGAAGACTTAAACCAGACACAAGCTCAATTCCACACCTCTTTCATGGGTCTACAACAATATGTGACCTTAAAAAATCCCCCTTCCTTTCACTCGTACCCCCCCGCGCCCCCAACGCCAGAGAGGAAACTTGCCTCCAAAAAGTCAACAACTTCCAAGCCAAGTGCGCTAAAACTTCCTCCTGACCCACTTTTTCCCACCAGTCCTGCTGCATTAAATTGTGATCAGTCTGAGCCAGAGTCAGAGGGGAGGAGGAGAGACAAAGCAAACAAACAGCTATCCAGTCACCCACTTTCCTTGAGAGCCACTCGGCAACACTCGCTGACTTCATTCAGGCACTCCCGACTAGGCAAGTGTGATTCACGAAAGACAAAGACTCGTCATGTTGGGGCACAGAAGAAATTGTACTGTTACAGATGACAACAATGTGGTGGTCTTTTCAGAGATAAATATTGTGTCTTTTCACTGTTGACTGTATTCAAGTTCTTTAAGTTAAGTAAACCAAACAGCTAACAACTTAACGTTGTGCGGTGAGGGCAAAGCAGGAAAAGTGGGTATGAATGGTTTGTTTTTTTTTTTACTATTCTGCAAGTCTTAGTGAAGTGTCATACTATATATTTTGTGCCGTTAGATTTCGTGGTTTTAAATTATAGTTTCTTTGTGCAGACACACTCATGTTTTTTGTCTATCAACATAAACTTCATCCCATTATTGTTCTACATTCTTCATTGGGGGGAAAAAAAAGGTCCTTGATTAACCTGTTTGTTTATAGTTTTCAGCAATAAAATGAACACAGCACAGAGAGAATAGGAAGGAAGCTGGCCAAAGGTCATTAGATCCCTGGAGAGGTTTATCCAAGCAGCCAACACAATATATCTTTAATGATGACAACATTAAGTTTTCAAACACAGAAGCGGGCCAGGAACTTTGTGTTCCTGTGGAGAATCTCCCTTCGGCCCAAATAGGTGGAGCAAAATTTCTACAACGTTTTACTGGAATCATTTGGAGGCGTAAATCGCCGGTCCACTTGGCTGCACGATTACTTAAGTTTACCGCTTGTGTGTTAGAATAACAAATGTAAATCTATTTGAGGCCGGAGTAATTAAATGTTAAACCTCGTAGGTAGCCCATGGATCCAGTTTGCCTGATGGTGAGGATGAGTCACCAGTCAGCCACAGCTTTCGGTCATGGAGGGGAGGGAGAAAGCAGGGCCGATGGTTTAACAACATCTCTATCCCGTCACAACTCTCTCTCACTCTCTCTCAGTAGACTGGGATTCACATGTAATTAAAAAGGCTGCAGGCGCTGAAGGGGTCACCTAGGGAACCAAGGATTTTTTATTATTAGACAGAGGTGTTATCGCCACTACTGCCTGCCACTGTGTTGTGTTGCAAGTGAAACTCGTGGCCATCTGTTCTGGCCTGGCGCCAGTCTGTCCCTGTGCTCCTACCCAGTGCCAGTTCACTTAGCCACCCAATCAGCGACTACAGTGACAGACCAGGTGTCACACAAAAGCACTAATCATTGTGCTAAACTGGCTGGCAGGGGTGTCCACTGGGCCGGGGATAACTCAGCTACTTTTCAATAGGATTGTCAGTATGGATATACTGTGGGTTTGTGATTACAGCAATATGGGGGTGGGGGGTGAAGGTGGTGGTGGGGGGGTGTTATTTGTGGTATGGTCTCCCCTCCACTCTACAGACTCTGGCACACACTCAACATCAAAATAGTTGCTTCCAGGAAGCCCCTCTGAAGAGGCATTAATCCTCATTTTAAGGCATGTAATTCCCACATTCCCAGAGAGAGCCTGGGGTGGGATCACAGCACGCCTCTCCGTGGCAAACGGGGCCAAAACACAACAGTGTTATCAATCCATAGAGAGGACCGGGTGGGTGGAGAGTCTATACAGCAGTCTCCGGTTCAATATTTCTGCGAACAGGCGGTGGAAAGCAAAGATAAGTGATACATTTTCTGTCTGTTTCCCAGTTGATAAGAGCCCATGGGGGAAATCCCTCTTTCGGTTTCAGTGCTGGTTCAGTCAACACATCGCCTGCCAAGCCCCTCTGATTGGGTCATCATTGTTATAGACCGAGTTTATTGATCTTCACATGCATGCTGCTATCCTAGTTATGGAGTTGTTTTTGCTGGTTTTGATCATACAAATCGATAAGGGGAGAGAAACCATAGCATCCAAATGCGAATGATGGTAAATTAATGATGAATAAACAAATCTTCAATAAAAACTGAACATTTTAATCTCCTTGAGGGTAGGATTTATTGCAGCGCTGTTTGTAAATTGGCACTAGATAGTAATAGTTTCCATCCAGGATGAAACCTGATAAAAGCAGCAGATCCTCATATTAAATAACATTGAGTTATCAAAGCATCTATCATTACTTTTTTACTTCAAAACTGCCTACATGACAATTAATCCTGTTACAACTGTTGTATATTAATTTTCTGATAATCTAATAATGACTGTTTAGATTTAGCACCAAGCTGCCGTTTTTACACCGCCCTTGCTTCCCACAGCTCCCTTTTAACCTTCAACAAGGTGAGGGGAATAATAACGTTAAAATCGTGCCACAGGTAGAGGACAAACCAACACAGGAATCAGAATCACGTCCCTCTGCCGGCTAATTACAGTAAATGCGCAAATGCGTTTCAATGCGTTTAGATGACAGCTTCCATTACAGACATAACCATATAAAACAGCAGACATAATATCATGTAAAAATGAACGTTGCCCAGTAGGTGCCTGAGCACTTTACGGCTAATAGGTTTAGCCTATATGGCATCACTCGCAGTAGCATGAGTAGTGCCGCTCCATCTAAGCCCATTAGTGCGCCCAAGTCACTCGCTGTACCATCACTAACTGTTGACCTTTTCTGCCAGCAAAGTAAAGCAAGGCCATTAGATTGCAAGGCCATTTCCCCCTTTTAGATTATACAGACTGCTCCCAGTTACATACCAGTTTTACTTACGGAGATTAAAAGTATGGAGGTGACAAATGCTTCTTTTTATGGGAAGTGTGAGGGAAAAGGCTTAGACAAGCAACCTGGTTTATAGAGAAAGGACTATAAATCTGCATTGAAAGCTCTGGAGTTGAAGTGACAGGAGCAGCTCCTCAACCGTAGTGGCTGTATTCCACACAGCCAAAAGATGACAACATAATCCCTGTCTTTGATTTTTTTTTTTTTACCTGCCCATTGTTGGCTAACCTAAGGACTGTAAACAAGAAGGTTGATAAATTAACAAACAGCAAAGCCCTTATGACAACATGAAAATAAAAATTACAAGGATTTTTAATTCACTCCTTATCAGAGAGGGGGCTGGTGTGCAATTGCGATTAAGCCGTACCTCATGGTGCCAAATCAGTTACATTTAGCAGCAGCAAATGTTGGCATAAACCTTAAACATGTCATTAGTATACGTTACTAGATGGAAAAAAAACTGAGAACTACTGTTGAAATAACTTGTGTTATGACAGATGCTCAGTCCGCGGCCACACTCGAATCCCTCCACGTCTCTGTCCTGGACAAACAAAACAACTTATCAGGCAGTTCACTCGAAACAGCCAAGGTCAAATATTTGGCTTTAGATAAGAGGCCTGTGATTGTGGGTTATACGGCATGGCGTGTTATCTCATCTCGGCTACTTCATCCCTTCTCTCCACGGCAATGACAAGAAGACTTCAGAGGTGGAAACGTGACAGACATTCGAAGCTTTCACTGTTCGGGCGAGGTACAAATGTAACACTTCGTCCAACGAATACAAAGCTTTTTAGACTGGTGACAGAGCGAGGCCAAGAGGAATGTGTGACGCAAGTGCTGCAAGTCCCCTACATATCAACACGCACACATATTTAATAACTGAATCAGTAGGACAGTTATGTTGCCTCGTCTCGACCAAGCTTCTTTCTCCCTTCCAGGGCGAACTGAATGACTTGGTTCACCTGTATTGAAGTGATTCTGGAACATCAGAGGAAACCAAATCAAATTGTGAGAGGTGGATTAAAGGTGGACAGCAGGGTGGTCAGTCAGAGATCAGAGCCCAGAGACGCACACACTCTGCACAGCGAATAATCCTTTTGGCTAGCCTTCCTGACCCCAGCCACCCCCCAAGTTAGTGTGGCTTTTATTAACACACACAGTCGGGTCGCAAAGAGAACATCTGGCCCGACACCAAGCCTCAGTCACTTGCTGCACTGACTTTGGCTCCTTGGTAAAACGATATGCCTGCATGGAGGCTGCTTATGTGACAGCAGACGTTGTTTATGTTACACTGACATCAAAGGACATTTAAAAAATGTAAAACTCCACGTCTGAAATGAACTCCTAAGACACTTAGCCTCAGAGTATCAGATTTGAGAAGATGTGACTGGAAGCATAGGAGGGAATAATCACTGAAGTTAAAGGCAAGCACATTGAGACCAGAGACTTTCCCTCTGTTGGTTCCTTGTTTTTTGAAAAGTCACAACAAAGCCAGAACAAAAAGAGGCAATTCACATACAGATCTTTCATATTATAAATATTTAATGTCTCTGCGATGAAAATTCCTTGTAGAACTGATATATAGCTGCAATTCAGCTGACAATAAAACTTTGGGGGGGAAAGTCTGGCTTTCTATGTTAATACTTCATCCACTGCATGATCACATCATCACTCAAGAGTGTTTCTTCTCTGGACCGGTGTCAACAAACAACACGACTCCCGCCTGCACCAACATCCTTCAAAGCCATTAGCATGTGAGAGTACGCGCAGCTACCACTGCAAAACTATTTCTGGACCACTTTAGTGACAGCAGCATCTCAAATGATACGCGTACACCCTTATGTTTAAGAGCCTACAAAGAGACAGCAGATCAGTGATCAGTGAATCTGGTGTTTTTACCAAAGCTTGTGTTTGTCTTAGTTGTAAAGGTTGAAGCATGAGTAGCAATTATACTGCTATAATCGCTATTATACTTATATATACTACTATAAAAATAAAAACATCTTAACCTTTATGGGGTCATAAAAAAGTTAATCATGAAAAATATGGACATGAGTCTTCACGGGCTACAGAGAGAGAGAGAGAGAGAGAGAGAGAGAGAGAGAGAGAGAGAGAGAGGGCATCAAAGCCTCTGAATTGAACGATATGCTGCCTAAACAAAAACACACTTTTGTAATTCTTTTCTCCCGGTCAGCATTCTAGTTGATGTTTTGCCAGTTCCATGCCCTCGGATCACTGCGCAGCAATTGTCAGAGGCACAAAGCAAGGGGAAGTGGAGGATGGAGGATGAGTGATGTAACAGAGGGCTGAATGAAAAAGAGACTGTCTGTGTTTGGGCAGGGGGGCTTCCAAGCTAGAGGAAAAAAAGCCTTCGAGTCATGCTTTTAGTGCTTTCAGTGTACTATTTCTCCTATTCTCTGCTTGTGAATGCAGTCACTTTCTTTTAATAGAGCATGCCTGAACATGATGCTCTGCATGAAATTCTTAAGGAAAAGTTGTGTATGGTATGTGTTTGTATGTAGGGGGACCTTTCTCTCTGAGAAAAGCAATAGCACTTTGTTCTTTCATAACACTATTACTTCTTCATGGCTAGCATGTCTGGTTGTATAATTCAGTCCAAATAAAGGGTATGCTACTCTAAAAGCTACTTCTTCTAAATATTTCATCCTCCAACAAGAGAAACAGGGACTATCCTCTGTGAGGGCCAGCATATAGAGCTAAGGATATTTGCTCCGGCAGCAATACACATACCTTTCTTTTCTTTCTTTTTAAATATTTTATTCATAGCCTTTCAATCAAATTGAGAACGAAAGGAAAAGGCATAAAACAAAGCCCTACATTCTCAAATCCATACCCACACCACCCACATAATTGTTGTTCTTTAATAAATTAATCCTTTCGCCATTTTTGGTTTGTGGAAGGCAATTGAGACTGCATAGCACCATGGTTTGAGAGGGAAGAGGGAAGTCAAGTGAGGAGAATAACGGTGGGAAATTTCGTAGAAGCTAAATTAATTTTTGAATCCCATTTACATCATGACTGACGAAGACTAATCCAGAAGACTGATTGATCAGTTTGAACAAGTTCAGACAGTAGGATGTGCCATAGGAGCTTAGCCTGCACTTAGGCTTGCATGCAAAAGCTATTTTAGCCCCCAAATATCTGGTTATGTGTGCCAGATGGCCATATGCTGGTTGGGCTTTAATTCCCCAAATGAAATCTTCTCAAGGCCACAGTGAAAGAGGAGGAAGAGGCAGTGACCAGCATGCACAAGGAGAACAAGAGGAAGCTATTCATTTGGCAAAGCTTGATATCCGGGATTGTTTATGTGAGAGAGACAACCTAATGGTCACGACGGCAACAGAACTCCAAGGTTAAAAGCAGGAAAAGAAGACTGAAATTAAACGGACCTTTAGATAATAAAGTCATCTTCACAGGAAGGCACAGTCACATGCTTTGGTGAGAGTTGGGTGTGTGTGTCTATTTTGACTTTTTGATGTCAGCACATTTCTGAATGTCAGAGGTCAGCAGTGAGACAGTAAACTATAAATCTGGCCTGTAACCTTCTATAGTCATAACAATGAACAGTTCACATCAGACATCAATTCTCATAATGCAAAACAACAGATGGTGTGCGCTTATTAATCACAACACAATACTAAATATTTTGTAATGAGGTGGCAGCTCAATCCTGGTCAGAAGTCATGTGATTAAGCTAACGTAGCCTTATGAGGTTACGTAGATGTGGGCTTAAATCCTTTGAGCATCAAACACTAAAACCCCATGGGCTTGATAGGTGGCTGTAAGAAGTCTGGCCCTGCATGCAGCATAGAGCCTTAATTAATTAAGAGTCTGAATTAATGTTAGTTACCATGGATTCTGACATTCCCCAGTTTTTATGGCAGTAAAAAAAAAAAAAAAAACATCCCAAGTAGCCCCTCTGTATAATACGCAGGGTGGGAGGTATTTCTTCTTGGACGCTCTTAACCGCACTAAAAAAAAGCCTCCACTCTCCATCTGCATGCTCGCTGTGTTCCAACAACCATACTTTGGCCAAGCTATGGCTAAAATGCACAACTGCCTCGTCAAACCTCGCACACCAATCCTGCATATCTCTGGCTTGTTGGAGGGAAACTTGAGCACCCCGAGGACAACACACACACACACACACACAGAAAGAACAAGCAAACTCTGAACGCAAATTCAAAACCATGACCATCAATTTTCAGCACTTTTTAAGATCAATTATTTAGTTGAAAAAAATGAATCCAACAACTACACAATAATCAGAAAAATAATTATTGCAGCCCTACCATGAACCCCTAAGGAGCCAAAGGTTATGTCTGGCCAT
Organism: Scortum barcoo; assembly: GCA_023238725.1. Lineage (NCBI taxonomy): Eukaryota > Metazoa > Chordata > Actinopteri > Centrarchiformes > Terapontidae > Scortum > Scortum barcoo. The sequence goes on from CM041544.1 coordinate 7,213,217, forward strand.
GATGATATGTCTAGACATAACAACAACATCCCTTTATCTGCCTTTTAAAAAGGTAGTTCAACACATACTCATTGCTGGGATGGATTTTTAGCTTTGCTGGCGCAGAGGCAGGAGCTCCAACAGAGCGATTTGGTGCAATGTGAAGGCAAGACAGGTGTCATCACTCAGGTATGAAACCACCCCGAGGGACGTGCTGTGAACTGAAAAATAAATTGGCGGGCAGATAAACCGGTTATTTCCGAGAATGTGAGAGACGAGGACGTAATAGCTGCACTCATATCTGTCATAATACTCTGTAATATGGTCTTTGTGAACTCTGTGGTCATGAGGCTCCCAGAGCTGTGGTAGAATCTGAACTGTTGTCAGGATTACCACCACTTTTTATGTAATACTGCACAGGGCTGGTGCATTAGAGCTCAGTGCCAGATTTGATTTCCGTTTGGTGATTTGAGCCAGTGCTTTCCCTCAAACGCCCATATGAAAAGAAAGATTTATATCTGTGAAGAGTGAATCAGAAGTTTGACCAATGCGCTCTTGATGTGTGGGTGGTTTGGTAGAATCCTTCAAAGACTTTTCTCTGGTAATGACGGGTGTGTTGGCAAGTCGTGTATGTTTCTTATTGAGAAATATGGGGCAGAAGAAAACGCCTTGTTTGAGACAAGGCAAAAAAAAATGCCACGCTTGCTTGTTCAATGACACCAAGGAACGCAAGAGTGGGGGTGAACCTGTCTGCATGTTTTATCATCATCAAGTCGAGCACACGCTGGCCCAGAGCTTCTCCCAGTTACATTGGCCCCACGCCAAATTAACAGACGAAGTAGTCCCCAATGTAAGATACAAATAATAACACAACCAGGTGACTGGATTTGTGAGTCAGCAGTCAAATAGCGCAACACTCATAGATCGACTTGGTCTCTGCCGTTAAGAAAAATGAGGTTCATTAACTAATTCTTGCTTCTTTTTCACCTCTTGATGGTCTTTGCCAGCAAAAAAACATACAACCCCATGCCTCAGTGATCTGACAACTGTTTTCAGGAACTCAGTACATGGCTGCCATTCTTTGTTGCCATTTCTGCAGCGCCAAACAGCTATTTTGTTTGGTCCTGAACACAAACTGATGAGGTCAGTGGCCTCCTGTTTGTTGTGGCCAATGCGAGACAAGATCAGACCTAACACAACATGTTTACAGGCAAAATCAGAGCTAAAGTAAGACACCTTGACCAGATCAGCTACAGTAAATCAAAACAGAGGTAACATGAAATGATGATATCTGCCTTGCATGCAGAATGATGGTTAACTACTGTAAGCTACAGTACCTTCTCTTCCAGTTCATGCCTATTCGCAGCCAGTGACTCCATAAGGAGTCTAAAGTGACCAGTCTAGCAGATTCAAGTGAATCCTGCGAGGGTCACAGCCTCTGATGAGGTTATGACCGAGCTTTAAAATCCTATTAAGGTGGACGTTTCTTTGCCTGCAGTCTACTGGTAGGATCAAAAGCTCAAGAAGAAAGCCTTGTTTAAAACAATCTCTCTGTCTAACCGACTGACCAAGAAAACTCCTTGAAAGAAGAAGGTAAAAAGAAAGAAAGCAATTGCTGAAAGAAAAAACTACTCATTTATAAGTGTCTAGACACAATGTTAATACGAAGACAGTTTCCTGTCAATTTAGAAACTGTAGAACAGTTACTTTGCTTCCAGAGACAGATGAATAATAATAATACATAATGATAATTTAGCTCAATACTGAACAGGATAACTGTGATTATCATTTTAGCTGTTATTGTGCAGCCCCACTTACTGGGAAATATTGTGAATTGCAAAACAGCATGAATAAATTAAAATGTGCAGAATATGTCAGAGTCCAGTATTTATAGCGTGCGGAGCTTATGTAAGCCTTTTCAAAAATCACTGAAGATGTTTCATCTTGGCCCTGATAAATGGGCCGGATTGTGCAAGGAGGAAAATGCATGACCTATGGGAGGTTTCACACATCTGAATCACATCTTGCCAAAAATCTAGATAAAAAGATTCAAATGTACTGACTAAAATGTTTGAAACCAAAAGAGCCTATACCTGACCCAGCTCACCTTATTAGAAGGTGTGAAACTGAGCTAAACTAGGTGTTGCTTTTGAGTTAAATTTACACACTGGTGACATTTCCTCCAGAGGATCTTTTCAGTCTCATCATACATATTTCATACTGCCATATGGTGCCTCTGATTAGCATCAGACAGGATTAAGTCTGCCCTTTAACTCTTGCAATCACCACCATCATATCCGTTTTTCTGCTCTCATTATTGATGCCAGAGATTTTACACAAAAAAAAAAAAAGACCCTCAGCCTCATCTGCCTGTAAACAAAGACAAAGAGTGGTCATGTTCCTACTGTATCCTGTATGAGGAATCAAGATTAGAAAATACATAACCTAATAAGAGATACAGCGCATGGTTGTCAGTGCTGATGATGCTAACAGCGAGGCCTTCCACAACTACACTCTGACTCAAAATTATTTTCTGCAATCTAGACAAAACTCCCAGAAAGAAAAATGAAGGGGCACTATGAGCTGGGAATTGCACAATCAATAAATGTAGTACAATGGTCAGCACATATGATTCTGCTTTATTTCTCAAAGTGATAAAAAAAAACTTCCCAGGAGAAGGGAAACAAGCGATGCCTTGCGTTGTGCATCTATTGCTGTAATATACACCGATGCTGCTGATAAAACACCTGGTGCACGTATTTATACTGTCTTGGCACTATTACTGAAAACGAACAATGGTGACCCAAGAGTGCTTTTTGACTACTCATAAAAAAACACAAGTCCATTCCACCCCTGGCTTAATATGTCCAAATGACTGATGTGCCGAACGAACCCAAGCTCTAGTTTCTATACACAGAAGTTGCTTTTCTCTGTATCCAAGTGGTAGTGATTTCACCATAAGCAACGCCGAGGGCAATGAAAATGGAAAGGTGACGCTCATTAGGCCAGAGTAAGCTGACAGTACGCTGCCAAATAACAAACACTCTTTAAGAAGTACAATGTGAAACGAACCGCTGCAGAAGTGGGCAGCTGTCATCTGAAAAGAAACACCATGCCTCTGACAACAACACAGACACAACTCCTTAATCAGGACAGACAGAGAGGGAGATCATTTCTAAGTATGTCTCTGAGAATAATTGATACAGACTGCGAGATGCAAAACAGAGAATGTGCAATAGATCATTTCACAAAGGCAGCCTTTTCTCTTGTTTCATTTTGAACATAGGCCCTGTGCTGAATGGCTAATGTCCGACAGCCAAGCAGTTTGAGTCAAGCAGCATGATCATTTGCCGTTTCCTACTGAGGATCCAAAAATTTCTAATTATCCAAAGTTCCCTTGTGCAACGCTTTGTAGCATGGCAGAATCAAAAACATTCAAAGCACTTAAATTAACTCCAGACTTTCTCAAACTTTTAGGGGATTTCTGGATACACATTAAGGGGCCAGAACTGCTTGTTGGACAGTCGAACAGCTTGGAACACCCATCCCCCTCCTCCTCCCCTACACATTTCCAATGCTGAATTAAGTCCGACCGTTTCTGGAACTTTCCAATACAGACGATCTGACATTCTCACCCACTTCACGCCACGACTGGTCAGCTGTGTGGAGGAGAGAAAGGAGTCAGGGTTTGAACTTCTCCATCTTCTCCTTTTTTCGTTCTTGACACAAATATGTCCGCCACTTTTCGAGTGTACAACTGATAACAGGATGAGTGAGTACGAGTTACAAGGAGAGTGGCACAACTACAGTGTTGGCTAACTGAGCAAAGGCGCATAAACAGAAAATGAACTCCAGACAGTTCAGACTCCTTAATCTGTGATTAGACAAGTAGGCAGGGCATCTAGCTCCGTGCTATTTGAGAAGTGACACTGTACGGACTGTTAGGTCTTCAACTAGACAGTAAAAGCTAACGTGTTGATACTTTTCACAGGATGTTATTCAGCCAAGACAAAGAAAACACTTCCATTTGGTTTGTGACCACAGCAGTGACATTAAAAATATGGCCTATGAGTAAGGCTGGCAATAATTATGAGATTTGCTCACTAAAAAACTCTTGACTTGATGGGATAAACATTACACATAGCTTTTTCTCAATTTAGTGCAATTTATTCTTACAAATTCAGATAACGTTGTCCATGATGATTCCTGCCATCTGAACTTTCTGCATATCACCACCCATCCCTACCTGTGTTTGTTTACAAGAGCAGACTGTGCCAGAATGTAGCGCAGGATCTCTGAACGCCATTATGACAATGCTTCATGTTTTCAAATGGCCTGTCGTGTGCTCTCATTCATCCACGCCACAGTGTTTTGTTTCTGAAATAATGGCCTCTGTGTTGCTGCTGGCGCATGCAGCTCAGGAAATGCCTGGATGGGAGAGGTGGGAAATAAGTGGAGCAAGAACAAGAGAGAAATACGAGTTGAGAGACACTGTCCCCGATGTGCTCATTTTGACAGGATCCTCCCTGTGTCAGAGGACAGTTTCCGCAGCTCACTCGTCGGATCAGGAAGCTGTACCCCAGTATCCACCCACACAAGAATCTGGCCTTTCTCACATTCTGAGGTCCAGGCAGGGGGAAACAAACCTTTCTTCCCTTTGTGAGGAATTCAACATGAGCATTCAGCACATTCACCGTTCGCCGTGAAGCTCTTGGCCAGTTCAGCAAAACTTTTCAACGGGTAGGCAATCCAGGGCTCCAATCCTGAACCCCCCTCCCTCCTAGAGAGCAGGTTGTTGGTCAACAACAGAATACAAAAAGGGGGCTGAGGACACGGCAAAGCAGCCTGGCTTCGGCTGCACCAGCGGCTCTCTAGTTGCCAGGAATGTGAGACGTTTCCCAAGGAAATTCCTCCTCCTCCAGGAAGACAGGGAAGGAAACCAAGAGAGTTTTGACACATTTTGGGCAGTGGGAGTGAGCATGAAAAAGAGGGGAGTGAAGGTGCTGATTGGCCTACAGTTAGCAAAGTGTCTGAACTGCATGGAGGAGTGTTAAGCCAAGTTCAGACTGATTTTATTCAAGAATACCATAAAATGAAAGAGGGAACTAGACCAGTTGATGTATTGCAACGAAAATGACTAAATTGCCCAAAAACTCCCTACACTGCCTTATCAACAACTTATTATTAAAAAAACAAATAACAAAATCCAGGACTAATATCATTACTATCAACTTCTAGCTGCAGCAACCAGTGAGTCTAATCTCTTAAGTGAAATGATCTACAATGGTGAATTTTAGTTTGTATGGGTATCTTCCTGAGCTCCAGTCACTGAAATCAAATGCTTTTATTGCAGCGTAACTCTAGGGCATTAATACAATTAACTTTGGGGATAAACTAGTGCCTATACCAGTATATCAGTGTAAGAGGACCTTTGGTTCATCAGCAAAATTTAGAGCAGCTGATCTTTTTTTCCCAAACAAGGAAGCTGTTCCACAAAAAAATGCAATTCAGCATTAAAAAGTCATGCAGCAAGACCGGAGAGGAACAGTATCATTTAAAATGTGATGAGAGTGGGGACCAAGCAGCTGTTCCTCTCTGACAGCACGGTGACATTTCTGAGCCTTCACGCTCCGAGTTGGATCATCAATACAGGCGGTGTAACCCAACAGAGACCATTAACGTGACATAGGCTGACGGAGAGTGCTGTGTCACAATCATGAAGGGCACTGGAGAAGGCTGACGGGCCTTGTTTATGATCGCACAAGGAAGCGGAGGATTAAGCAGACAGTGTCTGTGTGCAGCATCAGATTACCAGCTCTTCTTTTCCTGTTATGAAATCAGATTACTGCAGCTCCCCTGCTAGGAGAAACAATATCCAAGCCTTGAGATAGAGGGGTTATCGAGGAGGTGAAAGGGGAAAGTAAGCTCATATTATCTGACAGACAGGCCTCCTTTATTTATATGCCGATTTAATGGTTTCATCTTAGGTTTAAAAATGAACATACAGAGAATTAGACATTAGATCAAGGAGATTAAGGCCAGGGATGATGCTGGAGATTGCATGCAAACAATTCAAACATCGGGATATAAAAATGGCTGTGTGTATCACAGCATGAGGGATATGTAAAGACTTAGGGCTGATGGCTTCATCTCCAATGACCTAGAACAAAGAAGACACAGTAATGTTGCTCTGGTCCATGCCTGAATATATTTCTGTTTATCTCTATTTGCTGACATACTCTGCACACGTCTACTTGGTGCACTGCACAGGATCGGGGCAGAAGAAACAAACATCTGAGCAAAGCCTCCAAAGTACACTCAATTACTATCGAGATAAGGTCCTGCCACTCGCGAGAGAGAGGTCATCATGGGACTCACATGAATCAAAACAGCCAGAAAGAAGGTTAGACTGAGATAAATGCCGGAAAAGAGGAAATATGTTGTTTGGTAGCTGCAGGGGGAACTTTTAAGATATCTTCACCACCAGATAGTGAGACTTAAAAGACAGATATGTATCTGGAGTGAAAACATATCAAAGGCTGAAAATATTGCGCAACCAAAAATACCAAAATAAGACAATGTTTATTAAAAAAAAGAAAAGTGGTAACAGATGTCTACTGTAACAACTTCCCAACCATTCCAGAAATGGCAAACCAGATTGTTTGGTTCCTCAAGTGATGAGGGGTGAGAGGTCACAACTTTTGAGCTCAATCTGTAAAAATCTTTTAACTTGGTAAGAAGCCAACGCTCTTGTGCTGCTGCACGTTCTTTATTGTTAGGAGATAAACATAGCACCATGTTGACCTCTGCATTAGTGTCATTTCTGTGTTCTGTGGTGGTGCATCTCTCTGGCTAAGTAATCATGTGTACAGCATTTAGGAATTTTATTCCCACATCTGTCATGAGAGGGAAACAATACCTGTGAAAATAAAGTCTCATCTTGAAGAGAAACCCTTGAACTGATACTGTAATCAGTAGGGAAGAGCATTTCACGAGTCACCTTGTGCATTTTATGCTGTTACTCAGCAACATCACCAAAGCACTGGTCAGCAATTTGTTGAAGGCAAAAAATACTCAAATACTCTCTGCTCGCAGCACACCCTTCGGACGCTTAAAGTTACTTCAAGACTGTCAACGAAAGAACGAAAAAACTCAGCACATAAGAGGTAAGTTGCAACACCGATACCGCACACTATTGGAGGTCGGCAGCCTGGCAAGCATGCTGTTGCTGGAGTAAGACAAGTGCATGCCCAACTCTTCCAACAAGCCTGTTAAGGACCGAGCTGCCACAACACTGGTCTGGCAGGTAAAAACCAGTCAAACACTGAAAATATCACAAACAGCACTGTAACTGTGTATGCCAGTTTATGGTTGCATTGTGATATAATGAGTAATCTTTAATAAACTAAAAGTCTCCTTTTCCAAAAAACAACTATAATTTAATAGGTGAATTCCTGTGTACTAGTCAAAAATCACATAAAAAACTTAGTCAAAGAAAACATCTTTATTTTCTGTGAAGTCCTTTGATGGCCCAGCGCCATAGGTGTGTCACGAACCAAAATCCCATGCTGAGAGGGCCTACGAGAGCACATTTTCCATTGTGAATGAAATATTTTCCTCTAAGCGCAGCTTTCAGTAGGGCTGAGGGGCTTAGGAGGATCAATTTTTAAAATACAGCATCTTATTAATCAACAACAGCTGTGTGTGTGTGATGTTTTAGAGTACCACAATAGAAAACAAGTCAATTGCTCACAGCCCTATACCCTCATTTGAAACCATGCCACTTAGTTGGACACCCACATTTGTTGAAGGCCAGTGGAGAAGCAAACAGCTGCACACAAAATGGCCCAGCCCCTGAAAGAATGCCAAGGCAGAGTCCCCGAAAACAGGCCTTGGGTTGGGCTACATGTAAGACCCTTTACACCACTAGGATAAGTGGTCTAAAAACACACTTTTACTGCGTTACATATCAGATCTAACAAACTATCCCAGACATCACCTAAGACTTGTGTCAGGCTTCTGCTGCAGTCTTATGCCGAACAATGACTGGTAAACCTTTACCCTATACCTCATTAATAATCCATTAGCATTCTCATCCTTATCCATCTTTAATACAGCACCTTGTATGTCATCTCCTTGAGCACATGGTGTAGAGGTAGATATGAGGGAAATCAATGCGCCATGTATGGCACGCTCTATAAACGAGCTGACATGTTTTGCCCCTTTTCTGCTAGCCAGTAGTCTTAAAACTTAATGGATCTATTATCAACGGCAGGCTCACTGAAGTCTCATGTCAGTTAAAAACCCTTGTAGTTGCTCAGACAGCATGTCAGTTTTATGTGTGTCCAAGAAAAAAGAACAAAACATGAGGCATTTCATCGCAGCCAGAAATCAACAATCTTATGGTTTGTCTTGGAAAATGTGAGATTAAAGGTCATGAAATGTAGCCATACATTCAATAAAAATAATGGAATCACAATTTCAGATACAGGCTTGACAAAAAGGGGAGTGAGCTGTGGAATTAGAGAGCAATGCTGCCATTTCAAACACCCAGTTCATTCTCATTCGGACTGGCCTCAAATCAGTCGAGTTGCTGAGGACGATGCTGTGCAGAATAACGTCCGAGCAGAAGATCAGAGAGATTGCTATCGGTGCAAACTATCCGATGTGTTCCACTTGCCGTGATTTCATTGACACTTGCATACTCGCGCAGGCACTAAAGAGGCAGCAGGCAAACACATAAGCACAGCTCATCAACTGTGGAGGAAAACCCTCCCCTCTGCAAGCCCACTTCTCTCCCAATGAGTGGAGCAGATCTAGGTCAAAGCTGATTAATGTGCCCACAGCTCCCTAGAGGTCTCTGGTCAGGTGGCAGCAATGCCTGCACACTGACAAGGAATACTAACTGCGGAGGATCACTGAACAGTGCTCCAAATGAAAGCGTCTCATCAGAAATAACACCAGTACAAGTACATCTGCACAATTAAACACAATAAAAAATGACAATCCAAAGATTTGCTCTCTGACTCTCTCTCCTTGTGCCAGCTGCTTCATAAACACTATGAGTGCTTGAGCTGAGATCTGACCTGCATAGGTGGGCACTTGAGCATTAACACACACACACAAAAGAGCCAACAACACATCCGAAACTGTCAGCCAGCTGCTCATGAAGAGAAGAGTTTGACGCTCATTAGACGGACGGCATCCATGTCGCCGTATTTATAGGCAAGTTATGTTGCTATTAGGTGGCATGCATTCCGTAAATCAGCTCAAGCACAGGCCTGCAAAGAGGACAAAAGAGGGAGTGGGTGGCATAATGTGATATATGCAACTGCACGGGGCAGAGAAGAGAGACACAGCAGCGACACTTCAACTAGTTAGCTGAACTTTTGTTAACGCTAGCTAGTTGTCATAACGATGGGAATACCACTGAAACACACCAACAAAACAATTACACACCTCTAACACATTTATGTAAATTAGACTGTTTAGTATTTGGCTATTTCAGTCGACTGCGTCTTTATTTAAAATAATTTACTTCTCGAATAAGGCGCTTTTGGCACAAAACATGAGAGGAGCTCGGGCAGCGGCGCTATTTAGCTTTAGCCGCCGTGCTAGTTAGCCTGCTAGCCGAGAGGTGTTTTGGAAATGTGTGCAGCTGCAGCCAGCGAGGGCGTTGTTTGTCCGATGGATGATCCACAAACACAGCTTGTGCAGCTTCATGCCGACACTGTTGACGTTACCTCGGGACGCAGCTCGGGGACGACCGGTCTATCTCCCAGGTCGCGAAGAGGTTCATGGGCACGGGCATGCTGCCGGAGCCGAGCACCACAGCCCCGGCCATCGCTCCGGTCGGGAGGGTCGTCGGCGCCGGTCCTCCGCCTCCTCCTCCGCCGCCGCTGCTGCCGCTGCTCGGGTTCAGGAAAGCGGCCCGGACGCCTCCTCTCTCTACAGCCGCCGCCATCATCACCTCCACCGCCCGGGGAGCAGCTCTAGCTAGGTGTCGGACGAAAGCGGGAGCCGCTGGACTGTGCGCTGCCTGCTCCGGCTCCTCCAGTCTCCCAGCTCCGCTACGCCGACCAGAGATGCTGATAGGCGGGGCGGGGCGGGGCATGTGGCCGCTGATAGGGGGCAGCACGTCCCTGCTCCGGGGGGCGGGGCTTCTTCACTATCGACCAAAACATGTAATCGTTTGACATGTTTACATGTATGAGGACGTGCAGACAAGACAGGGAAATGATCTAGGAGTAAGCTATTTTATATATATATATATATATATATATATATATATATATATATACAGGAAATATTCAGAAATTGGCGTTTGCAGCCCCGTTTGTTTCAACTCTCCCAAGTGTTTAATAAAGCAGAATGGGTATAAAAAAATAATATAATCGTATTTGCTTACACAGAAAATGCCAGTGCTCTGCTCTGTAGACCTGTAAAAACACCCAGTGGTAATATAAAAGTGAGAATCATTTACACATTATAATATGTTAATATTAACTCAGAAACTTCTTATATAAATAAAGGAATAGCAATTAAAAATGTTAAGGACTTTGCCCAAATGTCCTGTATAATTCATTTAGTTCGTCATTGCTCATAAATTTGTCATTTAGTTTTAAATGAATGTGGCTGTAAATGCTCACTGCTGGTGAGTGCTACCTTTACTATATGGTATTTAACCAGCATTTATAGTATAAGTCATACCATAGCATATTGGGTTTCAGTCAAAAAGAGAAGACCTCAAACAAATTGTATTCCTGAGGCTTATTTTGTTATAAAAATATAAAGGTTTGTACAGTACCTCTACACAGTAAGCCATTAGATATGTATTTCTGCATGGCTACATCTGTGTTCTTCCAGCCATTAAATTGCATTCCCTTGTTTCACGTAGGCAGAACCTGATTTGGTAATAACTCCACATTATTAATGATTTCTCATCAGTTTGTGAACACATAAGGACAACTGGTACTTTCTGTCATTGTTCTACTGAAACAGGTGTTGTGAAACCCACTGACTGTAACTGTGACTAAGGACTCAAATAAAGCTGACTTGACTTGACATGCTCAGGAGGGTTGGGTAACGTGTGTGACAGCCTGTTTAAACGCACTGAGGAAAAAAAACAACAACACTTCCTGATTTAGTCAAATGTTACTGTGTTTTGCACGACCTCATAACAATACATTATTTCAGGAAAACATTCGCCTCATTATTGTTGGCAGGTTTGCCTTTGCTCCGTGTACTTTTTCAGCTGTTTGTTTGACTGTTTTCAACAGAGCAGTAAACCATTCATGCACCACAGCTCACACAAAGGTGAAGTATGCTTAAGAAAAACATAAGCTCGGCTTTGTCTATTACAATCTTGTGGGATATACTGCCACTGAAAAACATGCTGTGAGTGTAAAAAATGTAATCTTTAATCATTGCTAGGCAACCCTGAGCACCTGACAGCACCTAATCTTCCAGACTTTAACAATGGCAACATCCCCCGGGGTTTTAATAATGATGATGGCAATCATAATAGAAATTCCTTAGCACTCACTATTCTTTATTCTAACAGTGCGTTTCAAAAAGACTATCTGTACACAGAATTTATCAATATATTTGTGACAAGGTAAACCAAGGCTATTTTTACATACACAGTACTTTTTATATAGAGAGGAAAAATGTGCTTTATATACAGTTGAAAAAGAGGGAAAGAAAGTCATATGTCAGAAAATCTGTTTTGCATGAATGAAAGTACCCTTAAAGAAAGAATCACTGACTTTTCTTATTTTGCCAAGGTGTCTGGATATGAAGAAGTTTTGTCAAGATAGAGAGTTTTTTCAGGATAATTCTGCAATACATGTTGGCCTCCTTCTGGTATTTATCAAGTTATCACCATTTTCTGCCCTCTGAGTTACTTTGGGATGCCATGATAATAGATGAAATGATGTATGTATGAGAAGTTATGGAGTGCATCGCCACCTGGTGTTAAAAAAAACAGCACTGCAACAAAATGCCGCACACTCACTTGCACGATGTGACAAATCCAATAGATGGCAGACTGTCTACACTTTTGGTAGGACCTGATCAATCTCTCTCTCTCTCTCTCTGCCTGTATTTCCTTCTTTTTCTCTCTCTCTTGCTCGCTCTACCCTCCTGATTGAACCTCCTCCCCCGCCTCCCATCTCCTCCTCCTCCTCCTATGAGTGCGAGTGGGTGGGCGCATATATTGTGACACTGTGACACCATTGATGTTTCCACAACACAACAGTCTGATATTTTATAAGCCAGCCGTTCACCTTTATTGAATTCTGGAGAAGAGAATAAAACACCCAAGCATCAGATTGTCACATAACACCTGCTCAGTGGCAGGCATCCTCCCACAAAAATCAAAGAAATTGCTTGCATCCTAATATCAAGTGAGGAAAAGTCTGGGGCAAAGAGGAGGCTGCCGGTGCTGATGTTTTTTTTTTTTTTTTAAAGGTTGCGGGGCATTTCCTGTTATTAAAACCGGCTGACAAGTCATTGACAAAGAATGGAGAGTGAACATTGCAATGCGTCTCTCTCTGACGCAAATGCACAGGCCACAAACAACACTAATCACCCGCATCATCTGTTAGGTAACAGCATCTTATTCTTCTCTCCCAGACCACCACACATCTTGCACAGTGATGGCAGGCAGATCTTTATTTTTAGGTGTGAGCTTTTGTTTTAGGAGCCTATGACATTGTTTGTGTGTGTGTGTGTGTGCGTGTTCCACCTCCCTCCACACCATCAAAGTCAGACATTTTTAATGAGCCTTTGATTATCAGCTAAAAACAGCACTTTTCTGAATCACTGCACAGGGCTTAAATATTGCAGTCACGGGTGTTCTTGTTTAAATTTAGAACTTCAAGGGCATGAGGTCTTTGTAGGCTCTGAGAAAACTTGGTGAAGTGATGGACAGCAACACCGGTGCCACCACCAGAACAGCGAGGACTCTGCTTTGTAACTCCCTCCAAGGACTGTCAGTGCCACAGATGTTTTTCTGTTCCCACCACTGAAAGGGGGAATAATGGGAAAGAGGTTACTATAAGTCTCTGCTGGATTTTTTCTGCAACCTGGCAATGTAGCACCAATGAATCACATCTGATAATGCATCTATTGTTCCAGCAGAGATAACATAGTATTGTCAATGTGGTTGGTCCCCCTATGCAGCAAAATAGTGGGCCATATTGACGCATTAATAAGAAGTGTTTAGGGCTACTCAAGAGGCACAGAAGAAATTATGTGCAGCCATATGCTGACCCCTGAGGAGCTCAGTGGCGTTGTGCTGCAGATGAGCGTGAATGCCGTGTGTGGGAGTTGTATGACACCTACAGCACGGAGACTGTTGCTCTGAGTTGGTGCCGCTGGAGGCAGAGTCAACATCTGCCGTCCTTCTCACTTTGTGATGATGAAGAAGTGAACTGGACAAGATAAAAAGAGGCACTGGAATTGCATGGATGTGTATTTCAACAGTCTTTTGTGCACATTTGACTTTGGATCAAGGCATGTCGACACGTACGTTCTCCCCCTGTTTTCACTGAGGCCGCAGGCTCTGCCGGCTTTAACTGCAGTGGTCAGTGTTTGCCTGGAGACGCTGGTGGTGTAATCCCTCAGGCTGCGGTGAAAGAAAGGGGTTAACTCTCTGGTCTATCACAGCCAGCGCATTTAACATGAGTTTAAAGGGGGTCTCATTCATCAGGGAAACTGTGCACAGCGTTACTGTTATGTTTCTCATTTCGCACACATATTACAGCCAGCTCCCGGCTCAGCTCAGAGTGATTGGTCTCTAGTGAGAAGTCAGACGCAATTTAAAGGTCCTGTCTATTTGTAATCTGCTGGAAAGATTGCCACATGCTCTGATACAGTAAAGCAGATCAATCCAAGGCACATCTCTCTCTCCTTCATAAGCTCTCTGTACACCTCTCACTACTAATCACACTTCAAAACACTAAGGGCTGCAGATGAGCTGCTGATCTAATTAAGGTTGTGCAAGCCTAGCAAATTAAGGATATTATGTCTCATGGATTATATCCTTCGTTACGGCACAATCGATGCACAATTTCCTGCATTTTGATTCATCTCAGGTATTATCACTATTTCTTTGCAAGGTTTGGGTTGTAATACTGATTACAAATACATGCTGTAAGGGAGGTGGAATTGACTGAACATATGTGTTCTGTAAAGTGTAAGAACAAAGTTTTCTCTTGTTTGAAAAAGTCTTGTTTGAATTTATTCTTAATGTTGTCTTTAGTGAAAGGAAGCTGTAGCAGGAACCGGGGCCATACCATTCTGTGTCTAAATGGCCAATCTTGACCAGTCAATGTAGTTTGGCCTCAGGTTAAGCAGTCAAATATCTCTTTAACTCTTTGCTTACAGCACCAGCTATTTTTTTTACTTAGTTAGACTTTCTGTGGTTTGAATTCCTCCCTTTGACTTAAATATGTGCTGCTTCTACTACTTCAGAGGATCAATTTCTCAAGGTTTGAGTTTTCCAGTCCCTCATTTGAACCTTACTTTGTCATGACTGTCATGACTGATGGGACAGGGGTCTGATTGACTGGTTATCCTTTATAGCCTGGACATTCAACTTTAAATTTTTCATCTTTGGCATTTAAATCTCACCTGTGTAATATCACTGTATGGTATTCAATTTCATCTTATGGTCTTTCTTCACTTCCAGACAACAGTTATTACTTACTATAAAACAACAGTTTAAATTACGTGGCTTGACTTCATGCAAAGGCATTCTTTATCTGCATGGATGTATACCCAGCAGCACAATGACGGATGGTGTGGGTGTCTTCACGAGACAAATACATAAACTGTAATATTCTTTGTTGTTTTCTTCCCTCAGATGAGGACACATGCCATCTAATTAAAAAAAGCAGATCTTTATGATGTCACAAAAACCGAATACGCATTTTAAATTTCAGAACTAGCTAAGCAGAAACCCAGGGGAAAAGGGATGTATTTTGAAACTCAGTTGCATTTTACCACCTACCACTGGAACGATTTGAAAATACCATTTGAATGTTATGACTGAAAAGAGAGATTCTCCAACACAAGCCCTTTATCACGTTACAAAGAAAACCTGGCAAGAATGCATCTGTGAATAAAGGTTTCAAAGAACTTAATACATTTAATGTGTATTTGCACATGAATGACAGTGACATCCCCATTCAACCCAGCCAACATGGTATTTTGCTGCTTGTTTATGAGAACATTATGACTCAAATAAAATCACCACTCCATTTTCTTTTCTCAGACATCGACAGATTCTCAGTAATAGCAGTATCCTGAAGAGCCACAGACTGTGGTGAATGTAGGAGAGTATTAAGGAAAAAGAGACAGCCAAGGGAAATGAAAAAGTGATGGTATGAGTTGATGAAATCCTATTAGAACATACAGTACGCAAATCAGCGGAGACATCGTGTGGCTGCCACAAATCTCATCTTGATCTCACAGTACATGAACTCGGCATAAAGCGCATTCATCATTCTCATCCATTCAGTGGTACCAGTGCAGCTCCACTGATCTCTGAAGAATGTTCGTGCAGATTTTCCTGACACTCATTGTGTTTCCACTCTGGACAATGCAGCCCTGAAAGACAAGAGAGGCAGAGCTATGAAAGCCCTTTGCAGCTTTGAATGTCAGCAATAGAGAACAGAGACAAACAGGCAAAACAAAAGCCCCTGCAGGGGTCCTGAAGACCTGCAGCAGCTCCTGCTAGGGCCGACCAGGTCTCACCGCACAGCCAGGTAGCCTTACAAAAGGCAACCTTGGACAAGAGCCAACATTAGGGGAAATGTTCTGCTGCCATTAAAATTCCCATTTAAGTTGAGGTAGGAAATGCACCTGCCAGCGAGCTCTTTCCTCCCCTCTCCTTAATGCATTCAGATGGGAACCTTTGTTGAAAGGAATCATTTTGCATTTAGATTTCCCAAAGTAAAAAGAGGTGCAGGGGGGGGAAACTCCCAGCTTGGCGACGTGTTTCTGAGAGAAAGCTCTTCCTAATGAGTCCTTTTAAGCTTAGCTGATTATTTTCTGCTTTGGAGTTGTAGCAGGATCGCTAGTACATGTTTTCTCCACTATTAACCCAGATATCCAAAATGGCAGCCTCGGGGTATGTTTGATTGCTCTTTCCCAGTCCTTTGAACTCCACTGCAATCAGACAACCCAAACTTTGGCTACTTTTCACCATGAAATTGAAAAAGGTATCTGTCTATCACAGCGTTCCCTGACGTCACCTAAGGAGAAACAATACCTTTGTCCTGAAATGCCACCTTTGAGCTGTGATGCCCCCCTCTGTCAGATATGCATACGCTGTGATGTGGCCATGCAGAGAGTGCAGTCTGCGTGTATCCTCTCGTCATGGCCATCTACACGTAGGCTACAAGATGAAATAGGAGCTGCTGAGGATAATCCAAGATCCCTCTCAGACGTCTGTCCAGTTGAAATGTTCCTTTTCCTGCATATTTTTTCATTTTCATTCATAATATCTGATTCATTTGAAAAGAGCAACGACTTGGATCTGTCAAAGCTTTTTTTTCCCTCCAAAATAATAGAAGTATAGAGATGTGAAAAGGCTTAAAAAAGAATGTAACTTATTTTGAAAAGCATTGTGGTGGTAAGACACAGCCAGCCCTGTGAGGAGGATCTTCTTTATAGGCAGCACCACAACTTGACATTTCCATCTGTCCTGAAATCATTTGACATTTTCTGGCTTTGGAGAAATAAGCAGTCGGACGTTCGATGGTTTACTTTGCTTTTCATTTTTCATGTGTGCCAAAAGTTTCAACCGTTTGTCAGAGGATACTTCAGGGGTGATACATGGTTGGTGCCAGAAATCTCATCCAACACACACACAGACCTGGGTTCAGTCGCTCGGTGGTGATTCCCCTTGCCTTAGTCACAATGTGTGTGTTCATTGAGGGATCACGACCTTGTAACTCCAAGACTGTGGCACTAAGCTAAGTGATGGAGATGATGGTGATGGTGATGTAATTTTAACTGCTACAGCTCTTTTAGTGGTAATAATTCAAGCAAAACTAATGGTAACCTAGAATGCCACAGAATGAATGACTCATGATCATGCTGCAAAAACACCCAAAGAGAAGACCTGCATGACTGCACCATGAAGTTCTCAACAAATTTGCTTTGATGTGCGCGTGGATGTGCTTGCTTTATGGCCTCCAGCTCATCTGTCCATACCCGCTGAACTGTGGTAAAAGGACGGATGGGCACTTCAAGAAAATAGCATAACTGTAATCAAGTCTGACAGGTTGTTGTGGTTTTTCTAATACCACCCACACTGTACTGTAGATATGATACATTTATTCAGGCTGCCAGTTATGGAGTGAAAGTGCCCCTGTTTTCTGAGAGCTGGAACTTGTTGCCAGATAAAGTGGTCATTAAATTGGTTGTCCTTGCTTTGCGTTGACCTTCAGGAGGCGCCGAGCTGCGACAGCGAGCAGCACGCAGCACATACTGAATGTCAACGGGCCGCACTTTAACCTCACCTTTGTCCGTAACCTGTCACAGATGTCTCTCACTGCTCTACCTATGGACACCTCACGGCAGCAAGGGAAACTGACAGATCTGATTTTACCGACGGAGCAGAACAGGAACAGGGAAGGGATCACTTTGCAAACACTGCCCTGAGGGCCAAAACAGAAAAACACCACTGACTTTATCTTGTCGGTGAGCTTTAAATGTCAGGAGCTTTTTCCTGACCCTTGTCAAAACTAAACGCTATCAAAGTGAGGATGTGCTTTGGTGTGTGACCTGTATACCCTCGGCATTAGAGTCTGAGAAAATACAAAAAGCACATATTTAACTTACACTTATGTTTTGGGGCTTATGCCGTATAAAGCTTGAAATCAAGTGCAAATATTTATTGTAGCTGTCAACGTAGATAATAGTAAAACTGACAACACAACCCAGTCATTGCTTTTACTTGAAAAATATTGCCATATGCCTAATGGTGGCCATTACTCCAACAAATATTTGATTAATATGGCGGGCCTGCTAAATAGACATCTTCAGATAGTAATCACATGTTTCTAGATTTATTTCATTTCACAAAACTATTAACTTATCCATTTCTTACTCATAGGATCCACATGTCTTATTAAAGCCACCATATAGTAGGCTTAGAATCCAATTAGTGCTCTAAATCAGTCAATGTGTGCAACATGCGAAGGCGTGAGGAGCAAGCGTGAGGTGACAGGAAGCTGATGACATGTTATCAAGCACACATGTTCTACATACAGTATGTGCAGGGATTATCAAGAGTTCATAATAATTGAAGCAGCACTGTGAGGGAAATATCCAAGAGAACCCTTCGTGAAGATTGGATTATCATTCATATATGCCCTTCTCAAGCAGAATTTCATTTGAAATGATAAGGCCTTTAAAGAATTAGTCCAACAGTCACAGCCAGCAGCGGATTAGCTTAGCTTAGCATAAAGACGGGAAGCAGGGCAAAACAGCAAGCCTTGCAATGCGACTAAAGCTCACTGACATGTTAACTCTATTAGTACAAAAAAACAAAATGTATGTGTTGGAAGGTTTTATGCTGGAACAATCTGCTAGAAATTACATCTATACATTACTTCAATTACTAAATTTAGCTGGAAATTTAATGGCACTTGAATTGTGTTTTCTATTAACATATTATTAACATGATAAGGAAATTAACATATCTAGTCCCGCAAATGTGGACAATGTGTCCAGTCTTGCAAAACAATGTCTGGTCGTAATGACGACGACAGCATTAGTAAATTTTTAATTTTTTAAAAGAAAAACAGTGGTCTTGGTTTAATACAGAAAAAGTTGAAATCCTGAGCTTTGTACTGCCACAGTCCAATGCAACCACCCCCCTGCAACTCCTGTGTTAAATGTAGAAACATGACAATATGACACAAACACAAAATAAGAGACACACCACAAGATGCAGATATGATATACTTATTTACAACAATGCATCCTGGGAGGTGCTCTTCTGGTACAAACCTCCATTTATCACATATGGGACTGCATATGTGGTGCATTGTAACTGTATTACATTACGATCATACACAGTGTGGTTGCTTGTATATAGCATAGACTCTTTAGTCTGCTCTGTGTAGCCTTGGTGTAAACTGGCCAATAATCATATGCAGTAACTCCCCACGTTGTGCCACATGGCTGACTGTAACAGAAAACTGAAAGGTAAGGAACTGAATACACAAATCAAAGCACTCTTTCGTCTAGAAAACAGAACTTAGGTAGTTTCTCAGTGGGATGTTTGACCCAGATATGTGAGCGGAATATCTGAGGCTGCAGGTTTGTGTAAAGCATGGATCCAAGGCATACATTTAGCAACTCATATTCTCTTAATTTCACATAGCTGAACTGAAGTAAATCTTCATCAGCACAAAGTTGCAAGGTTGTGTATTTAATGCGTCCAGGCACCCAAACAATCCATCACATGGTACAATGAAGCTGCAAGGTTGTTGCCTCTCCAGCTGGAGGCTGGGTTCTGTTCCCATCAAGGGTAACAATCATTTTCTTGATTTATTTTGTGCAGACTTGGTTAGCTCTGACAAACAATAGACTGCAATATGGAACAAAACTTTTTCGATGCTCACCTTTATGAATGTTATTCTTTTCTCGGTTGTACTTTGTCGTCACCAGTGTCTTTTCCGTGTTTACCGACAATGCTGCTTAAAATGTTTTTCTCAGCTGCAGTTTTTCCTGAAGGCAATGTATAAATAAAGCAGACAGGCACATGAAGAGTTGTGATCCATGAAAGAAAGAAAGTTTGCGGGGTATTTCAGTGTCTGACAAAATACTGAATTGAACTGTCGTTGTTTGATTTTAGAAGGAGAGAGAAATGGCAGAGAATAGATTCATTTTTTCTGTTTCTTTCAAACAAAGTATACAGGAACGGGCGCAACGCTGAGGTGGAATTTCAATGTCGCAACTGGTTGCAAGATGGTTGCGGTAATTGCATACGACATTAGGTCATTATGTCTAAGGGCTTGCATTATAAGGAAAAATACAAACGTGAATACCGAAAGTCAATTTGGAACCCGGTCTCGGCTCACCGGTAAATTCAGGTCATTTCAAGCCTGTATGGGAAACAGCTGTGCATGCTGCCACAAAATGAGTCTTGTTAATTTTCTGAAGTTTGGGGTTTGAGAAGATTAAGAGTTTGTTTATACGTGGCTGTGCGAATGATTACTGGGATGGCTCTCACTGCCTGGGCCAAGGGATTAGAAAAGCATAAGAAACTGAAATGTAAAATGGTCTTTTATCTCATGCCAGGGAAGAGCGTGGGGACCAGATGTTATCTTAATGTGGGTAATGGGTTATCGCATCTTGGGGCACAGATTACAGATTTATTGGCCTTCTCCCCCCTCTCTTAGATATTATTGAAGTTTTCATTATCTTGTCCACACACTGTCACCTCAATGACTCAGCTCTTTCTCCTCAGCCAGATGCAAAGTCACAAAGCAGCTTAGTCCCCGTCACCTCATTTACCCTCTCTCACCAATCTTAATAGCTCCTTATCGCCATAAACATATCATTGAATTCCAGCTATGACTTTCCGGTTATTAACTTTCATACCACAGCGCTAAAGCTGATGGGAAGATGGGGAATTTATTTGGCCAGAGTGCGAGGATTAGAAATGGTTAATGTTTGTTTGGCTTTAGCTACTTAGAAACAGATTCTGAATGGCTTGACAGATGCACTTCATCAAACAACATAATGGATACCGAGTCAGATGTCAAAATAGATCAAAGAATCTGCAAAGACAATCAAACAAGGGGCAGGATTTGGTCTGGTTCATTTAGCTAGTCTCTACCCAAATGAGCATTTACCCAGCCTGACACATTAAAGAAGCAAATACAAAAGAGGTAGAACTTTATATTGACAAATGCGTGTGATAAATTCATGCCTGTTCACAGCCATTATCGCCTTGAAATATCCACTTGATTTATATGGACTTCATCACATTCGCCAGCCTAATTACTAAACTAAACTTTAAGTTGGTGTCGACCCTCTTTGCCTGTCCTTACTCCAGCCACCAAGGAGACACCAGGGGGAATTAACTGGGATTAAAATATATTCTGTGTGCCCATGCGAGCTGTCACATTAGCATGCACAAATGTAAGTGGGATCATGTCAGAGGAGCGGAGAGCCTGATATTTCCGGTTACATAATCATCTCTGCACAAAGTCCAAAAGCAGGCAGCTCTCTGAAAAGTCAGCCCTATATATGGTGGACATTAAATCCTTGATATCAATAAGATTGGAGCTGACATAATATATACTGTGACTCCAACAAGAGTAAGAGTCCACAGCCATGTCAGCGGTTCTGGGGGGCTTAGCTGAGATGCAGCTGTGATTTCAGCTCAGTGCTATGTTCTTAAATTTTAAGGTATTTGGTCATAAAGTGAAGTTTTGACTTGATGATAGTACTACATGAAAAGTCGAATATCTGTAGTAAAATGTCATGGCAACCCAATTCAATAGCAGAGAGACTTTGCTTAAAACCACCGTATAAACCTCACGGGGGTGCAAAAGGAAAACTCAGGGATCACCAAAGTCGGTAGGATTCGTCTTCTGGGACCATCAATGTCTTTAGGCAATTTCATATCAATTTGTGATTTTTCATTCTGGACCTAAGTGCTGGAACAATTAGTTGGCCGACAGTGCCATCCCTGGAGCCATTCATTAAAAATAGCTAGAAAACCAATGAGTGGATGAAAAAATTAAATTTATAAAAGCCAACAGTTTGTCACCTCATGCTTGACTTGTTTTCAAAGCTGTCAGTTGTGTCAGTTCTGTCAATATCATGGATGGAGCTAAAGACAAACGTTGTGATTCAATGCTGTATTTGTGCATATACAATTGAAGACTTTCACCAAAGAGAAATGTATTGGGACACTTTCTTGAGTTTATCTATATTTTTCTAAAAAAAAAAAAAAAGAAGAAAACAATACAGCAAAGAAGTAGTGTTGTACCCCTGTGGAGGTGTGTGGATATGAGATCTAATACCCAGCATGTCCTGTCCATAAGATCTGACAAATGCACCATCGCCTATTGATCCTCATACTGCACACACCCATCTGCCCAGCATACCGTCCAGCAGAGCCTTCCTGTCATCTATTATTGAAGAGAAAGCCTCCACCCTGACACCTGAAGAACAGCCGCTGTAACTCCTTTGTGCAAACTTGAAGCCAATGTTTGACAGAGTCCGCATTTGCATTTATTTGATCAGAAACTTTTGTCATTAGAGTAGTTTTTTTAAAGGGTTGGAAAGTTTTGGTGGCAGCGAACTCAAATGTGCTTCCAAATTGTTCTCACCGAAGAAAGAGAAATACTTAGAGTGCCAACTTTCAAAAGACCACTTATAAATGTACTTTTGTTTTACTAGATTACCACCAGTTTCATACACCTGTGAAGAGGGTGCAGAGGGGAATGAAATGACTCATGACTCATTATTTCAATATATATTGTGCTCACTTGGTGCATATTCCTAATTAAAGGGGCGCAAAGGGGCACGCCACTGATTTTGCGCATTAAGACTGGTTTACTCATTATTTGAACTGTGGGTCTCCTTGGAAGTCAATCCAGCCCCTATCTGTGGCTTTTGATATTTCTCAGACTCCATTTGCAAACAATACCAGTTGGAAACCTGGTGTCCTACAGGACTCACAGTGTTACAGTATGTAACTGGTGTTCACGCCTGTTCATTTTGAAAGAGCAACAGACAATGGGGAAACGCCGCCCTCTTATGTCAACCCACAAAAATCTAGTGGCAGTGGGATTACTGAGAAATTAAAAATGTTTCAGCCAAGCAAAACATCATTGTAATAGATAATGTACTGAGGCCACTCAGTACATTTGTAGTCCCTAACACACACACACACACACACACACACATACACGTTAACAGGCTTACCAAAGCAATCTCATCCTTCTCTCTCTTTGCTGAGGTCAAATCTCAGTCTTGTGCGCTTCTCTTCGTCTTGCATTACAGAGCATCTATAACAGAGTATGTAATTTGCCATATGCAAGATAGATAGATAGATAGATAGATAGATAGATAGACTTTATTGATCTTGTGAGAGAGAAATTGTCATGTTACAACAGCACAATCAACGTCACAATAAGGACAATAAATAATACATTAAAAGCTAATAGAATAGCAGTAAAAAGGAGTAAAAATATTAAAATTATAAATGTTAATATAAAATAAAATATTAAAAATGTAAATATAAATCTAAAAATAAAATATAAAAATAAAAAGCACAATTGCAGACCTACACAACAAATACATTTTTTTACAGAGAATAAGAAATGGCAGTGAATAATTGTAGGTGTGCAAAATGGCAGTGACAAATTCTATTCATTATATGTGTGTTGTAAACAGTATGTACAAGTGATGCAACAGCTCAAGCCCCATTTTTCTCTGGGGAGGTGTTTGCTGTCCACATGGAGTCAGATACGCACACATTTAAAAAACAGTGGCAAAAACTCTGTATAGAGCAGGATAAATACAAATGGACCTTTATTAGATGTTATTTGAGGAGGTGAAATCACCAGCCTTTTCTCATTCCAGTCCATTATACCATATTCGACTGTTGTGAGCGCCCCCTGCAGAGAGAGCCTCTGCCTTCAGGCTGAAGATGTACAAGTTCAGAAACTTACAAAATCTGCTGCATTTCCATGGCTTCAGCAGGCTGAATCTGCACATGTGATCCTTCCAGAAATGCATTTGTACTGTGAATCTTTGCTTGTTCCAGTGGGGCAGGATCTTTGTGTTTCTATTTGTTTTCTCACCCCCAAGAATTCAATGAACTGGAGCTGCATATGAAGAGATGCAATCCGAAGCTGTACACACGCTTATAGCCTGACTGTCACGGGGACTGACTGGCTCAGACTATAAAGGCTCACACTATGATGGGTGCCATGAGTGTCATACTCATACTCATGTCATAGCGACCATAAAATTAAAAGAGAAATATGAACTTGATCACTTCAATGTTTTTTGAAGAGTCAGAATACAAAGATTGACACCAAGAGGAGGCTGAGAGTAGTTAAGTGAAATTAATGCCTGCCTGAAGACCGCCACGATCATCCCCATCCCCAAAACGCCCACAGTGACAGGCCTGAATGACTATCGGCCGGTAGCCCTCACCCCGATAGTCATGAAGTGCTTCGAGAGACTGGTCATGGCCCACATCAAGGACTGCGTCGACGTCACTGTGGACCCGCACCAGTATGCATATAGGAAGAACAGATCCACAGAGGACGCCATTTCTTCTGTGGTCCACACAGCCCTCACCCACTTAGAGAACAAAGACTCTTATGTCCGCCTGCTCTTTGTGGATTTCACCTCTGCGTTCAATACAATTATACCGCAGACCCTGGTCCAGAAACTCACAACACTTCGGACTGAGCTCCACCCTGTGTAACTGGGTTCTGGACTTTCTGACAGACAGACCGCAGTCTGTGAGGATCCACGACGTCTCCTCCTCCTCCATCAGCCTCAGCACCGGCTCCCCCCAGGGCTGTGTGCTGAGCCCCCTCCTGTTCACCCTGCTCACACACGACTGCTCAGCGATACATCCGAGCTGCTGTCTGATCGTGAAGTTTCGCGGATGACACAGCTGTGGTGGGACGGATCGCTAACAACGACGAGTCCGACTACAGGCAGGAGGTGGAACAACTGGAGGGTTGGTGCAGACAAAACAACCTCTGCATCAACGTGAAGAAGACCAAGGAGATGATCGTGGACTTCAGAAGGGGCAGACACCTCCCCTCTCCCCTGTACATCGGAGGGACTGCGGTGGAAGTGGTCTCCAGCTTCAGGTACCTGGGCGTACACATCTCTGACGACCTCACCTGGAGCAAGAACACTTCATGTCTCATTAGGAAGGCACATCAGCTCAGTCCTGACCTCCTTCTACAGATGTGTGGTGGAGAGCGTCCTGTCCTCTCCTGCATCATCGTGTGTGGCACGGCAGCTGCTCGGCGGCAGAGAAGAAGGCTCTGCAGAGGGTGGTGAAGGCTGCACAGAGGACTGTGGGATGCAGTCTACCCACCACCACGGACATCTACACCTCCAGATGCAGGAAACGGGCCTCCTGCATCATGAAGGACCCCACTCACACCGCACATGACACGAACTGTTTGTCCCCCTCCCCTCAGGCAGGAGGCTGCGGAGCATTAAGAGCAGGACCACCAGACTGAGGAACAGCTTCTTCCCGGAAGCTGTGAGACTGTTGAACTCTGGAGGACCCCTGTAGCCCCTCTCACCTCACAGACATTATAGAAACCTTGGTCAATTGAATCCGCCACACAATTTTTTTATTGAGCAATAAAATCATTTTAATATCAGTGTGGTTTGTGTTGAAATTAACCTGAGACTCTTTTTATTGAGCCCTCTTTGATCTTGAATGCCTTGAAGCTCATAGGGAAGACCTTTGACGTGAGAAAGAATCATCTATCAGAAACTATAAAACAAAAGCTCAGCCCTTGTAAGTGTTTTATTAAAACAGGGCTCTTACTGTACCTTTTAATAATAATGATAGGCCTGGAATATAATACCCAACAAGGCAGCTATCAAGTAGATATACAGTGTAAGGGCATGGACTCCATAATTCTTTTTATCACATAAGATTACAGTACTAAACTAAACAACAAGCTCAAACCCAGTGCACAACAAGTGAACTAATTGAGCTTCTTCTTTATCTAAAAGCACCAGAAAGTGTGTAAATGTAAGGAGAGAAATCAAAATAACACAACTTACAATCAGCCAATCATTTACATTCAGAAATTACCTCTATAATGTATAGTAGATGTAATTGTTAATAGAAGGGTCTACCACTCCCACCCTGGATTTAAATAACCTTGACAGGAATGAGAGAATCACTGAAGTCCAGTGTAATTTCATCTACTTGATACTGTCTTCATATCACATTAGAGCTATGTTAAGTTACTTCTCAGGCAAAATGGAGCATCCTACTACTGCTGTTTCAAATTAAAACTACTCAGCTGGCCTTTATTATTATGCAGCAAAAGGAAAATGTGTTTATTCATTGCAGGCAGAGATAACTGTGATCAAAAATGTGTCTACAAACCAAGAATAAACTAGGTGTTCAAGAAATGTTTGTTTGCCCAAGCATTCTGGGACCTGTAGTGTTACATTACAGCACTTACTCTTATCACATGAGTCACCAAGTCCAGTCCTATTGAGCATCCTTATTTAAACACACCGCAAACAATTACTACAATCCTTTGAGCCTCACTTAAAGCTGTGTTATGATGGTTTATGCAAGAGCACCTTTTAAATCCCACCACATAGTCCAACAGTGTTTGCAAAGCAGAAGAATTTTAATGTAAAACTAATGACAAATCACATCTCTCCCTCTCACAGGCTGTCACTGTGCATTGTCTGCTTGTCGCAGAAAAAAAACACTTGTGTCCTGAATGATTACAAGACAATGAGAGTGAGCTGTCATTTGTAATCAAAGCAGGCAACACTAGCATCCTCTGCTAATGCAAAATAAAATTTTTTGTTAACTTGTATCCCGAGCCGACGGCCAACACTCCCAAACTTCAAAGAAGTGTTTTTCACGCCCACATTCTACTCCGAATCAAATAAGAGATAGAATATAATTGCCGCGTATGAATAATTCAGTTGTGGGATTTATGATAAGACAAAATTCTTATCAGGGCTCTCCCTCAAGGTCCTGCAGGATGCTTTCCCCATTTTGTATGGCTTGCTGCTCGTGCGAGGCTCTGAGGTATCTATCTGCCCGCTCCCCGATGCCCACCAGGAGATCACAGCCAGAGGAATTCACACTGACTGACACCGAGTCGCTGCCAACAAACAGGGCTGCTTGCTCGGCAACAATGTGGCCCTGCAGATTAAGACTTCACCCTTCAGACATGTAGCATGCAGGAGACAGGTTTTGCACGAATCGATCCTTAATAAGCTGTGTTTACAGTGACGAGGGCTCGTGCAGGGGGGGGGGCACAAACAGAGAATGCAAAGTAGAAACACAATTTAACTAACTGTACCTTTAGTGGGAGCAGCCAGGTCAATAGACAGCATGTGAGTGAGACAGGATAACAGCCGGGATGTCTTTTTTTTTCTTCCTTTTTCTTTTTTGTTTTTGAGCACAGCGGTCCAGAAAATGAGGGATCTGCAAAATCTTTAGTACCTTAAAGCACAACAAGAGTTTTCCCCCGTGTGCTCGGTTTTTGTAAGTGTTGCACCTGTAAAGTGATTTTTTTTTCTTCTTCTACCTCCGCTAAATCTATTGTTGTGAAGCCTATACTACAGGGTTTAACAATGACCTCAACAAACTCCTCTCTTTCTCCGGCACTCTGTGACTGCTTGTGAGAGTTACCATACTTTGCAGCTTACTTTACTTCAGAGCTGTCTATCCTGGGCTTATATCAAAGGGATAGAGTTTCTTAACTGCTGCCCAGTTGAAACTGAAAAAAAAAAATTAATAAATAAAACCCCCCCCTACTATTCTCTGCACCAGAAAGTCACCTCCAGATATATCTCATACACATCAAAAAAGGAGGTGTATTTCATAAAGGAGGAGAGGAACGACGTGCTGTCGTTAGAGCACATATGCCTACCCTGAGCTGATAGATGGGACAGGTCTTCAAATTTAACGTTCAGTACTTCCCCTTATATCAAATCCATCCTTGTTATCTGAAAGTTTGCATTCCCCCCGCGATGATGGCCGCTCACAGCAAAGACCATAGATGAACTAGAGTCAATGCTGGGTCTCACGATCCATTTCACTTTTTGGCACCGTCTGTCAGACATCTTTGTTCTGATGTGAAGGTGTGACCTCGGCAGTTAAGTGCCCAAACTGACTGTGGGAGTCAGCGCTTTTTCAAAGTCCCTCCTGCAGTCTGTTTTATGTGAAAGGTTGTCCCTTCTTTTGGCCGCTGCCCCGCACACACAACGCTGCACACAGTAACTTACCACACAAATGACATGGGGATGATTTTTTTATGAAACCGGTCCCGCTGTCAGACAGTGCAATAGTTGCAGCGGGGCACACCCCCACCCCCCGAGGAGTCGGCTAACTGGTTGGATGCTTTGACAGCACTATCAATTACCTCAGGGCTCAGAATGCAGCATGTTCTTTTATTTTCCATAATACCTCCAGTTGCAAAAAGATGATATTGATTTTTTTGTCCTTGTCAACCACTATCAGTTGCTTCTTATTGATCATTATTCAGCTAAAAGCTCTGTTTACCCTGAAGGAATGAAGGAAGTTGGGCATTTTTTAAATGTGTTTCATCTGTATGTCAATAACTTAAGACCTACATAGACTTTTTTTCTTTTTCTGTTTTTTTTTTTCCAGGGCCATGAGTTATTCTGCCATTCTTGAGGGACTTTATTTTTAGACAAAACCTGTCTCAGGGCCAAAATTATATCTGAATCAGCAGAGGTTGTGGAACATTTTGTTCCGACTAACCTTTTTTGTGAGACAAATGATAAAACAATAATTTGTAATTGGTCTCCAGAGTGATGCAAAGAAGTACGTTCAGAACAGCGCAACATCATTTTCCATTACGTGCCTTCCAAAAGTGTAACAAGGATTAGGAAACATCACAGTTTAGGGAAACGTTATGGTTTGGGTTTTGACTTTGTGTCACCGTCCTGGTGGTTAAGGTTGGGGAATGATTGCGTTCATGGTTAAAACAAAGCAATGGGAGAAGCTGTTTAAGTTTTGTCACACTGCACCTTCCTTTACTCCAGATGGACTAGAGTTATCATTCATAGGGCTGCTAGAGTCTACTTGATTGTACACATATGCCTCTACACTGGGCATTTGCTAAACAAATGGCACATTTGGTCATTTTTTCTTGGGAGGACAGCCTCATAGATATAGATATAGAGGAAAGTAGGGCAGCATTTGTTCCTCTGATGCAAAATTAATTCAGTTAAAATGTCTTATAAAAAAGCAGAAGTTGTTTCCATCCAAGTTTTATTGAATCTGAAAATCTAATCTGCTTTGCCATTGCCACAATTAAAAAACTAATTTCTTACTTCAGTGTAGAGCTTTATGTAGCTACAAGCCTGATCCAAGGGAGCAGTAATTTCCGGTACACACGCACAGGGCCAACTCCAAAATGTCATTAAAACTGACTGAGCTGACGCCATATAGCTTTACTGTTTATTTAGATTACAGTTAGCTACTGTAGTAACAGTGGCTATCTTTTCCTGGAGGTCATTACAGGTTATGTGGCTGACCCCTCTAAATTGGTTAAGATGTAGAAGGGCCCCCAAGCAATATCATAGGGAGAGCCCAACAAAAAGGCAGGTCAGTCCAGCTTATACTCACCACAATGGGCATTTCAGAAAGGCTTTTCACACATTGCAGTCATCAATATTTCAGCAGGGGCAGCAGCATGTCAAACTGTTTGCCTTAGCCCCAGGTGGGCTCTGGTACTCTGCAGGATGTCCCACGCCAACATACAGTTTAAGGCTACTGTCAGACTCTATATGTCATTCTGATGCCTCCTCTGCTTGAGGCCATGGAAGCAAGTGTCGGTGTTCGCTTTTAGCACTTCAAGGTCCTTTGGATCTCCCCCTAAAAGTGAAGAGCTGGAAGCTCAGAGTGTTGACCTGTGCTGGTCTCTGGGTATGCATTCGAAAGCACCTCCTGCCTGTGCTGTGTAACCCCATGACAGGAGAGCTCGGTGGTATTCTGGGCCAGAGGCCTTGACAGGGAAGGGCTTGATCTTCGGTGACATTGTAGTTTTCATTCTGGCGCAGGTACTGTAGTGTTCACCTGATTTCTTTACACAGAAGACGGCAATCCCAACTTTTCCATTACCAACTTTACAAAGACACAAGTCACATTCACAGTGTGTCATCTGACCTCTATGTCCTTCACGCCCAAACACCAAGCTCCCTGCACCGGCTCTGAAACAACCACAGGAGACTGTAATTTTATCGACAGCAGAAATCCCATGCATGATTTTTGATGTAGGAAGAGAACACAACTCTGAAGCACTCTTATCTTTTAAACAAACCCAAATACTGCACATACAGTATTCACAGAAATGGGTGGTTTCTATGAAAAGGAACCATAACCCCACAGAATACACTCCCAACATCAAAAACCCTCACTGCTTGTCAATAAAGATACAACAAGTGTCTATCATATAACCTTGACATTAACTGAGGTGGTTGATATATTCTGTCCTTAGGTACTTATTTCCTATATAAATGCTTTTAATGAAGGTCTTTCATCTATAGGTAATCCCCTCACACATCTTCAATCAGCTCCGCTTCTCATGTCCCTTTTTTAAATGACATTGAGCCTGATCCCTCCAAAGAGTACCTGTTGATAACAAGATCCAAGCAGTGTTTTTTTCTCTTCTCCTGTCACAGAAAGGACTTGTGATTGTTTTGCCAACTTAATGTTGCAATTTCACACAGACCATGGTACCGTGTGGAGGTGATGATGGGGCTGCTTATTTTTCCAAAGTGAATGTCTCGGGTGTGTAGGTTCAAAGGCGCAGAATGAGAGAAGACTCCAAGAGATTTGTGCACAGTGAAAGACAGAAATCAAAATAGGGGCTTATTGATGAAAACAACTACACTTTACTTGGTGACAAAAAGAAGGAAAAGGCTGTTTACACAAAAGCGACGACAGACTAACAACCCATGACAATGTAGAGAGATGACGAACTACTTTAATAAAGTGCCAATGAAATTTACAAAAAAAAAAAAAAAATCGGTGCTATCCAGAGATTCAAACTCAGTTGAAGCTGAAAACAAATAAGTACAAGCTTGGCAACTGCTTTAAAGTTGTCTCTTAGTTGGGTACAAACATTTCTTTAATTTGCTATATCAAACAGCCCCCTATAGACTTTACAGTCAAGCTGTCTAATCTGTATAAAGTTCCTCTCTTGTCAGCATTTTTGCCATCACTTCTTAACTGATTTTGCCAAAACGTTACCCATCACCTCCAAAACCTCTCAGTCTCCCACTTCGTGTGCCCCCCCCCTCCTCTGGTTAAGAGGAAGTGGTTATTAGATTTGTGAGAGCAAAGTAAACAGAGATCAGACTTAATTAGGTCACCCGGCACTCTTTAAATAATTCAAAAGATAAACAGAATGTACAATGGATCCAAGTCCATACAGATGAATATTTCAGGGTCTTAGAGATAGTTTAAGACAAAAACAATATCAGCTCGGCTCAGCTTTCAACAGTGCAGAACACTTTTAGTTAACCGCAGCGTCTTTGCATGGAGCCATTTAATGAAGAAGCATAACCAAAATATAAAAACCCTAATGGCTACTGATGGTGCAATAAAAGACTCAAATCAATAAAGGGACACTTCTTGGAGGAAATCCAATGCTCATACACATCGCTTGGCTCAATTTGCTCAGACACAAAAAATTATGAGCAGACAGCGGTCTGAAGAGAAAGCTAAGGTCACATCCTATAAAGAGTGCATTGGCTTGGTGAGCTGAACGCTTAAACCCGGAAACTATAACTGGGTGGCCAGTTTAAGCATCTGCTGAGCCTTTTTAAATACACAAGTAATTAATACACATGATTTAATGATTATTATACAAAGGCCCAGATTCATCTGAACTGCCCCGACCCTTAAAGTTCCCACACTTAAACCACTTTGAACGCACACACTGGCACAGATACACTCTCTTCCCAGCAATTAGAGAGAAGAGGGAGAAACTTCAAAAAGATTTAACACTTGGTAGGAATTGTAAGGCCCGTATCAGGTCTGCGGGGAGCTGTATGACATACTGGCGTGACAACTGTTAACACTTAAGGTGGCAAACACGCGGATCACCGCTGTCAAACACGGTGGAGACGGACGAGCTCCCTGCATGTTAATGGAAGCTCAGTGGAGGATAAATAATTAAAGGCGGCATTACATAATGAATGAGCTTCCTTCACACAAGCATTGTTGAGGTGGAAGGAGAAGATGAGGCGGGCCGGCTCCCCCGAGAGTTTGACAGTACAATGCCCCCCCACGGGACTGATATCGCCGAGTGTGCCCAGGGCCCCGCATTGCAGGCAGGAGATCAGAGGAACGAGACGCTCCCGTGAAGGAGGGACTGGCATGGGGAGGGAGGACAAGTGGGAGAGAGTGTGTGGAGGGGAAGGAGAGAGAGAGAGACAGAGACGGTGCCATGACTCAGAGGTGTTTGGCTGGGATCTTTCTGCCTGGTGGCTGGTTGGTTTTTCATCCGAGTTTCTCACCTTGATTAACACTTCAGGAAATTAGCAGGGGATGTGTGGAGGGCCTTGGGGCAAAAGAGTCCCTCCGAGACCAGACAGCGTGCCTGAAATTTGAACTACGGGTATAGAAAAATGCTCCAGGTAAAAAAATTGGATATAAAAAGCTTATTCCACAG
Organism: Scortum barcoo; assembly: GCA_023238725.1. Lineage (NCBI taxonomy): Eukaryota > Metazoa > Chordata > Actinopteri > Centrarchiformes > Terapontidae > Scortum > Scortum barcoo. The sequence continues at coordinate 7,245,640 of CM041544.1, forward strand.
CAACCATATTACAGTTCTCTTGTATCTTTCAGAGATGGGAAGTAACAAAATACATTTTTAAGCAGATTTTTGATGTGCCTGTATTTCCATTTTATGTCTCTCTATACTTTTACTCCACTACCTTTCAGATGGACATGTTTTACTTCTATCTACACAGAATGAGATTTTACATACAGTACATTAAATTTAAAATAAGATAGTACTTTATTCACACCAAGGGAAATAATCTTATCTTAATGGACAAGCTTTATTATATACATTGTTATGAATAAAGCTACCAGCTAACAAAACTAACAGCTGGAAAAGAAACGTGAAACAATGAGTGGAAAGATGCTAAAACGCTGACTAGAGCTGAGGGGAAATGCAGTTGGGCGCTAACTATCAGTGGATTCAGTACTACAGTATGAACGACCCATTTCACATTACACGTAGCCATCTGATGCGTTGTTAACAGAAAATATGAACCACATCTTTAAGCAAAAGATCTGAATACTTCTTCCACCAGTTGTAACTTTCTAGATAGATTTTGATGAAACCACATTAAACAGTAATTGGTGGAGTCGCTTCATGGCAACTGGCAGGGCTTCTGTGCGCGTCCTCAGAGGAATAGAGTCCATGAGAGACCAGACAGTTTGCTTAAAATTTTGGAACAATCAATCAATTATTATTTGTCACATGTAATCATATAAGGTACAATCACAGTGAAATGTCATTCAATTTGGAGTTTAAATACAACAGGAATAGTCACAAATCTACATTTACTTACGACCTTGTTACACCTTGCTAGTGGCAGGCTGCCTTCATTCTTTGTGACTTGCTTCAACAACATGCTGGGCCTGTTCTTCAGAGACTTATGGAAGGCTGTGGCGTTTAAACAATCAATAAATAAAGGGTACAAAATGTGCCAAGAAAATATCTCCCCCACCATTATCTAGCTCCACCACCTGCCTGAACACTTGATTACTATTATTATTTTTTGTTGATTAGGCAGACATTATGCCATAGCCAGTGACCTCATTTAGTGGCCTGAGGGTAGAGGCACTTCCTGAGCCTCTCAGTGCTGACCTTGTGTGTCCAATACCTGACTACAGCAGGCAGAAAAGGCTGATATCCATGTGGTTGGGCTCATTGGTGATTCTCCTAGCTTTATTATTGCAGCGCCTGGTGTATGAACGATGCTCGGGCTATTATCACAATAGAAAATGGGATAAGAACAGCTTATTATATAGAAAGCATATCATGATTCTCCCATTGTGCAGATTTTGAAGAAATCACCTGCAGGAGAGATAAGTGCTGATACATGCTGGTGGTGGACGGGTTAGTATTATAGGTCCCAGCAATCCTCTGTAACTGACAAGCTTTTTTTGAGGTGTGTTTTCTACAAAGCTTGCCGCTGGAATACAAAACATTAGGGACACGACTCGAGACACAGAGACCTACACAGAGAATAATGTTCACCACGCAAGAACAACAGTGAAAATCAGGTCATGGTAATTGTCAAAGGAGCTTATAGAAAGGCGTGACGCCAGTTTGTCAGCTTGTTTGTTTGCTTGTATTTTTCTGATCATGTTTCTTTCATCGTGTTTTTTAATGTGGTTGATGCTTAAAAAAACAAGTAGTCCCCACAGATTCTGCACAGTGTGATTTTCAATATTTAAATCTTGCATCAACTTGATTTTTTTTTTCATTTTCAGCAGGCTGCTGGTTGACTTAATGGAGTTGGATTTGTTTTATGTCCCTTTTTTAGTGTGCAGTTTCTTGCTGATGCTGCAGCCTCCAAGAAAGGCCTTCCAAAGAGGAGAAATAAAAGACTGGTTTATGTTTCAACTGCTATCCAAGAATCTCCCATATGCTCAGTATTACTCCTTAAAATGTGTTGTTTTTTTGTGTAGTATCCTAAAGAAATCTCCCCCCCCTTCCTTTGAGGGATGTCCCTGTGGTCTGCAGTTACTTCTCAGACACTTTGCAGAAGAACGAGAGACCATGTTTCACAGCCTGCAAAACACAATATATCTTCTTATAATCAGGCGATACAAAATGTTTTATATCTTTATTGTTCACTCACGTGGAAAGCACGTGGTGTGATAAAAATGGAAATAAAATAAACGGACATGACGAGAACGGTTCACACACAGACATACATACATACATTTAAAACCTTTTGTGCCAGAGTTAGGAGAATACATGGGATAAACACATTTGATAAATGGACCTGTAATTATAAGTGGATGGGATGTGCTAAAGCAAACAGACATCATAAGAGTACATAATAAAAAGATGACAGAGGATGTCATAAAAGATTGCTTAAAGATGTGCCTTGTCACTGTAGGTACTCTATAGCTTTAGCTTTTGGTATCATATATGTAATACAATCAAATGGTTCAGTGAACCCTCATCAGCCCGTTGAAGAGTGGAGATGCTACTTGAACATCACAACATTTGTTTGCGATAATGTTACTGGTTGAATGCAGTCAGAATGGAGTATTAAATGTGCACGCATGTGGTTAAGTGGTCAGAAAGTGATTATTTTACAGTCTGTGGGGTTGAAAAGATATAACCATATTGATGCTTTTTACAGAGAATGCAGGATGAGTAGTTTCCCCCTCAACAGTCAAATTATTGCTCCAATGCTTAGCAGTGCATAACTCCTAATGAGAGGCAAAGAAAAACTTCTAGAATGTTTTAGTGGAGCATTAATAGTGGAGCATTAATTGCTGCAGCACTGAAGAGGTTTGAGAACCAATCAACACTCATGAAAGGAAACGTAGGCATGTTAAGAGGCAAAACTACAGAAGCCATTTAAAGAGCAGGCCGCGCTGATCCCCTGAAATCTTATTTTCCCGAGAGGGAATGTCAGAGTTCTGCTCCAAAAGCACTTTTTCTAATGAACCATAATTACCTTTCATCCACTTTCGTACCCTCAATTCAGGTGCGGGTTACGTTTCGTTCATTAAATGGTCACATTTTCATTCAGCACGCTATGTGTGATTTACTTTGACCTCTGCTCTGTAGAATAACCTTCAGTTTCATACATCCAGCCATTAATCCTCTAATTCCCAATGCCAGAATCACTGTGTGTGGTCACACATGAAGCCAAGAAATTGAAAGGGAGCAGGTGAAATTAATGTCCTACAAACACTTTTATGGCCAGTGGTACTCTGGACCCTTCTACATATCTTTGTATTTTTATAGTAATTTTTTTAGTCTGTCATTGGATACATGCAGTGATTTTTTTTTCTATTTTTCCTTTTCATATTTACCAAGAGTATTTAACCAAATATTTTGATATGCTCCTAATGAATGAATGAATGAATTCTTAACAAAATTGTGACATTGAGCAGGTGTATTAAATTACATTAAGTATAAATTATTAAGCAATAGGTTGTGTTGATTCATTGTCCAGCTGTCAGAGGAGGCAGGAGATGGGCTGGATGTTTCTCTCTGCACACAGTTTTCATGCTAAGTTAAACTGCCTGCCTGTATACCTTGCACACCAAGCTACAGAGCGAGCTGATAATGTAACCCTCCCCCCAGCTCCACCCTCTCATCTCAATATGATTCCAAAAAACTGACATGATGATAGTGAAGATGCCAAAGCAAATGATATCCAACAAGCCACTGGGTGATGTCATGGTGGCTATGTCCACTTCTTTTATACAGTTCAAGGAACGGTATCAATCTTCTCATCTATCTCCTAGAAAGAATGTAAATAAGTCTGTTTTCTAAAATGACAAAAAACCTCTTTAACCCTCTGGAGTCCAGGGTATAATTGGCCTGTTTTTGACTACTTTTTATTTTGCTTTTATATTTCACCTTAAGAACTGTTTACCATGCCTTGTTTGGTATCATTTTTTTCAGCACAACCTCTCATGTGTGATTTTACAGTTATTTTTTCATTTTGACATACTGTATTAACACACTGGACCTAAAACCACACAAAAAACATAAAATCCGAATATAAAAAAGTTAGATTTTGTAATTTGAAAACCACAAACATGTCTAACGAACGAACCATTTTTATAACTTAGAATGCAAATATAAGTTGTAAAGTTTCAAAAAATTATGTACAAATCTAGCAAATAACAGTTATTTACAACTATTTACATTAAAATGCAGGCAATGCCTCAGGCGTTTTTTTTGTTCAACTATTTACAAAACAATCAGGTGTCACAATAAGATGCCACAAATTATTTGTGCCACTGTAAAAAACAGTTCCTGTCCATTACAAGACAGAGGGGCACATCACAAGCCTTCTTCCAGCACCAAAAACGTGCCAAATGTGACGACAATATTCAGAAAAAAAAAATATTATACATTATTTATTACAAGTCTGTTTTAATTGGCCAATCAATTTATAAACGCGTATGTAGTTTGAAGTCCGCACTTTTCGACACAAGTTGAAACGGAGACTCTGTGATGCTGCGTCTTTTTGCTACGTCATCATAAATCGGACCTGTAATTTGGACGCGCCGGTCCGCGTCCGTCGACTCCAGAGGGTTAAATTTCAGCTTACCTCTGATACTGGGAGGTATCACCATTTTTTCTTTCTAAACTTTCCAAGTTAAATAAAATGGCGGATAACAACTTCACACTGAGTCCGATGGTTGGGGGAGCCCTGGAGTGTTGATCCCCGGAGACTGTGGAGAATCAGGCTGGCATGCCTGCAAGCTGCACTGTGGGGAAATCAAATGATATTGTTCTGCACATCTCCTCTGCTTCATGGGGAGCACAGTGAAGAGATTGTCTGCATTTCTTTAGCGGTACCCTGCTCATGCTGTGGCACATTGGCTGTTTCCTGCGACAACGTGTAGGATAGTCACAATAACAAGTGATGTGATTGGCAATCTGATTCCCAGCCTGAGCGATTAGCTGTGTGCAGTCACGGACTGTATAAATATGTAAAGCCCCACAAATTGAGAATCAATAGAACAAATACGAAACTCTTCCTCTGCCTAAATGTTATTTGCTGTGCATCAGCTCTCTCAAACATCACAAAAAGGCTGGATGTCATTTGATTCCCATTGATTCTTTGATACGATTTCAACCCCAAAACACACTCCCTCCAGTCTGACAAGCATTCCTGCACAGCTGGGATGTAAGCAAGTTATTGGCTGGAATATTATTCACGAACAGAAGATGATTTACCACCATTATGTGGAATGATACACAATGCTAAAGCTCTCCACAGCAAAGGTTATGGACATGTGGAAACTTCTCTCTGAATGAATTATTGAAGAAAAACATATTTTGCTACTTGTTTTCAAAGGAAAAACATATTTGTGCTGCTGACAGGCTCTGACATGTGAATGATTAAATGTTGTACCTGACTAGCTTTTCCCAAAATAACTATGTGTAAAGATGAAGAACAGGAGCAGAATCTGTGCGAGCGATTGCAGAGGTTAATGTGATTTTGAAAGATAAACATAAGACCATCACATCGGCAATCCCTCACTTGCAAATGACAAAACAGCAAAAGCAGCATTGCTCAGAGAAATGAATGCATGGCTTATCTGACAACCGCAAAACTGACTAAGGTGAAATTGCAGCTGCAGCCTTGACAGCAAACCCAAGAAATTCAAACAGATTACACCTGTCCCTGGACCACTGCACTGTCTTCAAAATGCGAATAAGATATGCCTGTCAGATATGAGCCAGCTGAGATCATCCAGCAGCAACATGACACTGTCAAAAGAAACAAAAACTGTTTGCATTCTTCCATCTGCCGATACACAGCTAAACATTTATTCTTTAAACAAACTGCATTTGAAAAAATGTGTGGCCTTGTGTCCAAAAATACAAATCTACTGTTCTCTGTGTTGTGTGTGGACATTTTTAGAGCGCTTCCTGTGGCAAACAGAGCTGAAAACCAGCGTAAATATCAGAATTGCTTCACGTATCGCAGATCATCAGTGTTCACCGACAGTGCCTCTGGTGTCTTTATTGATGGCACTTACCTCAGCCTCAGGCTATATGCATTCATAGGAGACAGATTGTCAAGATGAGTGGCAAGTGTTAAGGTGGGACCTTGACCAACTGAGAGGAAGGAACTAAGCAGACACCTCAAGGTGAAAAGATGCTTTAAACTCTTTCACAAAATAAAAACAAAAACACTGGCTAGATTTTTGCAGGTGTTTGAATGCATGTTTTTCCTTTTTTAGTGTGGTATAGATAGATAGACAGAAGATATACGTTTTTGATTCTGTGATGGAAATTATCGAATGTATGTAAGACATGTTAGACATTACATACGTATGTATTTCTCCTCACTAAGTGTCATCAACACAGTATAAACAGTATATCAATATCCAATAATTTACTCATTAGTGTTCAGTGATAGCATAGTCTTGGCTGATTTGCAGTGGGACCTTGGCTCAAGCAGCTGCCGCCAAAGCAGCCACTTCTGTTTATTAAGGATGAACTCACAGCGATGCAATGCGGCTGAAGATCCTATTAAGTCATGAAGATATGGTATTTATTGAGAGGACCGGTGGGTAAAGGAACAAATAAGCTAGAGGGGGAGGTAGAGGCACTGCTGTCTGTACTTTTTATGTGTTAGTTAATGAGCATGTGGCTCTGGGTGGTCAAAGAGAGACCAAGGTGTGAGCCACCGCTCACCGCGGTATCCAGCAGATGCCTCAGCAATGACAGCTGGCGAGGCAAATGGTCCAGAGTGCAAATATTCAAGGTAATTACGGAGTAATTATCCAGCATTGCTGCCATATGGAAACCAACTGAGTGCCATACATCTTATTTTCATCCTGAGATGGATCAGTTATTCATATATCAGGGGGTGGCATCTTCATAGGCAATTTGACGTAGTGGTGAACTTTGAAAAACGCAACCTCTCTATAAATCTATTTTAATATAAAATCACCCAGAAATTTTGCACACAGTTGAGTTGTGTGTTGGTGGCAATCCCAGCCTGGCCCCATGCTTGATGCACAGATAGATGAGTCAGTTATGCTAAATAGACTGCTCCCAGATGGACAAATTATTCATGCAAGCCTTAAGTTTTGTCGCAGTGGGAGGATGCAGGATGTACGGTCATGCTGACAGCAGGTTTGCGTCTTCATCAAGAGGACAAGGAAAGGTACTGCAGCAAGAAAAAAACTAGAGACGACACATTTTGCCTCATGTTAACAAATCGAGTTTCTAATTATTTTTAACATTGCTATTCCCATTTGTGTAGCTCATGGAGGAGACCACAATGTAACTAATAAGACACTGTCATTTTTTATTTAAAAACTTTTGTTTATCTGTTATTCAGTGACCTCTTCTGATCTCCTCCAAACTCTTGCCTCATATTTACCAATGAGTTTTTTCTTTTTTTCACATCAAAAGTGGACATAATGAACACACCACATCAGTGGAGTGATTCATTTTTCACACTTCTAGCAACAAAACCTCCTATGAGAACAGCTGTAGATGTAACCCCTATCATTGATCTTGCAAGGCATAGCCGGAGCTCCCAGCTCGCTGAGTTTTTGATGTTTCTGCCGTCTCTACACGCTGCTGAAATGCCTCACCCCCTGCCTGCAGGGCTGAGGAATCACCTGCTCCACTGAAACCAACACATAATCGCTTATCTACACTTGTCATGCTAGGCCCGCTACCTTTGCCGCTATTTGTCTTTAGATCTTCCTTGGATATCAGGTTTGAAGGCACTTGTTCATGCTCGCACAAACACACAAACAAGGAGCTTTCACGATGGTGTGTCCCCCACACATGATGCACATACACAAAAACATGCTCACACTTTGTATAATATTCTTTAAGGCTCAAATTTGAGTGTTAACATGGATGTCCTTCTTTAGGTGCATGCAGAGAAGACAGGAGAGAGGATGTTTTTCCATGCAAGTCAGATAGTGTCAGACTTTTAAAAAATAGTGAAGCACTCTTCTGAGTGAGGTTTAAGGTTATGAAAGTACCTGTGCGTATAGAAACTCTGCAGTCAGCTGCTGCAGGGTATCTGCAAACACTGGTGCTTAAAAAGTTGCAGCCCATGAAATATTAATCTCACTCAGATTTGTGAACGTGTTTGCAAATGGATCTCTTTGTTATTTGGCATTCCAAATTATCTGTACCGCTTGCATTTGGCCTAGTACAAGTTTGCCACCAGGTTGTTGCCAGTGCGCTTCCATGTATCATAATGTATGTTTTAGTTTTTCAGCGCTTTGGTCACACAGAAATGTCAGTCACAGAGGGAAAAGAAGGTGCAACTCTCACTCTCCAAGAATAGATCCTTATTCATTATTCAAAAGCGTAAGTCAGACATGCGCAGATCACCGAGAACCCCTGAAAACGTCTTTTAGCGACCAACCAAAATCCAGATTTTTTCCCCTCTGGCAAGCATTAATAAACAACTCACCATTTATTATTTAATCTTCATGAAAACGCAGTTTGCCGTTGCTTATTTGAGAGAGGTGTCTTCAACATAGGTTACATTTGTGCGAAAATGGCTCTTCTTCATTGATCAGCAAAATAAATGGATTTTCTTCGTCAAAAAGAGGCACAGGAGATCAACAATTGGCACCGGGCCGATCCAAATGGAAAATGTTCGGAGTGACAAATAATTACAGCAACCATTCATGACTGTCTGTCCCTCTGCAAAGCTTTGATATATTGTGTTGAGCCTCAGACGTGTGAGAGAACTGCAGTCCCTCGTTCTCTGAAGCTTCCTTTGTGTACATTCATCACAAGTACACAGGAAGATGCAAGCCCGGATTGATAACTGTTCATAAAGTGCAAAGCCCAAAACAGGCGTGAGACTCGTTCACCGAGGGAGCCCTGGGAGGCCCCTATCTGATGAATGAAAGAAAGGGGACAAGCAGAGCAACAGTGTGAGTGCAGATAGCGCTGGAGACACTGCAGGGTTATTGATGTGCTGCAATAAAACAGCAGGAGGCCTGTTAGTACAAGTTTCAGAGCTTGTCTCCATCTCCTTAAGACTATCAATCATAAGTACATTTATAGCCAATTAACAGAGGCTCGTTGCATCAAAGCACTTGGATACTGTTGCATCCCCTCCCCCACCCCCAAATGCCTATTACTGGAAAAAGATACTTTAAAAATGTTAATTTAAGCAAAAAAAAAAAAAACATGTACATGAATAGAAAGTGATCTGTGTGACTTGGTTGATGTGGATCTTCAGTGCTGTCACAGTGCTCTCCCTGGGAAAGGCGTCTCACTTCATATGGGAAAACGGAAGTGAGGCCCTTCTTCTTAAATTGTTAATAATTAAGTAATTAATTCTCATGCTACTCAGCTTCGCAGTTGCAATAGAATGAAAAGACAAGGAGGGAAGTCACGCAAAATGCTGGATGGCTGTCAGTGGGGTGTGAGATGAATTACAGGCTTATAGAAACTTTGAAGTATAGGCGCATACATCGATCCTGACATCCTGTATGCATCAGACTGGCCTCAAAGTACACATGAAACTGTCGAACAAAACCACAGACATTAATAAATGAACCCTATAACACTGGCTTCCTCTCTAAGGAATAAGATCACAGTCTGGATCTTACTCCCGTGATATCGTGCCGGCAATAACTTACTTTTTTGAATGTTGAAGCAGCCAGTCATTGCTTTTTAGATGGCTGCTGTGAAAACCAAAGTACTGCCTCCATTTAAAAAGCAAAACAACATAAATCTTAAAGCAGCATAAGTGGATTTTCTGGCCACGTGGGACCAGCTGTACAAGCTGAAAGGGCATGGACATATTACCATCACAAGTCTGCATTAAAATTAGTTTGTGTTTCTGGACACCTGGCAAATGTAAGTTGAATATTGGCTCTCTTTTGAGCTCTGTTTTGGTCTCCATCAGCTCTTGAGAGAAAGAGCTGCTTTTTTTACCTGCTAAATGCCCCGCTAAGTTCACAATGTGGTGGCTAAGCTCATGTTTTTAGGTGGTTTTGTGTGGCAGAAAAACTAAAAATGATCTAAAACTGATTTGCAGTGGAGTGGAGGAGAAGTGCAGAGCTTTGTGTTCGAGTCACCATGCTTAACATAACGTGTAAACATTTGATGCATTTTTATATGAAAATATTGAGTAGAGCAGCTTCAAAACCTTATAATATGGACTGTGCTACAGTAGATGTTTGTAAAAAAAACATATTAGTCTTAATTGTTGTAAGGTGAAATACTGTCAAGAATACTGGAAGGCATCCACTTTACACTTTGTGTTATTACTATCTTATTTAAGATTGTGGCTGCTCTCAGGAAATGTCCATGAACACTAACCTATTAAAATGACTGACACTGTTTACGTTACGTTTTAATGGTCTATCTGTGCAGACTGGCTGCAGTCAGGTTAGAGAGAGCTGCAACAGCTTTTTACTAATTTACACTGTGATTAAAATGTTAAATGTTAAAACTGACTTTTATCAGTCGGTAAGTGTCTCTATTTTAAATTAATGTGGATCAGCAGTTGAATTATCTCGATGGGAATTAATCAAAACCTTTTTGGAGAAGACACGAATCAATGAATCAGTCACTCTAGTCTAAGACAATCTTCCCAAGCACACAAGGGCACACAGGGACATCTCCACTTCTTTCAGTGCACGGTTGTTCAATTTTCTGGATGTATTGATACAAGCGAGATCGTGAATGGTGATCTAACAAATAGTCAATGTTTTCAGTGCGTTGTCACCTCACCACTTGTTGGCAGACTGGCAGAGTTTTGAGAACGTGGTTATCATTTATTCCAAAATATTAAACATCAAAAGTGCTGTTTCTTGCCCTTTCTCTCTGTCTTCTTGGCACTGTTGTTCAGACCTTTAAAATTAGATTCTTGTACTTTCTCGCATAACAAATATGTAACTTTTCTCCACTGTTGCACTTACTGAAAAGGCATATTGACTTTCTTTTCTTTTAAAAAAAAACTTTTTGCAACATCACTGACAGCTCTCTGACACTGACACTGACAAATGTTCATCTTTGAGAGGCTTTGGGTCATGATACTTTTATCACTTGGCTGGCCTGTAATATTGACACTGAGGTAACATATTGCAATATGGTACACACATTTGTGGGTATGTCTGTAAAGATTCTCAGTCATCCACATCATGGTCCTTTCTAAGAGTTCGAAGAAAATAAACTGGATTTGCTGGATTTGCTGGTGGGAAGTCCAGGCTTTTTAAACTTCTTGACTTTTGCCATTATGATATGATTTTGATAGAACTGGGAACAACCTAATAATTAAAGAATAAAGTACTTCCTGAATATCTCAGAACTGACCACTATATAGTAGATAATGATGAATTACCAGACAGCAGACTGGGGGATTCTGCAGTTCCTGACAAATCTTTAGGGCTCAAACAAAGTCCTTGTAGGATTGTCAGAGGACATCTGAAATTCTCTCCACCCACACCTTTCACTGGGGGGCTGCTTTCAGTAAACACCCAAAACCAACAATCTGACAATCAAGTTTGAACTTCTCAAGCCCTCTTTTTCCGTTCCTCTTACAACTACTTTTCTTGCTTTTTATGGGTGAAACCAAGTGCAACACCAGGGATGACTTTGAGGAGGGACTGCCAGAAAGTCTTTGCCCTCATCCTGGTTTTATTGCAATTATTATTACATCTCAACCATTTTTATAACAGCAGTTTTTTTTGGCCCAACCTTCAAGTGTAGCCATTGGGGTGAGGTGTAAACAGTTTTTGCCTTCAGGTGAGGTAGGACGACACTTTAAACAGTTGAAGATATTGCAGAAACTTTTAGGAATTTGTTCGTGTACTTCTTCCGTTTGCCGATTACTTTGTGGTAGGAAACGTAATTGCAGCCTGGATTATGTTCACTTGCTATGTTTTCTCAAGTGAAGAAACATTTCCATACAACAAAAGAGTTGTAGGGAGGTGGTTGTGAATGTATAGTCTTGTATAGTTTTGGTAGATTTGGTTTAGGCAACAAAAGCACATTTAAGTCTTAGCGAAAGACTGTGACTTGACTTGAAACAAGAGACAGGCCTTGTGTATTTTATTAACATTTAACTGAAGACACAATCTTTCCCTATCCTATACATAACCATGCTACTGTAGCTTAGATATTGTACGTGTGTACGTATCAACATTATTTTATGAACTTAAAAGAAATATATTTGCAAAATTATAGTACATTTCTTGAAATAGGGTTACACAAAAAGTTTTCATGCTTTTTGCAACTTCCACATTCAGCCAAGCTCCATCTTGCAAATTTGCATTTTCTGACAGCAGTAATGGTCAAAAATGTTGGCAAGTAGTACACCCAATGTCAGGCTTCAGTACGTTCCTTCTGAAACCCCTTGCTGATACTACAGACCCAACAACCAATGTTTCCTAGTGTTCAGTCTGTAATAACATATTCAGCTCTTTTTTGCATGGACTTGAGTAATGTGCACTCTCCTCAGGTTATGCTCCATCATACAAATCAGACAGAAACGTCTAATAAAGATATAAATCATGATGTCCACGTTAACAACCTTTCAGAATTTTTGGCTCCCTCCAAAGCTTCTCAGCCTTGGTGACTGGAACATCTTGTCTTGCCAGATCCTCCCTTGCAGCACCGTGCTCCCCTTGCAGGACAGCTGAAAAATGTGATTAGCTTCCAAAATGGAGCATAACGCTCGGAAAGTGAGAAATGTCAGCACCTGGCGAAGTGATCTTCCAGTCATTGATATTGATCAACAACACTGTCAGCTCCCCCGCAGATGGATGGTGGTCATTTAGCGCTCTGGGGCCAGTAAAGAATCTTAGTTATTGCTCTTTAAAATGTGGCCGTCTACTCCTGGGATCAGCCTGAGAGAGGCAGACAGAGAGGGAAGATTTCACAGAGAATCAATGTGACCGCGAGATGTGGATTTGACAGACAGTGAGTGAGATGTGGGTGAGTTATGAAAGGAAAAGGTTGGGAGTCAGTGGATGTGCTCTCTGGACAGGCCTCGGCTCTTTTACCCGCTCGGTGATAGACTGTGACCCTGTCAGAGGGCTGGAGTAGGCGGGGTTTTTTTCCTCTATATATATATTGTTAAAACTCCACAGTGATAAATTACAACATAGATTTTTGTACTGTCTTCACCTGTTTTATGAGTTAATGTATACCTATCCTTTCTTTTTTCTGTACCATTTACATCTGATGCCTGCCCACCTGTCATATAGTAATTATTATAGCCTTCAGTGCCGTGCGTTATTCCATAAGAAACAGTGTGTATGTGCAAGAAAGACCGAGAGAGAATCACACACTCACACACCCCGTCACAACCACCATCAGGACTTCTTTGACAAGGGCAGCAGCCTGTAATTTATTCTGATGCCCCCCCTCCTCACACACACACACACACACACCCTGCCTCCATCCACACCGCTCTGAAGGTCATCCCCCACACTGATAAGAAAGCTGAAAGAAAAGCATTTTCACAAGTGATAATCAACTGCTTATTCCTTCAAATGCCATGTCTGAGAAGTGGCTGGCAAAATTTCGCTGTAATACAAGCTGTCAGGTGGTTTGGTGTTGCCGGAGGGAGATTTGTTGCTGTAAGGTTTCATTCGTGGGGTGTTGGTCTGACACGGAATAGACTGAAGTTGTTTCGGCATAAGAGAAGCCCAGAGAGCACCAAAATGAGCCATAAAACTTGATAAACAATCGCTGAAGACAGGAAATGGCATTCACAAAACAGAGAGATTCGCTGAAATATATCTCCGGCGACTTAAGCCGAAGTGTTTGCGCTTGAGGTATTTCGAGGCCACACTCTCACGGTTAGTTTTATAGCTGATGTCGCATTCATCCACATCCTCGCTTCTCGACGAGTTATTTCAGTCAGATGTTACGCTATCCCATCTAAATATTTATTTATATACTGGCTGTATTTGAAGGCTCCTCTGTGAGGGTGCGTTTCTTCCTCTGGACTGGGGTTTACAGTGGCGAGAGACGAGGACCGTCTCTCTCACAGCAGCACAGCAAACAAATCTTCACGGATTCGATTCAGGATCGATTGCATGAAAACCACAAAGCAGCACAGCGACTTCAAAGAGGAAGGCAGATGAGCTACGTGTGGAGAGGAAGGAGGATGAAGAATGAATGATGAAGAAGAGTTGAGGGGGAAATCGATTGGACGCTGGGCTGTACCGAGAAAACATACGAGTGGTCGGATTACTTTGGCTTCATACACACTTGCCTTTCAAAGCCGTTTTTAGAAACATTTCACTTCCTTCAAGGTGTTGTATTCGTACCTTAACGGATTATAAAAATGGCAGAACTTTAAATCACCTCGGACTTGGTGTTCAAATGTTGTCATCCCTTTAATAAAGTCTGTGTTCACTCACACTGCTTAAAGCCAACTCCAGGCTTGTTTCTGACAATAGCTGGAAACTTTTAGAGGTTTCGATAGAGTTCACACAGACTGGAGCTCAGTTCAAGGCCGCCTCGCCAACGTTGCTATGGTGACATTATGACTGATAACAGTGGGAAGATTTCAGCAAGTCCTCCTAACTGCGAGACAAAACAGGTAATTTGCCAGTGCTGCCCCCATTTTAAAAGGTCTGTGGAAGTTTGGGCCACTAAAACTTTTTGGACAGTCTCGAAAATCTTCAATAAGTTCTGAAACCAGTACAGCGTGGTCTGTACTATGAAATTGGCAGTTTGAATGTGAAGTTCTTCTCTTTCACTCCAAATTAAATTCTGGTGGTGTTAAGGCAGTTCCCTGTCTTTGTACAAAGGGAATAGCTAGATTAATAAAGAAGAGGTTGTTATAACATGGAGCCGTTGCAGGCGATACTCAGTGAATGCTTTGTAATGCTAGAAAGCTGCAAAATAACTGAAGTTCCAAGACTTTATCAAGGATTTAGAGACCTTGCTCCAGGCTTTCCAAAAAACTGGAAATGTTAAATACATCACTTCCTGTGTGCTTGAGGGATTTTTCCACACTACAGCATTGTGATACAGGAAGGTTACAACATACAGTATAAATGCTTACGGGAATTGGCTGCAGGTTTACATCATATTATAATGTTGAAATATATCAGCAGGGCGTAACAGAACAACCACAATTTAGTCACATGAAAGAGATTAAGGTCAAAAACATCTCATCCAGCATTGCCTCAGTTGTGTAGCTATGTGCTGTTTGACATTACAATATGTTATGTGCATCTATATGAAAACCAATGGGAGGCAGCTCACACATTGATTAGCACTCTGGTTTGTGGTCATTAAGACTCCCAAGCGGCTTCCATTTACGGTTTTAAAGGCTAATCACTATCCACTCTTAGCTCATGTTGTAATTATTTCATTCGGGTATCATTTACTGTGTTGCACTAATTTTGATATTCTATTGATAGTAACACCTGGAATGAAATATACAGTATGATAGCTATAGAACGCCTCCCAAAATCAATCTGTGTTGGCTCACTGTTCAGCCTGCAGCCTGGTGAGATATTTCAATTGTAATGGACAGGAAACGTATGACATTTAAAAAACACTTTGCCAATGGTGATCATTTTATATTTTCATTGGCCTATAATAGAGGTTTTGGTAAATGCCAAATACATCAACTTGTCACCTTGAGTATGAAAATAGCTTTTGACCCCCTTTACTCAATGATAAGGCTGTCTGGACAAATACTTTCGGCATATTTCAAGGAACATTTTATGCCTCCGTGCTGGTGACAGCCGGGTGTTGTCTATTCATCTGTCTGTCCTAGTCTTCTGAATGCTATATCTCAGGAACGTCTTGAGGGAATTTCTTCAAATTTGGCACAAATGCCTACTTGGACTCAAGAGTTGAGATGATTAGATTTTGGCCTGGAGTAAATTTCATTTCATCGGGCACAACTTGTTGTAGAGAGCGCTTGATGGGTCATCCAAGATGGCTTTGATTTAGCTTTTCCTTCACTGCCTCCACACTGTCCAGTTCCAACCTAATCAAAAGCACTAGCTGGCCTTCCTCATCAGCTTTTGAGACTGCTGACCTCCGAACCTTGATGTCACCACCCACCCTAGTGCAGAACACTGGATTGAAGAGACTGATAAAAGATCTGCAGGAGCCTTTTGCACACACTAAAGGGTCTGAGTCTCCTCAGGAAGAACAGTCTGCTCTGTTCCCTCCTGAAGAAGGCCTCAGTTGTTGTTGCATTGTGTGATGAAGGTCTCTATCCCCTGTACTCCTCTGTAAAAACAGTCTCTAAGTGAAAACAGCAAGTTTCACACTCTAAGTTATTAACTGGAATCATACATGTCACGCATTCACTCGCCCTGAACTGAGAGGGGAAAAAAGCAATGTGGCACGGAGCACAGGTACTGTTAAAATAAGTACAATACAGAGAATGAATCAAACAAATGGCATATGAATGCTATTTTCTGAACAGAAAATGCAGCTTTCTGGACTTTCACTGGTGCTTTAGTTTTGGCAGGCAACTAAATAAATTGTGTTTCAATGAGATAGCAATCTTGAAAGTGATTTACTTGGACAAATAGAAAGTGGAGTGGCGAAAGTAGAAATTGATTGCATGTAGATGTGTATGCATCCTTTGTGCATGCAGGCTTACCTTTCAGTGAATTGCCCGCCAATACCATCAGAAGTACAGGTGCAGTGATTTCACTAATCATAAACCAAATAAATACACAATCATTTTTTTCTCTGCTTTTCTCTTCTCTCAGTTAACAAGAAGCTTCTTTTGCTCTGAAGTAAGATCATGTTGCTCACATGTGTGGCGTGATGAGGGGGGGGGCACGAGCGTGCCGTTCCAGGAAGAAATGTTTATTGCGACAACGCCACCCAGGGGAATTTCACCCCCGGAAACTTCTAACCCAATATATAATTGTTAGGCACACAGGTTCGTTTTACACCACAGGGCAGAGACAGTTCAAATTAATCAAAACATTTTATTTAATATAATGAAAAGAAACGAAACTAAAAACATGAACGTTTGGGCAAGATTAATTAAAATATAGGGCTGGGGCTAACCACAGCAACATTAACCAAAAAGTGGATCACACTCAAACCAAACCACCCGTGCTACCACCAAACAAAACACTCGTGAAGAAGAAAACCACCACCAGGGAAGGGGATGCTGCCTCAGGCCCACAGCACCTGCACACAAAATAAATGTTAAAAATCAAACCACAAACGATCTCAAACCTAAAACAATACAACAAAAAAAAAAAAAAGACAGGACAATCTACTAAATGTAACCAAACAAATAAACCAAAATACCATAAACAGAACAAAATTACACAAAAGAAATGAAACCTAACAGACTAAAAACAGTTCAGCAGGGCTCGGATGAGCCCCGTAGAGCAGGGCCAAACGCCTCCAGAGAGGGAGAGTATGAACGGTGCCGTGAAGCCAGAACCAGAGGGCCCGATGGAGCCAAAACGGGGGACTTCTGAACCCAAACAGCCTTTCAGAGCCAAAACAGGAAGGCTCAACAGAGCCAAAACAGCAGAGCTGGCCAGGGATTAATAAACCCACAGGAGGGTTGGCAATTATACGGGACTGCTAAAATGTAAAAAATAAATTTATTATAAAATAACACTAATTGATAATTGGATAATCAAAAATAAAACCCATACATACCAACTGGTGCAGCGTCAGCACGACCCCAGAGGAGATGGAGCGCCAAACGGCAAAATTCTGCAGCATAATATAAAAGTTAGCAGGGAGCCACATTGCACAAAAGAATTACGGACAAGGCGACTCACCACGCAGTTGCGGCGCCACAACCAAACACCCCGCGACGCGATCACTCCCCCCGCACACACACACAAGCGATCAGCCGCGCTGCGGTGAGGAAGACAAACAGTCCTGTATGTTGCGTGCATGAATGGATGGACGAGGAGACGGCAGCGCATCTTACCTATCTGGAGATGTTTATGACGCAAGGGCCGCCACGCCAATTGAGCCAGCCGTCACGCTGCTGCAGCCACCGGAAGGGCCAGGAAAGAGAGATCAAGGTGTGCTCCACCTGGATTTAAATACCTTGCTCTGCGCCACTGATCTGTCAGTGCGCCCTAGCTCAGGCGGCACAGTGCCATATAGTGGCGTGGAGGAACGAGACCTCCGGCCACACATGCAAACAGATGTCGGAGGCGCCTGAACCATGACACCGCAGCACTTTTCATTCAGGTATGTGAAGAGACTGTAGCAGGGAAAACAAAACAAAAAAATCCCTGGCCAAAAGAAACTGTATTGGCTCACCGTCAAGAGCTGTGGCAAGTGAGAGCTTAGCAGAGAAATACATCGCACCCCACAGGCTCCTCTTACAACTACATGAACATGCTGTTCCTCACACCTTGACGTCCAGCCCCTTCCTCTACTATCTCCTATCTTTTCTGAGACTTTTAGCAGGACAGCGTCAGACTACTTTGGATCGGCAGTGCTCCATGTTGGAGGCCATGTTTCACCTTCTTGAGGAAATGAAACCAGGAGAACTTGTTGTTTTGTTTTGTGTGATACTCAGAAACCTATGCTCGAGCCCTCATAGCAGTGTGTTTTTTTTTTTTTTCAGATAAATCCTTACTCATGCCTGACCAACTTTTGGAGCATAAGTGATGATACAGGCAAAGTTTTAAAAGCCCAAAATATCTTGGATGTCTTGTGAACCTGAGGAGACTTTACATAGACTCCTATATTCAGACTTCTATATTCCCCCCAGAACTTTAACATAAAGGAGGCTGAGCCGGGTCGCACTGCCTCTGTGAGCTGCATCTTGGAGCAGTTTTGTGGAGGCCGCTACCTCGCGCACACTGAATTAAAACAAGCCCGTCAAATTGAAGCGCCTGAATTCCAGGACAGCCCCTAGTCTCAGTGTGTTGGCTTTACCTCCCTCCCAGCACAGTCAGCTCCTCATTTGCTGTAAGCACTGTCATTACAATGCAGTCAATATACTAAAAAAAATACTGTATACTGTATACTGTGTAAGCTATTGAGCCGCCGCTAGGAAAGGCAGGCCCTTGTGAACGTACCTGTCCATTCAGCCTGCCAATAATAACGACTGTTCCTCAACGGCCGGCATCAATGTGAAACTGTAATTATTTTTCAAACTCATCTTCAAGGTCACATCGTACTAGATAATAGTTAACAAATCCTGAGACTCACCCGGCAGGAGAAAAAGCAATGAAACCATTGATTGAGGACGGATGAAAAGAAGAGCAAACAAGTGCAGCACAAAGGCAGATCTGCCCTGTAGTGTCCAATCTGTTCCACGTCTCATTAAAAAGGAATTCATACCAGACCCATGGTTGCAAACACACCATGAGGTGTTGAAAACATAGCACTGACTGAACACTGATTATTTGTTTGTTGACTGCCATTCTGTTTTCTATTCCTGTGTGTTTTTTCTTCATGAGACCAATTAAATTTTCATCCATTCATCCAATATTCAAAACCTCAACTGTATTACGCAAATTACACTTTGTGAGAACAACACATTGTAAAATGCTTAAACATTTTACAATAAAATGCTTAAACAGTTTCACCCTTTTCAAATTAAAAATGTAAACACAAATCTGATATACACTGTTAAATATTTAAGGTACTTTTCCTGCTGCCTTGAGGTGAGTTAACTGATCTTTATTTGAACAATCAGTTCAGTCACACCTTTTTAGTCACACTGGCTGTCAATCTAATGTTCTTTCTATCTTCACTTTCTCAGTTTAAAGAGTCAGAGTTTATGAAAATTATGCTACACCTTTAAGTGGAAAGATAAGGAATGTCATGGCACTCTTGGCAGCATGTTCATTCCACTCATGTCAAGTCGAAAGACCTAAGTGGTCTGAAAATAAAAACTAGGAATGTTCAGTTCAATCAACATGAAATTTGTTACAAGTTACATGTTTCAAGATTAAGTTCATGACAAGATGATTTAAATAACTAATGGTATTTATGAGCATCAACAGATGAGCTATTGAATGGACTGATCAAAATATCACCTGCATACATTTAAAAATCATGCTCAAATATATGAGTGCCCTGTTATCAGCACAGGCAAGAAGTTTAAATGCTGAAATGAAAATAGCTAGAGAAACTGGGCACCCTTGTCAAGAGGACCTAAATTTCTCAAAAGGAGGGAACATGATTCCATCTTTACATGCATATATATGTAGGTCCAATGCCAAATTTAGACAGTGGTTGAATAAATAGAATAATAACTAATGATGAAATAAATAAAAAAAAGGATGGTTCTATTCTACCAAATGTTTTTCAGCATCCACAGGAAAAAATATTCAAAGCCAGTTTGTTGTGTCAGTGCAGACTTTCTTTGTATACTCATAAATATATATTAATATTCACTCCATCATTGTTTGTATCTAGTATCTAGTTTCTACACTTCTGAGAGTTGCACAGAATAATTTGGATAATACCCAGTAGATGATGGTGAGAGCAAAGCTCCATCTAAACCAATTTTGGAGGAAAAATCATGTTTTTAGTGCGATAATGAAGATATTGACCAGCCGGCAATGAACCAGATAACTAACACATCAGTGAATGAAGCAGAAGTGCTCAGCATTTACATACTAATTTTTGAATTTATATACAAGAATAGGCATATGTTGCTCAAAGCCTGAAACTCCTCAATATTCATCACACATCTTCTGCATATTTCCATTTTTTCCTACATTAATAAACAAACAAAAACAAGCTTAGCGCTAGTTTTCAGGTTTGCCGGCCGTGTTATGTGTGAAGCTGGTGAGTATAACAGCATAAAGCATCAAACCCAAGTCGAGTGTGGCCCTGCACAGAGGGAGGAGGAGACAGTCAGAGAGGAACAGGGGATCATCTTTCATTCAGACCTATTTTCTCAGTGATCTTACACTTACACTTCTTTTTAGGATCACACTGTCAGCTCTGCTCCAGTTTTCTCTTAGAAAAGTGAGTAAAAAGTCTTCTCTTATCCATCATCACTTGAGTTAAGATGTAACTTCTATGTGTATAATACATCCACCTATAGATAGATCAAGGTTGGTAAATCACTTAAAACAAAACTCAAGTGCCTCAAGTAGTGGTCAAACTTCAGCCCCCTCACTCTGCAAAGTGTTGTACAGCTTTGGGTGACATGCTGATCAGAAAAGGTATCAAAAATGTGTTGAGCAGCAATTTATCGCAGCTATGTGCTGAAGACATTACAACATGCTAATTAGTGATCTTTATACTGTAGGTGTGTAATGCTTTATAACCAGCAGTACAATTTCAAACCTCTTTAGATATGAAATTGTCCAATTAAAACAGGAGGAAAATTGCCCTTTTGCCCTAAGCAAAAGAAACATGAATTGTACAGAGAAAGAGCAGATTTGAGGTTTAGGATTTGGCGTGATAAGAGCTTTAGAGCGCATAAAGAGGCTCGTGTTACAAAGCAAGCTTAAGATTGGCTGATGCCTTCGCTGATGTTGGCGCTGATAACGATACAGTAAGACACCCACATGAATGATTAGCTTTTGTCTTGTGCAGTGCGCTGCAGGAAGGAAGTCTGAGTTTTCTTGTCCAGCACGGGCGGTCGAAGACTTCAGACTAAGACAGGAGTGGATGTTAACTGATTCTAACAAGAAGTTAGAGTTGTAGGGGATCTGCTCCTAGAGGGAACGGAACTTTAAAGTGCAGCAAGCACAGCCGATAATAGATAAAGGGACGTTGTAGGGCAAGTACAACAGGGTCATGCTGCACTTGGTCTTGGTAGAGACCAAACCTCAAAGGAACAAAATAACAGCCCCAGAAAGTGGAAATTGATTGTAGAAAAAAAATCCATCACCAAGAGAAAGTAGCAAAGTGCAAATTGTGCCGAAGCTGACCAGGGGCAAAGAGGGCTGAAGGAGTAAAAAACCACAGGGTTTCATGAAAGTTCGGAGTACGGTGGCATCTATGTTTATTTGAGCAGAATATGATGTGCGAGCATCACCATGAATGCCTGCCAGTGTCTAGGCTGCTGTTTGTGTTTGGATACAGCAGCACAGGTACACATCCTGTCAGGACACAGAGTTGATCTTTCTCTCCTTAGCGAGCGAACCAAGGCAAATGAATTATTAACCTGCAACATATTGCTTTGCATGTGCGCTTGGACATGGCAGGAAATAACTGTTATTAAGTATGAAAAGGTTACGGCAGCTGGGTGAGCACAGGTCAGACAATGACAGGGCTGTTGGATGTGCAGCAAACGCATCACCACAGCAGATCAGTCAGTAGAGGACGCAGATGCGATGGAATCGATTGGGGAGGTCAGGCTGGCTGGACATTCACATTATCCTCCCAGTATCTCAAAATAATACAACAGCATAGAGTTGCTACTAGTTTCACCATCAGTAACTCAAAGAAACAACTCACAAAGAATTAAATATGATGCACCTCAGTCTTAAAATGTTCATGGTATAATACCGGTTGGCAGTGTGAATGCAAACTTTTATTTTTCTTACAGAACGAAGTGAAAGCATGAATGATTGTTGGTTGATAACAATGCCAAATAATCACTAATATCAATTATAGTATCCTGTGTTTCTGTGCGACTAGTGAGAACAGTGACGGTTACTATTTGACTTTAGTATCAAGAGGGGATTACTGAACAGGCCTCCTGAGTACAGGCTGGGGGCACTCAAGACCAAATCCTCTATAAGAAGTGACTATTAACATTTCTTCTTAGAAGGTCACTCAAAAAATACAAAAGGATACCTAATGACCACAAAACAAGTCTGCAGTAATTTTTTTTTCACAAAAAATACATACCCCCCCCCCCCCTTGCCTGACTCTCTTCTCACCCCTAATCATTTTTGTACAGCCCCGTAGATAAACTGAAACCTCAAGCCGAGGATCCC
This sequence comes from Scortum barcoo, assembly GCA_023238725.1. Lineage (NCBI taxonomy): Eukaryota > Metazoa > Chordata > Actinopteri > Centrarchiformes > Terapontidae > Scortum > Scortum barcoo. Next base: position 7,268,403 of record CM041544.1, read on the forward strand.
AAGTATGCCCAGTGGAAGCCGGCTGTTGTGAAAGTGCAGCCACATGCACTCAGAGTTTACTGAAGAAGTTAGGGATTCATGCTCAGGGATTACAGGCTCAGCTGGTGAGTCTCTCTCAGGAGAAAAAAAAATGATCCAAAATATGCAAATCTACTTCATTCCTAACACAGAAACTGTGCATCAAATATGTGGTATACATTATGGTACCAGTTTTATGTTCCTGATTCAGTTCACTCCCCGCTTCCCATCTAAATTAAGCAGAGATGGTACAGCTTCGAATCTGTGAAAAAAAAAACAGAGACTCTCTCACATCTCTCTGTGTTAGTTTGCTTAGCGTGTCCGTATACATCTCTGCATGTGCTTAGTTTCTTCATGGTCTTTTTTTTTCCTGCACATTTCTGAGCATGTGACCTTGTCCAATCGGTTCCAGAAGACCAATTTCTTTACATTTTGCAGTACGTTCAAGTTCTAAATCATCTGCAGGGTTTGTTGCTGGGGAGGAATGTAAGTTGGATTAGATGGTGGGGAATGGAGCTTGTGTATGAAGGCTTCATCCCACAGCACCAAGAGATGACTGGACATACAAGCTCATATTGATTTGGCAGCCAGACATTACAATATATCTCACTTGTGTTGGTCTTAGGAGCTTTCATGTTCAAAAATCGCCATATAACATGTGCAAGTCTAGGCTTACCTCACTGTGTAACTCAGTAGGTGTTTTATTGAGGACTTATAGGCCACTCAAGTATTCATATTTCTCATTTAACAAGCAAAAGCATATGTGCAAGGGGACATTTGATTGACACTTGAATTCATTCACATTTCTCCACAGTCAGTCACAATAGGCAGCAGCCAGCAGGCATCCCGACCTCATGCGGCGTGGCTGCAGTGATGACGAGTGCCCAGCAGTGTTTCTGCGAGGTGCAGCGGCTTTAATGAGAAGGGTGAAATGTAAAGGCTTTGTGCATCGTACAGCCTGAGTGCAAGTTGAGAGACGTGTTTGCGATTCCGAAGAAAAGCCTTTTGATATAGAGGAGCTTGTCTCTGGTGTGTGGGTTCAAGAAAAAAAATTTAAAAAAGTTGTGTGTTGAGTGTAACGAGAAGTTGCACATAAACAAGAAAAAAATCAAAACGAGCCCAAGAGATGTTTTTATTTGTATTTAGCTGTCAGAAAATGCAAGAATGGAAAAAAAACTGAAAACAGGGTGCCTGATGAAGACTCTTCTGGATCAACCTTTGAGTTCTTGCAGGCTTTCTCCCACCAAAAAGCGTAGACTTTTATCAAATTATCAGGTGTGGCGCTCAAACAACCTGTGCAAATATTAACCTCTGTGGTGAAGACGTTCTCAACAGATGAACTGTTTGGTAATTGCCATTCTCAGTATGAACAAAAAGGCCGGTCATTTCAGCTTCAGCGTGTTTGCAACCCATCTGCCGTGGCCTGGAATGGCTTCAGCCCCGACTGACCGGTACCACAATAAGGTGACACACAGGCATTACCTGCTCTCGCTGACAGACCGTGACAGTGGCCATTATCAGCTCCCCTAGCAGTGTCTGAATAGACGGCCCAGGTTATTATCTGGTGGAGTAGTTGGCTTTTGGCTGGAAGGGAAAAGGAATTTCAGACAGCTGGGGGAAAGACACACAGTTTTACACTTTCAATAGATCTGTAGCCAAGGGAGAAATTGTTGCAGTCAAAGCTACACGAGGCATGCAGTTAGTCTCATTTTCTCCAGACCACTTACGGATTTACCTGTCTTTACGGGGAAATAGCTTAAATATGGGACGTTTAAAAAACTCTCACAAGCTCATTTAAAGTTTTCCGGCGAAGGCTGTTGAGCACTTTCGCGGCTGCAAAGAAGAAAATATAGGATAGAAATGTAGATGTCAGTTAAATTATCCTCATTTTACTTGGCATGGAAATAAAGCAAAATGTATAATTTGAAACTAAAAACCTTTGTTAACAGACAGTGCAGCCACAGATCACCATGACTGTAAATTATATAACGAAGTGTAAGATAGAACAAAATGCCTCAGTATTACTATATTACATTAGCTAACATTGGCCACCATCATATACCAAACCGACTACAGCTGTAGCAGCTAAAATGTTGAGTGAAGTTAACTGAGAGAGGATGCATCTTTTTGCTTATGAATTATTCTGTTTGTATCTAAACGGATATATATGGTGTTTTAAAAGTTACATAGCCTCACTTTAAGGCCTTACTGTTTCTCAGTCTTTGAGAAACGACCCGTGAGGACAAGACAGTAAACAAGGCAGTTATTGTGCTGCATATTTCCCCTTGCATCTTACCTGAGGCCAGTTTTAGCAGCTTTCTATTAAGCAGTCTTAGAGGGTGTAGACCTGGATCAAAGATAAGACCACTTTATCAGCCGCTTTCATCTCTATAAAGTGCTTTTGACAGGAGCTCCACGGGTATTCGAGCACAATGCTCAGACTGTTTTTTCTTTCCATCCACAGAGAAAACAAGCTGCGCATTTGCTGTCTATTTTGTAAATGTCGAAGTCTTATGTGTTTTTAAGATGCTTCAGTCATTTATTCAACCAATGCTTACTTTCCAAAAGTAGAATTTTAACAGCACTATTATCATGACCTGCATCATAATGAATCTTTATCTCAGTCCTAATAAATGATGTCTTTTTTTTCCAGTCCTTATCATAGTACAGGTTTTCCTTATGTCTTTAAAACTGCATGTAATCTCATTACTGTTATCCCTTTTCTCAAATTAGTTGTAATACTAGTCCCAACACTGATCATCGTGTTAATTTGGGCAAATAAGTGCATTTTGAATTTTTATTTGTTTTGGGTTAAAAACATATAATGTCCTTAAATTTGGTAAATAACAGTAAAGATTATATAGCATTATTATTTATGACTCGCCACTATTCCATGTTCGCTTGTGACCACAACAATCCTAAATGTTCCATTTCCCCCGATTGCTGATGACATCAATTCAAAACCAAAATAGTGTGACAAGAAATGATTCTGAGGGCTTTATATTACAGGTGCTTAAATTGCCTCGGCCTCTGGCTATTTCCTGGTAATGAGTATAAATGAATTGAAAAATGTAGATGGACCTGAACCGCCAGTGGAGAAATTGATTCCACAGTGGCTGACATCTCCATGCCAAAAACACAGGTGGATTAAAAGAGGCTGAGACTGTGGGCACTCTTGGCAGGGGGGTGGAAGGACGCCCACTGCGCCCTCCACTGACCCCGCTGTGCAGTGGCAGCATGCTCTTTGGATTAAGGAATGACTTGAACGCTCTTTACTTGATCTCCCTGCTATAGCCGCATGCTTTCAGGTAGAAGTTTTATTCATTGTTTTACCTCACTTTAGTACAGCTCCTTTGTTTAAAAAAGAAATGCTATTGTTGAATTAGAATTATCAATATACATTTAGGTCCAGCTGATCTGAATGACAGCTTGAGTAATGGCCCTTTACTTAGACGCATTGCAGATGTTTGTGTTTTATGTTTTCATCTGATTTCTTATGCATGAGTCAGACATGTGCTGTAAATTGTTTCCATATTTCTTAAGTGCAGATGCAACAGTAATCTATGTGGCGTTAATCAAAATAAGTAATTTAATAATTTAATAAGTAATTTGTTGCCAGTGTGGAGAGGAGGGCCACTTCAGATGAGCTAGCTGTAATATCCCACAAGTTACGCCAAATTGGATGTACTCCCATGAACTACTTACCTCCTTACATTTATTGTCAGTGAACAGAGTCAATTTTCACCCCCCATCTGCGGAGATTTGTCTGGCCTTAATCTGACTCTGCATTTATAGTCTTGTAAGAGCGAGGATTAATTTTGGCAGGCCACTCGCATAAATGCTGCATAATTATTGTCATTCAAATGCCTCCCGTCTGACTTCTGAAGGGGAACCACCGGCTTAGCTGCACTGTCTGATCTCCCAGACACTGACAGAGACATTTTAATGGAACAAGAGTGATGAGAGTGATGTGTATTAGCAGTATTATTAATAATAGTAGCAGGGAAGTGTGTGAGTTTTTATTGAAAATCAACACATGATGCGAATAAAGAAAGAGCAGCTCTGCTAACACTAAACGATGATTACCCGAAACTGAGCAGCGCTGCTACATCAGACAGGAAAGGCCACGTGTTTAATGAGCAAGGCCATCATCTGGTAGGTAAAATGATAACGACACGAGATGGAGCCACATCTATCTCATTCAGCCCAGCAGGTGATTGACTGATTGGTCACATTGCACATTCACTTTTGCAGTCATTCATCAGGGCAGAAGGTTGCAATGGCAGGAAAAAAGAAAGCCCTCTGAGAGATAACGAGTTCGGACAAGTCGACGTGCGTCCGCTGCGCCTGCTAATCAAACGTCTTGTTTCTTTTCGAGAGAGATGTAACACCGGCCATGTTTGAGCATTAAATAACATGATTAAGTCTCATGAATTGTTATTCAAATTCAAATTTTTCGAGCAAGAAAATGCCCCTCCAAGTCATGTTTTTGTTAGGGTAGATCCACCATAAACTACTACAGTTCATTTTAAGATGATAGGGGGAAGTAGGAGTTTGTCTTTTAAAATCTTCTAATGAGGCTTTTTTTTTTTTAATCTTTGAAGAACTCCTCCAAAACAGTTGCACCTCATTATGTAAATGCTGTGATATCCTGATTACGGGAGATGGTTGGTAACCCAACGGAGGCAGCATATAATTTCCTCTGATGGTGGTCAAAGAACTGTGGAGAGGACTCTGACAAACGTCGGACGTTAATTTGAGGAAGTGAGTGAATCTGAGCTTGTTAAACTGCACCTGTGGCGATTATAATGAACAGAAGAGTGAGGACGCAGGGCACCGAGATGGCAGCAGAGGCGCGAGGAACACGTTTAACTTTTCATTCTAAACTCAACTCACTTTTTAAAAATTAAAAAAAAAAAAGACGTGAAAGGATCAAAAGATGTGAGCGGACATGTAGAGTCACAAGTTTGGTGCTTAATTGCGTGAAATAAAATGTTATTACATTACATGCACCCGTTTTAATGGCGTCAGTTCCCTCATCCAACACTTAGAGAGAATTAGCAGATGGTGAGGAAGTGCTAAAAGCCACTCTGAAGTTGTGTGATTTAGATACGCTTAATGCACATTTACACTTGGCAAGAGGAGTTCTTCAGAGCAGAGGTGGGCACATTATAGATCATGCATAACAAGAAGGCCTCTCTTCAAGTTTTTGACTCCAAAAATTTCAGTCACTTTATCACTCCTCCTTCACTCTGGGGACAGCGGCGAGGATGTTAGTCTGCGTACGACACCAGTGCCAAACTAATTGCCAGAAGAAGCTGTCTCCGTAAGTCATTAAAACAAGCGCTAAAGCAGATGTCAAACGGTGCATATTTTATGAAATACCTGGAATGTCACTGTAGATCGTAAGGCAAATGTACACGTGAAACACTCACTTTAATCTAAAGCATACAGTGACTCAAAACTATTTTCCGACTCCTTGCTCTGCACCAAGAAACAAAAGCTTGGAATAAATTTATTCAGTGCTCTCCCTGTCTGCTGGAGCTGTAAACACACACCTCTCTATTCTCTCTTTCTAAGTGCCAGGATGATGGCAGAGGAGAGGCTTTTCAGGCTGACTTTCCTCCAGCAACTCAGTCATTGAAAACAATATGTGAAAGCTGGGGGAGTCCAGCCAGACAAAGAGCCGCCGTCTACAGCTTGGAGCAGGAGGATCCTTCCCTTCAGGCCAGCTGATGCAACAAAAAAAACAAAAACAAAAAAACACAAAGTGTCAACAATGGGAACAGTGTCCTGGGGAGACTGGGGATTGAGGACATGCTCAGAACGCCTCTTTTTCTGGGTGAAATATTCAATGTGAAGCACATGCATCGCATCTCATGAAGCTTTTTTTTTTCTTCCAACAAAATGAGACTGAAATGAGTTTTTTTTTTTTTTTTTTAGTTAGAGGGATCGTGAAAAAAGAAAATGGCTTCTGTATTAACTGTGGGGCAGACTAGCCTGTGCTCCCCTTCGGCGTCATTTCGAGCATTAGAAACTCAAAAATGTAGGGCAGACCTCCTTTACAATTCCACCCTCCCTCCCGTCTGCATCTTTTGGGCTAAAATGAGGTGTTCAAATACCGCTCCAATGACTGGCTTCTCCTCCTGCGCCCCCCACCGCCATGAAGCAGGACTAAATGCGTCTTCCAAAAGTCGCACACAGAAACGCTGAAACAATAGCACCCTTCTCTTGTAAGAAACACCTTAAGCAGAAGTTGTAATGAATAATTCTTCTAATTTTCTTCTCTGTCACTGCATATAGTTTAAACACCTACTCAAAGCAGGTTGCTGCTGACAGACTGTCTCTCAGTCCAACTGGCCCTTCTCTTTTGTTCCATGTGTATCTATCTCATTTTCCCTTATCTAGCCAGCACCAAACGCCTCTGGCACGCGACAATGGAGATTGGGATGGGTGGTCGAAATCGCTGCATTGGCCCAGCTTCCGTCTCATTTTCAATGTATTTAAATATGCGATGGTGCTGCATCGTTGCCAAAAACCACACTGGTTATGTTTATGGACGCCTCAGAGCGCTAGTGCCTTTGGGTGGTGTCCCTCTGCCTCTCACACGACTGCGAGCACTGACTGACCCAAATACATTGTTTTGAGAAGCGACGGCACACTTTCGCTGAGAAAGTGATTCATGCATCATGAGCGACCCAATGCCAAATTAAACGGTTTGTGTGTGAATCTCAATTGGGACATTGCTCATGTTTGCTGTACCCCATTGTGATCCTATTCTGTTGGCTGGAAAGGGATTCAAAGCGAAGGGGTTCTTTGAATTCTGCTGCATCAGGTGCAATTCTCACACCTCATAGCACACACTTGGCCATAATACATCCATCGATCATCCAAAGATTGATAATGAGCATCAGTAACTCTGTGGTAACCTGACCAGCTGCTGAGACCCGCTGATTATAGCTGCTGAGGCTTTCAAATCTCACTCCCCGGCGTCTACTCCATTTTGGAACAAACCCCCCTCTCTCCCCCATTCCCTCTCGCCCTCCTCCCTCGCTGGAATTACACAACACAAATTTCTGGCTTTCCGAAAACTCACTGACTACTCTGTTTTGGAACCAAATCTGCTCTGCCCATTGGAATTTCAAAACACTCCCAATCTCTCTGCCCCCACCATCTTGCATCTTCTGCTGCTTAACGATGGAGGATGGTGCTACAGCACGAGCCAGCGAGCACATTTCATTCTCGAGCCAAAAAGGCACATGAAAGAGAGATATTTCAAAAGTATTTTTCACAGTGATATATTATCTCCTCGCAGCGTTTCCGTCGCATCTCTGCCCCAGTTAGCTGGCTTCCTATTGTGAAAATATCACTGTATTGTTTTTAAAAATCACAAGCTCGAGCCCTGTCAATACTGACAACCATCACATGTTATGTAGTGAAATTTGTTGACCCATAAATCAGTTGTTGGGGGAAGGGTCGAGTTTTGTCAAGGAGACGGAGGTTTATCACCGGACAGCAAAGCCTCTCCCATCTCAGCAGGATTCAGAGACAGCATATGAGACAATGTTAAGGCAATAATAAGGCTGGTGGTTCTTGTTTAATATTAGATAAAGCAGACAGAAGATAAAATACTCAGAAGAGAACTAGAATTCAGTTTCAATGGACTGTTAAGCTCTCCTACCTTAGTTTAGCAGCTGTAACCAAGCACAGCAGGCCTGTCAAGCTTTGGATTTCTCAGCATGTTAAACTGGTGTGTGCACAATAAGACCAATACTCTGTATATAAATAGTTTGGAGGGATGGACTTTTTCTTTCATGGCCTCAGACCAAAGCCAAAAGAGAAACAGTGTGTTAAACTGCTCTGATGTCAGATACAGTGGTTAGCATGTCTGCCTAGTAGCTTTTCATTCCTGGATGCACATAACGCCATAAATACATTACTTTGTAACATGCAACATGTTAAGGTGGAAAATTAAAGTTCCTGTCCATAAAAACTGAAGTGGGGAATTTAACAGTCCACCATGCCGAGCTACTATTACCTGAAGGCTTAAACACATCAGTAAAATCTCCTTTTTGCTTTTTTGCTTGTAACAAAAGAAGTGATAAAAACTGAAAATATAATAATGCAAGTTAAGCAGCCAAACAAGCTTATATTATGTCAGCAGTCCTATTTTGTCTTTGTCCTTGTCATTCTTATTCCAAAAACAAGCTACACTGCAGAACGAGAGTGTTGCCGTTTCTAAATTCTAGCGTGTTATGTAGTGCATACAGTTATAGCACTATATCATATCCCTTTTACAGGGTTCTCACTTTAAAATGAGTCACCTGGAAACATTAAAAACACTACCGGACACAGCATTTTCCGCTGGTCACCGGTTGGAGACATTAAATTTTTCACAGCGGCTGCACAATTAAACCTCTCCTCTCCTCACTGTTCCCAATGAGGAATTCTACTCCATAAAACCTGATGACCTCGACGGTCTACATATTTCTCTATCTCCAGTCAGTCAGAGTTGATTTACGACCTTGCTAATGTTCCTCCTCTACCTCAGCTCATTACTACTATGGGCAGACTTTAGAATACATGTACAATGGTAAAAGCTATAATGATTATAAAACAAACGTATCCTCCACACGCTAAGTGATTAATGGGCACTGTCAGTCACGGCGCAACATTAGTGCAGCCATTTACCAAGAACTGTGTCTTGTAAGAGCTCTGGAGACAGGAAGGCACATCCTGCTATCGTGTTTTGCTCGCGCAGGGTGAGTTATTGTCGAGAACTATTGGAAATATCTTGTATTCCAGTCAACCGGAGTTGTTTGAATACGTGCTCTGACACCGAAGCGGAGACACCCGCCATGTGATAGTTGATAACACTTTCATAACAATAGCAGCGCGCGAGATAAAGTTTTCTCCCAGTGGACTCGGGAGAAGTTTATCTCATCAAGTTTAACCTCTCCATTCACAGCAAACAAAACACAACACAAACTCTTGCACAGGTGCACACACACACAATCCTGCCTCATTAAGCTAACTAAGCAGTCGTCCTCAGGAAGAAAGGTGAGCCGGGGCTGTGCAGTTTCTGCCATTTATAAACTACTTCCTCAAATTAGCCGGGTCCCCTGTGAGGAGAGTTGGGAAATGTGCCACTGAAAACGTGGATCCAGAAGCAGCCCGGCTCACTGCTTTGAAAAGGAAGAAACACACAACTTGAACGTTCTGCGGTCCTGTTTTCCGGGACACTATAATAATCTCTTGTCCGCGGTCGCTCCTTGCAACATAATGATGCAAGATGGCGCTCGTCATTTGTCATTTGTGATTCTCAATTCTCAAAATTCTTCAGTTTTCTTTTTAACTCGTGGAGAATCTTTCAGCTGCAGGGCTTGTGCTGTATCTAATGGTAGTCGCCTCAGAACTCATGCAGAAAAAAATAACACTTACCCAAGATGACTATGCAGCAACCTGGAAAGAAAACAACTGATAAGTGATAGTGCTGCTTGCGAAAATGACTTCAGCTCCAAATGACCTTGACGAGGAGGCAGCGCACACGGACGACTTCTTATCTTCGTCTTTAGTTACGATTGTGCACAGTTTAATTAAAGCCGTGCCTTTCTGTGTACACAAGCAACCTTGAGGGAGCATGCAGATATTCTTTATGGGTAAATGGACACATCACGGTTGCTCTGTATTCAATTAATCAGAGTGAGGGAACCACAGAGAGGCCTGCGCAAACAGAAAATTCATCAATGATTTCAAATCCAATAAGACTGCAGACAAATCACTGTCTCACAGTGAGCACCACTGGCTTACAGTTCTGTTGTTAAGCTTCACATTTATCATAATACAGTGATTTTTCTTATCTTCAACAGCTCTATGCTGCTTTCAGAAAGAAGATTCATGAGTGTACCAAAATTCATAGAGGAAACCCGGAAGCTAACTTCATTCATTTTATTGAAAGAGCCACAGTCGTTGATATTGACTTAGAACCTCCGCAGTTTTATTTTACCATTTCTTGAAGTCTGTTTGTTTTTAGTCACTCAACATCATTCAGCGCGCAGCGGCAGAGTCCATCAGACTGTACTCGGTGTGTCTGGGTGGAGAGTAGACAGGTTAACAGAAAGCCTTTTAGGAAAATGTGCTGCTTAATGAGCTCATCAAAACATAGCATCCCAGAGTGACACTAACTCCACTGCCACTATCATCTCAGCATTTGCTGTAAATAAGGGAAATTGCCACTGGGAGAAATGCGAAAGCCCGCAGTTGAAAGGAGGCAACCGACAATATTCATAATATCACAAATTTGTGTTTTGCCAAAGGTTGCATCAGCATTTAAGATGCAGTAAAAAAAAATGACACATGTTTACGAAGATGCCTAGTGTGTGTCAAAGGTTGCTTGCTACCAATGACTCAACAATTACCTCATCAGCTGCAGAGCTTTCTGTTTTTTGAAGACCCACTTTTTTTTTTTTTCAACCCAAATCTCACTGCTGATGGAGGTAATGAGCAGGTCTTGCATTTTTGCATTTCCAGCTGCTCAGCAGTGGATTGTACTACTATGAGTCAGTCAAAGGCGGCACAACACCGTTTGTTCTCAAGACAAAAATGACAAAGCATCTCCACAGCAGTATCACTTTGCACGGCAACACATCAGCTCTTCGCTTAAGACTTTCGCTGTACTCGGCTGAGCTCCCTCGTGTTTGCCGTGATGTGACTGATCATTTTGTCATGTATAGGCCACCGTAAGCCTTGTCTTTAACAGGGATGGATAAAACTTAATGCCACTGTCACAACTGTCAGCAGATTTTGTTTTTTTTCTGCTAAATACTAAGTCCTGTCCAAGATAAAGCACCTACACTCCTCCTACATGGATAAAACAAAAGTCCCTGGGAGGTATTTATTATTTTCCTTTTTAATAAAAAGAGCTCCCTGATTGCTGCTACAAACTGCGAAATAGGAATAAACTCCTGACATAAATCCTCTAATGTCTAATTATTTGTGCCGGATGGGCTGCAGTGGGAAATTATATTTACACATTTCATCTCACAAGTCCAAAGCTGTTTTTCAGACTAAAAGGTATTATGATGGTAGTCACCTCAGAACTCATGCATAAAAAACATAAATGGTGATGCGCTGTGGTGCTGTGGCCCCCCACCTGTTCTCATACTGGGGGAGGCTTATATAAAAACAAATCTGGGCTCACGAGCAGTGATCATAAGCGCTGTTACTCGCTGTGCTTTTCTGTGTAAGGTAGCATTTGGAGAGACATAAGAACCGCCTCGGTATGTTACATAACAACATCATTTGAACTTTAGGTTTGATGCTTTTAAGGGGGGACGTGTTAAACGCTCGCAAACAATTCTTCGCGTTTGTTTTGCTCCGTGGCGGGAAGGCAAAGTGGCCGGACTGGTGGATGCATAAATGTATGATAACACGTCCGTCAGGCTGATTTCCTGGCTGATTGTGGTAATAATGATGTGGCAATCGTTCCCTTCCTCTCTGTTGCGCGGCCCACCCACATGGGACTCTGGGCGAGATCAATCAAATGCAAATACCGTTAGATCCAGGTCTGCTTTGTAGTCAACAATTCTCTGTAAAAGCTGTCGGCGAGCCTTTGTCTCACATTTGACCTGATGTCGTGTCAAATAATAGCACAGACGCTGGCATTCTTTTAAGTATCAGAGCTGCAGCAGCTGAAATGGCCTGCACTTCCACCAGTATGGGTGTCTGGTGGGGGGTGAGGAGGTGAGTCTGCCCACCCCCCCCTCTATTAGATAATAGCCCCATGGGGAGCAGCTTAGCCTATCCACTTCATGTTTCCCATTTGGTGGTTAGAACACTGATGGGGATGTTTAAGGATGGGAAGCCTTAACGCCCCCATTTGTTTTCCTGTAGGTAATCGATGGCAGACTCAGGGTTACAGCTAATGTGATTTATGTGTCCTATTTCCACCGTTATGCTTCATGTACAAATTGTCTTTGGTGATGTAAATTCCCCAATCTTTTCACAACTTGCTGACACTGAACCCCGGCTGACAAACCCAAGTAATTAATCCACGTTTGTGTCCACTGCTTTTTTTTTTTTTTTCTTAACCCTCAAATCCAGATATGTTGCGTCACTGAAACTTGACTCTTTCCTTAACACTCGTCAGATGCGAAGGCAGGTAGAAACATTTCACCCGCATTCCCTTTCGAAACACAGTGACATGACTCATGATAATTGTAATTGGCAGGTAGTTCCTGTTTTGGATTTCATTTTAGCGTGGTGGCATGGCGAAATTAATCAAGCTTCACTCTTTGCTATTAAGTAAATCATCTGCAGTCTAAACACAAAGGAAATCAAATCAGCCCATTCATTCACTGATGCATACCCTCGTAATTATGCCACTACCTGCAGCACTTAAGTGTACATTCATATCTTCTCTGCCTCGCTCTGCTGGGGGAACATCGGCGCAATAAACATGGGTTGTGCCAGCAAAATGCACTGTGGGTTTAAAAATTGCATAAGAAAGATACAGGGCATTTGGGTTTGTAAAAGAAAGGCGTAGCACTCAGTTAAAAGCCTCGTAGACATTTGATTTCTGCAAAACTACAAAGGTTGCCTGTTGATTATACAGAAGAAAACAGGAAAAATGTACGGTCAGAGAGGTGCTATAAACAGAGAGCACAAAAGGGGACGGGAAGAATGGGCTACTGATTGAACCAGCAATCGCAATCAGCCAAAAGGAGAAACTGCACTTGAAAGCCCCATTCTTTTACCACAGTGGAAAAGTGTACTTTGTTTTGAAAACATATTTCATGCTTATTTAAGCTGAGTTCAAGGTGCAGCTCACAGTGTTGAATTTCTCCCATGATATCTCCTCTGACAAGATGAGAAAACATGTTTCTCAAGCTGCTGCACTCGGTTGTCAAGGGAACGTTTCTGAAAATGGAGTGCACTCCGAGAAAGCGTGCTCAAATATTTGCATAAAGGCAAATACCACATTTAAAGGCGAAGAGATCCAATTGAGCATTTTATTTATTTATCTATTTCTTTATTTGTGTTTTTTTCAAAAGAGAACCACTTGCACTACAACTTTGAAAGGCAGGATGAGAAAGCCACAGCGTAGCCGCTCTGTGGCGTGGAGTCCTCTGATTGTTTTCTGTGGATGCTTTATGTTACAGCGAACGGGGCCGGGGTTCTTTATCATCCTCCGATCTGTTGTGTGTTAGCCTGCCTGGAGCTGAGCAGTGATGATGCAGTGTCCCTGTCCAGGAGCCAAGGACAGTCCTCTGTAGGAGGCTGAGCCTGATGGACGAAGGAGAGAGGGCAGAGGAGGACAGACAAGACTCCTGGATGTACTTCAGGTGGCTGAAATCTCATAAATCATAAAATATGGCCTTGTGTTGGTATAACAGCATAATTACCTTAATCGGAATGCAGAACTTTGACACCAACTAACTATAAAAACATAAACCTGTGCATAAATCAGCGTCACCTGAAAGAGACAATACCCTTAAGAGACAGTGATGTGATTTCATCTACTCTCATGAATTATAAACACAGTGTGAAGGAAGACAAAGGACAGGACGCTGAGCATGTATTAAATGAAGATATTCAGCAGATGTGATTCAGAGTCCGAGCCCCAGTTAACTGCCCCATTTTAATACAGAGGTTAACTCCATTGTATATCACAAAAGGCATGTAAATGAAGATATAAATTATAGATTAGTGGATGAGATGTGGGAGGAATAACAAAGTGGATGATTGAGGTGCTGCGTCAATCTCCCATACTGATTTTAGGGGGAGTGAACTATTACGATCACAGGGCTGCTCCCTCTGGAACCGACGAGCCAGCCACTCATTTGCATTCACAAATTCAGGTGTTTAGCTGACGCCGTTACCCAGAGTGAATTTGAGCAAATGAGCGAGCAGGTAGCAGTTTAGTGTCTGGCTCAAGGACATGCGGCTGCTAACGGCCACACTCGTCTGTCACGGGGCTCAGACCTGTGACCTTTCTCTAACCACTGGACCACCCCCTCTAACAATCTGTTAAATGCGTTGCAGTAACATTTCAGCACCAGTTGGTATTAAATCGCAGCCTGTCGCGTGTTTTATAACGACTGTCAGAATGGTAAAAAAAAAAAAATAAAAATGTTGTGGAAAGAACTTGCAACAACAATTTGCAAAGAAGGATATAATTCATCACTCCACTTGTCATGCTTCAATTGCAGTCGATAAATCCAGAGGAAATAGTCAATAAGAGAGCAGCCTGGTGAAAAGCCAAGCGGCTCTTTCATATGACTCCATATGATAAAGGCATGATGGAAGTCATAAACAGACGCGATGGCCGCTGTCAGCTGATCCGCAGCTGGTAAATCTGCAACCATATCCATTCACGGCTGCGAAAAAAATCTGCATGATTGATCGCAATTATGTTTAGTTGTCGTTACACAGTCGGATGAAAAGTGCTGCCACATGGCATAGAGAACCAATACTTTTGACTTCTCAATAACGGCCATTCATGAAGCGAGCAGCAAATGGCTTCATACTGTAGTAATGAAAGCAGTTTGGTTCCTCTGAGGGTGGATTATCACTAATTGGCCCAGCTGGATAAACAGTGCTAGTGGTGTTAGCATACCGCACAGCACAGCAAACACTCCGGCGTTTTCCTACCTTTCGACATTTTTGCATGCACATTATCGCCCAGCTCAGGCATTATTACGTCTCTGAGAATAAAAATGTTCCCTTGACATTTAGTCCCGCCCGCACATCTCCTGTGCTCTCTTTTTCTCTTCTCATCATGTCACCTGGCCTTCTCATTTAACCCCCCCCTTCTTTTCTCATTCGCTGTCCCCACATCTGTTCCTCCCCATCTCCCTTTTACCCCTCATCTCTTTTGGTCTCTGGCCCCATCTCAGTCTCCTGATTCACTGTTCTGTCAGTAGATCAATAGAAAGGCTCTCTGTCAGGAGGAGCCACTGCACGCCTCACCCCCCTACTCCCTCCCTCCTCCCCCCCATGTCTCCCCAGACTGCAGACACACAGCCTGCTGGGAAGCTGGCTTTCTACATCCCATACTAGAGAGCATCACCCCCCCCCACGCACACAACACACATCCCCATCCCCACCACCTTTTCCTCCTCTCTGGATCACTTTTCATCTCTGCACCTCGAACCCCACGGAGAAGGGTGAAAAAAAAGCATGCGCATGGCGCCTTAATGGGCTGCTCAAAGAAGGAGGAAACCGTGGGGTTTTTTTTTCTGGGAGCCAAAAAAGAAACAGCCCGAGAAAATAGGATATCAGTACAAGACACAATGTGAAAAGAAGAGAAGGATGTGAGACAGGAAAAGAAAAACAGGGTGAGAGAGAGAAGTTGTGCATTCAGCTAAGCTGCAAAAAGCTGGCTCGTCTTCCCTCCCCCCCTCCCTGCCTTTCTCCACCCCCTGGAAAAGTGTTCTCTCTCTCTCTCTTGCTCTCTCTCTCTCTCTCTCTCTCTCTACCTCTTTTCTCTCTCCCTGGCTCTGCAGCTGTGGTCTGCTGAGCGTCACTTCCACACAGCAAGTGCCTTTACTTGAACAGAAGAGGGAGAAGGAAGAGGGGGGAAGCTGCGAGAGAGAGAGAGAAAGAGAGAGAGAGAGAGAGAGGGGAGAGAGAAAAAAATCCCAGGAGTGTGTCTTGAACGCACCAGAGGAGCATCTCTCCGACTTCGCAGAGAGGGCTGAGAAGTGCACAGTGAGACAGACGGGCAGAGGCAGGCGGCGTTGGAGCAGCACAGCGCTGGTGGTGCTGGCAGAGCACGCTGAGTGGAGACAGGGGAGCCCACTGGCGCTGTTGATCCCGGTGTCCCTGGCAAAAGCTGCTTGAAGCAGGAGACAGAGAACGGCGCAGCAGCCAGGACCTCGCCAGGGGGGCAGCATTTTACAGCGACATCGAAGCGTGGAGACAGCTGAAACCTGCACACACACACACACACCACACACACACACACACACAGACACACACACTCAGAGAGAGAAACACAGGGGAAAACACACACGCACACACATGCACACAGCTGAGTGGGGAAGGACACATGCTGCATTTAAAAGATTCACTACAAGCTTCCTTCCTCTGAAACACACACAGGAAAACAGACACTAAATGTTCCATTTGCTGGTCCATGGATGGTGGATGATGGGGAGGAAAACTTCTGGAGAGGAAATTGTCTTTTAAGCAGGACTTGCTGCAGAGATTTTTTTTCCCCACCAAGAATAACTTTCTTTTTCTGGAGCAGTCTGGAGGTTTAAACCCTCTTATCTAAGCACAACACAAAATAACCTCTATTCTCAGTTGCAGGAATCGAGAGCAGTCTTTGTGACCATTAAGATGCCTCGTCCTGATTCAGTCTGAGCAGTAAGTGGATTATGACGGCAATATTTTGGGATTTCTCTTTTGCTTGAGAAAGAAAAAAGGGTGAAAAAAAGAGAGAAATATATCCATGACTGGTGGATTTACGTCTGTCAGAGAAGGAGAGGATCCCTTGCGTTTTCTCCTCTCTTCTCCTGTGGATTACAGATGGGCTTTGTGATCTCCCAGCGCAGTCTCATGGATGATCGCTCGCTGCCAGTCATTAGGATAAAGTACAGAGAGGGACACAAGTGAGTATTCAGCCGGATTTTTATCTCTGAAGGCTTAAGCTTGTATGAAAACAAGGGTGTCTGGAGCGAATCTGTAATGAGAACACATCACATCGGCTTTTTCCTCTTTTAATAACAGAAAATGGGACTCACTGATTAAACTGCTGTGTTGTGTGTACTGAATGATTATCAGGGTGTAAACACACACCCTGAGATTTATTAAATTTTGCAAGAGTGAACCTGTATGTTTACAGACCATTTGCCAATGAACATAATTTACTAAATGAGGGGTACTGTCTACCCGGCAGGTGGCTTGGGCACGAGCGAAGATTGATTGAAGTGATCTGTGTGAATCCTATTAATGCATCTTGGATTCTGGCCAAGGCAGAAGCGATGGAGGGGAACACCGCTGTCTAGCAGCACTATCTGATCTGCCTCCCCACTGGACAAACTGAGCACCCTCTGCACTCCCTCTTCAACAACACTCCTCCTCCTTCTCCTCCTTCTCCTCCTCCTCCTCCTCCTCCTTCTCCTCTTCTCACCCCGGCAAGGATGGTGCCTCCACCCCCCACCAACAAGCCCCACGTGTGCCTTTCCACCATCCTGATCATGAGCAGCATGGCGCTGATTGATGCCTACCTGGTGGAGCAGAACCACGGACCACGGAAGATTGGCATCTGCATCATGGTGATGGTGGGAGACATCTGCTTCCTAATTGTCTTGCGCTATGTGGCGGTGTGGGTGGGCGCTGAGGTGCGCACGGCAAAACGAGGCTACGCCATGATCCTCTGGTTCCTCTACATCTTTGTGCTGGAGATCAAGGTCTACTTTGTGTATCAAAACTACAAGGCGGACAGGAAGAGCCTGGACGCACTCGCCAGGAAAGCGCTGACGTTGCTGCTGTCCATTTGCATCCCGGTGCTGTTTGTGGTGCTGGTCGCGATCGACCACATGGAGTACGTTCGCGCCTTCAAGAAGCGAGAGGAGATCCGTAATCGTCTCTTCTGGGTGGTGGTGGACCTGCTGGACATACTGGACATCCAGGCCAACCTGTGGGAGCCTCAAAAGAAGGGGCTTCCCTTGTGGGCGGAGGGCCTGATGTTCTTCTACTGCTACATCCTGCTGCTCGTGCTGCCCTGCGTGTCCCTGAGCGAGATCAGCATGCAGGGCATCAACATTGTGCCCCACAAGATGCTGCTGTACCCAATCCTCAGCCTGGTGACCATCAACATCATCACCCTCTTCATCCGCGGGGGGAACATGATCCTGTACAGGGACGCCAGGGTGTCCGGCATCCTGATAGGAAAGAACGTCCTGGCCATCATCCTAAAGACCTGCAGCTTCGTGCAGTACAGGAGACAGTTACAGAACGCCTCCCCTGCCTTTGGGGTGGAGCTGCAGAAAAACTCGGTGGCCCACGCTCGCCCTGCCCCCACCCCGCCTCAAGTGGTCATGCAGGACCAGACGCCCCTCCCCGAGGTGACAACTTGCGAACACACATGACAGAATGGTGAGGTGAATCCTGGAAATGTCGATATGAATTTATATGACCCTCAGGACAGCGGCAGGGCACAATGTTCCACACCTTTTAGGGCATATGAACACTCATGTGAACGCGCGCAGGGGATCGTGATCTCCGCTGATGCTTAATGGCACAGAGGACACTGCAGACAGTTAGCGAGGATAGAGCAGTGCTATATCCAGAAGCTGTCATGGTGCAAAATACAGTATCACTTGTGACTTTGTTAAAGCATTTCCTCTCTTCAATGAATTCAGTTAACTGTGTATTTTTTCTAATTGTACAAAAGAAAAAAAAAAAAGCAACTACTGCAAGATTAGAGGATATATTTTTGAATTGTGTGTGTTGCATTCTAATCTTAAACTTAAGGGTCTGTGTGCTGTGGTGTGTATTTCTGTTGCTCGAATGTTCTTAGTAGTCGAGGGCTTTAACTCGTCAAAGTCAGGGGGAGCGACCAATGGGAGAAAACAACAGTTAAAGCCTTCTCTTGAAAGAAGTATGTTTTTATATGTGATTCTTTGATAAAGTATTGTGTACAAGATAAAGGCTCTCCTGCTCCTTCACTGGCTATAAAGGGGGTGTTTTCATGAGATCATTCGAAGTTACAGGACTGATTAAGTATATTTCACTTTTTAATTAAAATTCAGCAAATGTTCTTTAATTAACCTGGGTTACAAAAGAAAATAGACAATGATTATTTTCACTCTGGTTCAATCTCCAATTACAGACTGCTTAATTGCTGGAGTGGTGCCTTTGCAATGTCATTCATCTTGAGTGTGATCGTTACATTTCAGGCTGCCTATTTTGAGCGAGCGGGGAAAGATTTCAAATAAATTCTCTGTGTAGTTAGGAGGAGTTTGATCACTGCAAAGGGCGACGATGCTGCTGTAGTCATAGGACAGAATACACAGCCGAGGGGCAACACTGCAGATGGATAAATGATTCCCAAATAAGGAAACCTGTTTAATATCCTCCTCAGGCGCTCGCTGACTATCTGTGCTTGTGCTTAGTGGCAGTGGCAGATCTTTATAAGCGCTGTCATTTTGTTCTTCACACAAAAGGACAAAATGGATACTTTGGTCCAGTGATGTAAATCCAAACAGCCACGCAAGAAAACATGATGTCTTCTAATATGACAAATCTCTTTCTGTCTCGAGCAATCTTTTTTCCCTCCATCATCATCAGTTGAGTCAGAGTTGGATTTCTTTAGTTTTATTTTCAGGCTTTTTAGTATTTTCCAAAAAAACAAAAAAACAAAATCCACAAAAGAAGAAAAGCTGCTGAGAAATGCTCAAAGGAGGATTTTTACTGGGTGGGCCAGTAACATGGGCAGACATGCAAAGACAAATTGGACACTGAGGTCAGGTGTTATGACATGACGCAGTGCAAAAAAGCAAATTATGATTCTGGCTCAGGTGCCAAATTAAACAAATGAAATACATTCTTACACAGGTTCCTTCTGTTGTACTCAGGTTACTTCTCTTTGCAGAATCTCTCTCACCAGTGACTGCTTGCATAATTTAAAGCAGACTTCCTGTCCATGTTTGTTAAAACCCTTAGAGTGCAGAAGCTGGTCCAACATTCTCATCTGTGCCAGGCACAGCCTCAGGAAGGTGGCAGCTCACTGTGGCACAAACCAGGCTATCCCATTAAGACTGCTGTAGCCAGCATTGTCTGTGTCAAAGGCTTGTAAAGTTACAACATCAGCAATTTAGATGCTATAATACACTATTGGATTGTATTTTTTTACTGAACTGTAACAATGAAAGGAAATAATCTATCCTTATGGGTTATGCTGAATGTTCTAAATGATGAATTCAGTTAGTGTGATGAACAAAGAGGAAATGTTTCTGCTGAAATTGGCTGCATAGAAGCTCTGATAGTGTACACTATACTGTACTATAGATCTTACAAAAGGTATTAAAACTGACTAGATTGTCATCGAATCTTAACCCTGTGTGTGTAACAGAGCAGGTTAATTTAAAGAAAAATCTTCTTCCCTTTAAAAAACAGAGAAGGCAGTAAATAGTTAATGTATTTGAGCTCTGTGAGCTGTTATTGCTGCCCAATTGCAAAATACACTCAGATGCACAGATTCCCATTCGGGATCAAAAAAGGCTTACATCTATCCCAGCATGCAATGCATTTAGGACAGAGAAACGCCCTGCATAGGGCAGCACTGCAGAGTAATCAAACAGACAAAACACGCTTTTTCCACATGATCTGAGTCTCTATTTCGTGCAGAGCATTTTGACTGTGTGCAGAAGAAAACAGCATGTATTGGAAACGAAGAACGCAAGGAGCACATTATGCAAACTAATGCTGAGATTCAAACCCAGGTCCCTCACGCTGTGATGTGACAACTGAGCCACTGCAACGCCCTGCAAAGCACATCCTTGTTTATCCCAACTCTTGTGTAAATGTGGGCTTTGTAGCACGGTTACTTTACATAAACATATTGCTAAAACAGGCACAAACAAAACTGTGCATTGGTGCTTGAAGTTATGCGTTTCCTGGATGCTGGGTTTTGCCATGAGTGCGACCTGATGATGCACTACAGCCGCACACCAAAACCAAATGGCTGAAGAAGACATAATCAAATCACTTTTTCGATCCAAAAACTTTTACTTGCTGAACAGTATGTTGATTCTTTTGTCTGTTAAATCAAGCGCAATATCAGGCAGAGCACTGTATACTACTGCTTTATCTGATGTTAACATGAAAGAAAAAATATATAAAATGGCACTACCATTCATCTACATTTGTTTGAATTTACACCAAAGCAAAGCATTTATTATCAGCCTACAACTAGTGCCCGTATCAGAACATTGCTATCGTGTACAAACACTTTTAAGAGCAAAAAGACGATGCATCTGGAAGCCACAAGTGTTCCTTTGGGCAGTTACCCAACCCAACCCACCCTAATCCACCCACCCACCCGTATCGCGCTGCCAGGTCCTGAATGAATGTTGCATTGATCCAGATGACCATGTTTTTTTGCTTTGCACCCTCGAATGTTAATAAACTGGGAAGGCTGTTGGATGCCCCTCCACACTTACCACATTAACACTGACAAAGCGGCCTGTGCCAAGCAAGCAAGACAAACGGCTGCAGTAAATTCACAGCTTGACCTTCGGCAGTCTCGCATGGCAACAGAGCTGGGAAACAAATGTATTTTTCATGGAAGGCATGTTAGAGCACGAGGAGAACAAACCAGTACAGAAAATTAATGCTCATCAGATATCGATTTTCTTGTCTGGCGGGTAACTGATATTAGATTTAAAAAGAGCACTCTCTAAAAACAAATACTAACAGGGTTTCTTTTTTTAGATGAAGCAAGGGAAATTGTGCATTTCCACGGCGCTGGGGGTATTTAATGCTCTTCTGTCATGCCGTAACTTAAAGCACTGTGCATCTTTATAACAGCGGCGGAGTTAGTTCACATGATAATGAATGCTTTAATCCAAAATTCAGATTCTGTGCACGTGAGCAAAACACAGAAAGGTCATAAAGTTACTCTGCAGAGTTTGAGACTCATCTAATTCCCACTAAACATACTATACGTACACAGATTTTCCAAGGGTGTGCACATTAGCTCTGGGCAACATTTAACATCCTTGAACAATTTTGCTGAACAGTCGCAATTATCTGCTCCTCGGTCAAAACACTCGTGCAACTTATCTTTTTTTTCTCAAGCGCACTCAATCACCGAATCACAGCCAGTGTAATTAAAATGCAGTTACTCTCACATATACCCCCAAGACATGCATGTATGCATTTTATGAAAGGAGACCCGAGCTGCTATTTGCACAGCCCTCTAACAGGGAAGGTCTTGCTATCTTGCTCATGCACAGTTCGGCGAGGATTAACAACAGCTGTGAAGTGTGAACTCGGCAGAGGATCAAGCCTGCGACTCGCAGCTACAGTATGATCTCTCCAATAATCAGGTCACTCTGCTGGACCGCCAGCAACTTTCAGTCGACCCAACAGGGGACCCAGGTGTCGGAGATGAGAGCCGGCCGCTCTGAGCGCTCTGGAGTGTTGAATGTAAATGTGAATTATGGAGAGGTGTTTCAATATTTAAACTTGCTGGCTGGTTTCTGGAGATTTAGCATTTTTATCCCAGCAATTCTGCAAGTTTTTTATCAGGCATTGTTGACCTATAAAAAAATTCTAATAGTTTATGTTTCTCTCTGTTGCTTACATGGCTTTTTCTCAGGCACCCATTTATATGTAAAGGTATAAGTCAGGTCTCTAAAGACCTAAAAGAGAATTTGCTCTGTGTAATACCTAGTGTTAAAGGAAACACTCATCACTACACATGCCTGTGACTGTGTTTCCATTTATATTGAGAAGCACTTGTTATTCACTTCGACTTAAAGGTATAAATAGACAACATAAAGAGCCTACAAACAGCTTTTTCCCGGTATGTTAAAGCAAGGGAATAAAACATCTCACCTCATGGCAGGCACCATATTGTCAGTTCCACCTCCTGCAGTTGGTCAAGTCCGCTCTACAACACCTGCCACTCAATTTGATGAGCTGTCTACCTTGAAACGGCATCTAGCCCAAGGCTGAGAGAACTGCCATCAAAAAAGCCACCACTGGCATTAATGAAACAGATGGTGAGTGTAGGCACACCTGAAGAGAAACAGCAATGATTTCTTACCCCTGTCCGCCATTGTTGCCGTGACCTCCCTGTGCTACATGCCCATGAACTAGCTCACAGCAAATAGATTGCAGTCCAAGATGCCCTGGATTTCACTGAAAAGCCGGTTTAAGGCAAACAGAGATGGTACACTGAGTTCAGCCGGGGTAGTGCTTCAGTGCTTAGCTTGTGATGCCGTCTAGTAGAGTGCTATGGTATATATTTTCTCATGTTTGCTAGTGTGTTGGTCACTGTCTAACATCTGTAAAACTGTTTTTGCATTGGCAAGGACCAGTGTGTGATGCAACTGTGCTATTTTTCATTTTAATGAGGCAACTCACAACATTATAATTTTTCCACAGCATGCCGCTAGCGTGACAATGGCTACAGCCAGACAATTATGACTAAGCATTCATTGTTGGTTGGGGGCAGTTCTCAGCTGGGTCCTGGAAGATTAAATGGAGCCTCAAAAAAAGAGGTGGGATATCCCTTACAATGAATACTGAGGCCTCCTGGTAAAAAGAGCTGACACTGTGCTGTGCAGTGGCCATTATCTGCCTCCTAAAAATGTCTGATGATGTGCTCAGTTTAAGTAAATTTTTACTGTTAAGTGATGTGGTGCTTTTAGGAATGTTAGTCACTGAGCATCTGGCCAAGGAAGGAGTTGAATATTTTAGTCACGTCAGATGTCAACCTCACGTGATCTTGAATGATTGAGTTGGCCTGTTTGGGAGGAGCGAGAGCTGTTTAACAAAAATGAACAGTTCCATGATACAGAGAGGGCTGAGCATTAAAATGCATTTAAAATTTTGGACAGGTGAAATGTTTCTTATTTTTGGTTTAAAATGTTGTTTATTTGTATTTGGCAGCCTGTCAGCTTGGTTTAACCTACACACATGCTCTGTAGACTGAACTAATGTCCATGGATGAGTATCACTAGTCAGAAAGCACCTTATGTCAAACATCTGAACTCATTTGAGACGGAGGAAAAACCTAATTACATGTGTGAACACACTGAATGAATCTCCATATTCATATCCTCTCCAATAAACATGCTGTCATTTAAAAATGTCAGCAAATATTTTGCTGACATTCGGTCCATCTCCGCTTCTTAACATAAGCATGTTGTGCATTGGGATTTCACTGATGTAAACCAAAGACAAATATCACTGACCTCTTTAAAAAAGCTATTGAGTGATACAGTTAATGGCCAAAAGATAAATAGACCAAGCAAAGGAGCAGAAGCTTCAGCAGATGTTTAAGTCACATAAACTTCATGTACGTCATAATTTATTTGTCAAGTCTCTTTCCATAGCCCTCTGCTAGCTTGTGTCAACACAGCAACTATTCCATCTCAGCCAGGATTCAGTGTGGCGCCAGACATTTTTGTGACTTTTGCACAGTTGAAAATGCATATAAAAGCTAGACATAAATTGAACAGAGTCATTGCCAATACAGTAGTTACACCTCTGCCTGTCCTACTATGACAAGTCAAAATGTCTGCTGTGACATTATGTTATCTAAAATGAGATCAAACATTCGTACTGAACATGCCATCAAAATGTTTACTGGTGCCATCTCTTAATTAAATTCCTTAGGCGGCAAAATGTTAAAATAGAAGATTATCTGTTCCATCACATGTGCATTATGAACGGCTTAATCACTTTACCTGCTGTAGTGAATGCTCAGTTACACCTGTGCTTTTCATGTCAAAATGTTTGCTGTGATAAGGCCCGATAACCATCCACTCTGCAGCTCTATGCAGACATTTTAGACAATGTCTTGTTTTTTTATTGTTTTGGCCTGCACAGTCAGTGAGTCATCAAACTCTACAGTCTGTTTCCATTAAACATTTCAGATAAGGGAACCACTTGAGTATAGGCAACTTGTCCAGCAAGAAAGCAAAAAAAAAAAAAAAATCAGCTGACGCAATCTGGTGGCTGGCGAAGAAAGTCCAACTTCTAAACACCCAGATATTTCTAGATATGAAGACCAAAACAGATCTAAAAGGTCAGTGAATATTGGACTGCACCTCAACTCCATGCCCTTAATTTCCACTGCGCTGTGTGAACTATGAAAGACCATTTCTCATTTTTAAAGTCTGCAGGTTTTTTTTTTTCTTACAAAGGGTTGGTAAGCCACATGAAATCATGGACTTAGAGTGAACTACTGCAGTGCCCATTCAAAATGTTGCCTTTCGAAGGGGCCGGTTGCTTGGCCTCCAGTATTGCTGCTTGCATGAGTCTGGAGCAGTAATTGAGACTGCTTGAGCCCGCTGTTTCTCTTCAACCGATAACCGATTTCCAACTCTCACGGGCCAGTCCTCCCCAATTAATCCACAATTATACGATGATGCCTTCTCCACCCAAGAGCCTGTGATTTGTAGAGGGGATTTAAAAAATAATAGAGCAAATGAAAATGGGTGTTTTGTTGAATTTTGTTAAAACCCCTGTGTTTTAGCATTTCATTCTCAAATTAATTTTTATAGCATGTAATGGCTTTAGTATAAAAGGACAATCACCGTGAGGATTGGTTTGCTGTTTGTGCACTGTGACTGTCTTTCTTTCCTTTGTCTCAGGGAAAAATTTGGTGTGAAATCTTGAGGACCAGCTTCTTGTGAAACTCTTGCTCACCGTGTCTGTACGTGCTTAAACAAATAGATGCTCTGCAGTCTTACGGCTGCTACTTAACCAGCTGAGACTATTTTCCAAAAGTGGATGGAGCCACTGTTGCTACAAAGGTTTCAGTGAGTTAGATCAGCAGCCTCCGCTAACAAACCTGTTTGTCCTTGGTTTTTAAGCAACCTTTTTGCTATTGCTTGAGTTGGTTTTTCATTGTCTCTGTGCCTTAACATGCCCACTCAGAGGCGTGAGAGAAAAGGAGCATTATCTGATACATACCCAAATACGTTTTTCTTTCTCTCAATTATGAAAAATAAAGAATACATTTTAAAATTCCTTTAACATTATTTTTTAAAGCAAAGAATGGAATGATTTTATTTGGACCTTAATTAACAAAACAGCGCCTTAGCTCAGCATCATTGTACCTCAAATACTTCCTGTCGTGTTTCCATCGTGAAACATTAGCTACTGCAGTTGCAAAGCTCGGGGACACTGACAGCATCCGTCAGCCTGTGTGTGATAAGAGCTCTGTTTGACGAACTGACGAAGCCAGTCAGTTTGAACTGATGAGCCTGATTAATCTTGTCATGTGAAAAACCTGCAAATTATTCACGGCCCATTATTCAACTTTTATCATCGCAGTATCACACCTTTTATGTTTCTATTTTCTCTAGTCTGTGACAGTGCTGGTTAGGGACTCAAGTCATCAAGTTTCAAACTGCACTATTGTGTCTATTGTGTCTATTGTGCATGTGGGTTATCCTTTTTAGCAGTCTCAAATGAGCAATTTGGTCCACCTGAGATACACTGTACAACAATACTGTACATATATATTTGAAAAACAAGCAGATGTTATAAACAAAAAGCAAGGTGAGAGAAAAGCCATACAAAAGATGAGAAATCACAAGACAGTGAATCCCAAAACACATCCATTTATCCCCCTTATTCCAACATTACCTTTTGTTTGAACTGCTGAGTGATGCAGAAAACAATAAATATACATTATTAACACAATTCAACATTAAGTTCTGTCATCATAAATACTAAATGATGAGTAAAGAAATTCTAAATTACCATACCAGGAAAATGGAAAAATCCTGTTGTTGTCTTTGTTAAACAGAATTTTCTTCATTTTTCAAAATAAAAGAAGAAGCATAGAATAACACATTGCAACAGGAAGGAGAGCGCCACTGATCACATGGTCACTTAACTAAGCCTCGAAGTTGACTTCATTGAAAAACTATTCAACACAGGGCCTCTACTCCGTGGCAAAGTTATTTACAGTTGTGCAAACATCTGTAAACTTTCAACAGACTCGGAGAACGGGGGCCTTTTGATGATGCAGACAGTTTTTGACCCTCGTTAAAAAGAGATGTGGTGGGAGGCTGCTGATCATTAGAGCAACTTTATTAATGTGAGGTGAGAGGTGTATCAGCTGGCTGTAAATGGCTGTAATATATACTGCCAGATTGCCAGGGTGGTATAGATAAAGTGCCCTCCGGAGAGGGCTGGGATGGCCTGGGGAGAGATAGAGGGAGAGGAAGCAGCCTGCAGCTCGGTGAGGGATGAGAGGGAGGCTGGGGGGAGGGGGGTTGCTGGTGTTCACAGAAGGCGGCCTGAGAAATGTACAGAGATGGAGGCAGTGAGCTGAGCTTTACTGTGGCCACCGGGATGGTGGGAACAGAAGGAGGATGAGTCACAATCTTGCCGAATAGGAATGACCCCTCTCGTTAGATGTCTCCCGGGAAATTGCTTTGCCAAGATAGCAAATATCGGGGGGGGCGCCCGTCACCAGACCTGCGTCGGTATCGATGGCCATGTAGTGACATTCCCTAACCTTCTTTGTATCTGTGGACACAAGGGGGATTATTTATAAGCTTATTAAACCGTAAATTCTGAAACAGTGTTGGACAATGAGTAGGAGGCATATATTAAGCTGCCAAGTTGCCAAGCTGATAAAATAGTGGAGATGAAAGGAGGCAATCATGCACCTCATTCTTTGATGAGAAATATATTCCAGATCACAGCAGGTGGTGCAGATGAAGTCTTTACAGATGAAGTTTAATGTAAAGTTTTCTGCACAAACCGTTCACTTCGAGCTCTGACACCTACGCGACCTTGTAGGGTTTAATCATTCGGCTTGACAATTCCTCCACGAAACCACGCTCTCTTAACCCAATTAGCTTCAGGAAAGATGGAAAATCAAGATGGAGCATGGTGGATGAAGAGTGGGGGATGGACCATGCAGTGTGATAGAGATAGGGTCAGAAACCAGAGCCTCAGAGCCGACATGTAAAGAGGAAGAGCACTGAAAATAAACAAGCAGACTTTATGCAGATGATTTCTGGATTTCCATTAATGACCTGCCTCGTTTTAAGTGTGTCAGTCTGGTGGGGGGATGTTTTATTGGTTAATCATGGATTTATGAGGTTATAGGTAGTGCTGGCGTGCTCATCCCCAGCTCATAGGTTGTCATACATATAGTTGTTTGAAGGAGTAGTTAGATATTTTGGCAGTAACAAAGGTTTCATATCTGTCCTTTAACAAAGTTGAAAAAACAAGCTGGCCTGTCTCATTCCAACGGGAACAAAATCCACCTACCTACTTATTAAAATGTTATGTATTGTTTCATTTGTTTCATGTGCTAGACTATTTATTGGCTTTGTCTAGCACATAAACCCACATAACACTACAATGTGCTTCTTTTACACCTCGGTTTTTGCAAACATCAAACAAACAAGATATGTGTTAATTAACGCTTTTTCAGTAGCTTCGCATTTAATATATTGACATGAGAGAGAGTGTCAATCTTCTCTTCTGACTCTCTGCAGGAAGGCAAAAGAGCATATTTTACATTATGAAACCGTAAGACTGGAAATATGTATTTAGAGAAACTTCCCCCTATAATAACCGTAATGAAGATGTATACATGATATATCACATGCATCTGTTGCTGTACACACACAGCAACCTGACATTGTCAGTAAAATCTATTAGGCCTTACACTGTCACTCAAGGGTGAATTATTTAGGAAATACATAGTAGCCTCAAGAAAAGGCTTCTTTTTCACTAATAAGATTAAGCACAGAAAAGTACCCAGCAGCAGCCTCAGTTCAGCTGCCAGCAGGTACTTCATGCCAACCATGCAGCACACACAGCCACCATGACACTAAGCCTGTATTAAAAAAGGGGTTGGCTGCAACGTTTCAGGTATGAGAAATGAGCCTTGATGTGACAGATCACTGTCCAGATTGAGACTCGTGTCAAATATAATTTTTCAGCCCATGTCAAAGGCCAGAACACTTTTGGATAAAGCACTGAATGAATCGCGCTGGCAGAGGAGATGCAACGCTATGTTTGGATGTCAATGTTGGATCCAGCGAGGGAACTTGCTTCCTGCTCGGTGCGGCGTGCTCAGCTGGTGATTATGTGTGTAAAGTGAGCTCTGAGTGATCTCAAAAAGGTATCTGGTAAATAAGGGCTTTTTTCATGGCAGCGTAACGTGGAAGGGAGGCTTTGTTGTTGCAGTGACGACAGCCCCAGTAAGCAATGCTGGCAGGAAAACAAGTGCTACTGCTGTTGGGAATTTCAATGGGAGGTTGAGCTCCTTTTCTACCTATACCGCTACCCTATGGATGACCTATTTCTCCGTGAGGTGCAATACTTGATCACTCAGCATGGTATTTTAATTATGAAGTCAGGATTCAATGCGAGACTTGCTTTAAACTGTGTTATTTCCATACATTTCATGAAATTAAAAGAGAGACAGTCTTTTCAAATATATGAAAAAGACAAGAGTGTTAAATAATACTCAAAGTAATTAGAGAAGCCAAATGTCTTGAACATAATTTAACTTCTGGAAAAGATGAATATTGTAATATGTGGTTATTGATACTTTTCCATTTTCAAGCACGTTCTGTCTCATTAAAAAACTGTTTGATTTTTTTTTTAGCTTCACAGTAAGAGCACAATGATTAAATGGCAAAAATTACGCTGTTATAAATACGGCCACATTGTAAAGCAATTACAGATTAAACCCTGAGAAAATGTTGCTAATGCAGCTTAACAATTTTGTAGGGAAGACTTGGTGATGATTGTGACGGTAATGGTCCATTTTATGTGCAAGAGCCGAGAAAGTTCCTCGCTCAGTGCTACTATTGAGATGATGCTTTGGAAAAGTTCAGCGGACGGGATTAATCATGATGAATTCAGTCTGAAAAGTCTCTCCTCCTGCCTGCTGTTTCTGGACTTGAGGAGCGGTTGCGAAATGAAGTGTTTTGGCACCAAAAAGTAACAGGTTTCACAATTTGAATGAAATAAGAATAATTGAAAAGCTAATCTTGTGTTGTGTGGCGGTGTGCACAGTGGAATTAATGGGTTGTGTGTTCTATGCCAAATTGCAATTTAATGAGTTGAGTCACCCCAACTCTTTTGTGTATACAAGTCATTATCACTGACATTGATGTGGTTGTTAACTACACGGTATTGTCTCATGCAGTGTCCTGATTCTTTAAAGTGTGACCGAAATCTCTTGCTGGTGTCTTCATCTGGCTTTGTATGAAGAACTTAGTGAACGATCTGAATTAGGAAGTGTCTCTCAGTGTAAATTCAGCACTGCAACACTATGTGTGAGTTTGTAACACAATAGAATTGCATTAAAGGATTTTCTTCGTGATTTTATGTGAAAATGTATCATTTTGAAGTGCTCTCTACGGGGACTTGGCTGCATTCTACATTCAAATTCGCACACGCAGACACAAAGAACAGGTCCATTCAAACAAATAATTGTTTTCCCCCACACTGGAAAAAAAGGCATCTATATTCTTCAGGGAGACGGGACTGCAGAGGGTCTTTGTGCTTTCAGTCACGGATATTTATCCACCCCACCACAAACAATGGCCACCTGACCAGCAGGTCCTTCTGAACCTCTCTGTTTTCTTTGTCACCAATTCTCCCTGTCTTTCTGAGGTTTGGTCCAATATCCTCTTGAGTAATCCTGGGCCGGAAATCATTTACTGGCAGTTGCTGCATCCAACATTGTCAACAGCAGGCTGGAGTTGGGAGACTCAGCGCTGGGCTGTGTGTTATAGCTGCCATAAGGTTCTGAATCTGGAGGAGCTCCTGAGATAGATCTGTGTCTGAGGCGGGGTGGTGGGCAGCGCCGGCAGCCAGCTGTCTGTGTGATTTAACTGTGTGTGTAAATCAAGAGCGGGTCTCTGCTCGACCAGCCAGCCTCATTTCAATCTCTCTACAAATCACACCACGCAGGCGACGTGAAGGGGCTGGAGCTATAAAGGCGCCCCAAAATAATCATCCTCCGCAACTCTCTTTCTTATGCTTTCATTTATTAAGTAGATGAGCAGAAATCTGGCATCCATCATAAAAGACACGGGAAATATGGTGCCAGATAACATTAAGGCTTGGCTTGGTTAGTCATCTGAGGTTTGGTGTACGCAGGATGCCACACGCTGTCCCTCACATCCAACGCAGAAATGTTTGAGGTGGATGTTTGCAAAATCAAAGAAACTATCTCAAGAAACAGCAGCAAAGTTTCCACAAATCTAGGCTTGAAAGAGGCTTTTATTTATGATGTGGAGAAAAAAAAAGGGGATATTGAATTTGCATATTTCTTGCCGTCAGCCAACCTATGTTGAACTAGATATTAGAGTGAACCAATGCCAAAGGAGCACCAACGTGATGATTCACTACCAACAGATTAATTCACTGCTCCGGCGAGGGAGTCACACAAGCACCCGGGGAGGAAACAGACACTGAAGGCCACACACACACACACTCCTGACAGCTCTCGCAGAGGTATAAAAGATGTTTGGAAACAGTTGAAGCCGCCACACAGACCTGGTGGTCAATACCAACAATGTCAGGTTTATAATAATACTCATCGTATTTTAAGAGCTCCTAGTGTCCCTCCTGTCCCGCATTACCGGTGATAAAGCTCCGGAACACCGAAAGCTGTTTCACCGCAGTTTATCAGCGAACAAAACAAGCACATCATTCAAATGATGCAAAAAGGTACATTTATTTGGAATAAACACATTTTCAGCGAGCATTCACTGCTGGTGATAAATTGTAATAATTCTTACAGAAAATATAACTGTGGTTGTCTCCGGCCACTGGCAAAGTCCAAACATTAAGTCAGAGTTCATCAGTATTCTTAAGGAACAGCCCCTGGCATTAATGAATTCAGGCAAGCATCCACTTTGTCAAATGGCTTTAATAGAGGGCTTCCCATTTTCATGAATGGTCTGTTATAGATTTATTCAGATGGGATTGAGATGGAATTACTACGGTACTGCAAATCATCTTCTCTGAGATGCTAAGATTGCTCTCTACTTCTTCGTCTTCTAAATTGTTTTGGGGGGCACTTAAGCTGCACCCGATCTGATGGTGTTTACCTCTACGAGATCACTGTATCATGTCCATCCATGGCACCGTGGGCACTTCAAGGGAACAAGCACGTAAAGCAATTAAATCTACATGGAAAATAGAACACAAGTCGTCGAGTGCATGCACAAGTCGTGAAGTGGTGCGCTCCTTTAACAAGGCGTGAACAAGGCATCCTTGTTAAGAAGTGATCTGAATTAAAAAATAAAAAAAAATTAAAAAAAACACTGACAAAATACTTGTGCAACATGACAGCTGTTAGCAGCAAGCAGAGCGGTCATTATCCACGCAGGCATGCCAAGGAATCAATTACAAACTGAATTAACAAAGCATCTGTAGGTGTGCTTTTAACAAGAACGGGTTGCTAAATCCTTTTAGGCCCTGAGACGTAATTCAGAGTCACAGCCACCTGGAAATGATCCAAGACCATTTGTCATTCTGCAGCGCTCATACATGCGCACACATGGCCAAGACTTAGTGCAATATACATTAACAAAGTCTGTGCCAACAGTGAGGACAATACAGTGACCTTTGGGGAAAAAATGCTGAGTTGCTGCTCCTGTATCGCAACCTGATCACATGTAGACCAATCAGACGTCAGCTATTACAACACAGTGTCTGCAATCAGTCAGTGTTGCTTGTAGCTGCAAGAAATAGTTGATCAATATCGAGCAACTGGAGAGTAAATGTGAGTATGGAAGAACGGTGAACTTATATTGTCTAATTATTCCAAGTTGTTCAGTATGGTTCTCGATGAACATGTGTGTTACATGTTCATACTGAACAACTTTGAACAACTTTAAATCGTTGAACTACAGAGCTCGGACTGGAACAGATTATAGTTTAACACAAACCAAAATGACAAGAACTGATACTGATAAATGATCACACACCTCTCTGACATGCTCAAAAACTGTCCTATCAAATAGTCCATTGTATAAAATTGTATTATATCCAGATACTCTAAAAATCAGTCTATCTTAAACTTTGTAGCCTTTTGGGAGCAGGGGAAATAACTGACCAAAACACTGACAATTTAATACCTTTTAAGTTCACACAAACAACTTGTTAGAAAACTGTTTCTTATTTACAAATGAAGCAGACACAGAGCAGCATTAGCATTTATTCGTCGTGTTTTCGGGTGACCTGACCCTCTTCTCAGCTCTGTTTGGCTCCACAGCAACTCCTGAGGGAAATATTTGCCTCTTTAGCTGCCAAATGCACCACTGACTTCCCAATTTCGTTTACAGCATACTTTGAGTTTCTAGCTCCAAGCTTTTTTTTTTTTTCTCCGATGAAGGCAGCTGCCTGCTGTGGTGGGGAAATAAGTCTGAAGGGGTCAAAACTCCAGCAACGCTTGTAGTGTTCAGAGCAACTTTAATATGTTTTTGCTGTGTTACGACAGGAAAATACCTTTCACGTGCACCTCATTGTTTGAGACAAAGAGATAAAAATCTGACTCCTATAGCCTGCTGTCTCTTTGACAAAAATTCACCTTTACCAAATAAAAAAACGACCAATCAGAGCAGAATATCTGATGGAGCTTCAGTCGCTGCTCCTGCACAGGCTTCACAACAACGGAGCAACAAGAAAATGGTTTAAAAAATCAAGTAAACAGAAGAAGAGAAATGAAGAAAAGCGAGTTAAACAGAGAATGAGCCCGAGCTTTGTAGGCGAGCTGGAGCGCACCATAGAGAGATGTGAAGGGAGCTGGAACAAATGTTCACTCTAATTTTCAAAATAAGAGCACTTTCAGTCAGTAAGAATAGGAGAATCTGTTAAACTTGATCACTGACGCTTTATGTTTTGATTGGTCATTTACATTTAATTTAATCTGAAATAGAAACACTTTGTCCACAGTCTTAACATCACAACAAGCTCCAGTCATACAGTGTTAGCGCTGACGTACTCATTAGTCTGTGAGAATATTTTCTTTTTGACTATGTGAAGACTTTTGTGACATAAGGGTGCTTTTCACAAAACCTCAAGCGTGGTGAAGGGTAATAATGTGCAATTAAAATGACAATTTTCACAGTATTTGACTCTGTGGTTCTCAGGAAAAAAGCAGCATTACATCTGAATAGCTCAAGCGGAAACAGGGAATCTAAATTTCCCAGGAGCTCAGTCATAATTAATTTATTCGCTAAAACCAAAACAACAACATTAATTAGGAGAGCGCAACTGAGTACTGTTTGAAAAAAAAAACGGTTTAAGCACCATTTTAGCTAAATGCTATGATATAATGTTTGAGTAATTTGCATACACACTAAATAGACAGCAAAGGGAAGGGGTGTCGGGGGGTAAAACTGCCATGAGGAGATGATTACGGCCACTTAAGAACAAACTCGCCATTATCGCACAGGAAATGTAATAATTGGCCAACTTGCGTGCCTCTTCTCAAGCACTTTCTAAAACAAAAGCTCAGCCACTGCAGAGAAAAACAATTAAGTCTGCGAATTGAGCTCCGCAGACTGTTCTCAGTACCCACTTCTGCAAATCTAATGCCAGAGTAATGGTGTGGTGGAGTCCAGCATACCAACTCTGAAGTGTTTAGAAGCAGAAATAAAAATTTGACTTTACAGAACAAGCCTAACAAATTGTGTTCGTATGATGTGATATCACTGAGAAGCTGTTGGTAGAGACAGAAGAAGCAACTGGAGGCCTTAGGCTGTAGAGTTTGGCTAAATCAGCTTCACTGAGTAGTTAAACTGTCAGACAACAAGTGCTCAGTTTATAATAATTATGGATGGTGTCATACATTGAAGCTTCTCAGGTGTTTGGGGAGAAAAAAATGATTGTTCATTACATAGCTAATTATGAAACTAATTATGACCCCCAGTTTAAACACACTGGGTGTTCGAGACAGTAACCATGTTACTGTTTTAAAGTCCTGATGCCACCTTCTCAGCCAAGAATTCCCAGAACGAGACATTTTAATCTCGGCATGACTTTTGCACAGCTGAATTAGGCTTAAATAAATAAAGAAACGATCGCACAATTGATTGTGATGAATGGCGTGGCGTCACCTGCGGTACCAGGCCTGACACTGAGGAGCACATCAGTTTATGGCCTCCAGTTGATGTAAATCAGAATATTTGCATGACACCAGAACATATTTTTTTTTCGGGTGAGAACAGTGGAGTCCCTTCGAGCAACACGCCAGCACTGTTGCACACACAAATCTGTCTGAAGGAGGTGAACTCTGGCTGACAAGTGACAGCCATATCATGAATAAAACATCGCGCGTGACTCGAAAATAAATTCTGAGAAATCTGAGAGGACATATTATTTGTTTTGAGTGTGTGATGCAACATGAAGGAATCCTTGGTGGCGTTCTAATCTTTTATTCCAAAATCTTCCAGCAGTACTGTGAAAGACAAACAACTTCTGGCGTGGCTGCCTCGCAGTGTCCACTGTTTTCTTGGCTATGTACAGAAACACAACATTGACAAAAAAAAAAAAAATCTGTTTATTTACCACATATAGTTAATCCACTGTGTCTGCAGTCAAAATCCACTAATTGGTCAGACACAGGAAGAGTCAACAGAGTCTAAGCCCTCCAGAGCTTTAAGTGAGGCCCTGTGATGTAAGGCAACAGCTGACTGGAGGTAAATGAGCCTGTTCTCACCCTGCTGACATGGCTGGATCCTCTCCAGACTGCGCAGCCTTGCACACAACTCCCTCTAACCAAGCTGACAGAGACTGTCCCACATTAAGAGCACCACTTTACATCTGACCATAACCATTGCTTTGTTTTCTCCCATTATTTCTCTCACACCCCCGCCTTTTTTTTTTCTTTTTTTTTTTAACGTCACTATCTACGCAACACGTGGCATGAGGGATGGACACATCCTCCTGCTTTCATATTCATTGGCTGTAAATATTTCAGGAGTCGGACCAAAGCAAACACTGGTCAATTCAACAGGGCATAGTCACACATTTGTCAGTGCTTCCTGTGTAATTACAGCTGAGGTTTTGCAGCCAAATTGGGCATTAAGAAAATGCATGAGGCGACGCTCGGTTTGTTTTTGGTAAGCACAAGGAAGGGGGGGAGGGGTTGTTTTTGCCAAACATAAAAGAAGGCTACACATGTTTATTTAGCTTCCCCTGCTTTGCCCAAGAATTATGTTGCAGACATGCAGACAATGGGAGCAATCTCCCAAAATAAAAGAGTCATTTTTCATAGAAAATAGATCAAGAATCAGAACTTGACATGATCCAAAAGTAATGTAACATAATCTAAAGAAATGGTGTGGTCATGACCACCTTGAAGTATAACAAAAAGCAATAACTTCCAGTTTAGTTAAATGTCTGCTTTACTGCCAATTTAAAAAGAATCAACCAAGCACCCGTCATCTTATGATAAAACTTAATTTAATATAATGTGCTGCTGCAGGAATGACACTGAATCATGAGACTGAAGTGTTGAACTGAGACACAACATTACTGTGAGGAATGGAGGGAAAACTCAAGAGGAGAAATAAAAGTCTTATCTGTTGTTTCCCAAGGGGAATGAATTAATAAATGGTTTAGCAAGAAATATCCCTCTCTGTTTTGTAACAAATAAACAAAACAAATGTTTTGTGTATGAATCCTGTGACAAATTAAATTTGAAGTATGTTGCTGTGGTGGAATAATATCATTCAGATGATAAGTCCCCATCACAGGCTGAAATAAAAACATTTGCGGTTGTGTCCTGTACGGCGAGGCAATTTCTCCACAGGAACCTTGTACAATACAAGAATAATCATGTTATTGCTCGGTAGATTTTGATGTCAGTCGAGAAACTTGTATTACCAGATTTTCATAAACGAGTCGAGATGGATTTGCTCCAAGGTTACTTCTCAAAGTCAAGGAGTTGGTCTAGACTTCAATCAGAGAGAGAGGAGAGCCAATCAGGCAACTAGTTAACCACGTTTCTCTTGTCATATTTAATGGAGAGTTTACTTTGCAGAGGGCTAAAGCATCCATATTATTTATACAGTGGTTTGTTGCTAAATCTGATTTATACAGGGGTCTCTCAAAGGCAGTTCAGTTACTGCTCCTGCAGTGGATTAGATGGGTTTTCTATGTTTTTGCATGGTAAACAAATTAAGTTGACAATTTGATGGGTTTCTGGGGGTTAACACAAACGTGGCTTCAGAGGTTTAAAATGCGAGTGCTTTGGTGTGTAGTTGAGTCCTCAGAAGCTTCATCAGCTGAGACTACAGGAGGTCATTAATGTTTGCGGCTTCTGAGGTTCAACGGACATTAAAAAAGAAAAAAAAAAATTGAAAAAAGATGCAATAATTTAAAATGTTCTTTTTCATTTGTATATTTCGAAGGTTCTGGCAAACGTGGAGTTTTTGGTAACGGGGTCTCCAGGTTTGCCTCTGCTCTTTGGTAGTAACACACAGTCAAGGCTACGGGCTGATATTTTATTCAGTAGCAAACTCTGGTTTGTTTCATTGATTTAAAGGAGAACTGCAGGATTTAGACGATCGCCGTATTAACAGAAGTTCCTGTTTCTCTGTGGCCCTTTCTGTGCAGAGATAAGAACTGGATGGGTGTAGGTTTGCAATGCTGTCTTTATTTCTGCCTTCAGTGAATAAATTGGCTCTGACCACAATTGCGATCTGCTTTACTGCCCCAACACTATCTTTAAACACACAAATCAGAGTTTATATACTAACAACTCTGTGCAGCTGTGTTAAAAATCCAGTGTGTTTTTTTTACCTGCCCGTGTCTGCGAAGCTCAGCATGCTATCTCGTTAAGCTGTCACACACACCTCTGTCTTTTTTTTTCTTTTTAACTTTTTCCTTTTCTTCAGCAGAAAATGACAAACAAAGGAGCTCGTCTTCTCGCTGTCATGAGGTCACCATGCAAACTTGACGCCCAATCATAACAGAAAAAGGCAGAAATCAACAAAATCACAAAATGTGGTAATGCTTTACTACACAAACTATGACAATACGTGCAAGTTCTCCGCTTTATCTACAGACCACAACTCTAATCTGCCTCACACAGTAATCAAGTGACAGATGCTACAGCAGCTCCACTATGAGAATATGAGAGAAAAGGAAGTCTGACTTAATGGACTGAATGTTTCTTTTTTTTTCTTTTCAGTCCAAATGTATTCATCTTCACAATGATAACAGCTCTGAAGCAGAAAACGTGTGGTTATCACCAGAAATTCACCCTGGGTGCCGCCCAGGGCCTCCCATTATCTGTTGAAGAAGAAAGAAAGTCCCTTTTGATGGTGTCGCAGACTGTCTGGTCCCGGCTCTATTGTCCAAGAGGATTGGTCTATCATGTGAGTTCTGAGGGACACATTTTCACTTTGAAAAATAAACCCAAACAATTAAGAGAGAGAGAGAAAAAAAAACTCAACAACTTTGTATTTTCACGAAAGGTCTGGAAATCCTGCACATGCACCCAGCTAATAGGCAGGATGGTGGGGGCACATTTCTTCTCATAATTCACCCTCACTTCTCATCCAGAAGTTTTCAGGCATTCATGTTCTGCTCTCTCTCTTTTTTCGTTGATAACAAGTATGTTTTTATTATATGATGCTATTGACCAATAAATAATTGAAAATGGTCTCCACCTGCACCTTAACCCTCCATTCCAGTTATTTATTGCCACACACTCTCGCAGTTACCTTTGAACTGAGCCTCAGAGAGGAAGCCCAGCCTTGCATTCAAAAGGTGCCACTCGCAGTATGAGTGCAAGCCCCGTCTGCGAGGTTACCTTGACAATTATGCATTTGTGGACATCCTCATAAATATTCATAAGAGGTGGCTGGACCGTGGTGTTGACATAGCAATCATGCAAATTGCTCCTGTATCATGAATATCTATCAGATATATGGATCATTCGCAGGTATTAATGAACAAATTGGCAGAAAATAAACAGATCACGGTGCTTTGTTACATTTTAAATTACATGCAACAAGTGTAAAAAAAAAACCTTTATCACTGTTAGATCTCTGTGATAATTGTTTTGTTGCAAAATTATCTTTTATTTTGCAACAACTTGCTCTTAATTAAGCTCGTATATGGGTTGTAAAAACACTTTTATTCCGTTTACCTTTTAGCCACAAAATGAGGAGGGAAGAAATAAATGTTTCGTGTCATTGAAATGTGATAGAATTGCTCTCTTTTCTAAATGATGCTTAATTTAGAAACAGGTGTTTTTCTGTTTTTCTCTCCTCTCTCTTCGAATCCTGCATGGAAATACGCGGTATAAATGACAGGTGCATCCCAGGATATCAAACATGTCTGACTAATTCTGAATAATTTCCTGAGCTGGGTGACAAATTCTGCCTTCCTCCTGCACTATGCATAGCCGGCGAGCGTAGGCATGCATACAAAGTAGGGAGGAGATTTAGCTTGGCTTGCCGTAGCGTGGCTCCCTGCCTCCCTGCAAAACTGCCCCACACCTCCCTCCATGCTTCCCTCTCGCTCCAGCTCTCTCTGACATAAAAGGGCATGTCCTCGGAGGTTTCTCTCTCTGCCCCTCTGTGTCTGTCAAGGCTACACGTCCCTGAGAGACACTGCACTTAAAAAAAAGAAAAGAAAAAAAAAACTGAAAAAGCACAAAGAAAATGCAGAAGTGTGTGTCGGTATGAGAAAGCCAGCATGGGATTACTAATCCTCCCACATTTCTACGAACAGCCAAGTGGGAAAACTTTTTAAATTCCACAAAACACTGTCAAATTGGAAAGTAAATTAAGCTGCATTGCTCATGGTCAAGGCAGAATAAGTAATAACTTGCGTCGATAGCTACAACAGAGTGCCTAGCTCCTTACTCATTACCTCACTTGGCCTTTCCTTGAATACAGCCGTAAGAGATTTAGAGGAATCGCAAGCCTCACCTGAATAATTGATATAAAAACTCAGCTAGGAAGAAAAGTTCTGAGCTGGCAATCTGCAGCCTCTTATTGATAAGTTTTTGCACAGGTCTCGTGCCAAGTTCTGAATCAGTGCTTCTGGCCAAGCTGAGGCCGTGACTCACACTGTAGTTCAGCAGTCGTTCTCTCCACTCGCAGAGCTCTGAGTTTGCTCCGAGCCCTCAAAAGTGTGGTAAGATTAACTTTGTAATGATAATGATAAGGTAATGTACTGTAAAAACAGTCATGAACTAAAGCGCGCAGGGCCGACCCTGGGTTTAATGAGGGGGTTTACATCAACTTTTGAGATCTTTTACAAAAATGCAGGCAGTAAATGGTGGATGGTGAACATCTACCATTTATTTACCATTTAGCATTTGTGTGTACACTGTACAGTGGTGAGGCAGTTTGTTTCACTCATAACTTTCTTCACGATAAAAAAAGGAAAAAAAATGAAATTCCAACAAGTCATTTCCATAGAAAGCTAATTATACATCTTTAAATAAACAGGAGACCACATTGATACGATTGGGCTACAGAGCAGGTGGACCCAAATGCAGGACAGGAGACCGGCACAATTTTAAAGGTTTTAATAAAGAAAGTCAAACAAAGGCTTGGTTTCTTTGATGGATGTTGGCTCAATCACTAATTACACAGAACACTGAGACATGGAAACAGAAACTACAATCTGGTAACGAGACAGGGGGAAACACATACAATATATACACAAGAGGTAATGGGAGAACAGGTGGAAACAATCAGGGCGGGGCAGACAATCACACAGGCGGGAAACACACAATGGCAGGAAGTTAAGGGACCTGAAACGAGAGGAGAGATGGGGATTTCAAAATAAAAGACACGCCTGAACAGGAAACAGAGACATCACAGACGTGAAAACTTAACAAACATAAACAATGCACAATTTATACACTTAAATAAAGGATAAGAAGTGGCTCACCCAGCATTATAAATACTGACAATAATGTGCGTGTGTTTGTGATTGAGAGATATTATGTTTTATTTCTGTGTTCATCAGTGCGTAATTCATTTTTTCTGGGGTAATTCTGTGTTTGCGATGCCTGCTGTAAATCTGTGCAGTGCTAGGCTCATTTAAATTATTAACAGTAACTAACTTTACATGGAGACAAATACAAGCCATTATGTTAAGATACTGTAAAATTCTGACTGCCGCTGCTGGAGACATTAAAAACGAAACCCTGGGACACATTCAGCTGGCTAATAATACATGAAGCAAAAGGCCCAAAGCACTATCGATGGGAAAAACACTCTCCAAATGGTTTAAAAAAAGTGTTGCATATTGTGGCGGTTTTATATGCTTTTTTTTCCACATTTTATGCAATCTGTATGGTTTGAGTGTCACATTTGTGGGCTGAATCTATTCCTCCTGAATGTGACTCAAACTGCATTTACTCCAGGATGCTGTAAAGTGTGAAGAGCTGAAAAAAAAGAGAAAAAAAAAACCAACACAGCTCATAGCTCAGGAAAACAAAGTGAGCCCTCAGCTGCCTGCAGTCCGACTAGTCTCTTACCTCTGATCTGCAGAGACTGGTGAATGGTAGGCCCGAGCTGAGGAAAGATAACACCACAATAAGATGCATGGTGCTGCTCACATCAAAACTACTGTATGTGTGTTTTCTAGAAATTCACATGCTTTGGTCTTTCAAGTAGTGTATTCTTGTTTGAAATCTTACAACGTAACTAAATGAACGAAGGGCAAAACCACAGTCGGGGAGGATGCTCATGTGGATTTTTTCATGTGCTTTTTACTGGTGAACACACCAGAGAGCACACAAACCCACCATGCTTAGCTGGAGTCGAGCTTTGTTGAAATTCTCCGTAGTGCCGAGACCTCTAATCCCCGAGTTGAAAATCTCTCCGACAAACAAGTCCAATTTGAATTTGGCCCCCCGGTCGTAGCTTATTTGCAATATCTTGGCGTGAAACCAAGCAAAGACACAAAATTGCAACAAAAGTGAACTTTCTCCACAAACAAAAAAGTTTCAATTATTGCACCCAAATCAAATTTACTGGATCTCATTATTCTTCTTCCTTTAAATAAACAACTTTTTCATTCATGCATTAGTTTAAAAGAAAATGTCCTTTCACAACACAATGGCAATGTAACAGCACATTATAAACACAGATCACACTTTGTATTCCTTATTATTTTTCTATTTCCATCATAACTCCATTTCCTGCCTGCCTCGTCGTGATTACAATTTTATTCATCAATCACAAATCCTGTTACAGTTCAGCTGGTGATGGTGCATGTTAAATACTGTGTTAGACTGACACAGAATAAATAATCAGACTCAAAGCTAAACACAGATGTAAAGCTCTCCTGATAAAAACGACACAACATTTATGCATGCATACCTAGACACAGTATCTCAGTTCTGTGCGAAAATCCCTTTCAACACAAAGGCTTGACACTCGGTTTGATTGACAGCCTGTGAGGATGAGAAAACGTAATGGCTTCACTCTTGAGAAATACAGGAAAACAGGCACCATGGGAAATGGAACAAATATGAGATTCAGAGAGAAACAGGGGGACAGTGATAGCAGGGAGAAACTGTGAGATCTATTTGACCCGAGCTGTGAAAGATTGAAGAAGCTCACGTGCCGGCAACTCAGCTTTGGCACCGTTGTGAGCCACAGAGATTCATCAGATGCTCTACCTTGCTCTGGCTGCAGTGAACATTCACGCTCTCCCATCACATTTCATCTAAAACTCAGATATTATTTTCTTTTTTTTTTTTTTTAAAGTGTTTTCAGTTGAAGCAAAACTAAAATAAAAATACATTTTTGGAAAGGAATCTGTGTGTGAATTTCAGTAAGGTAGTGCTGTCTCCAATCGAACATGGCTGTTATGCACTTACCTGAAATGATGACTGCAACATTTCACTACTTCTCCTTCTCTTTCTTATTTCTTTAAACTGTGAATTGCAACCAGGCGGAGCATTATCGCTGATATTTGACTGCGAGCATTGGTTGCCAAAACATCTGCTATCTTGTTTGCTCACTTTACTTCAACTGGCAAACACTGAGGGTGACAAGTGTCCAGGCTTCCACACTCAACTTTTTTTTTACAGTTATGAGTATACCATCTGGGTACTCACGGTGCACTTGCCATAATTGTCGGTATGAAGGCACTTAATGTGCACTCAAACTAGCCAGTGTAAATATGGAAGAACAGGCACTGAGACACGGCATAAGTAACTCTGTGACAATAGTTATTCTGTTTTGACACTCTGATTATTTGCTATCACCACAAGTGGACACACAAAAGAGAGACAGCTAAGGCTAGATAAAGGCTCCTCTTTGTACAACACAGGACAAACACAACACTGTGTTCAGGAGCCTCAAGTGATTCAGCAGCTGTTGAAATGATGCCAGCAAGCTAACTAGTTAATGTAACTCACCAAACTAACTATGCTCTTTGCTATGCTTGTTAAAATGGAGAGAAAATGTTTTTTTTTTTTGGGATAAATGATTGTACTGTGCTCCAGTCAGTAGCGCAGTACAGATATTGATATCACCAACACCGGCTCTGAAATGTCAGCCAGCCACTGCACCCACCAGTCTCCACAAATATGCTGAAAAAAAGGTTAGATCTTGTATTTTGAAAAATATACCCCTTAACAATCATTATACGTATTAGTCATCATTAGTCATGATAATACTGCATATTTCTTTACACTGAAGGTGCAGAGAATTCTGATTTCTGTTCTTTGATCGTAGAGGTTGAACAAATAACTGCAGTGCCAAAGTGTAATGTCCTCTTGAAAGAAAAAATATGTACGTATTTGTCTTTATTTCCCATTAAATCTCAGACTGATGATCAAATGCATCATTTGGCTCTCAGACAAGAAAAGAAGGAATATGAGAACAGCACTAAAACATCATTTCAAAGCGAGCTGAACTCATTAAAGGGTGAAAATAGAACATTTAAATGTTAATCGATGTTACAATGAAGGCTTTCTCCACCGAGACACATGGGTAATGTTTAAACCACTGCAACGATGGTGATGTACATTACCTGATAAGGTTAGTTGTGTCTGATAGGGCGGGTGTTGCCTAATGCAGATGGGAGGTTTGAGGACATTGACAGTGGTGGTGGCTTCTTTATACAGCAGTGGTGTCTCTTGCACACATCGCTCAGATTCGCTTTTATCACGAGTACAGATTTGTAAATGCTGATATACAGTGTTGGGTGCAAATGCTATAGTGTGGAATGCGAAAGACAGATGTCTTATTAGTATCTGTCAATTTATTTTAATGATCTGGTGCTGCGTATTTATTGTGCTGCATGTGGGCTGGGAGTGCTGAGAGTTACAAACAACTTTCCTCGGGGGATGATAAAGCATCACATCACTGAGCATCGATGAGCAAAACACAAATTGAGTCAATAATTTCAAATTGGAGTACAGCGGCAGCACAAAGAGGAAAAAAACAAAAAACTTTGTGACTTAATTGGCAAGATTTGGCACATTTATGTAATCCTAGCAGTTAGTTGCTCTTAATCTATCAAACTGGATCATGACCCAGAGTAATTTTAAATGAGCATCTCTCTCACTTTCAGTGTTACTCACTGAAGTCTGCTGGCTGCTGTGAGTGAAGCGTTCTGGTGACGAACGCTCAGATATATAGTTTAATGGGGCTCTAAAGGAGTTCTAAGTAGAGATGGACATGATTAATTGATGTTTTGTGTTATGAAAATGGATGATTAACTCCTTTTAATGGGTTTGTGTGAGGCAGAGGGGAAAACAAAGAAAACAACCAGCCCAAAGTGTCACTTAGGTTTTAGAGAATGAATTATTTTAGTGCTACTATTAAATTGAAGACAATTTGGGGGCTTATTCAGAGACAAGGTACTGCCTTTGACATTATTGTATTGTACTGATTCGCCTGCCAATTAGCATCACTGTTGCCTTTACGCCTAATTAAGAGATTTTTTTACAATAAATATGTGTTCGTCATTCTCATACAGTTAAAAACTGACCAACCAGTGTAAAAGACTTTTTTTCCTGCATCACTTATGTTGAGAGATAAAAAAATAAATAAACTTACCAATGTCATTTCCTCTGCTATTGGGTAATCCGAGCATTGAGATTGCACGTCAAAACAGGATCCGATATGTCCGTGTT
Organism: Scortum barcoo; assembly: GCA_023238725.1. Lineage (NCBI taxonomy): Eukaryota > Metazoa > Chordata > Actinopteri > Centrarchiformes > Terapontidae > Scortum > Scortum barcoo. Next base: position 7,313,245 of record CM041544.1, read on the forward strand.
ACAGATATTCTACATCCGGACGACAAATACAATCTTGTAAACACACAAGGCCGCAGCCAGCGATATTGTACAGCGTGACTTATGGCTGAACGATAAACCATCCTTTAAAAAGAGGAATTTCAAGCAGACAGGCAGGGGATGTATGATAGATTAGTTGTGTCAGGTTTTATATCAGCCATTTAAGTTGTCGAGGCAAACAGCCTCGGAGGCAGACAAACCTCAGCAGATTTCTGCACGGCGAGCACTCCTCCTCCTCTTCTTCTTCCGCTTCTTATGCAATAAAGCCGGCGAAAATGATTGAGAGATTATAGATGTGGATGACAAAAGCAAAACGTTGAGGATGTACTGCACATGGTGGAGGACACATCATCAGCCTCTGCAAACATCATGTCCATTCCAGCTCGTTCTCTCACGTATTTGTCCTTTTCCCACTAGATAGTCATCAATAACATCATTCTTAATAAACCCATTCTGGATTTCTTATTGTCTCTCATTTGAGCCTTCCCTCTGGCGGCCCACCCAGCTGCATCCCCTGCCACTCTAATGGTATTTTCTCATATCAACCAGCTTATCAAATCCAAATTCCAATGATGGATAAATCTGCCTGAGCTGATGCGCTGGAGTGCGGCCTGCTGCTATCAATCAACGTGTTGCCAGGTGATTGTGTCCTGCTGGGATGTATGACATTATGAGGTCCATTTGGAGGCCCAGCTGAGTTACAATGGCTCCAATCGCTCAAAGTCAATTTTCGGCATTGGTCGCCTTTTCGTAATCTATGCTCTCCCGGAAAAGCACCGTTTATCCCTCCTCATGTCTCTTATGCATGTTGCGCTCTCAATGAAGAGCAGAGTCACTTTTGCCCCTTCTCACCTCAAGATATATTGCCCATTTTGTCCCAGCAGTCCTTTAAGTGAGTGTGGACTCTTCACACATGGATATCTTTCTTAAAGTGCCTATTCAAGAAAGGTCATCTGAATGAAAACAACCATCCCATTTCATGCATGTTCTCTACTTATTTTTCAAGTCATTTTCCACCGAAAGCAGACAGCATCTGGTGACAGCACCACAGCGATCATTTTTACAAAGTGCAAGGAAAAAGCAAGTTAATGTCTGCACCATGGCATGGGTATGAAAAGTAATTGAATGAAATCAACAAGCTGTCACCTGCATGCAAAGCATTAATACTGAGGATGCGGGGAAATACTGTTAAGAAAGCTGGAGCAATAACATATTATGCCTGTAACAAAATAAGGGCTGTTCTTTATGAAGAAACCTGAGTAAGAAAAGTCGACAAGTTCTAAATAAATCAATTTGAGTAAGCTGCATCAGTGAGATGCACCTTCACTGGCCTCCAGTGTATTTCAGGAATCTAATCTTTTCATGCGGAAGCCTCCCTGACTGAAGCAGAAGTGCTTGTGAGTTTAAAATGCCAATCTTGAACTGGTCATAATTGCATTGCTTTTCTCAAGCCCATTTGGCCATTTAAGGTCCTGGTGCCTGACCAGAATTGCTAGTAGCTATTTGGATGTCATAAATTAGGGATACAGAATTGGTATTTATTAATCGAACCTTTAAGCAGGGCTGGCAGGCCACATTCAATCACACTGCACCATTTACAACACTCACATCACAGCTAGACTAAATACTTAATATACATTCATTACTGCTCGCCTTTTGCCCTTTACGAGTATCAGAATGAAAAGGGTTTTTAAGAATTAATTCCATTTTGAGTTAATTATTCACTGTGCGCTGCTCGTATGATTTGATTTCTTTTTCGCGCAATCACATTGTTGGTGAAGTAGCACCTTGGGATGTTAATCACCTAATTTATTTATGTTTGTCTGCTTTCTGAAACATTCCTCAACGCAGTTGGTACATGGAGCGACTCGAGGCTAATCCTAGATAATAACGAGAGCTTAATGATTCATTTTTATTCCTATTCATACACTGTGCTGATATTTAAATCAGCACGCGCTGGAAGGTCCATTAACCGATTAAATGCACGGGATGCTGGCAAGTTGTAGAGACACAAGGTGATAGCTCAGACCCTGATTAAGTTTGGAGTGAAATCCATGACTGAGAAACTCAAATTAAATTATTTGTGCTTAAATGATGCAGCTCCTGAGACTAATGTGATTAATTGGACCGCATGGTGCACAGGATTTCACATTTAATTGCATTTAGCCATTGACACCACAAGCACTAAACAACACCTCACGGTCTGGTGCAAAAGTAAGTTATTTATGCCTTGAATTTACTTTTACAATGTGCTCCTGCCTTCACAGTGGATGAAACCTATTTGAAATGACTCAGAAACTGACAAGGTACGGCTTAAAGGTCACCTCTGAAATTGCCCGGGTGCCAGCGCTAAATAGTAACATTCAGGAATATAGACACAAAAGAAAATGAGTTATTTATGACCCCTGCTCCCAGCACAACAGGCAGAGCACACACTGTAAGCTCATGAATATCTCAGGGCAGATAAACCACAGCATTTCACGCATAACGTAATCATGCTGTCCCTTTGATTAAATTAAGGATCTCAACGTCGTGTGCGAGAGTTGTGGCTGAAAGAGATTCTGAGTCACGCAATCGATTCCCGTTGGCTTCTGGGGTCTAGAAAATGAAGCCATTTTGCCACCGTGTGCGGTGCGGAGAGAGGGGTGTCGGGGCAGCTTTGGGGAGTGATGTAAATGAAGACTGAGACAGAGAGACAGAGGGAGAAAACGAGAGATAGAGAGGAAAAACGAGAGTGTCTGAAGGTTTGCTCCAATGAGAAAGATAAGACTTAAGAGGTACTGAGAAATTGAGTCTAGCCTGCGTTGTAAAACGATTTAGACACAGTGTTTCAAAAGCACATTGTATACTGTTGAGTTCACTGCTCCTCTAAATTGCCATTTATTATTGCAAATACAATACACTTTCTCTTTTCTTCTGCAAGCTTTTTTTGGTGCCTTTTACTTCTGCGTGTCAAACAGACAAGATTATGTTTAATCACCTTTAAGATGCAGAATCAAGTTTTAAAATGTAGAACTCCTGTACATTCAGGCAAGTACAGTTTTATATAACTATTTAAATAAACTCTACAAGACTTTTTTTTATTTTATTATTCACTTTCAGTGAGTTCACGGGGAGTTTCTGATAGAGGTTTAAAGCAGGAGAAACAGCTTGAGTAACCCTGTCTCTGAAGTTCAAAAATATGCCTGCCAACACCTCCAAAGGGCCCTTATTAACACAATGCATGTGTCTCATTTAACCTATGGACCAACAGGAATGTAAAAAAACAGCCACTTCAGAAGGAGTTGCTGAACTGAAACTATTTCTTGCTCAATGTCAGGCTAGCTATCTCATTAAGGTGTCCTTGGATGAAACACGAGGCATGTCACAAGAACGTGTAAGCCCTGAGATTCTCCCAATGTCACCGAGAATCAGAGGTGGGGGACAAACTTACTGTCGCCGTTTGAGCTCCACGATTCAGTCTTTACTGTACAGAGACAGAACAAAAAAAGGAGAGGGCTTGGAGAAAAGTGTGTGAAACCAGAGGACTACATCGTACATTTTAAAAATATGTATCTGTTACTTTGTTACCGCTATTGGTTGTTCTATTATATTCCAGTTATACTCCGAAAACTCAAGCGATGAGTAACAATAGGCAAGAATTCACATTGTGTTGGGCCTGAATACACCTTCACCCTGTCTCCATTCTTTATGCGAAGATAACTGGCTCCTAGCTGAAGCTCCTCATTTAACAGAGGTGGTGGAAATTTTAAAGTAGGTACCTTTTATTTAATCCCATCTTATCTATTTTGAGAGTTTCCGAGTTATATTTATTCATTTTTATGATTTTTTGCTCACCTCCCTTTTTCTGATAAATTATTACAAGACGTGTTTTTTTTCCCCCCCATCTTGAGCAATATCGTCATTCATCCAGTCATAATCCAGTATAGCTCCTAGCTGTAGATAAAAGCTGCACTGCATCTAATTTAAAGAACAATTTTAACTAATACCACTAATAGAAGTTAATACTAAAGGGAGTTTATCGCCTCCTGTTCAGTCCTCATTAGTTCATTCTTGCCTCGACTGAAATCCCCCGTCATGGTCTCTGCTTTGAGTCTGGAGCTCTGCGATATCAGAAGAAGACCTGCTGGAGTGCAAATAACGTCTTCAACCGCCGCACTCCCCTTCTTATATGAATCTCTTTGTTTGCCTCGAGAAAGCTTTCACACAATCTCACTCGGAAACAATCGTTCTCTTGAATTTCATCACTCGACTGTGAACAGTGTTCAGGTGATACTCTTCCTCGGCTCCAAAGCTGGGAGGTTTTTTTTCTGGCCAGGATGACTTTTAGTTGGACACCACTGTTGGACAGAGTAATTAAATTAGAGCTGTTTAGCGGCTTGTTTTGTCGTCTTAATGGAAGTTTACCAGGGCGATACTATTGCTGTCTGTTTGAGCCTGGAGGAGGCTTCCAGCCAGCCTCTGGTAATCCTGTACATTTAGGAATCACCTGGTTTTGTTCACAGTCGAAGGATGTGTGAACCCCACAGCTAAGCAAGCTGTTGCTAGTCAATACTTACAAACTGTAGGCTACGTTAAACAACAGTGTTTTCACCTCCTAAACTAGTGACATACAGAAGACATTTGACTTATCCATGTAGAGGCATGGAGTAATAAGAAAAAATGGGCTGAGTAATAAGAAAAAATGTAACTAATTACTTTTGTTTTTGAGTAATTACAATAATAAAAGTACATTTATATCATTACTTTTCAGCAGGTCTTAAGTTGTTGGTAAATGATCACATATTTCTTGTAAACTGCCCAACACTGATGGTATGATTGTACACAGAGCGACTGTAATATCTGTGATCTTGGAACACAATGACATCCCAACAACAAAGTCCATGTGGTGGTCAGATGATCAGAGGACTGTCTTAACCACTGTACTTGGAGGTACATCTTAATATTTATTTCCAGTCTGAAGTTCAGCCAGGAAGTCAGTAGGTAAACTGTGATCAATGATTTTATGACAAATTAAATTTGCTCATCCCACCGTTTGTTTTAATTTTATCCAGGCACTAACTGTGGTTGCTGCCCTGTTGAACTTTTATCAGCGTGTTCTCAGATCTCAGCTCCTAACTTGGTGAGTGGACTCTACTATTATTTCTACTGATAGAAATGACAGCCAAATCTTAAAAAAAAAAAGAAAGACTTGTTTTAAAATAAAGTAGTTACACTGAAATCTTACAGAAAAGACTGGTTATCAGCTAGAGGAAAAAGTGAGAGGTTTCATATTTTTAAAGGTTCTTTTGTATGAAGAAGCAGCTCTGCGTAATTTAAACACTTACTAAATCAGAAATCGCATGCGGTGAGTAGTCCTCCTCGCTCGCTCTATCTACGTGTCGCACCTAACAAGGGAGTGTTTCAAGGACTTAATTTGTTAAAAAGTTTTTTTAAATGTGCAGATGTACTGTTTCCCTCAGCCCAGCAGATTCACTTCCACTCATTACTGCTTTTTTACTGTCTCTACTTTTTACGGCTCTGAGAACAGCTGGAGCTCTCTGCATGCAGCTGTGGGTTATGTGAGCAGGTGGGCAGAGTAATTGTTCTTGTCATCATTTTAGGTCTTTTTAAACTTAATCCATATTCTTTTCTTATTTAGTTAGAAATCAGAACGAATTATGATGATGCTTGCCAGTCATCCTCCTCCTCCTCGTATGGGTGAAATGACTTTAGTGTTCAGTTACATTCAGGATGTTACTGTTGCGTTCAGCATTAAAAAGATGAATTAGTCAACAACCTAAATGGAGCGTCACCCTCCTCTTACAAGTCTGTGAAATGCTCAGATGCAGCGGGCACTTTTTAAATATGTCTCCCTCACAGTTGTTAAAAATCCACCGGCGTTCAATGTAACTGTAAATGGATTAAGTTAACTTCTATTCCCTTTCCCTTTCAGAGGCTTTTTCAGAGGCATGCTGGGCGAGAAAGTCACTGATTGAATTGAAATGGGCGACGCAGGTTGAGGGAAAGTGAAATGGGGGCTGAAAATATGGAAAGGGCTCATTAAAAAAAAAAAAAAAGAAAAAAAAAGGAAATAATTACACCTCATCACACAGTAATTCCCGGGACACATTTAACATCACAAATTGATAATAGGTAATGTTGTTAGAGTATCTATGGAGAGTTTAAAACAAAATTGTTTTATGCACGGTGGTTACAGATAAGGTTTCAGAGCCCAGACACACCAAGCCAAGAGACAGACAGACAGACGGCCATCAGGCACCGTTAATGTGGTTTGGTACTTTGGTTTCATTTCTTCTTCCATGAGCAAGAGTCTGCACCACCAGAGCAAACTGAAACGCAACAGTGCGAGTTACGACTTTGTATTGGACATATTCTCAGTCTGTATTCCAGTCATATAGAAAGACAGTTTAAACAGACTCCCAGTGGCTTGAAAATGGTGGTTAAATTGTTATGTTTGTCCTTCTGCAGTTGTGGCAGGCTCCTCTGGCTTTTTCTTTTTTGATGGGAAATACAGACTTGTGGCCAGTAATTTCCTCCGGCGCAGAACGCACATGCACATCACAATTTTGGAAAAATGAAAAGTTGTCTTTAAAATGGAAATGTTAAGTTAAGTCCTGTGGAATCATGGCTGGGTGGGTCAGTTAGGCCTAAATGTTTTTACATGCCCGCCTGTTTTATCAAAGGAAATTAAGTTGAAGGCCTGACTGTGTTGAAAATTCCCACCATCCCTCAGCTGTACAGAGTGCATGCTGTGGAAATTCATGTTTTAAATTATGGGACATACAGTGTTGTTTTTCATTTGAAGCGGGCTTGTGGCAGATGAGACAGTCACTTGTTTTTATTATTTTAGTGGTCCAGCGTCAGTGTCAAATGAACCTCCACAGAGCTGGGCTGTAATACTGTGCAAGAGCCTGTAAAGTGAAAGCAGCAGCTGAACCGGCAGGCGATGTCCTCCGCGCACATCATCCATGATTCAAAATATATGACCACACATCCAATAAAACTGGTAATACATAATTGATATCTAAGATAATTTTAGAAATGTTTTGATTTATTTTAAAGTGATGATCGTCACATTAATTCATCTCCCTCGAGCTAATTCTGGGATGAAAGATTTTTTTGAATTCTAGATGAATCCCTTTAATGGCATGCATGTCAGATGTACAGTGCGGATTGGAGTGTCAAGCTACTATGGTATCATGTTAACATCTAACATGTGTCACAAGTGTGCACTGAAAACCAGATTTGCTTCAGCATTTACTATAAGAGGGGTGGCATTTTGACACACTATATTAACCATTTTAAGACAAACTTCATAATGTTTGGTTTATGCAAAGCAGGAGAAACAGGTGCAGTTAATGTATTCAATATGCACTGGCTCATGCGCTTGAATACATACATATGTAAAGCACAGATGTGATTCCTCAGTACTCATCTAGCAGGGCAGATGGGCACATCAGGCCGGAGAAGCGCTCACACAGAGGAGGAAGTGGTGCAAGCTGGGAGCATCTGCCTCCTGTCTAACTATGACTGACGTGGCAGGAAGCATCATGTCGCCGGAACAAGTGACCATCTGCAGTTCTTCTTCGGGATGAGCACTACAGGTGCTGCATTTCTGCACCGCTCGCCATCTGAGAGGAACAAGGTGTTGCCCAACAGGGAGTTTCGACTTTTTCTTTGCCTCAATCCACCAGAAAACCCCACCACCCCACCTCTACTTTTCCAGCCTATTAACACTGACGTGAATTAAGTGTCCTTTAATAAAATATGACATGGAAGAAGATTATATACAAATACACAAATCAGATGAAAGTTGCAACTCCACAATAGGATCATATGAGAATAGCAGAAAGTGAAAAGAGCTGTATCATAAGATTTTACAGTCAGACAAATTTCCCTGAAATTAATCCATCCATGTCACGGTAAACTGGGCAAAATAAGTGCATCAGGGAGATGTGGTGGATAGGCTGATATTTTTACACTAAACTTATGAAATCTCATCACAACTAAAAATAAGATTAAAAAAAGAGACACATTGACAAATACTGTACATTAAAAACACATGAAGATGTCCTTATGTCTGTGTGCGACTGCACTGTAGTACACTGTAGAAATCATTCAATTATCACTTAAACTTGTTCAATTCAATTTGCTACATTAAAAACCTTTTAAAATACTAATCAGAAAAGTTAATCAGCAGCATTGCTGAATGTGACCTTTCCTTAATTTTTTTTACCCACACTTCCACTGAAAACACATCGTTGTTTTGAGTTTACTGTGACCTTTTGGAATGCCACAGAAAAATGTTAACTAGTTTACAGCCAGACTCTGCAGGACCACCACCGCTGAATAATACAGACCGGTGAGGGACTTTTCTTTTCATTCACGGTGAAACTTAATTGGAATATATTGAATTTTCAGTCATAATAAGAACAGAATGAACCCTGTTTATAAACTTGCTTTGAATAATAAAAGACAGGATGAAGTGATGAAGGGTGTTAAAAGTTGTACACTTTGGATGAGGTAAAATAAAATTTCCTTTACTTTTGACAGAGTGGATAAGACACTAAAGAATCCAAATGAATGCAAAAAAGAGCAGACTGTAGTTGGCATAAATCAAAGTGCAGTATTTCAGAAAATTCCTAAAAAGTGATTTGGAAAGTGACAGAAGGAAGTGCGGGATAATGCAAAACCTCCCAAACTGGATGGTGCTGGATCATCTTTTTTGGCAGGATGTGACAACCTGCACTCATCTCTTGTGCTGCACGTTTTTTTTTTTTTTTAAGGCATTTTTAGGCTGCCTTTTTATTACTGCAGTCTAACTCATCGGCCGCACACACTAACTTCAGTTTTATTTTCATTCAAACTGCAGCTTCTGTTGTAATGTTGTGAAATTACACATTTGGTAACCATGTAAAACTCACTGCGCTGCCGAAGCTTTCAGACGACATGAGTTTTCCTTAGCTGAATTTGTGACATTGAACCTCTGCAATATGATCAGAAATTATGTGTGGCCTCCTTACACTGACATCCCCTGGATCCAGCTATGTGGCAAAGCACTTGAGTGTGAAATATCACCAGTCATTACATTTAGACCATGTAATTTCTTCAGATGAAATAGAGTGTGAGGATTTGTGGAGAGGTTTTTTTTTTCGAGTGTCTCTGTCCACCTCTATTGGAATATTTAATTTTCTTGCTCTACAGTGAGCAGTGCCCTGTATTCAGAGTAAAACAGTCTCTGAACTGGACCTAACCTCTGCTGATTTAGAAGGGAAGTGAGTAATGAAGCTTAACTGATTGACCGATCTGCTGACACCTTGGACTGTCTGTCTCAAAAACAAACTTGCCCTGAGACAATGAGCTGCAGCAGTTTAACCCAGTAGTTTTTGCTCACTAATCACTATTAAAGGCCTTGGAGCCAGAGCACTTGACGTTATAGGTGAAAATGTCTTTCAGTCAAACTTACATGTGTGCACTGGTGACTGAGGCTCAGGTGGTGGCGTGTGTGAATATGATGGAAATTGTGAAGCACAGAATAAAATAGAGCCACTAAATAGCTTGAGAGATTTGACAAAGCCTCAGTCCACCTGCCTTAGAGCCCTTGATACCTGGTACCTCTGCTGCAACAAACAATGTGTCCTTTAGTGAACGACGTTCTTTACCACATCTATTGACTTCACTGTTTCTCTTTACCGGCGCTCTAATGCTCGTCATGCTCTCTGCCTATTGCATAGCTTCCCCTTGTGTGACCTTGCGTTTTTGTGTCCATTCATGATTGAGGCTTGGCTTAAAATGATGTATTATAACCATGATGAAGTTGCAGCCGCCGTTTTCTTTAAAATGAGGTCGCTTGATGTGACCTGCAGATAAAATGAGGCATCTCATTACACAGCCTTCCGTGATGAATAATGAAAACAGACGTAGCTCACCGCATTATGCTATCACATAACCAGCGCCGTGTCCATCAGTTCTTTCATCTCCAATTCTTAAGAGAGAAAGGGGAGAAACCCGTGATCGAACAGATGGGGGAGGAGGGAGACTGCAGCTCATCTATAAAATCCTCAGTAAGCAGGAGGCAGCTGGGAAGGTGAGCTGTGCTCAACCTCTGCTACTGTCTTCTTGCCCTGACTCATCCTTCATCCATGTCATTCATGGTAAATAAAAAAAAATCTCTGACAGGAATAGAGTAGAGGAGGGAGAAGGACGGGAGCATCTTCACAACCAGGAAAAGGGTCTGACCGAGCCTACAGCATCAAACAACAAAGGTCTGAAAAAAAAGAAAAAAAGAAAATTGCAGTGACAAAGGTGAGGTTGATCCAGCGGGACTCATAGCTGCTGGTAAGAGGGCCGCCTGTTAGATGTTAATGTTGATGTGATGTGATGTGAAACCTGCTGATTCTTTTGTTGTGTGTGTATGTATGGGCCTGTGTGAGTCAGTGTAGTGTATAAAATTTTAAATTTCCTGTCTGGAAAAAAAGAACCCATTGACAATGATTCACCCTGAGTGTAGTAACCATTTTTGTACATTTTGTCACAATAACTGTCACCCATGAAAGACCTGCACAAATTGTATTTTATCCTGTTGTTTGAGGGAGACCTGACACACAAAGACTGTTGGCTTAATATGAATCCATACTTGCACTTTCTGTATGAAGAATAACAAAAAAAGAACAAATAACAGCGGTGGTATCTGAAAGATTGCACCCAACAGTCACCTCAGTGGGGACACATTTGTAGACACGTGGGTTGTGTGAAAAGGGAGTGACATTGGATGACGTGGGTAAGAAACAATAAGGACATGCAGCAACTTCTCACTGATTGTTGCAAGAGGTTAAAGATGTCAGCTATCCAAGCATTCAGCTATTCATCTATTCCACTGATTGTGTAGAAAGACATTTTTATTTTTCTACCGCAGTGTGTGCCCATGCCTCTCCTTATTATTGTCCATCCATCTCCCCCCTGAGATCCTCATACTTTTCCTCCTTTTCCTTCACCCGGCTGCCCCACCCATCTACTCACATCTCCACTTCCCTCATCAGCCTCACTCCACACTGGACCATGTCCCTTCTTTGTTCCTGTGTCACTTTGTCCTTGTTGCCATGTGCCTAGTTTCCTTTTGTCTCTTTTGGTATTTTGCCCTTGAGTTTTTTTTTCTCAACTTGTACCTGTCTACCAACAGTGAGCTCTGCTACCTAATAAAAAACCACAAGTCATTATGCTGCAGTGTTAGCAAGTTATCATTAAGTAACTTGCATTAATAATAACATTAGAATAAATCAGCGTAGCAAAACACTCACATTGGGGCGCTAAGCAGGCTGATGAAGTTATTATAGTCTGATCCATGCATCATCTTCTCTTGTTAGCGTTGTAGATTTTTGACTTGTGCTGCTGCTCTAGTCTGCACTTTCCCTGAAAATGATGGCTGTGCACATATATTAAGTCTAGTTGTAACATGCAGTCCTAGTACTTAGCCTACTACAGGCTACAGCTCAGGATATCTCTAGTCTATAATTCAGATTCAGATTCAGATTCAGATTTCCTTTATTAGTCCCACAGCGGGGAAATTTACAGCGCATAACAGCAGCGAAGACACATAGTGGGAAATAGTCAATAAGAGTTTAAGACATGAAATAAAATAAAATAAAATGAAATAAAAGGTAAAATTATCCAAGATAAATAATTATAACTATGACTGTAAGTAAACCTGTACATAGTACAGAGGGAGTGTGCCTGAGAGTATACATATGAGAAATATATATAATATACTCAGGGAGTGCAAAAAACAGTGAAATTGTGTTATTGTTTATTGTTCATTGTCCATTGCAGATTAGCGGGCATTTTGTTTGTTGTGTAGTCTGACAGCAGCAGGCAGGAAGGACCTGCGGTACCTCTCCTTCACACAGCGTGGATGGAGCAGCCGCTCACTGAAGGAGCTGCCCAGAGCTGTCAGAGTGTCCTGTAGAGGGTGGGACGTGTTGGTTTAACAGGGATGACAAGCTTAGCCATCATCCTCCCTGTTTCCCACCACCTCCACTGAGTCCAGGGGGCATCCCAGGACAGAGCTCACCCTCCTCACCTGTCTGTTCATTCTCCTCCTGTCTCTGTCCATGATGCTGCTGGCCCAGCAGACTATCCCAATAAAAGATGGCTGATGCCACCACAGAGTCATAGAAGGTCCTGAGGAGTGGTCCCTGCACTCCAAAAGACCTCAGCCTCCTGAGCAGGAACAGTCTGCTGTTGCCCTTCTTGACAAGGGCATTGGTGTTGTCCGACCAGTCCAGATTGTCATTTAAGGTGAACACCCAGGTACTTGTAGGACTTCACAGTGTCGATGTCCGTTCCCTGGATGCTCACCGGTGCATGGCGGAGAGTGGCTACGCCTGCGGAAATCCACCACCAGCTCCTTGGTTTTACCAGCGTTGATCTGGAGGTTGTTCCGCAGGCACCAGTCCGCAAAGTCCTTGAATAAGTCCTCTGTACTCTCTGTCGTCCCCATCTGTGATGAGGCCAACAACAGCAGAGTCATCAGAGAACTTCTGGAGATGACAGGATGGAGTATTGTATGAAAAGTCTGCAGTGTAGAGGGTGAACAGGAAAGGAGCCAGAACAGTTCCCTGTGGAGCTCCAATGCTGCAGAGAAGCCGATCCGACTCAAAGCCCTGCACCCTCACAAACTGTGGTCTGTGTGTGAGGTAGTCCAAAATCCATGTAGTGAGGTGATGGATCCACCCCAGCTAGCTGCAGCTTGTCCCCCAGCAGCCTGGGCTGGATGGTGTTGAATGCACTGGAGAAATCAAAGAACATGATCCTCACAGTGCTTCCAGCCTTCTCCAGGTGAGTGAGGGAGGTGTGAAGGAGGTAGATGACGGCATCATCCACCCCGATGTCAGGCTGGTAGGCGAACTGCAGCGGGTCCATGAAAGAGCTCACCAGCTCACCAGCGGGCGCAGATGGGCGAGGACCAGTCTCTCCAGCGTCTTCATCAGATGAGACGTCAGAGCTACCGGCCTGTAGCTGTTGAGCTCCTTGGGGTGCGGTGTCTTTGGCACTGGGACGATGCAGGACGTCTTCCAGAGTTGTGGCACTCTCCCAAGCTTCAGGCTCAGGTTGAATGTGTACCCAAAAATCCCACACAGCTGGTCTGCGCGCAGGACTTCAGGAGCCTGGAGCTGATGCCATCCGGACCTGCTGCTTTCCTGGCCCTGTTCTTCTTCAGGGCATTCCTCACCTGGTGTGAGCATAATTTATCATGCAAGCTCCTCAGAAATCAGTAAAACCACAGAATTCCACCATGTTGCTCTGCAAGGTCCTGCGAGGTTCAAATGCGCAGAGTAGAGCAGTAGAAGAAGTTATAAATCCATAATGTAAACAAGAAGAGATGATACATGGACCAGACTTTAATAACTAAGTCATGCATGTGTTTTCTTAGGTTGCTGCCCTGTTGGGCAAGAATGTCAGCAGGACATGTTGTGCTGGTCCATTTGGTTGATGTTGACAGATTTCACAGGATAATTAAAATCTTATTAATTAATCTGCTGGTGCTGCTAAATTAAAAGCACTACCTTTACAGTTAATAATAAAATGAAATACACTGGGGTGGCCTTTATTTTTTCACTGTCCCTCTGTAGTAATTTCTGTTACTGTTAACATTGGCAGCAGGGTTAAATGATTTCTTAACATACTTTTCATACAGCATAAATCAAGAGGCCAAGGGAAGGCACTGAAAAAAGAAGCATACAGAAGGTAACAGAACAATAAAACGTGTCACTGCAAAACTTTCAAGGCTTTCTTGTTTTTTTTCTTTTTTATTTCCCCCTTCATTCTCATCGTAGCCTGTAGGCAGGTGAATTAAAACAGAGAGAAGGGAAACAGAATCTCTTAAAAGGTATTTTAACGTGAGGTGAGGGAAGTTTTAAATGTGTGTCGCTAAATGGTTATAATTTGGGAATTCATATTAGCATAAACATGACAGATGTCTTTCAGGAGTCTGCGCCAAAAGAAAAATCCCATTTCTGAAAGTTGGATTCAGTTAATTAAGTTTGCTGATTATCAGTTCCTCAGTTAATGTGAGATGCCCCCTTATAAATGCAAATGGAAAAACAGCGGAAGACAATAGGAGGAATTCAAAGAGCTTCACCTGAGGGCTTTTTACACACAGTGAGGCGGCGTGAAGATTCTGCAAAGAGAAAATTATGTTTTTCATGTCGGAGGCAAAGACTGAATTTGATTGGGTTATCTCTTTCCCGTGGGGGATGACAACCTAGAAATCAATAGCAGTACAGGTACATCTCAAAAAATTAGAATATCATGAAAAATATTTTCTGTCACTCATTTCAGAAAGTGAAACCCATATATGTATAGACTCATTACACAGAGTGAAATATTTCAAGCCTTTATTTCTTGTAAATTTGATGATTATGGCTTACAGATAATGAAGACCCAAAATTCAGTGTCTCAGAAAATTACAATATTGTGAAAAAGTTAAATATTGGAAAGTCATGGTGTCACACCCTAATTAGCTAATTAACTCAAAACACCTGCAAAGGTTTCCTGAGCCTTTAAATGGTCTCTCAGTCTGGGTCAGTAAGGCTACACAATCATGGGGAAGACTGCTGGACTTGACAGATGTCCAGAAGACAGTCATTGACACCCTCCACAAGGAGGGTAAGCCACAAAAGAGGTCATTGCTAAAGAAGCTGGTTGTTCACAGAGTGCTGTATCCAAGCATATTTGTAGAAAGTTGAGTGGAAGGAAAAAGTGTGGTAGGAAAAGGTGCACCAGTAAAGGGGATAACCGCAGTCTTGAGAGGATTGTCAAGCAAAATCCATTCAAGAATTTGGGGGAGCTTCACAAGGAGTGGACTGAGGCTGGAGTCAGCGCATCAAGAGCCACTACACACAGACGAATCCTAGACATGGGCTACAAATTCCTCTACAAGCCACTCCTGAACCAGAGACAACATCAGAAGCATCTTAACTGGGCTGTGGAGAAAAAGAACTGGACTGTTGCTCAGTGGTCCAAAGTCCTATTTTCAGATTAAAGTAAATGTCATTTGGAAATCAAGGTCCCAGAGTCTGGAGGAAGAGTGGAGAGGAACAAATTCCATGTCCAAGTCCACTGTGAAGTTTCCACAGTCATCTGCTGGTGTTGGTCCACTGTGTTTTCTGAAGGTCCACAGTCAATGCAGCCATCTACCAGGAAACTTTAGAGTACTTCATGCTTCCTTCTGCTGACTAGCTTTATGGAGACGCTGATTTCATTTTCCAGCAGGACAGGCACCTGCCCACACTGCCAAAGGTACCAAAAGCTGGTTCAAGTGACCATGGTGTTACTGTGCTTGATTGGCCAGCAAACTCGCCTGACCTTGAACCCCATAGAGAATCTATGGGGTATTGTCAATGAGGAAGATGAGAGACACCAGACCCAACAATGCAGATGACCTGAAGGCCGCTATCAAAGCAACCTGGGCTTCCATTACACCTGAGCAGTGCCACAGGCTGATCGCCATGTGTCGCATTGATGCAGTAAGTCATGCAAAAGGAGGCCCAACCAAGTATTGAGTGCATAGAAATGAACATACCTTTTCAGAAGCCTGACATTTCTGTTTAAAATATCCTTTTTTTTTTATTGATCTTATGTAATATTCTAATTTTCTGAGACACTGAATTTTGGGTTTTCATTATCTGTAAGCCATAATCATCAAAATTTCAAGAAATAAAGGCTTGAAATATTTTACTCTGTGTAATGAGTCTATATAATATATGGGTTTCACTTTCTGAAATGAGTGACAAAAAATATTGAACTTTTTCATGATATTCTAATTTTTTGAGATGTACCTCTACATTGTAGACAATTTTCCTGAGTGACAAGGGCCAACAGCCGACAGGTGGAGGAGAATGTATCATTTAATCAAGGCTGGAGTTTTACATTAGAAGATAATGTCCGTCCTGTATGGTACTGCTCTGCTATCTGAAAACATCTGCTGCCAAGACGCCTCTGGCCCACAACACCATGAATATTGTATGTCCGCAAGAAGTGAAACACAAAAAGTATATGACTGATGACAGCTTTAGTTGCTGAAGCGGGTTTGTTTAACCTTACAAAAGGAAGACCAAAGAAACACCCAGAGAGAGACAAGGAATACAAACTGCACTCTTTCTCTTCCTTAACTCTCCTGCATCGCTGCTCCTGAGGGTAGAGGTATTGACTTGTGTCCAGTTTAATTTTGTGAATCTTGATATGGCTGGCTGGTGCATGGTGTAGGCATCTTGTCCGCCGCATTGTTGCCTCAAACAACTCCTGGGCTCTGTATCTTGTCGCTAAATAGTCTGATGGTCTAATCTGAACAGAGAAAAAAGGCTACAGGCAGAAGAACCCAGCGATAACTCAATGTGAGCACTGGATATTTGGCTGGTCTGGCACTACTTGTTGGTGCTAGAAGATACTGATGCCATGTTCAGGTCATATAGATTGCAGAGATGGAAGCTTTTGTTTGTCCTTTCAGGTAATTCTGTCAGAAAAATCAGTTACTGTTCGGTAATTCTGTTTTAGATGTTGACATTTATGGTGAATAACTGATCATTGCAGTTTCCACACAGGCAATCATTTGATTAGTGCCTAACTGAGCTACAGCTACGTGGCTATTGCATATTTTACTCTTCTAAACATGAATCAATTGAAATGTAATCGAGTTTAAACACAGGAACTTTGGGACATCTCAATCAAAAAGCCAGAACAAAATATTGGATTATGACAATTTAGTGTTGCACAGGAAGTTGGGGAGACAGATTTTAAAAAATAATTATCAAAATTGATGCCACTTGGATGAGGTATCCTGACATGTATTTCCTCAAAAATGAGTAGTGACTTCTATTAGACCCTCCCAGCCTGTAAAACGCCTGTGGCTTTTTAAGGTCTACAAACTCATTTCATAATGCTAAACCCCCCTGAGATTAAGCTGAGATAACCCTTATGACATCACTATGACCTCACCAGGGTTTATTTCGAGTTTTTCTGGGACATTGTACAACTGCTTTTACAGGTTGAGCAGTTCTGTTGACGATGCGAAAACTAAAATGAGTGAACTGACCCTTTGATATTGAAATATTTGACCTGTAATATGCACTGCATATTTATCACTATGAGCTTAATCACCATGTTCACTATGTCTCTTTTGATGTAGACATTATTTAAAAATACTTATTTACATTTTTTCTCCTTTACTTCCACCCAAATTAGTTCAGTGTCAGAGAAAAAAAATAAACTCATGAATCCTTCATGTGTTTCCTAACTTTCTTTGCACAAAGCATTTCCATTTCAAGACACTGTGCTCATTTCACTACATTTCTGGAGACCATGCTCTAAAGCCTTTGTGCTGCTTTCTCTGAATGTTCAACAACAGCGAAAACAAAAGCACTAAAGTTCACCCAGGACCTATAAATCTCAAGTCATTTAGCCTGAACACTTAAACAATCCATTATTCTCTGCCCTTTAACACCTTGTTTCCTAGCAGCCTTTCTGTTACATGCTATGTGCTAGTGGATTTTATTTAGCACTGTTGAGGGCAAGACATGGAGCTTTGCATCGTCTTGGCTAAATCGGGGCTGAAGGAAAGCAACAGTAAAGCCTCAGGGAAGAAAAAATACACCAGTCAAGACCAGTATGATACAGCCGCTCAGACTTGCATTCATACTGACATGTGTTTCATGTGGCATGGCTACTCTTAAAAATTTGTTAAAACAAATGTCAGTCTTATGGGTCTTTAAGTCTCCAGTTGATGTTGATGGCATGTCTCCAGCGATTACGCTTGAGCTGCAGTGACAGAAAATCCACTTTAAAAACAGGCGCTACAGGTAATTTCTGTGATCTCTGACATACTCCTGTACATAAATAACTTTCTTGCAAAACGGTGAACCAGAGAGTGAGCAGAAAGGTTTAGTTAACGACATGAAAGATCAGAGTCCTTGTTCTTTTGTTTCAACGTGGCTGCCTGGTAAAATAAATCTAAAGTGAGCAGGCCAAGATCAAAGGAATAAATAACATTATGTATTCTATTGTTTCTTCTCGACTCGGTTTTATGGCGGACATTTACTGCGAGGCCTGGCTGTGCTAAAGAGCTGCAAACACCTCACTCAGTTCAGTCTCAGACATTCAATGGGAGAAATAATGCCTCGAATTGTCTGTTATTACTGCCCTTGTCTTAATTATCTTTTATGTTAATCTGCCTGTGGCAATTTATAAGCCTTTCCCAATTATATTTGAGAGGAAATTGACCATTAAGTCTTACATAAGCTAGCACAATTTAGCTAAATCTTTTTTTTTTTTTCAATCATAGATATAACTAATCTGGTGAAGTAATGTGATGCAGTAATTCCAGTGATGATCCAGTAATGAAACAAACCATTTGTACTGTCACAGAGTGCAGTTCAGCTCCAGAAACACTGTAACAGTTGTATTGTTTATCCTCTCATGATTGCTTCTACGTCTATGGTGCACATTACTATATTGCTCTTTTGCCAATGAAAGCAACTGCTGTGACCATGAAAGTGGTAGAGAATTGAACACTGCCTGCTAAATATAGTTTGTAAAACGTTTGTTTTGTAAAACATGCCCACAGGCTGAGAGCTTGACCTTGAGTGTTGTAAATTTGACATAAGGATGTTCCTGTTCGCCTGTCTTTGAGTGTATTTTGTTTCTTACGAAGCAGGATTCGGGGTCACAAGTGAGGTTTAACCTTGGGTTTTCAGTGGTTACAGTGTTGGTTCACTTAACGGGGTGCATCACCATGGAGCTCGGGTGCGTTGATCATTAAAGGGTTAGAGGGTGTCCAGAGACTGGCAAAGTCCTATTGCGCTTTTCAATGTTATGTACAATATCATTGCAAACATCGACACTGAGGCACTAAAGCCTTGTACATGTTGTACTTATTCAATATTAAAAAGTTTGTTTGCTCTCTGCTTCGAATTATGTTTTGCAGTAAAAGTATGCATCTAAGTGGTCATCCTCACCATAAGAATGCACAGGAAACACATTCATTTAATAGAATAGACAAATGTATTCATAGTCAGAGCTACTCATGCCCTAATGATGGGAATTCAAACAGTCACACAGAGATTTTTCTTTGTATCTGTCCAATATTATAGTTTGCTCTTGGTTCATGATTGAAAACTGAAAACACTGCCTCTTTCCCAATGTAGCATGAACATGTTCATGGCTAGATTGCTGACTTGTGCTGACTTCCCAAGTTGATAAGCAGCATTGTCACCACTTAGTAGGATTGTGGGAGTTAGTCTTAGTGAAGCCAGATGACGAAAACATATACTGGGTATGTTGGACTTGCTTTGTAGTATGGGAGTTTATTCCAGAAAGCAGGTTTAGATAAAACTAACCATGAGATGAGATAAACTCATGTTCCACAAAGAGAGGTGAGGTAAACTCAGGGTCAGTTACCATGGTAACTGACTATGTGAAGCTAACCTGCTCTCTGGTAGGTTTTCTTCTTTTTTTCCCTTTCTCTAACAATCCCTTTCTCCTATGAGCCTGAAGCAGCTGTCAGACATGTGGTGTAGTTTCCTCATTTACCCGATCAATGTTGAAGGTGAATTAATATACAGTCTTACGTCAGTCACAGTCTTACGTTGGGAGAGGATTTTAGACCCCGATAAGATGTGCTATAATTCCCTGATGACTACCTGATAAAAAGCTATTATTTTCTGTCACTCTGTGCTATCAACATTTTCAGGGCTCACTTCATACCGCAGACAAGAGCAAATTCTTTGTCATTCCCATTTCATTTGGTTTCCTTTATTTACTACAAATGCAACAATTAGTCTTTTTTAGATTGCTCCAAGTATTGAAATTCACCTCTGACCATGCACCCACCTTTATCTACTAGTAATTCACTTTCAAGATCTGCCCTTCTAATCTGCTGCCACACATACACTATTTTGTTCCTTCTTTTTGCCATTTTTTCTGATGCTCTTTTACTCTCACTGGTAACGGGAAAAACACAAGGATGAAATGAAATTCTACAATTCTACATGCAGAATTAACCTGGCATTTACCAAACATCTCACTGTGGTAATATGTGCTGTGGGGGTTAATGGACCCTCCTCCCGGTCATGCCCAGCACAGTTAACACACACACAGTTAAAAAGGATGTGAATGTGCAGGCTGTTTTTTCATTCATTATTTACTCTCATTGCTTTAACGTAGATTTCAAACACATAATTCCACACAAGAATGTAATTTTAAAAAATGGGGAGAAAACTTAACATACATCATATTAAGATGTAGGTGACCTTGTAGGCATTCTTTCTGTTTTCTGACTAGAACTCAAATGTTAATCCACTCAGCAGGATATAAGGCGAGAGGATATTACGGATATGGGTATGGATATTAGGATATTTATGTTGAGGGTTAAATCTACTGCAAATTGAAATGGCCACTGACACCTTGTTTATTATGTCACATCTGATGAAAACAAAAGTGAAGTGCAATCATGAGCCTATAAGACTGAGAAACATATACCTTACTAGTTTGAATTATGTTTTTTTATAGCTGTCTCATTTTAAGCTGAGTCAAAGTGCACTTTGTGCCCATGGGATTGCACCTTGATGAAAATAAAATTGCATTCAATAACATTCCACCTCTTTTTTTTTAACCTGTATTAATAGAAAGTGTGGTTAAAAGTTAAATGAACTGCATTCAAACCAATTGACTCAAGCAGTAATTCTCTCCCACACCAGGTCTTTCTCCTTTGCCGCTGCAATTGTGTTGCTTTGTTTTTCTGAAAATGTGCTCATAGTCACCACAAGCACATGCCACTCCAGTGTGGTGACAACTTCTTTTCTTGCCAGTTATTATGTTGAATAACACCATTAGAGCTCCATTGCTGATGGCTTTTTATAGTCCTGGAGCACACGCTTAACTCACAGGAAACCTACTCAGGGTTGACTGAACAAACTCAGATCAGCTGTTCTGAAAGCAAAAACTCTGAGTTTCCCATCTCAGCACAAGGTTTGACTGAGTTTGTCAAACCTGATCTCTCAGGTCTCACCCCACTTACTTTCACTTCACGTGTCTTCGTGGATCATATCGCTGTCAGACCACAAAAAAAGAGAACATGCATCAAAGAGGATTTTTAGACAGACTGAATGGAACAGGTGGGCAATAGAACACATTCAAGCCAATCTCCATCTCTATATCCATATTTAATCTTTGCTCCTCCCAAATGTAACTAGCAAGCAGGGAGATACACATACGATCCTGCACAGGGCATGGTGAGCTGTTGTAGCTTTTATCTGAACCTGGATCAGTTTGGCCATTGAACTATGTGGGTGAGAGAGTATTGAATTGTATGGGTGAGGCAGCAATATGAGCGAGGGCCCATGATGACGATAAAATTACTGTCTTGATCATTGTCCATAAAAGCGAGTCATCCATGAATAGTTGTTTGTCAACTATTGTCAACTAGCTTACATTACTAACTTTTAATTGTCACACACTAAACATGCTAAAGTGCAGAGGTTATTCTTCTTTGGCAGTTGGCAATAAAAAAAAAAAAATGGAATAATAATTTATATGAAATTAATTGCAGTCTGATATGTGACTTTCTAACATGATACATTCATGTCTTTGAGTGTAAACAAAAGTATATTAAAGCATATGTGGATTTGATTGGGGTTTGAGACACTTGAAATCCCACATGTGAATGGGGCATTTGACTAACCTGTAGCCTCCGTTAAGTACACTTTTTTCACGATTGCCATCATTTTGACTTGTCATAGAGGCAAAATCACAGGTCCTGCTAATAACATTAACAATGGCCACGTCCTATTCAGATATTCCAGTAAGTCATGGGAGTGTGACAATGAGCTAGCTTGCACAGAACCCCGAACTGAAGCAGCTATGTGGACTTTAGACGTATTGGATTATTTACACCTGTGGATTTAATAGCTGGTGGAGAGAGTAGCTGTTTGCCTGATAGGCCAAACCACCCTCCTCTCATTGTTAAAAGTTCAGGTTTATTGTAGGGGTAAAACGTGGATGGACTAGTTCCAGAACCACAATTCATCCCAGCTGGACCTGCTGAGCATGGCACTAATCTTCCACCATTGCTTTACTGTTATGTTCAATCAGTCAGTTATTACAAGTCAGTCACTTCCATAGCACTCCATTGTTGGAGTTTTTAAAAAGAAAGATTCTTTGACATCGCAGTAGTTAAAGGATTTATGCTAATAATAAAATGATAGCTGCTTCAGTTTCATGGTCCGGTCTTGTGCATGCAGGTTCATGAGTTATGGCTTACTGGGACGCTTGAAGAGAACCGAGCCATATTATTAGCAAGACCTGTTGCTAATCAAGTCAAAATATTATAACATACTATACATAAGTGATGGTACTAATATTGTTTCAGGTGAGAGGAATACTGAGGAAATATCTTGCTACAGAACCTTCTATCCTGACACATCCCTAAAATTAATTACAAATGTAAACACAACATCAGCAGTATGTCCATGCATGACATCCCTTCACTGTTTGTGCACCACATTGTATCTCCTCTTCAGCCTGTGCTGCTGCTGTTGTTGTGTCTTATCTTATTATAACAATATACAGGCAATAAACAGCCAACCTCGCAAACAACCAACCTCGCCTTAAAAGTTATTTACCACGTTGCTTCAGAGCAGCCTGCAATTTTCTATAGAACTGACAATGAGCTCTTAAAGGCTTTTATTTTCACTCCTTGCAGCCGAGCTCCAATAGATAATAGTGAAGTTGTTGCTTTACAGTGAAGGCTGCAGCTGCCTGAAAGGTCTAAATGTTCCCTGACAGTCCTGGATAAATTATTCTTGCCTGCACCAGCTTTGGGATTCTGCTGGGGACACTGGGAATCTAAAAACTGCAGCAAGGAAGTGCAGCTTGTGATACATCATGAGGCAAACTGCCTGGCCAAGCCATAGTAGCGCACTCAATTTCAGGCTTAAGGCTTGTTATTCACAGCCTGCAGCACCAAAGAGATTTCAGATGAGGGAGGATGTTCGACACAAGGCCTGGGGTGTTTCAGAGTGCAGCTACTCTCCTGTCTCGAGTTGTTTAGTTCAGAGATTGCAATACTTGTCAGCGCAGTTGCTGGAACTGAGAGAGCGTTTCAGCCAGCTGCCAACAGAGGTGGATGCA
The DNA here is from genome assembly GCA_023238725.1 of Scortum barcoo. Taxonomy (NCBI): domain Eukaryota; kingdom Metazoa; phylum Chordata; class Actinopteri; order Centrarchiformes; family Terapontidae; genus Scortum; species Scortum barcoo. The sequence continues at coordinate 7,336,444 of CM041544.1, forward strand.
GAGTTGCCCATTACGAGCTGTGTCTCTGTTGCAGATCCATCAGTGACCTGAATGTGTACACTGAGCTGGCGCTTGTAGAAACTGCCTCCAGGACTCAATCACACATTCACTCAGCTTATGGTCTGACAGACCTGGGCAGCAGTTTGTGGTGTGGCACCGAATGACTAAGAGCTGCAGAAAATCCTCTGGAGTTGGGGTGAAGCCTCGGATGATGTGGCCTATTTGTCTGGTCGCTAATTACACATTATCTACGCACAATAATTATCACAGAGGATCAGCATTTCCCTGTGAGTGTAAATGGAGTTGAATACATTGCCAAGAAGAGCTGTCACTCTACCAATGACAAAGAAAAAAGGCTTTTCTTGTACTTTTTCAGTCACATGCACCAGTGTTAGACACTTTTGAGTGTCAGGTAAATTTAGTATACAGTATAAAGATAACTATTCATCATTTTATAGGGTGGTAAGGTGCCAGAATTCTTGGCCTGAAACACTTAGGAGGCATCAAAGGAAGTAATTGTGTTTTTTGTTATCTTTGCATCTTGGCAAGTGAATAACCGCGTGTCAAACTATTCATTTAATGTACAACGTATTGCTTCAGATCAAATAAAAAAGCACAGCATCTCAACTTCTGCCTGCACTGGTGAGATTTCAGTAGCACCTCGCAGACGGGCCAGTTGCGACTCTAAATTCTGCAAGTCTTTTTTTGACAAAAGAATCAGCTCAGTGTATATTTATCTTACAGTGACGCACAGAATATGTCTGGGAGCACAGGGAAGTCAGTGAAGCTCCTGTCAACACCTGCACTCCTCAAATGGTGCTGCAAATAATTGACTCATGTTGCTGATGCTTCATACATCAGAGAGTTTAAGTGCTGCTGTGACCTAAGCATCACTCACCCGCCCACATGCACATTACAAAGAGACACCTGAAGATCCTGCAGTGAAAATACCTCCATGTGCAAAAAATAACACAATGCCCGATGTACTATATGTTCCTGGGGGATGACTGAGTTACTGTATGGTTCTCAGCTCATACTGTGGTTTGTACTGTATATGGTCCCTGCTTCAAAATGTACAAAGCACTAAAAACAAAATATTCCTTTCATTCTTATTTAAAAAAAAAATCAAGTGATTGTTCTAAAGGAATATAATGAAGATAAAAATTATTGTGATGTAACATTTTTTAAGCCTTGATAAAATGGCTTTTGAAATATTCTGGCCTTGGAAGCTGCTTTATTGCAGGATGTTTAATTTTGCTTACATTGCCACAGAGCAGCCCTCTTTAAGCTGAGTGCTTGTGGGTTTATGTTTGTTGTTTTTTATTGCTTCACTTATAAATGGATAAGCGGAGTGGGGACCACTGTTGTTTACATTCAAATTGTTCACTCGCCATCTAGCCATATGATGCAGCTCATTTTTAATCCATTTACCATTTATGATCCGGCAAAATGGGCCAGACCTTTTAAGCCAAGCAAGGTCTCGCTCGCTAATGTAGAAGTTTTCTGAAAGGTAAAAAGAGATCAAAATGACGTCGCTGGCACATACAGTGCAGAGTAAGCCACCAGGCCCACGCTGCAGACAGGCGACTCTGTTCCCCGTTAGTCTGTGAATCATGGATAACTCGTGTGCAGAGGTCACACAGCAAACGCATGGAGAAACAATGATTCAAAGGGTGACAACGTTTCATCAGAGGGCGATATTTTATAATGCCCGTGACGTGATATTTCACACAGGCTGTCAGCCTTTCCTGGGGAGGCTTCAAAGCCAGAATAAGCAACGCTCGCCTTTGGAGTTATTGATGAAGAACAACTTTAGAGAGATGGATTATCATAAATAAAACGAAACCATCGGCTCACCGCATGACCCTGACGCACAAGCACGCTGACTGGTAATTTCTCAATTGCAGCGGCGGGTCAAAAAAATGTCAGAGTCCAGATTCAACATGGCTGTTTGATCTAATGAAATACATTTATTTCTCAGCAGCGCAGGTTTTTATCTGCGATGTATAGAGCGCCCTTCCTGCACAATAACTAAATGTGACATAGGCGCTCGTGAGTTTTCAAAAAGAGCATAAGAGAGACATTTCTGTGTCTGAAGTCCAACTTATGCCTGCTGCATTTTATTGATATCTTGACTGCACAGTGTTTGGTGCTGCAGGATACATGCAGCATAATCCCCCAACAAAGTCAAATGATCTGCTTCATAATGGAGCTGCCAGAACATGTCAACAGACAGTGGCCCAATTTTATCTCAGCTGTGCCAGTGGATCATTAGCTTCTATCACTTTGCAAAAACTCTGCTGAAGTTGGAGTGCAGTTTAAATGGCTGAAAAAATACTATTTTGACTTTAACTGGCACTCCCCTCACTCGAGACGTTTGTCAGATTGAGGGAAAAGATTCTAATTTGTGTTTCACTTTCCTGAGAGTGGCATTTCTCACTGAAACTAGAGGGCACAGCGAGGTGGAACCTCCGCTGTATTTTTCCATAAAATATATCAACTGGCTGGCGCAGAAAAATATGGGCTGTTGCATAAGAGCTGTGTTCTCAGGGTAGAGCTAGATGCTAAAGCATTGGCAAAATTTGAAAAAAGAGTATTAGAAATGAGAAGTGCCGCTATGATCAATATTTTAATATCAATGATGGACTGATTGACTTGTATGTGAAAGGGGTCGCTCCTAGTGACAAACCACAGAAGATTATCACCCACTCTGTGGTTCCTCTTAGCTGTAGGTTGTTTCTTTTAACTCATTTTGTTAGTTTTACACCCCACAACTTTGATGTTTGCTTCCCTCTTACTCACTCTCATTGGCATCATTTCCAGACACAGCAGGCAGCTGTTCAGTGAAAAAAATGCTCTGATAAAAGTACACAGTACACTACCCGCCCAGCACCAAACAACACATAGACAAAGTCATCAACTGGCTGGTGAACAAAGTTGAGAGTTTAACAGCTAAAGAGCCAAATACATCCCTAGAGGGCTGGTGGAGCCCAAAAACAGAGCTACAAATGAGAGTAACCATTGCTGTTCACCAGGTGGTCTATAATGTTGCTCCATATCTACTGAATGTGTAAAATTAATTATTAATTTATAACAAAATTATTACTCCATTCACCATATCAAACACAACTTTATGCCAATCATTTATTAAAGTTAGCTTGTTGCAAGCTTTTAATGCATGTTTAACATTTAACTGTGTTTGTCTATTTTTGTGGCAAAACTGTAGCATCACTTGCTGGCAATGGGGAGCGTAATATGTGCAAGAAAAAAGGTGGTGAAGACATTCAAGAGACAGTGTTTCTCAGCTAATTAGCTTCACCACTGACAGCTGCAGCTGTGGATGTTATTATAAGTTTTCATGTCTGTGTGTGTGTGTGTGTGTGTGCGTGTGTGTGTTTTTCTTCATAAGGGCACACCATAATATCACCTTCGGGTTGACTAGAAATAGCCTGGAGACACAAACTAATGCAAGATGCATATGTAGGAAAGCTGGGTTAGGTTTAGTGTTAACGTTGCTAGATGCACTGTCAGCGTGAAAGGGTGACAAGATGACAAAAATCACAAACATCAAACAACAGAAAACAATCCACCCATAACGATCCACAAGTGGAGACAGTATTTCCCTCACTGAAGCTTCAACATGCCTTCACCTCAATAAAATAATGAAAGCAAATATTAATTAGCCTGAACCAGCACAGCTTTATTGACTGTGAAGTTTATCATTCCAGGTAAGATTGTTTCTTTTTCTGTACAGAGAACAAAACGCCTTTTTATGGTCTCGGATTCAGTTCAAAAGAAAGAAGTCACTTAATGGGATGCGATTGCAGCAACAAAAAAGACGTCGTCATCTCAGCTGTGCGCGTCGTCTAGTAGAAGAAGAAAATGAACGAGCCACTTCCTCAGTGAAATATATCATTTTGCTCCTGCAGTGCCAAAGCAGTCATTTAACATAATTACACCTAAATCTTATCACAGAAATGTCCCCAAATGTGCAGGTGCTCCACTCAAAATGGAAAAATATCTCAGTCATATGTGAAGTTTTCTGTGCGGAGCAACAGTGCCTAATAAGGAATCTTCGGCAGCTTTATAAAGCAGCATCTCAAATTCACCAAGCTTACAGTATGTGACAGCCAGCGTTTAAATGGCACTGAGCCACACATATAAATTGATACTTTAGGTCTTTTTTAAAGTGTATTCTTACTGGGTGCTGTTCAAGCATTACAGTATGAGCATGTGCTAATAAAAAATAGTCATTTGTGGTTTCATTATTTTTTTTATGATAAGTATGATCGGGGCAGAATCACATAAACAACAGTATATGACAGTCCATGATGTGATGTATAAAAACTGATAATAGTTTTTCTTTTCTTTCATACTTAATGCTACAGATTTTACAAGTTATAATGAAATATGTTAGTTTTATACTGCTCAGATCTTTGGTTGAGCTTGTTTGGTTATCGGCATGTATTTGCATATGTTTTGGCGTTTATTTTAGCATTGCGTTATTTATTGGCATCCGCATTGTTATTACTGTATTCATATGCAAAACTTACATTCTGCACACCCTACTGTATGTGCTTTTTATGTGATTCATTCCAAAACAATATTTTAAGTTATTTATTCATTCATTTGGAAAATGCAGCCATACGCAGGACTTTTCCCTGCACCTTTAATGCATCAGATGGTGCCAGGGTGAATGCTTTTTTTGAATAATAGAACAAACCATAAAGTGCTGGCTGCTCTAGCTGTTTTCTGGGTTCATTTCAGTTTGCCCAAAATGCTGCCAGAGGGGGTCCAATTTGGGATGGCTCGAGCTTCAAAATCAATATTCTGTATGACCTTAAAAGCCCCGGCTTTGTTTTCTTTCTTGCCATTTTTCGTTTGGAGGGACAAAAATGCTTTTTGTATTTTAGTGATGTTAAATGCAGTAGAAATGCAATTTTTGGTCTACGAGGGGAATTCAAACAATGGAGGCAGAAAGTCTTTACAGCTGTTAAGCAGATTTAGAATACATGATTAGCTGTCACGCGCAGCCAGCCGTTATATTAAAACGTCTGTCAGCCAGTTTGACAGTGAAAAATGCTTTTGCTCCAATAATTTGTACGACTGCTGTCAGCATGTCAGGTTTGGAGGAAATATTAAAAGATCTTCCTTTAGGATTTTATTGAGGGAGGAAAGTGAACAAACTAAAGCCTGGTGTGATTTTGTATCTAATTAGATGCAGAAAACTTAATCACATGGGTCTTTAACTGTGAGTAGACTTGTGTCACTACATAAACAAACCCAGCCTCAGATTAACAGATCAGAAACTTGGCTCCTGTTTTTCCCTTTCTGTTTGAACTGACCAATATCAATTTTGTCTCTGGCAAATTCACGATGATCTTGAACTTAACTAGCAATCCATCTCTCTTGTCAGAAAAACAAATGTGTCTACGTAGTATCACAGAGCATTATGTCCCAGGGTTGCACGGCCCTGAAGCCCTGCAGCATTTAGGCTGTAGTGTCCTTATTCGAATTTTTGTCCTTGTCCTTGAGAGAGTGTCACCGGCAGTAACGCTTTATATTTGGCGAGGCTGACAGAACAGCGAGGGGAGGGAGGTGGAGGGAGCGGGTCTGTTTTGAGAATTGCACAGCAACATTTGTTTGTAGAGGGGATGATTGGATAAGGCAGGGGATCCTCTAATGGTTTAAATGTCAACTGGTCAATAAAAGCCTGGCATGCTGTCACTTCTCATTTGTACTGAGACAGAGGATGCTATTAAAAATTGAAACTAAAATTACCAACCTGACATTTCCCCATTTACTCACTGTTGTTTCTCATGTCAATTCTCAGCTTTGTCCTCGAGTAACCATGAATCAGCTCCCCTCAGATTCCCTCAAACCTGTAAATTCTGACCTTGGCGATTGCGTATACAGCCCGGAAAGGTGTGTACTTTTAAATAATACTACGTCAGACTGCTCATGGCTTTCGTCCTTATATCATATGGGTCGGTGGCAGCGAAAGTAAACAACGTCATTTGGATTCATGGTTTAATCCTCGCATTCCCCTAATGCCACAGTTCACCCAGCCTGTCTCGAGACACGGAACATGACATCCTGGCATGAATCCAAATCAGGTTAGCACACACGTGGGTTGCATTTCAATAAAGGGTGGCAGTGAAAGTGAGGGAACAAATTGGACACACGATCCTGCAAAGGTTCCCCTTGTCATTTCTAAAGGAATAATTTGATGTTTTGGGAAATGAATGTTTTCACTTTCCTTGAGCGTTGAGCCTGTTGACCCAGGAAGAATGACAGCATCGCTTAAGCACCTGTGCCCCAACGCTGTGAAGTGACAAACCTCTTAAGGAGGAAGTTATGTGCCGTCGTTATAGAGCGTGAAGAAGGTGGTCGGGCTGTGACTTCAACGACTGTCAACATGGCTGTTTAAAGCATGTTCACAGTCGTCCTCTGACCTTAAGGTTAGTGGACCTTCGTCTTCACGTGGTTAATGAGGTAGTTACAGCTCCGGAGGGCAAATGTGAAATATGTCGGGCCGAGAGGTGTCAGATCGGAAAGGATGACAAACGACATGTTGTCGTTTAACGTTACAAGACTTGTTTTAAGAATTGGATGCAAGGATTGAGTCAGAATTTTTTAGTATGTAGTATGAAGTAAGCTGATCACCTGCTTTCTGAGAGTTGGATGGGCAGATTGATACCAATCTCATGTGTACACTAAATATGAAGCCAGAGCCAGCAGTCGATTAGCCTAGCTTAGCATGAACACTTCAAGCCGAGGATGAACAACCAGTGTCCGTCCGGCTGTGAAGTTAAGGAAATATGCAAATACGCTTACTAACTCTTGACCTATTATCTCACTAAGTTATATCTAATTATTTCACAAGCTAAGCTAATTTGCTGCTGATTCTAGCTTCATATTTAGCATACAAATGTCATTTAATCTAACTCTGACAGCAAGTTTAGATAAAAAAAAAAGTTTGCCAATCGTCTCTAAATTCTTCTAATTACTGTAACCTATTAAACTGCATCAAATGTGTTTAATCAGTGCACAAACTAAAATGTAAACATGACAAGTTGTGCAAAGTAAAGCTGATCTGCTGTCTGTAGCTTCACATTTCAAACAGATGTGAAAATGTTCTCAATCTTCTTATCTGACCCCTGGCAAGAATGTGTTATGAAAAGATTTCCCAAAATGTCATGGTATTCTTTTAAAGGGGTGTCTGATCGCAGTGAAAAAGGTCATGAGGGCTGTCGTTTCCTGCAATAAAAGAAAATATTTTTGAAACATAAAAATTTAGTATTTTAACATCTAGAAGTCGGGACAAGACAAAACACCCTTACATTTTCATTTTCTGATGGACACGTGGCTGGAAAGCTTTTATCATCAACATTTTTTAGATACGTTCGTCATTGTAGTTATGTTTTTATGATCTGGGTGATCTGTAATCACAGCATTATCTGTGGGTACAGGAAATACATCAGTCCCCAATTTAGGATGAAGATGCTATTCTAAATGAGATGTGATAGTAGACAGCGTCAGGCCCCCCTCTGCAACAAAGAGAGCATGTATGCAGGATTCATAAAAATCTAATGGGATTCCTTAATAGACGCCGCTGCACATACAAGATTAAAACTGCCATTCATCTGATAAGAAGAGTGAAGAGTCTTTCATTCCCAGCCTTTTCTCCAAGGACTTTGGCTTTTCTGTGCAGCGCTCAAAATGGTAACAATGAATATGTTAGAGAGTTCAAATCAGGAAAATAATCCAGGCTGTGAACATGCACGCAGGCCCTCTGCTATCTACTCTCAGGATTAAATCAATGAATACAAGTAAACAAACAAACAGACAAACCAGAGAGCCAAGATAAAGATTTCTGCTCAGCCAAAAAAAAAAAAAAGAAGAAAAACAGCTTGCATCTTCTGTTAATGAGCCAACCTAAGACAAGCTGCAGATAAAACTGCTCTGCTGTTTGCTTACAGTGAACAGACCCAATTTCATCCGTGAATGTAGAGACAATGGCTCTTTGTTCCAAAAAAAAAGACAGACAGACAGAATGGGTCTTCTAAAATTAAGAATTTACCAATCCTACCTGCTCTTACACAGACTTTTTTTTGTTGTTTGCCTATTTTCTGTTTAATGCTTAATGTTGCTCACAATTGCTGCGACATTTTGAAGAAGAGGGGGCAATGCGACTGGATCATTTCCTCTCTTTGGTTTTGTCACCCAGTGATTCAACTCTATCTACAATATCACTCAGATATTCAGCAGACGCTTAAAATATGCTCACATAATGTGTCTTTAGTTCTTATCTGCTTTGTTACCTTTCTGAGAGGCCGCATTTGAGCCTACTTCTGTCCTCTGCATCTTGCTTTTTTAAAAAATGCCTTTATATCTGGTGCTTGACGTATTAGGAAAGGATTATAATATCAATTGAGTGGCAGAGGGCACTGATGATACTAATTGATCTTCTTCTCTGGAAAATTAATTACATTTATGCATTAGTACATCTAAGTGACCTGTTGCCAATTTTCTCATCTGTTCAGACTAATCTGAGTTGATGTCCCCTGAGTACTGATGAAACATCTGCTGCTCCAGCTCACTAAACAGAGAAGTCTTCTGAGGTGCATTTCTGCCTCTCGTATTGGTGTTATTAGCTCCAAATGAAATTATATATATGTTTTTCAGAGCATGCGAGCACAATTGTACAGTTTTCATCCAAGAAATCTGCCAGCAAAAGCGCAAGGCACAGTTCATTACAGCTCACATATTTATTTGTTTGCAACATGCGTCCTTGCATATGCAGTCCTTGCACAGTTTTCAGCTGTAACGTATGTAGCTCGAGAAGAAGCATCAGCACCCTAAACAGACTCACGTTTGCACAAATTATCTCCTGCGGTCATACAAGAAAATCTTTTAGGCGATTGGAACTTTTCATGTCTGTGTTTTTAACATTAATGATCATGTTAACTTTGCCCGTAAAACTCCCCTCAGTTTCTAAGAAGCCAAGCTCTCCCAATTAGCCGCTGAAACAACTTGCCCGCTTGATGTCACAGGATTTGCTTGTTTGGTCATGTGTGACCTATCAAAACAAAATGTCTTGGGGTACATGGGAGCCCGCTGTTGGAGCTTAAAGCACTACATTGCACCGGTTAATGGTTTCCAGTCTGTCTGTCTCTCTCTCCGTCATTACCCTCAGAGGGGATAAGGATTAGTCTGTCTTCATGCATATTTAGTACAAAGAGGAAAATCACGTCAAATTCAAACTCGTGCGCATGGCATTCATGTCGTCGTGCTTGAAGAGCAAAAAGAGATTCCCAGGAGTATCTGACATGTGAAGACTGCAGAGAGCACTTACAAGTGAATTTGCCACAATGATCAACATGGAACTAATGCAGTTAAGAAGTTTTTTTTTCTCCCCGCTCCTTCTTATTACACATTTCATTGATGTCTAAAAGTGCATTGCAGCTGTGTGACTTCCTAGCAGTAAGTGGTTTTGGTGATATTGTGTATACAAGATGTAGACACACATATTTTATATTCTTAGTTTTTAGCTTGGATCCAATAATTCACCATAAACACCAGCAATTACTTGCATTCATTATTGTAGTTCATTTTCAAGCAAGATTAATGTCAGCGTTTCAAATGAGTGTTTTAGAATGACTTGGTTGGTACGATAAATGTTTCACAGAAACAGTTTCTTTTTTTTTTTTTACAGTTTTACAGTTTACAGTTTCTCTTTTTTTTCAGCCAGCCACTGATGAAGACCCAACTGTCCCAGCTTGGTCTGAATAGATTTGTCCACATCCCACTGCGCCTTTCTCCTCCTAATGAAATTCACTTCATTTCTCATATTGGAGGACAGTATTCCAATGCTGCTTAACAGTAAAGAGTCGGTGAGGAATCATTTCATAATTTGATCAGACAGGGAGTCAGATAAATTGATCGGTAAGTCAACTAATAATATTATTACTGTTAATAATGTAATAACCATTATTAGAGAACTTTAAATAACCAAGACTGAAAAGGGACATTTATTTTTTCTGGTCGTGGGTTAATTAGTCAGTCTAATACATCACAATGGCTGTATGTGCAGCTGCTTATCAGTGTGTCTTTACATTCATTCTACACACAAATAGTAATATTACTTGTTTAGGTCTTTTTATCAGCAAAAGAGAGGTAATCAGAGAGAAAACTGCTTGAATTTATAATTTACTTAATTCTTTAATTCACCCTCATAACCCTTAATAGTGACAATTAACAGGCCACTTTTGTTTTTTAAATGAAATCTTACTGTCCAGCTTATAGCTTTGTCAGTGCTGGTGTAGAAATAATTTTCCTGTAAATAAGGAAAACAAAAGGAGAATAATTAGCATGGTAAAAATAATGACAAGACAAATCAAGTCATCTGTCATCTCTTATCAAATCTGTTCACTTTTGTCAGAGATGGGGAAAAACAAGACAATGATGATAAAGTTTTCTCCAGCTACTTTAAAATCTGAATGTCCCTTTGACTCTTAAACGCAGAAGCAAAAAGTGGCAGTTTGCAGACTCATATTTTATAATGAATGGCCTGTCACATCAAGCTGACGCGCACATCTAATGCTAAAAAATGAGTTGACTGCAAAAAGGTGGTTTACACGCGCCGTTCTCTCACCCGCCTTTATCATCGGCACTGTAACTGAGGGAATGTAAAATGACAGCAAAAATTGCTGGCAATAATTCAATTGAGATGCAATCTCAATGTTCACTGCATTGGCTTAATATGCAGAAGCAGCCATTGTTTGCTGTTAAAATCCATAAAGCTGTCACTTCAGGCTCTGCTCGGCAATAGACTTTCTCATCAGAGAGGGGGCGAGTGTTGCTGCCTCCCCCTTTAGCTGAGGACCTTGACTGGAGCATGTAAGATGTAGTGGTGATGATTATAGCAAAGTCAGACATGCTAAGCAGAGTGGAGTAAAATCAAGAGACCTCCATCCTCAAATTAACATTATTCAACAGCAGAAAAGAAGTGAAGCTCAGAGGGAAAACATATCCCTTCCTTTATGATACGAGTATGTATAAAGAGCACTGCTTTTGTCTTTGAAGGAAAGTCCTTATTGCTGCAGGGGTTTCTGACCCCAGGAGGTGGAATGGTGGTAGAAATGTTTTATTGTCAGTAGCACAAATCTTTTCACATTTTACAGTAGCTGCCTAAAAAAGCGACTGCACTTTGAAGACTTCTACAATGTCATCTTTTATATCCGCACTGTAAAGGGGACATTTGATTTGCATTTGAGGGAAGCAGCAAATTAAAGGTTCATGAATTTAATTTTTAATAGACGCTTTCTTTGTTGCGGTCGCTGTTATGCATATCCTCTACGTGAGGCTCGGTGCAATTTGAAAACAAAAGCGCAGCACATCTCTAATAGGCAGAAAAAGACTAAGCAGTTTTCTGGGTTACATTGTGCCCTCTGTGTTTTCAGCACACTGAAACAGGGACTTCTGAACCTTGCATTGTGCTTTATTAACTGGAAATCTCTGCATTATGCTGTTTTCATTAAAAAAAAAAAACGTTGTAACAGAGGAATCTAGCTGGGTATTGAGAGAATAATTAAGATTCAAAAGGGTGCATGCACTTTGTTAGTGCAACAAAAGATTGCTGTGGTACTCAAATCAAAGCAACTACTTGTTCATTTAATTTGAATCGGGAGTGATAATTGATTGCTCATAGGATATCTTACAAAAGTAACCCCTACATAACAAACATCTATATTCACTCAGCCAACACTGTGCCCTCTGGATTGTAATCCACAATTTCATGAGCACCACAGTGACTCACGCAGGTCAATTCAAAGCAGAGATCACTGTGTACCTGCACTTTGTATTAGGAAGCTTATAGAGCAGTCTTTGTATTAATTCCCCTGCTGCAATCACCATGTTAGGTCCCACATTAATCCCCCAAGGAAACGCAGAGCGGCACACACAGGCTCTCCTCAGAAGGTGTGGAGAAAAAGACCGTGGACGATGAGAGAAGTATCACGACTGCTCAGGGTCTGAGACATTCAGAGAGAGTGAAGGATTCATTTTCACACGAGTCCCACTTGATTTGAACATATAGGCTTTATTTCCTGAAGTCAATGTACCGCATTTGTGGGCTTCAGCGCTGTGAAGTTGAGTCTGGGAAGGAACTCCGATGTGCTTTCCGCTGACTAGATGGAAAGAGAGGTGCCTGCCTTAGGAGGATTTACTGCAATGCTGCTGAAATTAGCGTCGCTGTTAATTAATTTATGCGTAAACGACCAGAGAAACCTAATACACAGCCTTAAGAATAATCTTCCCGGGGCGGCGGAAAAGGTGGGGTGCCTCTTTATTTTGGAAAAGCTCATGAATAAAACAAGGTTTTCTGGGGAAAAAGAGGTTAAATGAAAGTTCAGTGGGTTCATTCATGCAGGAGTTGCGGTCATAGTCTGAGTAACGCACAGAGGGTGAGAATTTTCACACAAATGTTTCCACAGATAGGGAGTATTATAAGAAATATGTGACTCTTCTGAGAGGAAAAATATGTCATGTATTTGGTTATATTCCTCCTTATGGAAAAGGAAACTACTTGAAGTGAGCGCTGCACATTTATCTAAGTGCTGTTCTGAAGAGAGTTCTCAAACAGCGGAGGGACATTACAGAGGGTGTTACACTCTCTGAATATTGATAAAGAGGGAACATTTGTATGAAACATGGCCTGTCTATCTTAAACACTGCCGACGATGTAATAGGATGGATGAGCGTGTCATGCTGGTGTTAAGGTAGTCCATGTCATCTGCTATAACACTAACATAGTTAAGCTAAGCGCCCCGGCTTGCTTCCTCTGGCTGGAGCTAAAAAGCTGGAGGTGATTCCCAGCCATCCTCTCGTGGTCAATTAGGGAAGCCATCAGGGTTTGTCTTCATCTCAGGTCGACTCAATAGTTCCTCTTACCTTGCAATTCCTGAGATAGGAATTTTATCATCCGGCTTGCTCTGCATATTTATAGAGCTCCTCAAATACAGGTAGCAGAGAATTAATAGAGAGCACGGGCTGGAAATATGCATGACGCTGCAAAGGTGATGACTAGGACACCTGTCTCTTTCATCTAAATCCATCCCTGCTCCCCACAGCCTCAGCCACCTTTCTTTAACACATTCATACACAAACTCTCTCACAGCGCGTCCATCTTAAAGGAGACGCACAAACAGACCCGATGGAAATGTAACAACTGGAATCTGCATTGTAAAAGCACACACACGCACACACACACACCATGTCTCCAGGAGACTGGCTTTGCTCTGAACTGCACAACAGAGACTGGCTTTACCGAGAAAAAAAAAAAAAAAAGCAAAACAAAAAAACACAGCAGCTCCATTTCTGTTGGCAGTGCTCCAGGGAGTGCTCCACAGAGGAAGGTAGCAACTTCACACGGGATAATGATACAGCCTCGGTTGAGGGCTTATCATAGGGAGTTACTCTTGACAGGCAGGCTGACCCTCTCTACTAATTAAAAGTTAGGCGCAAAAGAATGGGCCTTGTTAAATTTGATTTAGACTTGATCTCCGAGGAAAGGGGTGGGTATCTTTTAGAAGATTTTCTGTGTAGAATTGTGACCCGCTCAACAAGAACAAAAAGAACAAAAAGATGGTTTATGTGGCAGCAAATCTTTCACTTCAGATCACAATAAATCAGCCTGCAAGGAATGCCTTCCCACCAGTCAGCAGGTGAAGTATTTGTCATGTTCAAAACAAAAAAAAAAAAACATGGACTACATGAATTTAACATGATCACCTGTCTGAGAATCAAAATGCCCACCATAAATTGGCAACCCAGCACAGAAGGTATCATAAAACATAAAAGTTCACCAGATGGAGAAATGTGCTCATTTGCATACAATTGGTTTTGCTTTGAGCCCAAAGTCTCCGCTGAGGGAGAGAGCTGCAGAAGTACAGTGTACTGTGACATCACCGTACGACAGTAAGCACGATTTTTTCTAGCTCAAATATTTTAACACCCACGCTCTGCAGATTGCTCTGTGTGTAACTGTTCATCATCTGAATCATGAGGTCTCTTGGTGTGTTATTTTTCACTGTACACTATAAATCATGCACAGGGTGTCAGTAGAGACAGTTTTGACCAGTGCAGTTAGCTGGTACTTAAACACTCTACAATGTAATGCTGGTTTTTCCACAGCAGCAGGGTGGTTCCATCCTGGCAACATTGGTTGGGCCAACACAACCTAGATACCCCAGGACCATCGTCATGAAATTTGTCCAATACTTTGATTTCTGGCCAAATAGCTGCAAAAATAATGGCATTCTCATTGACCTCAGCTTTATTTTCAGTGTCAATTAGAAAACATCAGTAGGCTGACATATTAGATTATACCTGTGTAACATCGACGTGATGCCATTGTCACATGTGGCCATACTGCTGAAAGTGATGCATTGTTAATGCATTTACTTAATTTGAATTGCCAGCTGTAGCCTCCAATGTAACATCCAGTGCATGTGCTGATTAAACTGCATCAACAACAATAAATTTGCCTCTGACTCTATGAATGTATGTTTTTTAATGGAAGTCTTGATGCATTCATGAGACTGGTTTGACGAAAAAGATGTTTGCTTTTGTTTAGGCTCTTTTGTTGGATGTGTGCTATCTTGACAAGTGTGTGTGATCCTCCATAGTCATCAGGATCTCATTGGCATGTATGCATGAACGTGTTGGAGTGGCTGCACTCTTGTACAGCATGGCTTTGAGTCATCAGCACCCAACATCTTCGTATCAGCTACCTCAAAGATTCCTGTGATTTTGCTGCTGAAAACACACACCAGTCTTATCACCTTTGACGCCACCAATTGCAGCGTTCAGAACAATGTGTATCATCAGGAATGTCACTTTTTGGCCAGGCAGGCCTCTCTGAGCCACATGGCCATTCTCCAGGTTTGACAAAAGACAACCCTGGCAGACAGCGTTGATTTAGGCAGTAATAAAATGCAGGTGGACACATACAATGACCCCATTTGTGCCGAAATGGTCTATGTCCAGTTTCCAATTGTCTCATTTATCTGTAATAGTCACTGAAAGGTGATGAAACAATCAGCTTCTCAGCAAGTTGTGCTATATATATTAATAGCTGATCATAATGGATATGGCACAGGGGGTATGAAAACACTGTGGCAATATAAATCTGTGGCTTTTTCTTTTACTCAGACACCACAAGTCTAAGAAAAAGAGGAGAATGTACAATGGAGTGTGGATGTGCAGTAGGTAGTAAATATGTTATACAACCCTATATAAAAAAAATAAATAAACAACCAGCTGTGGGTGAGACAGAGAAAAGTCTGTGACCGCAGACAGCCAAGAGTCAGAACAAGCCCACGCCAGAGGAATACATCAACTATCACTACCCCCGTATCCTGCAGCAGGCTCGAGCTGCAGGAGGTCGATTCACGCATGGGAAATCTACAGTGAATCTTAAATAGTTATTGACAGCCCTCCAGTTGGTAAACCCCTCGTGAAATCCCAGAATTGATTGTAAGTCTTGCTCTGATGCAAATAGTCGCGTGGCTATGAATGTTTAATAAATGTTGGGTCAGTGCTGAATGCAGGGTGAAGAGTTCAGAGGTTTAATTTGCAGCGTTCTCTCCGGGCTCCTGTTGATACGGCGGCCGTGGCCAAAAGGTCCGTCTGTCTGCGCTCATCGATCGGCAACAACATACTAATGTGTTTATTGATGTGCCAAAGTAGGTGTAAAGATTAGATATAACCAGACGATAAGGTAGCTGTCAGTGATTAATCCCTGCTTCCTTTTCGATTACAAAGAAGGAGGAGTTACTTCTTCTCCTGCTCTCACAAACTCGCATGTGAGATGTCCACGTTGCAAGCTTCCATAACCATATCTTCATTTTGATAACATGTCCTCTCATTTTCTTTGACCTGATGTATGACGTGTATGACAATACCCCTCCTGTGCATCCATGTTGGCAAGACCTCAAAGCTATCTGATCAAGGAGATAGCCTTTTTTTAATATTCAAAAAGAGCTTCTGGCACTATGACGGATTGAGAGTAGCCCTCCTAAATCCTTTGCTGTCCAGTTCACTACATGAAGATAAATGCTGTGTGCATGACACTGTTGAGAGGTGGGGAGGAAAAGATAATTCAGATCCACCCAGGGGTTTGGTTTTTGGTCCCCTGGCTGGGGAAAAGAGTTGGGTGGTTAAGCGGTCTGTCAAATAAGGCTGAAAAACACTACACATTTTTATCCAGAGAGTTAAAGGAAACAACTGTATTCTTTATTTTTTGTCCTTAAACAAACCTTTGTATTAATTATGTCATGACTTGCTTTATCTCATCTGTTACTGGTGAAGATGATAGCGGGGTGGATTCAGCTGCTAAGTGCAATCAGCCGGCCTCAACGTGTTTTAAAACCTGAAGACATGCAAATTACAAGGTTATATTCGCTCCCATTATTCAGTTCAGTATCCATTGAAGCTCAATTTTCACACTCCTATACCAAAGCCGATGACACTTTATAAATGCTATCATTAATTAACATTTTTACCGACTTTTACTTTGCCGGCATGATTGATTAGATGTGAAGGGAGAATAGAGGACAACTTAAGTACAGCCCCTAATCATCGGACCCTTTATTGGTGGGAACCTGCAAATGTGCAACACGCAGCGTGCTTTCCCTGCTCCTCTCTCGCAGCTCATCTGAGGATGCCATGGAAATCAATTAGAGACACATCAGCGCTGTCTGAGCCACCGGAGGGAGCCAGTCGGAGCAAATTAGAATGCTCTCTCCTCTGTCTCACACTTTCTTTTCTCAGGATAAGAGGGGGAAATTACGAGCCAATCTATCAGCTGATCAATGGGTGAAATGCGCTGATCACACCAGGGCAGGCCATTATTATCTCTTTATCTTCTTTTGGAAAAATTCGGTGAGGAAGAAGAAGTGCCATATTAAAGGTGGAAAATGAAACCTCGCCAGTTTGCTTTAAGAGAGGTTTCTCGTGCGGCCGTGGGCTACTCGAGTGAAAGTAATTCTGGACGTCTAGTGCTATTAAGAAAGGAGTTGTGTTTGGTGCGGGATGAAACCCTCGAGGAGATTAGTGCCAGATGAGAAACTTTGAAAACAGATGATTGATATGGGCACAAGAAGTCGGAGAGTGTCCTCGCGCAAACCCACAGACAGCCGGATCTCATTCGTCACGGTTTCAATTGGCATTAACACGAGGTGGGATTACATGGAAGAAGGAGTGTTATAAAACAAGTTAATGTGTTTCTTCCCTTTTAAGTCCAAAGGCTTGTAGGTGTAAGATATTCTTTGGACAATACTGGGCCCTGAGGATGAAAAGTAGGCCAGGGGTCAAGGTCACTTACTTTACATGACAGCATCCCTGCAGTCGATAGAGAGGCAGTGTGTTAGACAAGCTAATGTGCTTAAAGCCACATTATAAAGCAAGCCTGTCTCCAAGAAATAATCTTTATATGCTAGAAGTGTGTTGTGCCATATTAGTTTAGAGGAAAATGTCATCACTGCCTGGATTATGTTGGTAATTTTTATATTTGCACTCTTTGCTGCTTCGTATTGCAACTGCTGCACAACAATTTCCCTCAGGATAAGTCTTATCTTATCTTCAGTGGCACCATTCCTTTGGGCGAAAAAGTTTTTTTCTTTTTTGTACCACAAAGAAGGCGCTGGGAGGTGGTTGGCGTGCAGAGTGGGCATATGCTTCATTTGTAGTGGAATAGCTGATCATTTTGGAGCAAAACTAACAGTCTACAGCAGTGCTAGCAGCTCTGCGCGGCTGTACCCAGACTCAGTGGTGCTTCGAGCTGAGTGCTAACGTCAGCGTGCTATAACATGCCCGCAATGACAAGGCTACATGTAACATGCCGTTGTTTATCAAATCTTCACCATCTTTGTTTATGTGTGGCCCAAGGTCGAGAATGAATTTCCGTTCTCTGACTTTATTGTTTTATTGTTATTGTTTTTTTTTTGTTATGTGAATGAAATACTAAAAAAATTGAATTTTCCATTTGATGTTGTAGATAAAATACTGGTGTGCTGGGTTTTTAATATTTCCCTTAGTACGGGCCTCAGTAAACTTCAGTGAAGTTCTTCAACATAGCACAATGCACAGAGCATATGTGTAAAATATATCTAAAAAAAACAGACTAAAGAGGCGTCCCACCTTGTGAAAGAAATTGTCCTGGCATGCCCCTGAAGTGGAGACCTGATAGTTTCCAATCACTGCTGTGCTTTACCAGTCAGAATGTGTTCTACTGTTGCTCATTATGAGAAAAACAGTCCCGATGGCAATGCGGGAAAAAAAAGATGAAAAACATGCATATACAATATAGAAGTTGTGTTGTGAATTGTGTGCCAGAGCCTTGAAAATATTGTACTGTGTGAGCGTGCTGGTTGTTGTTTGAAAGGTCACTGATTCTAATGGCATTTCTGAGAGCTTTTGTAATGGGGCCAACCGATGCATGGCAAACACTTCACCACGCACTGCACAAACAAGGCGACACGCAGAGTGGAACATGTCTGCTAATTGATGCCACCCCGCATTCCATCTGTATCGTATGTCTGTGTGTGTCTGTGTGTATGTGTGTTTGTTCTGCGCCTCACTCACTTTGTTCCTGTCACACACCTCATTTCCTAAACATTTGACGCAGAATGTAAAAGAGACACTTATTGACACATCATCAGGTCTGAACAATGTGTTTTACTCCAGTTAATTACTGTCTCTGTGTTTCTCTGCTGCACAGCCAGATTTGGTGAGATTGCAGCTGCTGATTTAATTGCTTAATTGATTCAGTTTAGTGTCACCGATCCTCTGATTGGTTTCAATTTAACAAGATCAGTTTTGGATAGTGTAGTGTAATTCAGCACGTCCACATTTGCCATCAGCTGATTCAGCCCAATTTGCCAACATGTTGCTCACATATCATCACAGACTGATTAAATACACATTATATTTCAGTGTATTTTAGGATGTCCTCATCTATAAAGGTTAAAATGTTTATCCAGCCATATAATAACATGGTTCGCATGCTAACATTTCTATTTAACACCAAACATAAACTACAGCTGAGGCTGATGTGAATGTCATTCGTTTTTCAAGGTTTGGTCATAAACCAAATAAGAATTTTGAGCTGATGATGGCGTTTGATAAAAAGCTAATAAATGCTTTTTAGCCAGTCTGCTAGAAAAAATAATTACATGAAAAGTGAAATTGAGTTTTTATAAATTTGTCTAAAATATTAAAAGAACCATGATGAAAAGAGGATTTTTCTAATACCTAATAAAGTCATAATGTTTAAGTTGCCATCTTTTGTGTAGAGGAAAGTGATTTATGCACCTGACGCTGCATGTTTTCACAATTACAAAATCATCCATGTAAAATCAATAAAGACATGAATAAAGATGACCCAACTCTGATGAGCCAGCAATGATCATTAAAGAGTCATTCTTATCAAGAGAACCTCACATTACAGCCACAAACGGGAATCCCCTGGTAGTTTTCCAATAAATAACTATTCTTTATGACCCGAGGCATTCAATTTCATGACTAGACACTTAAAGAAAACTCTGCATGGACTTTTGACATGTACGTGTTAGACCAGCGCTTAAGGACGTGACAGCCATTTCACCCTGCACATGAATGAATGCATCATTATTATCCCATGAGCGGCTGAGCGATCATTGTCGCCTAACTGCTCTTTCACCTCGTTTGCATTCCAAGAGCAGGATTTTCCTATTAGGGGAAGTTAATAACTTGCTAATACTCTGAAATTTCAACCTCAGCAAAAGGCCGCTCAGCACTTTAAACGCACCAGCATGCCATGAATGAAGCCAGCACTTGGAGTGCACTCGTCCAGTGTTTCACCCTTTTCTGCATTCCTCTATAATCTGCGAAGTTTGATTAACCGTAATTAATATGTGATTCTTGCTGCCAAGTCAAGGGGACAGAGTAATTTCATCAACTTTAGCACAAGACGGGGGTAGAATGAGCTCTGTATTTCCTTCCTCAATGGTGCCATTCGCTTTTTACAAGACACTGATGGTGGGGATATGTGAGGCGATTCAAAGACTTTCCACTCAGTGAGGTGGCCTATAAAGCTCTGTAGTTGAACATCCAGAGAATTACATGCCCCCCATCCACCCCCCCACTAGCTTTTATGTATGTAAGCAGCCACTAGCCCTCGTCCAGGATGACACTGGAGACATAAAAAGAGCCTGTGACCTTTCATGTGGACAGACGTGGTCCGACTGCCTGTGATCGATAGGAGAGGAAAAGACACAGAGCAGTGAGGGACTGCTGCACGTCTTGCTCAGGGGAGCACACACATCTTTACCACCCACTAAACCTGTCAGTCACAGCCTGCTCTCCCCCAGTAATGGCACTGTGACTGAAAGGCCACACACCGCAGGAGAGCGCAGCCCAGTTTAGATACTGTATGCGATGTCTAAATTAGGATCACAGCCCAACTGAAGTCACATGTACAGTACAAAGAAATGCATTCACAAAATGTTGCCAAACAAACTAAAGTAATGCTGTTTTTTGCCTTGAGGAGGGTGTTTTTATATTGGAGTTTGGCTTTGCATGAGCATGTATTTTAAGGTTAAAGATTTTTCAACTCTAATTTAACTATTACTTTATAACTAAATACATATGATCAGGTGAGAGGTCAATATGACTCTCCTGTTAAAAAGTTCTCAAAGAAGTTCTTACCTTTGGTGTTTTTTGTTCAAAGAGAAACCCACAGAACAATTATTTCCCCTGTGAAGAATGACTAAAGAGGATATGAGAAGGAAATTATTCAAATGATGCCATGCATTGTTATTAGACTCGTAAATTTCAATTTACACACTCATTTTGACTCCACAAAGGTTTTTTTTTCATAGCAGTGAGCAGCTTTATTATTAGGGCAGGATTTATTAGGCAGACAGGAGGAACAGAGGGGGAGAAAAAAGTCCACAGTAGAGGTTTGAGTGATTAAACCTCAAGCTGCTTCTCCGTCTCACACAGCTATGGAGAGAAAGTCATCCCAGTTGTATAGAAAAATATGTGTATCATGAGACACAACCAAAAACAAGATGTATAATTGAATATGAAGGATTTTTCTATTAAAATGTTAATTCCTTAAAGTAATATTCATACTACCCATTTAGATATTTTTATTTTGTTGTATTTTGCTTTAAAAATCATTATCAATTCCTGTGCCTCAAAACACAATTAATATAACAACCACTTCAAAGGCTGTTATCAGTTATGAAATGAAAAACCGAGGGGAAATATTTATTTGTATTTTGAAAAAAAAAAGCTGCAAGCTTTAGTTTTGGCCAAATCCACTAATGTCAGGTGACTCAGGCATCTAGATGGAACATTTTTTTTCTAATGCGATAAAGCTGAAATTTTAAAGGTTCTGATTTAGTTCTGGTTCTGTTCTGTGAGACGCTAGGACTCGCAAGACTGCAAAAGTGCTTAGTTTTGGACTCTGGCACCTGGGCAAGAAAAGCTTTATCTACACATTACCCATCATTTGTACAAATGACAAAAATGTCAAATCAATAAATGTAGTGTAAATGTGCTCCCCGTGTGTCACCTTGTGCCTTTGACAAAAACAAAAATGCGTGACTGAACAGTAGGTGAAGTACATGTGGTGAAATGGGACATAATATGACACTGACAGGCATTTTAGGCCACCAGTGTAATTTATTGTAAAAGTTATGTGAATACCTCAAACAATTAGAGTCAAAGCTATCGTGAGGTGCTGTACTGGCCCCGTGCGACACAAACATGTCTCTTTAACCATCACGCATCTTGACACAGCCTCCATGCATGTGCAGAGTCAGGCGGGTTACCTCGCGCATGTTTGCAGAGAAGGATAAAACGCGAGTGTAACCGTGCTGTCCTGTGGGTGCCTAATTAGTGGTGTCATTGTCGAGCGCAGAAATTCGAGTGAATGCAAATGAGATGTGATGGAAGGCCTCTCCCTTGGTGGAGCAGCCTGAGCACACCTCCAGTGACTACTGTACTATAAATCATCCCTGTGTCAATGCCTCAGCGTTCATCATCAGAACTCCCATTAGACACCCGTTCCTGTGCAGCCCTAGTCATAAACCGCAGATTAGGAAGAGAACATGGGGGGGGGGGTGTCGTGTAGCAACAGCACACGTGGTGGCTCGCAGAGAAGTCAAGAAGGGCAGTGGGAGCAAAATGGTTTGTCGGCTCTGTTTGTCTGGCTCCGGCACTGTGAGCATACCCTTGAGCAGCTCAGATCTATTCAATAAAAGGGTTGCTGAGAGGGCAGAGTGACTGCTTTAACGCTGAATAGGGTTTATTCATTTAGAATCAACTGCTTTCCTGTCCAAAATCCAAAGAGATCATGTTTGATTAGCTGTGTGAAGTCATTATTGATTTCTGTTTGTTGGTGCACAAAGCCATTTGTGCATGTGAGGACTGTATGTGTGGCTGCCTGTGCTTTGGTAATGCACAATAAAATATGTGTACAGTAGCAAATCTGTGTTCATTTTACTTTCTAATTACGTCTTTATTTTCCATTTGGCAGTCAGCCCAGGCTACATTATCAGTCATTCCAACCCCCGCCCCTCCCAACACCACCACCCCAAAGACAGCCTAGATTCTCATGGAGTTTCTCCAGCAGTATGGTCTGTAGGAGGAGGTGTGTGAGCCCCGAGCACTGAGGTCCCTGCAGACCAGACCAGGTCACCAGGGTCACAGTCAGCACATTAATCTGAGTGTACGATGAATAGATTAATGAGTGGGCACTGCCAAATTGTCGCCCGGGCAGCACTGTCTTCAATTATCATCATTAGCGGGGGCTGGAATGAGCTAAACAGTGATGAGCAAAATGGATAAGTCTTGCCTCCTCTTGTCTTTTAAAAATGGGCTCTGCATGTAAAATGATTGAGTTACGGTATAAGACAGAAGATGGATAAAAGGTGCCAATAAACAGACAGCAGGACAGGGTTCACAAATCAGAGGAGATATCCCAGCCTTGAGGTTATTTTACTGGGGCAGGAACCTCTCACCACTGCACATTTTATTAAGATTGTTCACTATAATTCATTCCAATTCCATGCTAATGAAAAGTCAAGGGATGACCTTGATTTTGCAGAAGCAAGAACAATAATTTTTTTCCCTCCTTTTATTCTTGGCAAGGAAGCCTGCCGGCTTCTGCATTGTCTCATGTAGAATATATTGAGCTCGCCCACATACACATCTCTGTTTCAACATTATTCATATCAAGTGCTGGTAGTTTGTTTAATAAGAATATGTTTAGAGCACCATGAATAATCTAATGTATGGCAATATTATCCAGACTGCTGAGGTTCAGGCTACTGTACTTACCTATAGTGGTCTGTGCACTCTGCCGTTTCCATGGTAATATTCTTCAATATTCTTTGTGCTTGAGCGCAGGAACACTTCTGACTGCAATAGGAAGATGAAATGCGTCATCATGAATAAATCTAGAGCGCTTTATATGTTTACAAGGGCACTTAGAGACTAAACCCGCATGCCTCCCTCACACAGACAAAGTTTAAATCCCTCCATATAACAAATGATTGCATGGGAAGCATCGGGGAGTAGTTTTACATGTACCATGTTGCTTACATGGAAATGGTCGAGTGAGAAATAAATTTCTGAAAAAGCTGTAAGTCACTGAGGTGTGCAGGGACGCTCTCTTTCAGCTTGTCGTCTCCCTGTCGTTCGTTTTATTTCTTCATCCTTCAAACAGCATCTCAGATCACCCACACACTGACCCCCGTTGGGCTGGGTATATTTTTTGGAGCTGTGAAACCACACGAGTTTCGTCTTGTCCCCAGCGTTACCTGAAGTTTTCCTCATGGTTGGTTTGAAGTACCTCAGAGGGAGAAGTTTCCTCTGTAGTGAAAAAGACTTCTACTCCCACTGTGTTCCTCTTCACCTGCACAGTACGGCTTTATTCAGAAATATTAATATCAACACAACACATATGTTAATCCCGAGAACTTCCAAGTGCCCTGCGGGGTAATGCAACTTCTTTGCCCTGACTGTGACTGTGGCGATAACAAAACTCCGTTGATGGACGGAAGATTACATGCCAGCATCAGAAACGTGAACGTGAAGATCAGACGTTTTCCTGAGAGGCAAGAGAAAAGATTGAGAGGGACCTTTGGTAACGGTGGTAAGGGTTTGATCAATAATTCCCAAGAATTCCTTCTTAAATAAGAAGCATGGAGGGAAACATTTCACTTGAATATTGTCTCTGTTATGCATGAGCCGAGGCCCTGTGCCCTTTGAGTGAGTTGCACCATCAGAATTATCAATGAGGGCTAAACCCGAGCTAACTTAGTGTTGAAAGGGTCTGATGATTTGTGATGAATTTTAAAGAACCATCCACTACTCGCCCACACACACAGTCGCACACACACACACACACACACACACACACACACACAGAGGCGCAGAGAAGAAGACGAAAAGGCAATATAATTTAACACTCCTGCCAGTCAAGTCAGATTAAGTAACAATGAGTCATAGAACGCCAAACACTTTAAAACGCTTTAAAACACAAACCAATGACATGAAGACAAGGCGTATGAAAAAATCATTATTGTTCACTTGGCAGTGATCAGATATGACAGGAAATCTCCCTTTAAGTGTAACCTACATATGGCTGCACTTTCTTCAGACATTCAGGGGAGACAATGAGCACACCTGTTAAACCCTGTAGAGGATTAACGAAATCCTGCCGTGGAAAAAAACTTAAAAGTTAATTGGGAAACCAACTGACCGTTCACTTAAACCTTTCTGCCAAATAGTGCTCACCTGCCTGTCGAACTGTGGATTCCTCTGCATGTTAAAGCAATGTGCACTGGTGTGTAATATAAGACTGATCCTCTGCATTTAAACCTGCAGTAACTGATTTTAATAGCCACTTGGGGCAGTAGTTGTTGAAGTTGATATGGCCAACTTGTTAGCAACAATCCATCAGTTACTGACTATGAGATGTCTGATATTCACTGTCTTTTGGCTCTGTTTTTGGTCTCTACCAAGTCCTAGGGAAAACATCTGGTCTTTAGCTGCTGAATGCTGAGCTATGTTCATCTGGTTGTTGTCTGGCTGGTAGTGTAAAGTGGGTTTTTAGAGCTATTAACCAGAAAACATTACCATGTCTGAAATCAAGGACCCAGTTAAAAAATGAATTTTTATATTTATATTTATATATTTTTTATAATATTCATAAATTCTACATTTTACTTTATTAAAAATTGGCTCATCAACAGGAAAAACTCATATCTAATTTGGCTGTACATCCATGTCATTTGATTCTATCTATTGATGAATTCATAATAAGTCATCTCACTGCATCTCGCTTAATTGATTGCTTTCTAATGATTTCCAAGCCTCCCTGACCCCTCGATAAGATACAGTCTTTCATGTTTATATGCCTTGGCCTTGGGGAGGGGAGAGATAAACATGTTTATGATGCTTATCCATGTCTGTGCAGTACACGTGACGCACTTCTGGATGTACAACCAACTGCGAGCAATCACCAGCAATCACTGCCATTTTCATCAATTACTTTTAATGGTACAGATGTATATACAGACAGGCAGCACTTAAAAAATCAAACTGTATCTCACAGAGGTCTACCTATGTGCTGCTGTGTATTGGAATTCCAGCACAGAGGATTGATTTTCTGAATGCTGGAGGTTGAGCTTATGGAGGGTAAATACACAATATTGGGAGACCCCTCCCCCTCCCTGAAACCAGAAGCATTGCTGCTGCAGAAACAAGAACTTAGTGTAAACCCATGAAAATCTGTTTGGG
Organism: Scortum barcoo; assembly: GCA_023238725.1. Taxonomy (NCBI): domain Eukaryota; kingdom Metazoa; phylum Chordata; class Actinopteri; order Centrarchiformes; family Terapontidae; genus Scortum; species Scortum barcoo. The sequence goes on from CM041544.1 coordinate 7,362,304, forward strand.
GCTGCTCTAAAGCACAAAACTACATCCAGGCACATATGCTAAAGTCCCCGATGGAAATTCTTATATGAGAATAAGCTTCTTTCAGTACACAAGACTTTCCATCAACAACAGACGACACGTTTATCAAATCCTGCCACAGTGGGATGCTTATGTCTTTTCTGTGGACAGGTGCTTTGCCTTAAGCAGCAAAGTCCTCCCCTGAGAGAGAACAGTAGAAAACAAATCAAACATTCATATGCAAGCAGACTCCGCTGTTAGGCTGCCGTTTGTATTCTTCTCCCTAGTTGGCTGGCCTTTCTCTCGTGAATATCAACAGGATATGTTGACTTAGCATGGCTGGGATCCAGTGTTGAATCAGAGCTGTGGTTTCAGGCATGGCGACGGGAGGAACAGGAGGGGGGTCCTGAAGGAACAGGCTGCAGTCTATTTTGGGCCTCTTTCTTTAACCCAATTACAGTGTCAGTGTGCTCTGACAGAACTGGCACCAGTCAGGTGATGTGCCTCCTTTTGAAAAGTGGGACAACAGCGTTATAGACATGGAAATGTGATGCAGCCAAAACAATGGTGGGCTGTTTTATATGTTGCGACGGGGAGAAAATGGATTACACAGTGTGCAGGATCGCCTCATGGAGTGTGGAGAAGGAAAAGGCAGGTTCAGGTTAACCCACAATAACAGCACAGGTCTCCCTCATGATGGAGCGCGTCACCTTTCTGTGACCTTGACGTCTATTGCCTGCGCCACTTCTCCCATCTGCCAAGCCATCCCAGAGCAAAATAGACAAATCTCGTTGTTAGCTGGATGGCTTTCCATGTCTTCATCTGTTTCAAAATAAATGTATACTTCGAGATAAGCTTTCAGTGGAGCCCTCAAGACAGGTTGCAGTGACAATAAAAGCATAAAGCCGGTAAATAAACGAAGACATGGCAGCGCCACCTGAGGCCCTGTTGTCTGAAATCAGTGAGAGTTTCAATTTGGAGAGTTTTTCCTTGCAAGTAAATGAGGTAATCATCTGTGAGAAACCACCGGAGAGGCAGGATATGAAAACCTGGCTGCTTGTGGGAGGCACGGCTTTGAAAAGAATCCCATCCATGAGCTGCTCTGTTTAACTGCACTGATGCGCTTTTCCCTCAGCATCCGCCCTCCAGCCATCCACCTGAGAAAGCACTTTAGGAGCTACTGAAGTAGGGCAGATGACAGTTTTGCCTGTGTTTCTCTTTTGTCAGTTCGACTGTGTGGTATCATCTTCAGCCCCAATGCCACTCTCAGATTCCAGATATGAATCACAGTGCCATCCGAATGCATTTCATCATTCACCTCCACCTTCCAGACTCCCACAGTACTTCACCACTCCTGTGAGGCAGATATTTAGTTAATTTAATCTCACATCATCTTAATTTAATATCAGGGAGACAGGAGGGCCGCCTGTGTAATTATGTGATACATTAACCCAAGTTATAGAGATAAAGTGAGGTGTGTGTGTGTGTGTGTGTGTCTGTGTGTGTTTTTGTGTGTGTGTGTGTGTCCCTGCTTTTATGTATTTTTGTATGTTGGTATGTTCCTTTATTTGTAGGTCCTCATTTTCACACACAAACAGCCACAGATCTACAACTACCACTCATATTTGCATGGATTTCTAAGTGGAAGAAAGCAACCAGCACTTCAACACACGGTCGTGCCTGTTCTAATTATAATTGTGTAACCGTAGCTACAGAAAAGCACCAAACTCTCTTTCCTGTTGGGTTGTGTAATCTGCAGAGATGCAGGATTTATCTACTATGCGTGTGTTTGTGTGTGTCGGTGGGGAGACAAGGTGGATTCTTGCTGTCTGCTCAGCGTGGACAAACGCCGATGCCGCGAACTTGGTGTCATCGAGCCTCGGGGGGGAATCATTATTGTTTCAGGTAACGCTGAGTAATGCAGGAAGGCTGGAGCGCAGCAGATGTGGGGACTTGTTAGGAACTTTATTTGCCATTGTACCCTTCAACAGACATCACTCTTAATTAGGTCTCCATGGATAAGAGTAGGCATCTGGACTCTTTGCTCATGAACGGACTGACTGATGTCCTTTTGTGCTCGCAGCGCTGCACACACACACACACACACACACACACACACACACACACACACCCTACACACACACACCTCCACTTCAGTTCAAGCTTGTTTAAGTAAAGTTACACTAATGGCATGAAGATATCTGTGTTACTGGGAGGCCGTTGGAGCTATCACTCCATCTAGTGGCTGTTTTAACTCACATGAGAAAAACATGGGGGGCTCTGCATTGCACACACTGCACCAGCAGCATGACTGTGGTGCCCCCGGTGAGATTTCACATCCATGCATGTGGCCCGAGTGCTTCTCTTGAGCTACATCTCCATGGTGATCCATCAGTCACCTGAGTGCCCGGTCAATTCACGTCTTTGTCTAACTATCCCTTTACACATTGACTCTGCACATCTGTCCAGACATGTAATTGATTCCTCTGTATAGAGTTTATGTGCTCTCATTGGTCTGACCAGCCACAATATGTAAAAATCAATGGAGCAGTGAAGAGCTCAGGGCTGTTTATCCGGCCAAAATCTGATCAGATACAAAGAAAGCGCACATAAAAAAATACACAGCAGACCCATTTTTTATAAATAACTGTTCCCACAAAAAGGTGTACTTTAATGCTGCACCAATCAATATTTTTATATTGTCAATGGCTCATGTTATTAGGTGCAATGTGAACGGTGTCTCATGTGGTGACAAACCCAGAAACGATAAACTCCCATCTCTGCAGTTTTCTACAGCTCTACAGAGGTTTCTCAGCTCATTGTTTTGGTTTTACAGCCCATATCTAATAGTGTTTTGGTTCACTATCACCACTCTCCTCAGCCTTGATTCCAGGAAGCTGTTTGCAGGTAAAAAGCTCTCATATATTAAATCCACCTGTGAGATAGATGTTAGCAACAATCTAGTAAACATAGTGGAGCATTTAGCAGCAAAAGAGTCGGCAAAGACTAAAAACAGAAACATTCAGCAATGTTTGTCATAACAACCTTCTTACACTGTACAGTAGTGTTGAGTTCACAAATGCAAAACTGACCCCAAGTGGCTATAAAATCAGTTCATACAGGTTTATGTTCAATGTTGGTCGAACATCACACCAAATCGACCTTACTACATTATTTCTTTCTGGCAGATATCCCTTCCTACAGGTGTAAGAGTTAGAAGTGGTATTGGCAGTGTTTAAAGTATTAATGAGTCTTTGCCTTTGGTGTAAAAGTCAAAAAAAGGTGAGTCATATATTTTTTATACCCTTGCCATAAGTTTTTATGGAGGAAGACACATTGAATTCCCTCAACATTATATCTTTATCTGTATGTGTGTATATAACAAGACCCCGTGTGTTTTTCATTAGATTTTATTTACAGTTCAAACATGTGAAGCGAATTGCAGGAATAACACAATAACACTGAACATTCATGACTTGTGCAGTACCAGTACCATGAAAAAAATCAAAAGTGGAATGTGTTACCATAAGTTTAAAATTCACAATGAAGTAAAGTCAAACATTTTCAACACCATTAAGTGAGAGTAAGATGTAAGTACATTCAAAATAAATAGAATTAATAAATGAAATTCAGACTTGGAATGTATTTAGATGTACCATTGAGGTAGGTGTTTAAGCAACAATCATCATGCCATCACTTGTGTTGTTTTTTTGATACTCATAATAGACTGAAAGCATTAATGGCACACTGACAAAAATCAGACACTAAGAACATATAAGGAATGAAAATATAATTTTTCAGAAAACTTAGTAAACTTTTAAGTGTCTTCCCTGCGTGTTTACAAGGCACCTAAAACCAAATGATTACCAATGGCTCTTTGTTTTAAGGAATGATTTATGTGTTAAAGCTCATCCATTCACCGTACCTCTCATATCTAGGCAATATTCAGCAAGGTTTCTCATTTATAAAATTCTTGTGACAATGACATTGATAAAGTGCTCAATAGTAAAATGTGGTCACTTAGTATTAGAAGAAAAATACACCTCCTTTTGAGTGTGGAACAGTTGTCAGACACATTTTTTTAAAGTACCTTTTTTATAAAATGTAAGACATCAGCAAAACATACAGTAAAACACAGTTGACAGCAGTGTTGAGAAATGAAGACATCTACTTTAGATTCTTTTCTACATTCAGAAAAAAGTTGTTTGGGGAAACAGTATCTTCCCAAAGATGTCCTTTAAATGTCTTTGCTCACGTTCTTCTTTGAATCCAGTGTAGGAAGATTGCCCTGACAATATGTCATACAAGTGGTAGTACAGTAAGTCACAGACTTATTTCAGTACAGGTTTTCCTCAGCAAGTCCATCTGAAAGGAGACAGAAAATAATATTAGTCAAATGTAACCTCAGTATATGTAAGCGACAAAATATATAACAAGGGGAAATCATTAACGACTGTGTTGTTTAGTATAATTTACCTTGCTGAAGGCTACTCTGCATATAGTGGTTGAGTTGATGCAACCCAGTGTTTTGGTCATGGTGTCCCAACTGCAAACTGAAGGGATCCACGGCAGCAAACTGCTCAGCAGGCAGCAGGTCCTCAGGGGTGTTTGGGGAGAGACCGAGTGGCTCCTGCTCCAACTGATGGGACCCACTCCTATTGTGCAACAAGCCCAGCTGGTAGCTGTACGGTGCAACACTGGAGCTGGACATGCTGCTTTTTCTTGTGACCATGTCCAGGTCTTTCAGGATGCTGTCGAACACGCCGTCATTGAGGACTAGCTCTCGCTTCGGAGGAAGGGCCGAGGGTGGAGGAGGGTGGTGGGGCCAGTCACAAGCTGAGGGCAGGGCATTAGTGGTTGGATGCTGGACCACATTTTGGAGCGGGTTCAGGCTGTGATACATGGCAAAGCTGCTGGCCAGAGATGAGATCTGCTGAGCCAGGATACTGATCTCTGCCTGCTCTCTCTCATTGTAGTGGTTAGACTCTGTGGACATGGGAGACTGACTGGGCGTGAGAAGACTGGAATGCATGGGCAACACGTGGTGGGGGACATGGTGCGCTTGGACAAGGCTGCCCCCTTGTGGCTGATCGAGAAGGCTGAAGTCGTCTTGATGCAGAGCACAGTCCACCGGGCTCTCACACATGTCGGACACGGACAGGCGGTCTGGAACTAATCGAGCGTCGGATGTACAAGCTTGGAAATCATAGGTCGGAGATGAGGAGGAGAGCGAAGAGCCATCGCCGGGCTCGCCGAAGGCTGCCTGGTCAAACGTTTGTTCAGTGGCCGCAGTGAGGGAGCCGGAGGGTGATTGGTGACAGGTGAGTCCTGCCTCTGGGTAGGAGTAATAGGAGGGAGAGCCCTCAGGGGAGGACAGCAGCTGATCTGTGTATCCATGCACATCCATCAGGAGGTCATGGCTGAGCTCCTTCTGCTGCAGAGGGGAGCTGGAAGAGGCCGGGCTGTAGGGAGGGGTGAAGAGAGCAGGGCTGTCACCCAAGGGAACAGGTGAGCTATCACTCTGGGAGGAGACACACGCCACATAGTAGATGTCTCGCTCCGACTCCCTCCTGGCTTTGGCTCCCGGCTCCTCGCTTAGGCTGCTGGACGTCCTCTGCCTTTTCAAGCATTTAGTGTGAATGTGTGGCGCCGGTTGAGCTGCAAAATGGCAGGAATTTGTCAGAGATGCTGGTCTGAAGGCATTGCTGCTGATTTTCTTCTGCAGAAACCTGGCCTCCGTTTCACTGCGAAAGCAAAAATCACGTGTCAACAGTGGGCGTTTGTAACTTGGAAAACATTTCTTTCGATGTCAGGTCAAGTCTGCTGGACAAGGGAAGTCCATCGTACCTGATGATGAAGTTAGTGCAGCTCAGGCCCTGACACTCAGAGTCCTTGTTAGCTTGAAGGTAGATCCAGGTCCATGACAGATCCTTGCACTGGAATCTGAGCACCATCTCTACCTGGAAGCCCTCATCTGCCTGCACTGTGCGGGACAGGGAAACATACATGGTTATTATCACGCACACAACCAAAAGAACTGCTCCATCTTTAAATGTCTCACTGTAATCAGCACAAAAATAAAGAAATTAAATAAAAATAATCTATGTTATTTGCATGTTTTTCAGATTTGTGTTTGGAACTTGTTCATCACAGAAAGCGCTTTCTACATATAGTATTCAAACAAGGTTTCCTGCAGTGGACTGTACACTTACTTAAGCTTCTATGAGAATCTGCACTCAAAGACAGATCTTCAGGGTGGACCAGACTGTACCACGACCGACCAGTCATTTCTTCTGCTGAATACCCCAAAAAGTATAAAACACTGAAAAAAGAGAAGAAAGTTAGTCAGCAACCAGCACAAGAACATTTCCATTCTATCTTTTTATTAAAAGGGGGATCTGTGAATGTACCTGTCTGACAGCTGAGTAAAGGTCATATCCAGTCTGTGGACGCTGCTGAAGCTGTGACAGAGGCGGGACTCTGAGCTTGTCAGGCGGTCCGCTGTGGGGGTGCAGAGGGCCACGAACAGGGGCTGGTTGGCGGGGCAGACTGAAGAGGAGGATGGGCCCGGATGAGGGAAAGACTGGAAGCTGCCTCTGACCAACATGGAGCAGCAGCTGCCATGCTGCAGCTTGAAGGCCTTGGAGGTTTGCATACAGCACACGAAGCTCCTCTCTGAGGAAAGATGGCATGTCAGTTTAGCCTCTCAGCAGTAAGAACATATGGATCAAATGATTTAGTTCTGATTATTGCAGCGTGGCATTTTTAATTACATTTCACCATTTTTATTGTTAAAAAAGTCTCTCTCTAGCTTCTTCATTACATTTGAGAGATTTTGATGGAGTTTGAATTGACTTATGGTACAAAACAGAGAAAGGAGCCAAGCGTTTTGGGAACAAGTGGCCTTCGTTTTAGGAAGCACAGCACCAAGAATATCAGCAACATGAGGCTACCAATCTCCATGCTTACAGCTGTAATAATTATACACAGTAATCACAGTTTAAAATCCAACACAAAGTGATATCAAAGTCTTCCAAGTTACCTGAAGATGAATTGTTTTTGATGTCCAGGTTTGATTTAACAATATCAATGTCAGAGCGTTCCACCATATCGTAGAAAGTGTCTCCTTGAAGCACATCTACCTGGAAAAATGACAGGTTTTTACTATTAGACACAGCAGATCACAGCCTTACGAAAAAGACACGCACCAACAGAATCGTCCAAACTGACAGGGTATTGAATGGACGGACTCACCATGGCAAAACCAAGATATTCAGCCACGTTTTCAGACACATAGACCAGCCTCCCCTGTGTGGTGGTGACCAGGATGAAGCCGTGCAGGGCTTGAACAAAGGCCTCGTATGGCAGAGAGCAGCGTGATCCCTCCACAGCTGGGAGTCCTTAGAGAGGAAAGAACAGGTTCAGTCTCGGTTACACCGTACGCATCTCAGCAGGTTGTCACAGGCTTTACCTTTCATATAGTCCCTGCGGAACTGCAAACTTAGTCCTGTTTTGTTTGACAATTGTTGCGGGCTGAATGCAGATTAGACTGCTCAAAGGTATTATAGAGTGACTGAATGGTGAAGGCTTACCCTGGAAGAGAACAGATTTCCTGATGTAGGTGCAGATGGCGGCCATGGAGTGCAGGTAGGAGAGGCGCTCCTGGTCCTCCTGGGTGATGGGCAACAGGGCGCGCATATTCCTGATCTCATGATTGATGTGGTCCCGCCGGGCTTTGGAGGCTCCTTTGGTGGATCTGTGAGAGACCATGGTCACTGAGGTGAGGTCGGAAGAAACCTGGGGAAGTTAAAGCTGCGGAGCCGAAGTTTTATCTACTGCCACATTTCAAAAAATCTGTCTGAAGTCATCCTCTTCCAAGTGGCAAGTGTTAAAAAAAAAAAAAAAAGAAAATCAAATAAGGACAAAAAAAAGTAATTGGCCCAAAACTGATCTAGCCTTTTTTTCACCTAGAGTCTCTTTCCCACAAGCTGAGGCAGGCTTTGAATATCAAGGGTTCCTATGGAAACGGCTGATATGAGAGGCTCTCAACAGACTTCGCCTGTGTGATCAGTATCTGTCTGGGCCCATCCACAGAGAGCCGGGGGTTTTTATAGCTGCCAGGGCTTCGGCGTGGGCGTCACACACAAAGGGAGGGCTGGGCTTCTGCTGCTCCCTCCATTGCCTTATAAAGTGGGTGTCCTCGGAGTGGGGCGCCCCACGTCACAGGGACACAGAAAGTGCCACAAAAGGAGAATTATATCAGTTTGTGCTCCAGCACTATTAACAATAAAGATCCATTCAAATTGTAGAGTTGATAGCCTCTGTTCGGGATTTTTTAAATATCAGGCCAAGGTTTTAAATCTGTCTATGGACACATCAGGAATATTATACCATAGTTATACCACTTTAAATGAACAGACACATTTTAAGTTTCATTATAAGTCTTTCATCAAGACTGGTGATGTTCCTGCAGGCTGATTCAGCACCAGAGCAACCTGACAGAGGTGAGCCTGTCCCAGCCTGACTTTTTTTTTTTTTTTTTTAATACAGTAACAGCACCGTTGTGGCTGGATTAGTATGTATCACATACAGCACTAGGCTGCAGACTGGAGAAAACTGGATTAAGTGCCTCCTGCGGTGAGCGCACTGCAGGCAGCAGAGCTGGATCTTCTAAGTCCTCTAAACAGCCATGTGTTGATTCAGCCACTAGAGGACGTGGAGCAGAGAGGAGGAGGGGGGAGGAAGGAGGAGAGACTCTGGCCTTAAGCTCCTGCAGAAGGAGCCGCTGTGCTCCTCGGGCAGGTGGTGAGAGGAGCACGGAGCTCTGACGTGACGTTTGCAGGAGTCGCACCAAACGGTCATTCTGACGCAGATGTAGTCTCCAAAGGTAAAAACAAACATGTATAAGACTCAGAGGGGAGTCTAAAGAACTGAATCCAACTCCTAGTTCCCTTTAAACACACACACACACTTTGAGTGCAGTCTGATGGAGTCACTCGGAGCTGCTGGTCTCTCCCGTGCAGGCTCCGTCCCTCCTTTTACAGGCTAAAACCCGACAAATCTCCTCCAGCTCAGCCGGCGGGGAAGTAAGCAGGAACAACAAATAAATAAATAAACAAACAGCAACGGGATAATGTGAGTTGATGTGACGCGGTGACAACTGATCGAGGCGGGTTATATTTGGTGAGCTGAGTCCTAAAAATAACCCGCAGCATCCGATCCGACGGCTGGAGGAGGAAGAGATGAGAGGTGTCATCAGTGCCGGACAGTCTTTTTCAACCACGTTGTAGTGAAATAAAGAAGGAAACACTGATGTCATGGTCAAACAGCACTGATGGAGCCATATGGAGTTATCCACACAGACTCTTCATACTGAGGGGAAGCTTAAAGTCCTGTGTGTCTGCTGTTAGTTCTTCCTGAAGGAGCTTTGATTCAAACATTATTAACCAACAAACACTCTCTGACTCCCCCCACTACACACACACACACACACACACATCCTGAAAGATCCCATGTCTGAAAATGGATTTTTTCACTCAACACCCACATTTGAAACATCAAACCAGCTTTATACAGGTAAACCATTACAAGAAAAAGCCCTCAATCCTGCTTTACTAAAAGATATTACTTTGTATTCAAAGTAAAGTCAAAAGTATTCTTTCTGCATTTCCCCGTGACTGATGTAAAATGATCAATGAGTTTATTAATACTCTGAATAATCAGTGTGTAAGCAGCATTTTGTAGCTGCTGGAGGTGGAGCCAGTTTGAAATACTTCTACTACTACATCATTAAATGATTAATGGGGAAGGAAAAGAAGTAAAAAAAAAAAAAGAAGAAGAAGAAAGTTTAAAAAAAAGTTTTGTTTTCCACTTTTCTTTCTTTCTTTTCTTTTTGTTGTTGTTGCCTGTTGAGTTTAAAGAGGAAATCTGTGTGTTGTAACTGCCAACAACAGAGACATGTGAAACTGAACAGGGTTTACAAGGTCATGCATGTTAGTTATCTTTAATAATGTGTTGCATTTTATAAGATCATAATAAGTTTTTAGATCAAATTTTAATCTACAGTACTTTAGTACTGTAACTTAAACTTTTACACATTCCACCACTTTTTCTGTGTGTAAAAATAATAAATCAGTTCTTTTCCCCTGACCTTATTAAAACCAAATATGTGGAGAAGCACAGAGTTGTTAATCTTTCTCTTCGCCACAAACTGAGCTTACACATTTGGTTGAGGTAACAAAACACACAAATGACTATAAAGCTGCGTTATTACATCACATAATGTTTCATGTGTTTTACAGGCTATGCAAACAAATGTATATTAGTTTTGTTTGCCAAAAAAGTCCTTCACAGACAAAGGGTACAGTGTGTTATCGTCCATATGACTTATATTTGTCTGCGATTATTCCCTGTTAGACCTCTTATGGACAATCTCTTAGAAAACACAAATAACAGACATTCAGATGGACTTATTTGAGATTTTTGGAGGGTTGTGCTGTGAAAAAAAGGGGTTGTTAACTTCTGCAATGTGTTGAAAAGGAAGAGATGAAAAACACAAAACTTAGCTTCTTAAGTTTCTCAAGAGGCTACACATGACATAAAATCATGTCAATAACATGCAACCAGCCCTTGTCTCCCCCACGCATACATACAACAGTTCAGTATGTGAGAATAATAATGGCATGGTGGGTGAAACGCTGTAAGACAGGAGGCGCATTATGAGAAGATAACAGTTATTTTTCATTAGGCACTTTAATGTTCAACACAACAGCCTGTGCACAGCTTCAGACTCTTTAACTGCGACGTCGTTATCATTCAAGTCTCAGCAGAAAACCAGCTTGATGCATCATTGTTTAATTTCTGAACAGACTTCTGAGGCAGTCAGCTATGGCAGTTTATCTTCAAAGGGCTTTAAATGCGTGTGTGTTAGTCACTCAATTAAACCCCAGTTGGAAGCGAATTAAGCTACAGGTCTGCAAACATGACGCATCGAGGCTGAGAGTCACTCACACGAAGTGGCTTCCTATAGCAGATGAATGGATTATGGGCATCACAAACATGACCATGGAAACTACCAGAAAAAAAAAAAAAAAAAAGGCTGCCGCTCATCCTGCAGGAGTTACTTTCGTGAGTGTGATGCCTGCATGGAGAATTAAAGATGAAAGTTTCCCTGTTTCTGAGCGTTAAGAATTGGTGGCTCTCTTTTCCATCATGTCTACAGGAGTTTAAGTTCTATCCTCGAAGGGCTCGTGCTCCTTTAATGCCTCTTCTCTCAAATCCCCAATTTAGAGACCTCAACAACGCTGGGAGCAGAGACCTAGAACTTGAGTGAGGGAATTGCACGGGGATGGGTGGTGGTGGGGGGACAAGACAAAACAAATCACTCCGAACAAATCCTCAGTCTGATTCTCAAGGGCCACTGGGATTGTCTGAGTCCTGGAGGGAAATTAGAGAGTCATTTTGCCGAGTGTCTCCTTGCATTAGCGCCTGCGTTGCTGGCCGAAGCGGGCTCCGGGGCCAGACAGGGGGACCCGGCGCAGCGCCGCTTCCTGTGTGTGGCGGGGGCCCGGCGGGACAGGGTGTCTCTGCTGCCTCACTTTAAGCTGCCCCCCCGTCTGTGGCCTGCACTTAACACTGCAGATAACACTGGCTTTATAGCACAGGGCTGCTGACAGACAGGAACAAACTGCCAGGCCACTACTGGCAGCAGAAGACTGGAGCTGGGGTTCAGGGTGAGACGCTTTCTAATGATGGGACCCCCACTCAAAAGCAGCCGCACGCATCCCATTAGGTAGTCTGACAGTCAGGAGGGGGGCTGGGTAGCACCGGGTCTTCAGAGTACCCACTGAATTATACGTGAGGGCAATCAGACAGGCCGGCTGGGGAGGATTCAGCTCTCTGGGTTTCTGCAGGAAGCAGAAACTGGAGGACTGCAGGGTTCAAAGACCTGCTGACTATTAAGTGCCGCATACAGTAGCTCCAAGAGGAGATTATAATCTCCCATAAAGCAGAGTCAGGAGAAAGTGACATAAAACTGTACGCCTCTCCTGAAGGTCCTCCAAATCAACCTCTCTTTGAGGTTTGCACAGAAATGTGTGTGTGTGTGTGTGCCAGGTGTGCTGCTGTTGTACCTAGTTGATGTGTTTGTGTTGTGTCGTTTTCTACACGTTATTTGAAAAGTAAAAAGGGATTTGAGTGGTCTGATTTTGCAGCCTTGCTCTAAAATAAAAATACATTAGTGGACCTGAGTAAAAGGTCCGTTGGGCCAAATGTGGCTCCTGAGCTGCCTGTTGACATCCCACAGTGCCGAGTTTATTTGTTCTGGCAAAATATGATTAATTTTGTCTTTCCAACTTCGACTGTAACACATTAGAGTGAAAATGACAGCAACACTCAATGATATGGTCAATCCCAACAGCTTCTGAGATCACTGTTAAGATCAACACTACCTGAAAACAGACTAAGAATGTAAAGAACAACTCAAATTGTCTCAGGTTTATTATTGATACAGTTATAAAGCATATTGCACAGGAAGTCCTGACCAACCTCGACGGATACAGAGTCCCCTCTGAAAAATGTGTAAAATATAAAATTAAATAAAAACAGTAAGCATTGGGAGCCTGCACAGTTGTAAAATGAATCAAAATACACTCCATGTTTTGTTCTGTTTTTTTCTTTCCCCAAGCATTCTGTGTTGTTTATGAAATATTCAACCATCTACTGTAAGCTCTGAAGACAATACACTTCTTGGCATGAATTCAGTGCGGTCATGTACTTCTGCTTGGCAAGTGACTACTGCTGCTCACGCTGAATAACTTCATGACGAGTGTGCGCTGTGATCGAATGCTGCACTCGTCTTAACAGAAGCTGCTTTTTCTCAATTAGAAAATGCTGTTTTGGTAAACTGAGAGTCACCCAGTGAAGCTTGATCAACTGTTCAACTGACAAAAAACATTTACATCACTGCGATTAAAAATGCAATGCCAATACACTTGGGCAACACCACTAACACCTGTTGTTAGTAAGTGATGGACCATCACTGAGGAAATTTTTGTTGTGCAGGTATTTTATTTTTGACCATAGTCTACATTGTCATTTACTTAGTATGTACTTCATGTCATATTCCTGAAGAGTTCTTTACTGAAAATACCGTCACCCATAACCTTCACACGCAAGAAAAGAACCAAATCCTGAAATAAAAATGACTTCCACACCACACATTAGAAAATAAAGAAATAACAAATATCTTCAGTTTAGCCGATGGCCATTTGGTGTCACATAAACAATTTGATTTGTTCACCAGTAGGGTTGTTTTTTTGACATTAGCAGGGATTAACTTCCCTGTGGTTTCACTGCATTTAGCTGTTATACTGTCCAACTAACCGTAGTACTGAGAAATATCAAGTGTGTGATGGTGTGTGTGTGTGTGTGTGCAGTGCACAGGGCTTGAGACTGCGTCACATTGGCACCACCGGTCTGTAAATAAAATCCACACTTGGTTTGGGCAGGCAAACATTTCAACTCTACTTGACTCTACTTGGCAAGAACCAGCATCGACATGCCGCGATTGGCTTTAGTGCAGATATCTGGTGTCTTCAATCTGCATTTAAGATTGTTTTACACTGCTTTACATGAAATAGACAGATTTGTAAACATTTCGGATGTAGGTCGGTGTTATCCAGTCCTGACATTTGGGACCCAGCGCCCTGCAGGGGTTCGTTCTAAACCGGCTCATCGAGGGCTAAGCGACTGATGCAGATTCAATAAAACCGTCTGGCAGGAAAGAAAACGACAGCACGCTCGGCCCCAAAGACCGGGACTGAAAAGCATTGAAGCAGCTCACAAGTGTTTGGTAACACAGTCCCTATTCACATCTAAATAAATAGGCAGTATAAATAAAAAATGTTGCCTGTATACTCATCCTCACCAAGTCATTCGCTTCAATGTCACGTCATATTACTTATTATTTATAAGATTCAAAGGAGAAGTCTGGTGATATTCTGTATTTTTTTATTGTCAACAAATCCCTTGTACGTGATCTAACAAGCATTGTCTGTGTATCCAAAGTCTGATATCTCGACTCTGTAGATTTTTACTAAAAACACACAAGTGATCAAACGCACTGCACTGAACACACCGTGAGGTTTGGTCTTTTTGTGGGATTTGTTGACAACATCAAAAATATAAAGAATCACCAACCTTACCCTTAAAGTGGATGGAGATAAAAGGTTAAAAAAAAACAAAAAGACCACCACCACTCCTGTTTTTCAAAGTTTTGTTCTAAAATTTGTAATTAGTACTAATAAAATAAAAACACACAACCTGAATGAACATCTCCAATTTCGAGCTATTTCCAGTACTTCTCAAGGTGTGTGTGGTGAGTGTGTCATCTGATAACAGCCCTTATGCATTTATAACATCTGCTCAGGTGTGCCTTTGCTTGTGGTCGCACACAAACACACGGCCGCACTTCCCCGGTTTTTGCACCGCCGCGCTGTGAATAAGCAGGTCACGAGGAGGGTCTCTGGACGCTGTAGTAGGATTGTCTAAAAGAGGAAACAACTACATAATGCATATTAGTGATGACCCCCCCCCCCCACCACCACCACCACAACAGGCCAACTGAAGCAGATGGGCTTGGATTATGTGTAGATGGGGACCACGTGCTTACACACATACACAGTATATATTTGCATCATGATTCCCTTCTACATTTGGCACTGAAAAACAAACTACAGGGTGTTGTCTGGTCGTCTTCTGGCGGCGTTTCTTGGAAGAATGCAAAAGCAACCAGAAATACAAACTTCCCTGTGAAAAGGCTTTTTTTCTGGGAGAAAGTAGATGTCTAATGTATGGGAAGTCATATTAAAGACTTGATACATGCTATTGAGGGAGGTAGATGGACTTGATTATTTTCACAAGGCGGACAGCCAGCTTACTTCAGTCGCCTTGCAAATCATCTTTGAGACACTTGAGAGCATTGGGGCGCTGGCCGAGTAACGACAAAGTAGGGAAGAAGGTAAGAATTGAAAGCCAGTCAAACAGAATCTTTCACGAGCACAACAGCTGTAAAAATGCTGTACCCTCTACTCTAAGTAATAAGTTAGCCTTGTCCACTCCATACACTGTGCACATAACTTGCAGCAAATGGACGTGGTAGTTTCACAAAGTTTTATGAGTTAGAGCTGCAGGATATACAAAAACTTGCGACCATCTCAGTGTCTTTATATCTGTAACAGATTCACTTTTGTCTCTTAGGGGAGATCTGTTGAGTGTGACGTCCTCAACAAAGAGGTTAGCGCTCAAGACCTTTGGTTCAAGTTCTTGTCTCTTCCTGTGCTTAAGATTAGAAGTCTATGATTATCATAGGCTGATTGGATTTCTAGAGAGGCTAGAAAGAAGAGAAAAAGGTGGACAGGTGTCAACAATTTCTGGTTCACATATGCAGTGTCTCAAGGGTTAAAATATCCTTCCAACAGGAGAAAGCTCATGGTGTCCGAGGAAGTCATACGCAGGATGTTTTGGTCAATAATGATTTTTTTTTCCGTTTGAAGAATGTGGGAAATAAATCTGATGCACATCCGAACTCTACCAAAAAAAAACAAACAAAAAAAAAAACAGTCCATCGGAGCTCAGTTGATTAGAAAGATGAAAGCCTAGTGTCCTGAAACAGGAGCTCTGGTTCTGCTGCACATTCAGTGGCGTCAGCCATGGGAGGAGAAGATGGGCCTGCTGATGTTGCTGTTGGTGGTCATCGCTGCCAGTTCCCACCTGGAGTGAACAACACAAAGAGGCAATCAGAGGCGGGAATCTTGAGGCACTGTGGCCTTTTAGTTCTAGTCTGGTCTGTGCTCACACTGATTTTTAACTCAGAGACCTGGAAGAGTCTCCTTAAATTTATATTTTGTTTGGAATGTACTTCTCGCTTTAAGATTTTAGGCACAGCTGATATCTTTACCTCACAATCATGAAAACTTTTTTGATTTAGAATAAAAAATAGGTTTGAAGAAAAAAGAAACAATCTACTGCAGTGGTGCTCAATCAAGCCATTGTGTGACATTCCCTCTCACCTTCTGCCTCCCCCCTCCCACCCTTGTTCGAGTGAAGGGCTACGATGTGGACGAGGATGAGGGAGGGACCCGCTGTAACACGAGAACCAGGAGCAGGGGCTGACAACGGGGTCTCGTGCTGACCCGCTGACAGGTCAGAGGTTGAGCTCCAGATTGTTATCACTGGCTCTGGTTTCACACTCACTCCCTCTCAATTGCTTTGTTCGTTTTTTTGTTGCGCACGTGTGTGTTTAAGAGGGGAGATTGGCATTGGAGGTGGAGGTGCCAGTGAGGGGCAAGGGGAGTTAACCAGAGTCCTGTGACCCTCACCGAAAACCCTCTTAGTGTTAGAGACAGTGGAGTGGGGAACATGCAAGGTGGCGGCGACAGTGCGAGAGAAATGAGAGGCTAAGAGGAGTAATTAGTATCAAGTTTCATGGGGTCCATGTGTTTAAAAAAAAAAAAACACAATTAAGTAGAATCCCTCCATTTCAGATACACTTGTCTAATGAGCCACATCAGCTTGATACAGTCTGTTCATTAAGGTTATTTGAGAAATCAAAATATTACATTCCCTTTACTGGGAAAAATACATAGATCTCAATTAATGTGAACCTGCCAGTGTAAAAATACCACTTTCAACATGTCACTTTAATATGCAGTTAATTAAAGGAGGTTGGCAGACAGGAAGTGCTGAAAACCCACGTATTTTGCCTTTACACATTTTAACAGTCATTACAAGGTCCTTGCTCTGTGATTACAATGTCACAACAAATCAAAAGCCGCGCTCTAAAACTTTTGAGTCTCTCTTGCAAGTTAGGTGTCAAAATAATCTTCACACTTGTCAGTGAGAGGGGAAAGTGATGTATTATTAATTTAATTTGTTGCACTAGTGTCTTTGAGCAACACTGCTTGCTTTACACCTCCATTACAGCGTCTTTAAAAATCTCAAAAAACGTGCATCGTGTTCGTTTCCTGCCTGCTTGCAACCGAGGAGACAGTTTGCATTTATTCTAGATCATTTCACTGGCATCACAGAAAGTAAGTTGTTTTGTTTTATCGAACTGGTGCATTAAAAGATGGTAAACCTGTGTGTGGCTGTAGGTCTTTTGTTTTTATAATTTAGGAGATTTTTTGAAGCCATCTTCATTCTTCAAGACTTTGACTTCCACCTTGCTGTGCACCACATGGACGTCTCTAAATGTGTTCCCCTGTAACACTTCCATGCCACAAATGAGAAGGAAGAGAACATCTTCTTCCTATTTTGGACTCTATTATTCTGCATCTCAGTACAAATAGTGCATGGGGACAGAAAGAAAGCATCATGATTGTGTGATTATTCTATACACAAACCTTAGTGCTATTACTTGGAGGATGATATAATTAAGTACAAATTTTACATGTGGGGACTTAAAGCAAAGTCTGACAAAAGCTGGAGTAAAACTTGCCGCTGGTTAAATGAAGGATAATGAGTCATAATTTGGCTGGAAAAACAGCCTCATTATTGAGAGGCACAGAGTGGTGGCAACAATGATGAGCATAATACAAACAGCATGAGCAACAATATGTCAATTCTATGACCAAAGAGTACTAATGTTTGAGAGGAGGATGCTTGTCTGACCTGATATCATGTGGGAGTCCTGACTGCTCCAGACTGTACTGAATAACAGCTATTTTGCATAACGTCTTCAAATTAGGGCCTGAAAAGGAGAGAAAGTGTAATGAGTCATAGGCGGATCAGAGACACTAATCATAATGGGTAAGAATATCCATTTCAGCTGTGGGAATTCAAAAATGGAGCCGGGCAGTTCAGATCTAAAAATCTGTAGATGAAAAGGTTTAGATTTCCTCTCCGTGTTCTGTTCAAAACCCAGAAAAACAGCTGAAACAAACACCACATGAGGCCATACACAGCATTATGATGCTAGCATTAAATCATCTCAGTACGCAAACCTTGTTATAAACTTCCTCTCTAATAATAATTTAAAAAAACTTCCTTTTGATCACTACCACCGTCATGGCTGTTCCACCATATGCTCGGTGATAAACAGTGCGAGGGCACACGCGACTGGCACGTGGAGGCGTATGCCACAGGGGATGTCACGGGGTACTGCCAGTCCCATACGGTCCCCGTGTCCCTGTGTAAGCCCACCTACACAAACCCTAACTGTGACCTGACAGCATTGCAGGCTACCCCAGCGCAGGCAGGAAATGGCTATATTTGGTAGACCGTGAGGCGGAAGTGCCCCATGTGATAACACAGAGCAGGGCCAAGGCTGGACTTGCTAGACCAGGTGAGAAATGAGGCAGTGGTGTAAGGAGGGTTTTGGGTCTATGAAATGTACTGAGGAGACCACCGAATGTAATATTTAACCTAATAAGGTGGCTGAAAATACTCTGTTATTTACAATGGCTACCTGGGGTGGTATAAGTGGATCTATGTATCTGACTAAATACCTGCATCTGCAAGATCATCTTTAGACAATTAAAGGGACACTGATAATGACAAGGATACTTACTGAAGTCTAAGAGATACAGGTCTGAATGATCCATGAGGTTAAATTCATCACCCATTCCTTGCTCTGGACAGGGGCTGTAAAGAAAACAAAAACAGTTTTTATAAGATGAGAACTGTCAACAAAAATATACTGAAACAGGTGACTTACAAGCGGTCAATGCTTCAAAGCTATCCAGGAGGACAACAGAAATTCCTTAAACTTCCTGTCTGTTTTCATGAGCATGAGACGAGGTTGTATCTGCGTCTCAACTGTTTAATGGGGCAGTTTTATTGGGCTTTTCTCCTGTCATGTCATACCTAGAATTTCTAACAGTTACCAACCAACAGGCTCCGAATTAAATAAATATTATTCGCCATTCACTCTCTTACCATCTCTCTTTAAATCACTAAGGTTCATAATCAGGGAGCCACAGATTATTCTCAAAAAGAGCTGTGCTGTTAACACGCTGCTCTGCTTTCCTTATCACGGGCTGGCATGATTTAAGCCCACAGGAAGTACAGCAGTGCAATGAGACGGCAGGCTGGCCCGTGCTGATAGTCTCCCAGACCTGTGCAGCCGTTGATATCACTGCACATCTGTTTCCTGCCACACACACACACACACACACACACACCTGTGACACACCTGGTGCACCGCAGCTTAGAAATCCCAGATGTATCACAACTCTCTTCAAGTGTCTGTATCGATTAATCAGTTCATTAAAATGCAGAACATGGCAACCTGGAAGGAGACTGTATAAAAACACAACAGGAAAGTAATAGTTCAAGTCCCACAGGCTGTAGCCTAACATTTTAAGGGAGATTTATTCCCACAAGGCAGCAAGTATATTCCTGTAGATGTACTTGATGCACATCATTGCTTTACATCCATAGCAATAGTGCACCAAGAGACTCGTCCAGATTAGTGGATAAAAATGCACTTTACAGTTTTACACTACCCAGAGGACAGCTTCAGCAAAAGAGGTGCATTTACTAAGCAGTTTAGTGCCTATAAATACCTCTCATGGAGAACCACTGAGGGACTTGGTAGCCAGGTTTGGTCTTTAAGAATAGCTTTGCAAAGATGCTTTCTGCTGTGGATGAACTGGCCTGAGACTGGCATGTGTCCAGTCAAAGACAGCCTCAGACACCACCACAGTACTACTGAAGCAATTGTTTTATTTCTGTTTCCCTTCAATGTCTTTCCATTATTCTACCCCCCCCAACCATCCTCCTGCTGAACACGATATACTCTCTCCTCCACTGTCTCTCCACCCATCAATCTCTATTCCTCTTTCTTGCTGTCCTCTCCATCGCGTCTCCCTTTGCTGCGTGTTCAGGATGTTGTAAGGGTTTTACGTTGCTAATCTACCCTAAACAAACATGGTAGTGGCTTAAAGCAGCCAGGAGAGGTGCAGAGCACGAGCGCAGTCGTCCCAGGGGGCCAGCTGGGGAAGTCATTACGCCCCCTGCCCCCCAGGAGGTGATCCACCCAGGCTTATAGCAAGGGCCTTTATCAGAATACTCTCAACCACCCAAGCACCCCCCATCATCATTAAGACTGTCTACTTCTGGACCTGCCATGCACTGCTGGTTGTAACATTACTGGTACTGGTACTTTTCATTTCTGGCTCATTTCAAAATCAAGAGAATGAAAACCAGTAGGCACCAACATGCATTAAAAGATGGAATTATGAAACTGCAACCAATTTAAATGAAAAGGGGTCGTTTAAATGAATACTGAATGGCTACTGGGAATGGCACTAACCTCAGCAGCCCATCTTCACTATAGAGGTACAGAAAAGTAGCATCTCTATCTAAAGAGCACACTGCAGTAGCTGTCAATTACTGTGCAAGCTCACATGGAGAGGACATATAGGCCTTGGATGCTGACGCGTGAAAGGGCGCAGATAAGACGATGCTTGTAACAGGAGCAACAAGAGGGATGAAGATTGCATCCCCTGAGAAAAGGTTTTCTCGCATGCTCATGGTTGTTGTAAGCCCAGGTGTGAAATTCAGCGCAACATAAGGGAATTATAATGCTTTATTGGTCACCGCAAAAAGGAAGAGGTTGAGGGGGAACCATAGAAGAAGGGGGATGGAAAGAAAGGGGAGGAAAGAGGTGTCTTAGAGTGTCAGTGGTTGGAAGCGGGAAAGTCACAGTGTGCGACTTTATGTGGCATCCTGGTGTTTGATGGGTCACTTTGTTACTCGATCAGCAAAGTATCATGTGTGAAAGTGCTCCTCCCCCTACAGCAGTAGTGGTTCCCAGTCTGAATGAGGCCTGGGTGATGCCGCTCCCCCGCTAAAAAAACACTGGTTGCTATTTCAAACAACACTCAATGAGGGTGTCTAATCACCCAATTGCCGGCCCTTTCTAGCAATGCACTGCCTGCTCCACCTCATTATCTTCCAAGCCTAGGTCTCAAAACGGCAGAAGAAAGAGCTGAGCTACGCTCCTAAAACTAATGAGGGAACAACAGAGAGCCTGGGAACACTCCAAATTGTCCATGAACTGAATCACCTGTTAATGTGGCAAATGACTTTCAGAAGCAGCAACAATATATTGGAGCAAACTCCATCAGTAACACCTCTGCTGTCTAAACACAAACACTAATGTTAGTGACACAGAAGGAAGCTGTCCTGTCGTTGGCATGTTTTCAGTGGCTTCATTGGCCATATCCTCATTCTTGGGAGTGATATGATCTGCATCCTTTTCCTTTCTCCACTTCCTATTGAACTTTGGTCCTTCAGAACCATCTAACTCGCAGGAACTCATCGCGCACTATAACTTCCTGTCGAGCACCTTATCAGAATGGCCAGACATGCATTAAATTATTTCAGTAGCATCTTAGAAATGAGTGAAAACACATGGAAATGCTGGAAGAAGGTAGAGAGAGAGAGAAAAAAAAAATCAGACAGCAATTTATAAATGCCTTCTACATTAATAAGCAACATATGAAGTACTATATGATTTGATGGATAAAAGTGTATCAGTTGCAGAAAGTTTTTCAGCTTTCATTTTGCATTTCAGAGTTTTAGCTGTATGTGGCAGCCAAGCACTATTTTAAATACATTTAAATTGTGTTAAACATTTGTAATAAGTGACAAAACTTACATTTAGGATCAGAAAGGGACTGGACTGTTAAGAATCCAGCAAGGTTTGATAATGGTTTTTAGAGCTAAAGTTTCTTAAACAAATCTAATAGACTTGGTTATCACAGTTTGATAGATTCCCGTCCATTTCTTTTGCCTTAATCTCGACTGTCTCACCTCATCTTACCAAGCTATCTGTGCCCCCTCCTGGGTGGTGGCTGGACAGTGGATTAAGACCTGTACTTGCCCAGACCTAAGCCCCATGCCGAGGGTGAGACGTAAACTACAGCTGGCTCCCAGAGACGCCTGGCTTCAGATTAAACAGGGGAGATGCCAGCCACCAGTAAAGCATACATCTCAAATTGCAACCCCTGTGGGCAATCTGTAGTTGGACTTGGTGGTGGTGCTGGAGAGAAAAAAACTCAAATTTAGTCCCTTTAATTGGGACCGGTTGCCATCAATACAGCTGCCCATAAAAACAAGGAAGTGGACATTAAATAACTTTCAGGACCTTGAGCACAGCTGGTTAATATACAGGGAGGAGTCTACAGGGCTTGTAAATTGCTCCTCTATAGTTTATTTTGGAAAAATAAGTCACTTCCTCTTTAGTATTAATCTGAAAACTAGCATCAAGGTCAGCCGCCTTACAGGAGATTCACAACAGAAAACACTGACTGTTATACAGTGCTTTCAGACTGTAATTTAGTAGAGGTATTGTTCATGCCCCCTCTCAGAACAGCTCACTGGTAAAATATTTATTCTTACAGGCCAAGTGGTTATTCTCTTCATATGATTACTCTTCTCCTACTGCTGCAAGTGTTTTCTCTCATGTTTGCTGGATCAATTTCTTTCACTAAGAAAAGCTTTGCAGTCTTTCAGAGAGGTCTTTTTCACTGCCAAGCAGAGCTGTTAAAACATGACTGGCTGACTGCGAGCAGAAATCCTCATATTCTGTTAAATCAGGGGGCATTGTTCTACATAAGGGACCTAAAACCACTAAAGAGGTGTTCTGGTTGTGATGGCAGTAGTAAATCACAAGTTAAACGACTACTATTTAGACATGTGAATTTATGTGGAGGACAGCATCACAAAGCATCTCCTATGCAGGCTGTTTATTTGAGCTGCTGTGCAACACTCAACCCCATGACACTTAAATGTATACAGCCTGTTAGTGGGTTAAAGAGGGTTAAGATGCAGATGAAATACTATCATGAGCTTGTCTTTGAAGAGTAAATCACAGTGTTGCTGTGCTGCCCCAAGGTCCTGTCCCGCCACGTGCGAGATGCCCCATATCCTGCTGGGGTCATCTCCACTGTTTGACAGGTTTTATCTCGGTCATACTAAACGCACACACACACACACACACAGACAATTAATAAAGGAAACTTCTGCAGCCTACCCTTTGACACTGAAAGCCAAACCACAACATGTGTGTGGCATCAAAATCTGCTGTGTGTTGATAGGTGTGTTTCTATGGAGCCAAGTTCCTCTGTGGCAGATCTTAAAGCATTACGGGGTGCAGGGAGTGCAGCCATTGTCATATTTAGAGTCAAGAATGAGCAAAAATCAAAACAGAAAGCAGGGGCTTTCATATAATGCCTGGTAAGAACAAAAAAGTGTTTTAGAATTAGTTGTGCCTCAGCCCCATGTTGTGTTTAGTCTAACATTTGAACTGTCAGGTTCAACAGTGATAACAAGCCACTCTTTAACCAGCTGGACTATCATAACAGCAACACTTTCAGCCATTGATAAGGTGCAAAATGGTTTTGTAGGTGATATCGAGGCACCAGGCTTTTGACCTTCCTGATCTACTAAACAAAATCACTCGACTTTGCAGAAGCTCTGTGGCTCAACAACTTGCTGTTTTGAACTGAGCAGTTAAATTCCACACAGATTAAATATCATGGTGACATTGTGGTGGATTAAACAAGAGGTTTTGGGTTGGGATGTTTTGGCTACGAGTGAGATTACCTGTCACAGAGTTTCTCTCTTGCTCAGAGTATATAGCAGCCACACACTCTCTTTACCTGAAATCTCAATGGTGGTAAATAAAATTTCAATTTCACATTGAAACTAAAATAGATTGAAGCTTACAAACAAACTAAATCAACTCTTATATTTAACATTTTCACCTACACTAATCCAGAGTAATGAGTCGGTAATACACAGAAACATTCAAAACGACGCCCAATAATTGAAGCATAAATGTTTCTGCATCTAATGTTAGGGACTGGCGTCAGCATGCTTTCCATCTTTACTAAATGTACCAAGCCACTGTGCATACTGCCAAATGGAACACATGCGTTAAGGCTGGCAGAGCGAAGCAAGCATGTGCACCACCCTGACGTCAGCTCAACGAGAGGAGCTGTGAGTCATTAAGTCATGAGAATACATCCAGACGCGTGCAAACACACACACAAACTACTCCGGAAAAGAGTGAAGGATGGAATAAGACTGAGTGTCCTTCTGGCTTCTTGACTGAGCCGAAGCAAGAAAGAAATATCAGCAGTGACCTACTGTGGCTTTTTTCGACTGAAATTCCTGTGTTATAGATTTTAAGAAAGGTTGTTAAATGACAGATTGATTTACAAAATAATGCACCATAAGCTCCTTCACATTCCTTTATCTAGTGGATATTGACATGGAGACAATTTTATCAGTTTTTTCTATTTATTTTATCTTAGCTCACGTGGTATACTAAGAAAATAGTAGCTAACAAAAGACAAAGCTGCAGTGTAACAGTCAGTGCCAGAAAGTGGAAAAAGTGAAGCAGCTTTATTAGCCGGTAGGTGGTGGCATAAATATGTCTGGGTCAACTGGACAAGCTCCCCTTAATTTAGAAATATACTTCTGCCACCATTAACCTCATTGTACTATGTCTGAGCTTGTATGAATATGGACGTTTCTTACGTCACTGCATTACATAAGGGTCACAGATCTTACCTGGGCCTGCAATAACAGAGAAATGACATCAAAGAGACTCATTCATCCCTCAAAGCTACTTTGGCATTGTTGGACCTGAACTGACAGCCACTGGTCCCTGCTTCTCGCCATGAAAGGCAATTAAACCCCCTTTGAAGAACAGGCATTATCAGCAGTCCACATAAAGGTGGTGAAGGGCTAAAAGGGCACAAAAACTAAAATCTACAGACTACTGGGATGTTTCTGATTCCAACATTTACCAAATCACAGAAAATCAAGCTGTAAATCACGATTGAACCCCCCAAGAGATTATTTAAATCAGCCATTATCACAGATGTCAAGGAGGCATTAATGCTTGCCACGGAAAAAATATATATCCCTAAATTCAGTGATGAAATTAATATACTTCGTCATGTCCAAGTAGCTCAAGGGCCGCTGCTAGATTTCCCTTCACAGATTCCAAGCTGTCTGCTCCCAGCATGCCAATCTGTCATGTCCTTGTTCACATCCTGCCCCTCATAGGATGCCCTGTTCCCAAGCTTAAAATGCTTCCCGATTTAGCCCAACCTGGGCTTGTCGTAAGCAATTATACACAGAGTGTGATGAATGCCAACAATGACAACATAACCTCAGCAGGAGATCCATAATCTACGTGGCGCTGTCTTCATGTGCGACTCAACTTTAGCAGAGCTCAGTTCCTCAGAAGGTGAGAAAATAGTTACAAATGTAAAGGGTTTAGCTAAAGTGCGCTGCTCAGTGCTTGTGTGCGTAGGTGAAGGTCAGTACAGGTGGAGTTAGTCATGCACGGGTCGTCCTTCGTGGGGCAGTGAGCAGGTCTCAGTAAATGAGAGTAGCAGAGGTGCTGGGGGTATATCAAATTGCACTCCGTGAGAAAGAATGCTCCCTGAGGTCATAAATCAGAGATGGGGCAGAATTTCGCGCCTTTCTACAACTCAGCAGGCCTGTTTACACTGACGTAAGTGGCACTCAGTAGACTGCCACTAATGTCTAATGTCCACTGTCATTCACGCACACACACTGCTCATTTACCCTAAAAGGAGTGCAAGCATGTACTGAAAAGCAACCTCACAAAATAAAAGATATAATACACTAAATCCTAGTGAATAGCATCAAATGTACCATCCCCAAAGAGAGAAATCCACATTTGATCAAATCCAAATATATTCTAACAATCAACACTTCCTGATCTGTGCTCATATTCACATGATTTGCTGACCCAAGTCTCTTTTTATTAATCAGAGACTATCGCACTGTTTAGTGTTAACATACCTCAGTGTTATGTCCAGTCCAAAATGCAACCCCCTTAAAAGCAGAGGGCTCTTGGACTTAATAGTTTTATTGTCCTTCACTAAAGCAATAAATTATTCCTGAACAAATTCCTTCTGGTAAAATAAATATCATAAACTGGGAATAAGTATCAACAGGAGGGTTCTGTTTTGGATCAATATGAAAGGACAACTAACCAAGGAAAACAAGATGTGGACCATAAATCTGAACACAATTTCCTTGGCAGACCAACCAAAATGAGAAAACACAAGCAAGGTGTCCAGCTAATAATTCATGACGGCCTGTGCGAGCGTTTGTCAATTGCACTGAGACAGACACCAATAACTTTTTAGCCCTTTTAAATGCCCCTATGTTGTTAGGTCATGCAAAAATAAACACAGCGATGGCTGGTTTTAAACTTAATGTTCATGCTAAATTAGAGGTGCATAATGAAACAACACTTGCTCAATCTAGTCTTAATCAGCGCAAATCATGCAAGAAACTAAAAACATCAAGTGAATTTTAATAGGAAACTTTCTTAGTAAAGAAAACAAACAAAGAGTGTGCTAAGAAGTGGCTTGGACTTTGTTTGTGTGTCTTAGTATGTGTGTGCACGTGCTTACGGGAGTTCCTGTGCGTAAGGAGCTTAAGTGTGCTCGTGTAAACAACAAACGTGCAACGCTGCTCAGGAGAACCTGTGTGGCCAACTTGCTCAGAGTCTGCAAGGATCATGCTCTAATTTGTACAGTAACAGGAAACAACATCTTGGCACGCTTAAAACAACTGAGCAACTGCTGCACTACAAAATCCTCCAATTTACAAATAACACAAACAAACAGAAGTTCTCTCCTTATAATGATTTTTGAATACATGTTAACAACTTGAGGCAGAAAAGTGGAGCTGGCCGCAGTTTATTAAAAAAATAAAGCTGCCTTGAACCTTTTAAACAGGATGTTGGAGATATCGTGTGGTGTTTGATTTCTTCCTCTGCTCACCCTCCATCATTCCAGCGGCCCCAGTGATACTCCCTCTCCAGCCCCCTGTCTGCTCACAACAGGAAATCATGACTCTGTAAAGCCCATCCTGGACTAATCCCGGCGAGAAACCAAACAATGCAGAAGCATCTTTAAAAATAAGCATCTTCTAAAGCTCTTCATACGTAATTATTTTCTTCTTTTTCATATAAATAACTGACTTCACTGACTTTTGACTGCTACTGTTGACAAGCGGCAAACTGTGTTTCTTTAAACTGTAATTATGAATTTAAATATGAAAAGAAGCCTTTTAAAATAGACCTGCTGGAGTGTAGAGAAGAATAGCAGGTTAATATTTATGAAGTACATGTTGTACTTTTGGATATCCCTTAACATGTAGCATAGATGTGTTGTTGTGTTGTGTTGAAAAATCATTATTTTAATAATGACTATAATGCTTCTGTATAATGGATGAATCAAGATTACACTTGTGTATTAGGTTGTGTTGCTCCCCATGATGTGGTGGCCACTGGAGCAGTAGAAAACAAATCCATCAGCAGCCAGGGGCCTTTAGGACTCAGCTTGTAGACGTAGTGGGGCTGAGAGGACTCTTATCCACGGCCTCCCGATCCACACTATCAGGTTAGCCCGGTGGGGTTTGCCTGATAACACGGCCTCACTGATAACAG
Source organism: Scortum barcoo (assembly GCA_023238725.1). Taxonomy (NCBI): domain Eukaryota; kingdom Metazoa; phylum Chordata; class Actinopteri; order Centrarchiformes; family Terapontidae; genus Scortum; species Scortum barcoo. Next base: position 7,389,815 of record CM041544.1, read on the forward strand.
TAGCCCAGGTCCCGGACTACTCTGGAACACGCTAACACTGCTAGCTACCTCATTACTCCACTGGCTACTGGCCTATCACAAGCCCATCACCAGCCCAGTGGCACCTTACCAGCTACGAACCCCCAACAATCACTACTGTCTTACAGCCAACGAGAGAATCATCACAGACTGCTGTCTGCTGGAGCCAGACCCTCCATTTGGCAAACTGAAAAGAGAGAGTGTTTTTCTCCAAGAACACGGAATCCTGTTCGTCTAGAGAGCCTGTGCTTCACAGAGATTATGACGACAGACCATGAAGAGTCATAAGTATTTAAGTGTCTGTAAAGAAAGGAGCTGCTAACATTTCACTTCTCAAGCCAACCTCTGAACCCAGTTTTTCTTCCTTTATTGCAAACCAATATTTCATCCAAGAGTTTTTATGTTTGGAGACATTTAGGTTCATTTATGACATTATCTTAAGGCAATTTAATTATGTAAATTCGGGGACTACAGCATTAGCCAAACTTAATTATAAAAAAAAATGCAATAATGACTTTTACACTATCCATATTTTTCTATTAGAAGAAAACTGGACCATGAAATTATATATTTCACATTTTTATAAACAAGAGAAAATATATTGATAAGTATTGATAACAGTTTCCATAAAATATTATTGTCATATTTTTGAGGGATAAAAACAATGTACCTTTTGTACCGACTACAAGCAATAATAGTGTGTGCTTCTGTGTCAAGGCTTTGAAGCATGTGTCGAGTAATCCAGGTAGATTTCTGTGAAGCGCGTATCGAAGCTTGTGTTGATGACGTTTGTGGCGACGTTTGAAGTCTTGCGAGCCGAAATGCCATACCACGTGACTGATTCAGAAAACAGTTTGCATGGGTTTGACGCAATGCGATTCGAAATATAAGGGCAGCGAAATGCAATGGAGTCCCCGCTCACGTTTTGTGGACTTGAGACTTTATTGCTTGCGTTTGTTGTTGTTATTTTTAAATAAAAATCAATATAAAATGTCCCTATTTTACATGTTATGCGTTACATGTTTGTCCTTAGTAACATAATAAGCACAGTCACAAACCAAGTAACACAAGAATCAAGAATCTTTGTCATTATGTTTTCACATATTTGAATAATATAATATGTGTACATTGTCATAAATATCTAAAGTATAAAGTTCACATCACAACCCTCTCTTTGTTTCCACTTTCCCTTTTGACCCCGATAATGTATCAGAAAGATAGACACTTTATTAATAAGTTAATCACTTATGTATTGGCATAATAAACGTCATTCATTCATTTATTCAATTCAAAGTTTCACACACCAAAGCCAAGGTGTCATTATAATCACTCTGCCTGTTTTACATTTATTGTCCACTTGATGGCACATTAGAGCAAATGAAAGCGTCATGAAGCTTCGGCCCATGAGTGAACCAACTGGATGGAAAGCTTCAGTGCTTCGTGAGGCTTCATCTCACAATCACTAACAAACAAAATAAATTCCTACCTTATCTGTGTCACGTATTCTGTGTCTCAGCAGTACTAACAATTGCAGAGGCAGTGGCTGTAGTAAAAGTTTGAGTCAAGTAGTCAGATTCATTGAGGGAGGTGTGGGTGAATATGTTGTATATGTACGTTAGTGAATTTTAGACACACCACTTCATATTTGTGTGTTTAAAGTAACATGAGGACTTAACTCTGCAGTTTGTCCAGCTTAATTCAAGCTCTGCATGGCCCGTCCTTTTAAAGTAATACATGGGGTTATGGTTTATTGAGCAGTTCCTGTGAGAAGTGACAGCTTATCTTAATGCAGCGACCACTTCACATTATTTTAATATTTCTGTAAATCTTTGTAAATAGCTTGTCCTTGAAAAACTAATAGCTTGGTATTTAGTACGCTGCCTCCAGAGTCAAAATCATTTTTCAGAATCAGGCATTACCTAAGCAGTGAGTGTGGATCCATGAAAATACATTTAGTAAATATACTGTCATAGTCAGAGTTGTTGTCGCCAAGTATGTTGTCATGTCATGTAAGCAGGTATGAGTGTCGGAGGGTTAGAAGTGGTAGTCACAGATTCCAAAGTTGAAGCTTTAAGGAGGATTCTGTGTCAAACCGAAACAAGTGGTGGGATACCTCATTACTGTTCCTATAAAAGTTCACTGCAGCTTTGCAAAGTACACATACTGAAATTTTTGTTTTTCAAGCGGTAAGCTGAAGCCTCTCTTTAAAGCACTGAAAGCCTCCTGGTTGCTCTCTCTCTCATGCTTGTTTATGAAATGCAGCATCTGTTATTGACTTTCCACCTTCTTCGTGCAGAAAAAGATGCATATAGATCCTAATTCTAAATCTGTACGTACGTCTTACGACCAGCACCTGAATGCATCAACAAACCTTTTCAATTCAGTCCTTGTGCTCAAATGTAATACCAAGCAACAATGATTTGGTCAGATGTGAATATGACATGCTCTGGATTGTGATGGTTACCGGTTTCACTTTTTTTGCGAGTGCATATTCATTTCCCTCTGAAATTAGTGGAAACCAATGCTGTCCGGGGCATATAACAAACACATTCTTCAGTGTAAAAACTCCAGCCAGTCACATTCAGCATTTAGCTGTGTAGAATTGTTCTCTTTAGAAGAAAACAACACCTCAGCTGGCACATTTATCATACACTCTTCTGTCAGAAAAAGGTAAATGCATGCATATGTGTATGTGCATATTAAAATAACCCTGTATTATTTGTAGGTGTGTATGTGGGTATACATCTGTGGATATAAAGACATGTTTATTTTCCTATTTTGTCTTTTGGATAGAGGGGTAATTAGGGCAGAGTAGGGGGTTGTATTTGTAAAATGTACTCATAAACAGTGCACATCAAATGAACTATTTTCCAGCTTCATGTAAATATGCTCGTATCCTTCAGTTGACATAAATAATAATAATAATAATAATTGTTGGAATGTTTCTATAATTAATGCATTAATAGAGAATTAAAGAAAAAAAAACTAAAATGGAGAAACAGGGGAGACCTAACAGAAGATATATAAACATAGTTAACCCTTTCAGTACAAAATAATTTCAGTTTTATATTTATCTTTTTTTAGTGTAGAGAAAAATGACAGTTAATCAGTAAGCATTAATATTTTGTGCCTCACCTGGTTCCTCCAAAGAGGATGATTCGATCTCCAACCATACAACAGCACTGCCGTCTCCGCGGACATGGACCTTTCCCCTTCGGCTCCACCTTCTTCCAGGAAAAGGCTTCTGTAATGTGCCCACACGAGACCAGAATAAAGTTGAGATGTCAATATTTAGACATAATGATGGAAAAAAGGAGAAAATAGATGTACATTCACCATGCTGACTTCTTTTGAGATGAGAGTCTCTCAGTAAAAAATCTTTGGCTTGAATAGTTCAAAACAGGGATCTTTTCCACAACATATTTTGATCTGTGTAACAGCTATACAAACTCTTTTAAAAGTTACATTAACCTACTAGTGCTTCCCATTGTGCCTGCAGTTCATTCAGCTTCCTGCTATATTTAACCACAAACACAAGGCCCAGGGATGAGGGATTGAACAGGTGTGATGAAAGCGAGAAACGACTCCTCACCTTCATTTGAACACAAAACTTTACATTTCAGAAATAGAACCAATCCTGCATATGAGTGCAATATGAGTGATGATGCTGAAGCTCTCTCATTTGCTCCATATAAGGATGAACTGTCTCGCACTCTCACAGTCAACAGCATCATTGCATCTCTATGGCAACCAAACCATTCAGACATTGTTGGATAATTAGGACTATAATAAAGGTGCTGCCATCTAGTGGACAGCAAAGCACATGTTAAAACGGTTAACAGCAATCTCAGGTTAACCCAGTTCAAGCCCCTCCAGCTGGATAACATATCATATATACATGTATGTTTAGATATATTTAATTATATATAGAGAGATATATTTAGGTCTTCATCCATAAATCCTCTGTGATGAACTATAAACTGGAAAGGTTAAAGATCGGTGGGGTTATGATAGTCATGATACACGTTCTGTATATGCCCACTTGTGCAGCAACAGTTTTCACTTGCAATGACTATCATTAAAAAAAGGCAGATGCTTAGAGAAAACACGCAGATTTTACTTTTGGCCTTAGACTGTTTTGCTGCAGCTATGACAGCACTGCCTTGTTTAGGAGTAGCTGTGTCTCAAAAGGTAGAGCAGGTCGTCCACTAATCTCTGCATTTCACACGTCAAAGTGTCCTTAGGCAAGACACTGGACACTAAACCACTGAACCATTAGTAGCTCCCAATGCAAATGGAAGCTCTGTCATCACAGGTGTGTGAATGCTGTCTGTAAATGCAGAAAAGCGCTATAGAAGTTCAGCCCATTTACCATTGTTTGGAACAGCAACACATGGTTTCTTCCAGAAACCTGACTTGAGAATCAATCTGGCAACATTTGTACAACCAAACAAAGACTCCAGAGACTGACCATTGTCAGTTTTTCATCTGTGTTTCTGACAAAAACACAATGCATGTGTATTTCACAACCTGCACAGTGAACAGGGAGCAGCCAGCCACTATCACGAGACTGACAATGATACAATAAGAGAGGAGAAGATTGTCTACATGGGTCTATAGAGGAGTGAGGAGGAAAGTGGAACTGCCTGCCCTGCATTTCATCTATAGCGGTAAACAGTCATCAATACAAGTGGATGAAAAACAAAATTACTGTGTACTAAGGAGAGAAACGCTACCACGAATGACAAAATCAGCAGCTGTACTTTACAGCAACACACAACACATTTTCCATATCTGACATAAGTGGTGAATCACCTGGATTGAATTTCCAGAGGTCATTGAAGTGCCGATCCAGACGGGCATTGTATCCTCCAAATATATACAGCTCTCCATTGTAGGAAACTAAACACAGAAAGGAAAACAAACAAAAATGAACCAATTTTTTATGGTCTACCATGCAGATCAATGACATTTCCAGCAGTAAGTGGAACCATGTGAGCCAGTTAGATTAGCAGGATTTGTTTAATCAGACAATGTGGGCAAACAAATTGCAATCTTGAATGCAGAATAAAAAACACTGTTTATACTCCCACTACACAAACAATAAAACTGTGCTTGAGAATGAAATGGGGAAATATCACGCTGGAAAATTACTGCATCATCACAGTGACAAGACCCGAAAATGATTCCATAAGTTCAAACTCTTCCTCTTAAAAACACATTATTTTAGACTATCCAAGCTAAAAGAACCATATGTTAGTTTAATGACGATTGCCAGATCGTTAACCCTTCTAAGTTAAAAGGATGAGAAATTTCCCCAGGACATTCATTAAAAATGTGCTGCATCTGTTGTGTCCCAACAACGCTGTCACTCTCCGTTACTCTCCATATAGTCTTATTGTGGCTCATAATTATCATCTCAAACTGAATTATGTTTTAAATTATTATCTTATTTAAGAATATTTTAGAAGAAGTCCATCGGGATACTGGTCTACTAAAAAACAGTGTAAGGGATTTAAAAGTGATCACATATTTGCGTGTTTGTGTCTTACAGGCTGAGTGACTCCTGCGTCCCTCTGGCAGTGGCTGTGCTGAAGGGGTGCTCAGCCAGCAGTTGGTCTCGGTGTCGAACACTTTGATCTTGTTGCAGTAGATCTCGTTGTTGGAGTGGAAGGGACCAAAGCGGTCTGCTCGCCCTCCAAACACAAACATCTTTGTCCCGATGATGGTGGCTGAGTGAAAGTCCCTCCAGCGTGCCGGAGTGCCCTGTGGAGAGAAGACCAGCAGATGAGGCCGTGACTGTTCTACTTTTACGCTTCATAAAGTTTCAGTGAAGAGACGGAACATAAAGACTGATGGCAAGGACGCTGAATACTTGATGAATTCTTGCATAACTAACTACAACTACAACTCATAAACTCGTTTTAGTCCAAAACTCCCAGATGCTTCAAACTTGGGTCATCATAACCCGGGTATTAAAGCTTTATCTTCACACTGGAAAGATGCAGCTTCTTACCCAGCAACTTAAGGTCAACAGTGCCACCTAGTGGACCGAGTTATCAACTACAAAGGCATGTTAAATCCAAACTACTTTTTGAGCACCACCAGCTTTTCAACAATAACATACAGTTATGGGGCCATTCCATAAAATTTAGTAGGGAGCAATGTCAGAATAATAGTGCAGCTGATACGGTCTGTGTTTACTAGAAAATCACGAGTAAAAAACAAATATACAATAGTGAAATCCGATTTGTTTCCACTGAATGAAACTGCCAAGCAAATACAAGCCTCTACTGCCTTTGCATTTAGCTGGCCTCTCGCCATGGTTAAGCCTTTCACATGCGACCATTTCCAGCATGTGATGCTATTGTTTTCCACAAGTCTTGTGCAGGCAAGCACGTTCTTTAACTTGCATTCAAACACAGTGGGAGAAAAATGAAACCTTGTAAACATATATGTAAATATGTAATATATATATATATATATATATATATATATATATATATATATAACACACACACATATATATATATATATATATAATGTTATAACTGTACAAATAATATTATGTTATTATTGTATGTTATTATTATAAGTTAAAAATGACAAGCTTGACTAAAATAAAACAAATTAAAAGTATTAAAAATCATCTGGTGCTGAATCTGGAGACAATATCAGACTTGATGAAAACTTGAAAGAGAGCAGTAACAAACATGTTGAAATGGAAACAAAGTCAGCTTTCCAGAGAACAAGTTTTGAGGATTGAAGCAGCACAGCTGGTATTTTTGTTTTTCAAAAGGAATGCAAGTCTTACAACATGCAGAAAAAATGTATTATTCAGTCACATGCACAACTAAATCTGTAAGCACCACACTGTAATCTCCTTGGTGACAAAATGAACTAAAACGGTGGACTGTTGGGTTAAGCCCTTCCTCCAACAGTTCCTAGTTTACCCAAGGGAATGGTGTCTATGTCTAAAATATACTTTACAAGAGTTTATCACATGAGTAGGTTGACAGCATAGAAACACAAATGGCATTTCCCAAAAGGGGAGTGTATATAATCCTCTGTGAGGCTTTTTGTACTTGGCCACCTACCAGAGAGCTGCATTACATTGCAGTGCCTTTGTAGGCAGCCAATCTGACCACTTGTGTAGCAGTCCTGCCAACCCCAGTAATAACTGATGGTTTGATGATTTCCAACAGCGCTTTGAATGTAACTGAGCGCGTTGCCAGCCCATTCCCCCTTTGTGTTTCTTTGAGTGAGCACTTTGTGTCCATTTTTAGTTGGACACGAACAGTCAATTTGAGACATTCTCATTTATGAAGAATTAACCACTTGTGGGTTTTACTCACTCTGGCATTAATTAATGACCACACCATGGTGGTGGTGTCCAGCTTGTGGATGTCATTGGAGAAGCAGTCAGCCTGAAAAACAGCAGAGGAGTCTAATTAAATTGCGTTTTAACATTTAGAGAGTAAGACCCACAGTGAGGAGTGATGAAGACTCACCAGCTGTTCATATCCTCCAAATATATACATTGCCTTGCCGAGGACGCAGGCTGAGTGGCCATCCCTTGCCCCTGGAACAGTCCCCGAAATCTTGGGCGTGAACCATCTGTGGGTGTCTATGAAGCAGGAACAGATTATATTAACCCCTAAGCACTCCTGCTAGAGACCTAATCTTTCATTTTACAGTGCTGACGGAGCACTTGAGCCGCGTCCCAACAGAAAACCATCACACATATAAGTAGTGTTACAGCTCCCTGACGTAAAAACAATTTTCTCTCCCCTCTGTCATCACGACCTGCACATCAAACAGGTGACTCTCAAAGGAAAATACAGGCTGAAACCATCACTTAACAGCGTGAGTCAGACACAGGTCTACTTACTGATATCAAAGGCATAAAGCACATTGCAGGCCCCCTCTGTGTCGTTACGCCCACCCCAGAGGTAGATAATATCATCCAGCAGCACAGCTGTATGGCCATAACGCATATATGGCACTTCACGGGCACGTTCGTGTCCTCCCGTCCTCACTGGAGGCAACTTCATCCAGCGCAGAGACACTGAGGTACAGAACAGTGAAGAAAGGTACATTCACTCAAATATAGAGTTGAAAAGTAACTTGCTTATTTGTTTCTGTATGTTTATAAAAATGACAACATTACAAACACAGGAACATTTTGAGAAAATATACTGGCAATATGTACTCAAGTCAAGCCTCAATGGCAAATTAAATATGACAATAACATTAACATACTGCAGTATAATGTTAACCTAATTCTCAGATAGTCAAGTTCAAGATATGTTTCTAAAAAAAGTTTAAAGCAGAAATACTAATTAGTGAAACAATTGGGAGATAGATATATATACGAGAGATTTACATTTGAAACTTAAAATAAAAATCAGCTGTCTGTGTTTCTTTTAACATTTGCAGAGTGTGACAAGATGTAACACAGCGTGAAACATCTTGCTAAAATCCAAACTGCTTATTTGCAAGTTCACTTTGTATTAATTTCAAGAGGCTCGAGAAGAAGTTGAAGGGTAAAGTAAGACAAGTAGAGAAACGCGGGAGAAAATAAAATCAAAGGACAACAGAGACAACAGGCTCTGCTGTAAAACAGACATCAAAGGGAAGCAGCACAAAACAAGTGGCAAGATAAAATACTGAGACAATAGCAACAGTGGTCCCGTTTCCATTTCAATCAGCTGAAGGCATCTTTATCAAGGTTTGGCACAGCAACGGCAGGTAGGCTCAAGCTACTTTGGGAAGTTGTAAAACCCTAAAGCAGGTGGCTGACCACACAGAAGAAAAAATGTATGTAAAATGGGTTATGAGGCAGAAAAAGAAGCTGTTTTATAAAACTTGGAGCAGAAGATTTAAGAAAAAACACCTGTGTTTGTGAGATAGCAACGGAAAAACAACTCACAGAACGTCTCACAAACCGCAGTGGAAAGTTCAGGGGTTTAATTGCCAGCTGTAATGCATTACCGTTAAAGTGGTGAAGGTTCAACAAACCCTGAAACACTTTCTTATCCTTACTTCATAATTTGAAAAACAAACATGTTACTGCTTCATTACAGATTACACACAGGGCATTTAATAAGAATGGCTTTGAATATACTTTAGACGATCCTTAATGATCATATACACACTCACACTAACTTCTCAAACTGTGCTCAGGTTACACTGAATCTAAAAACTGTGTGTCATGTGTATAAATGTTTTTGCCAATACATGGGATTCAGTATTCATGGTACAAAATTCAAATGACTGTCACTGACTGAGTGCTCTTAAGAACCAAAAGTTGTATTTTTTTTTTCAACATACTGACTTTTCAGGTCATGAAACCGCAAACAGACGAACAAAAAAAATCCTAAACACCTGAACACAAGAGATTATTCGAATTCCTAAAAATCCACAACCTATGGGATACATCAACATACCGTACATGCATATATTCACCACCTACCTGTGTTGAAGACGTGCACATCGATCTGACGGAGTGTCTCGTAGTCCTCCCCGGAGCAGTAGCCTCCAAAGGAGTACACCTTGTGCCCCACCGCCACAGCAGCATGGTTGACTCTCCGCGGCCCTCCTTCAAGGTGCACCGACCAGCGCAACATTCCACGCGCAAGCACCTCTGCGACCGCGAGTCCTTAGACCATCACTTTGACGCCTGCTGGGATCCCATCAAGCCAACACCACCGAAACCTGTGACAACAACAACAAGAGGAGTAGTGCTCGGCATAGGAGGGCAGTGAGGCAAACTAGGAGGGGCAATTCGAGGAGAACACAAAGGGAAAGTATTTGTCCTCCTGGGCAAAGACTTGCTCTGCTTTGCTGGTGCTGACAGGCTTACAAGCCCCGTATTATCTAAGCTGGGAGAGTATTTTAAGAAGTGATTAGACCCCCACGTACCACTTCTCTTTCTTTCTCATCCCTGCACTTTAAATATAGATTCATATAAATAAATATCCCCCTTTTGGGAAATATCATATCAATAAAAATGCTATTTCAATATCATTACACACACACTGCTTCAGTAATCTTTTAACTACTATTGGGTTACTACAGTGTTATCAAGTGAGCTTGTTTCTAGTCTACTGAAAAGAGCTCAACGATGACACTTGGCAATGTCATTTAGCTATCTTGGCAGTTGGGTTTACATGACAGGGACAGTCATGCAAATCAAAAAACACTGGATGAAAACAAAGCACGCCAAAGGAAAGCGCGTGTAAAAAGATCTGCAGCTCTCAAATAGTTGAACGGCAGCTCGTAATTCCACAATACCTCCAGAGACAGCTCCCGACTCTAAATAGCGAAACGCATTCGCAGCAAAAAGACCAAGTGAACAGGCTGATATTTGCTCACTGTTGCAGAGAAAAAAAAAGGCTGCAACTTCTGAAAAACAAGTGAACCTGCCTGTCGCAACACCCCATATGTCCCCCACTTCTTCTTCTGTCCTAATGACTCACTTTCCCAGTGACCTCCAACCTTTGTTTGCTCTTAAAAATAAACCACCAGAAGATCATTTTAAACACAGACCTTTCTATTTCAAGTCACCACTTCTCTGAGGAGCAATGCCGGGCCAGGTCTAGGCAGAAGGCAAATGTGAGTCTTAACTTTATTGGAGCCTTTGTCTGCTACTTTGCCATTGTTCTGGGAGGAGGAGGGGGGCACACTGTAAAACCTAAGAGCCCACCAGGTGACTCCTCAAAATGAAAATACAGTGAAGGAGGTAACGCCTTGTGGTTTTGCTGCAGTAAACCAGGCTCCAGTAGCTTTCCCTGCTAAACGAATAAACAGTTATATTCACTGATCTCATCCTGGATGTCTACCCCTGTAGATTTTGGGAGAGAGGCAGACATTAATGACAGAGAGATAAGACTGATGGAGAGCAGTTTCTACACCTTCCTGATCCAACGAGCAGGCTGTTGTTGATATCAGGTGACAGCACACAGGTCTCTCGGTCATGTGTGTTGTGGGCGGACTGATCGCTGGTCGATAAAGCAAATCGAGGGAGACCGACAGACCCGCTGACATTGAGCTTCAACACCGTTACCAACAAGCCTCACACACTTGCTAGCCGACGGCAGCTACCACACGGGAGTAATGCTGAGAGGCGGCCACTACCGGCCAGGGCGGCTGGTCTCACGGAGTCAACAACAACAGCACACCACCAACAACAATAATAATATGGTATCCAGCTGTTTGATAGCCAGCTGTTCGAGAGAGGAGGGGGGAGAGGCTGCTGCTGCTGCTGTTTGCTAGGCTAAAGCTAACCTGAGGAGGCTAACTAGTTTAGCTGTTAGCGAGCTAACGTGGGTTGAATTTAAAAAAAAAACAACACAAGAAACGAAAGCTAACACTGCGGCAGTCCCCAGGTTAAAATGTGTTAACAGACAGGTATTATGGAAGGAGGAACAAAGCGTAGATACCTGCAAGTCGAGTCAGCTGTGGTTAGCTGGTGTTTGGGCAGCGTTATCCACCGGGAGCCGCTACCGACTCCCTCCTGACGTGTCGGGAGGAGAGAGAGCCGCCCTGCAGCGCCCCCTATCGGCCGCTCCCACCCTGGAGGAAAACCACCGTCACACTCAGAGCAACCCGTGTGGGAACTTTTTTAACAAGAAACTGCAGCTGACTGGCAGCAGTGTCAGCTGAAATAAACATTTTCCACGGAGGGATTCTTTACATTCCAGAGGGGAAAGATAACCTACCTGTTTTTAAGCTGCATGGCTGGATTAACCTGTTGTGGGGGGTGCCTGGGGGGGTTGCTGGCTATTGACTCCCACCTCTCACTCACTCTCACTGTATTGTAATTTTAGGCACACCTGTTTACTCCAAGTTTCCTTTAGGCACAATGAGTGCAAACAGGAAACTACACATGACAGCAGCTTCACTGTGAGCCCAGAAATTCAGACACCACCCCTGTGATGAAATAGCACGTGTTGGCAGGTGTGCCTCTTGTTTGATTATACACAGAAATATGCACCATGTCAGCGAGCATGGCGATGACTTGACCCCGGGACTCTACAACCAAGGGTGAAAAGATGAGCTACTACAGCAGGACCAGTTGAATTCATTTTGTGCTTTAGTGCAACTTCCCTGACAGTTTTGCCACAGGTCCTTTTCACAGCAACATCTTGAGGAATCACAAAGGAAAGCACAGATGTAATAATAAATAATAATAAAATAAATGATTCACAATGTCAGAACTCACCAAGACACTTGAACAGAATTGAGTCATTGTTAGTATTGTTGGTAAAAACCTGTGCTTTTCCTACTGTTCCTACCACAGATGTTTCTCTACTGAGAAAATGACCCTGAAAAGCAGCTGACTCAAAATGAACCAGGAAAATAGGGAGTTCGGCACAGAGGTTCCCAAAGAGGGTGGTGCAGGGACGCCCCATGGGGTTGCAATGTAAGTCTGAGGAGTCAAATATGGTTAAAAGGAAAAGAAAGAAGAAAACATATATTTCAACCACATAAAACTAAGCTTTTTTTTCTTATGATTTGTCTCCATTTTTAGTTTTCTTCTTGTGAAACAAGTACTTTCACCTCCCTAGGCCTTTAAAACCCTTTCAAATTAAGCAATCAGTAGGATAATTTTTTTTGGTTAGGCTTGTTATAGCTCACATCCACATTAAGGCCCTAATCTGTGACAAGGGGCCACAAGTGGATATTGTTCCATTTAAAGATTTCACAAGTTGAACAGGTTGGGACTTCAGAGTTGGCGAAGGTTGATGATAGAACAAACCAGTGAAACATCCATCCCCATTGTTTACATTGTAGTAAACCATGTGATTGTTTCTGTCACACACTAACACGATTGCAGCAGTAGATGGCGCTGTCACTCACGTTTTGAATTTGCTCATGAGGTCAGCAGGCTACTGCAGACCTAAACACATGGACTCCTGCCCTGAAGGTTTTTAACAACATGATCCCTACCCTGCTATTATTGGTCAGATAATGTGACCAGATGATCCAGCTGGTCTGGTTGAGGTGCAGTCGATAATCTGACTCTTGGCTGATTGCATGACGGCCATTCGTGAAGACTTGCAGAGCATGCTTTAGTTACCAAGCCTCATCCCTGGAGATCTCAGTGCTTTAGTACCAAGTTGTTTAAAAACACTTTAACATGGTAGAAACACACCGGCACAGGCTGGAGACCAGCTTGTGTACTGTGCGGCCAGTGTATTTAACCACCAAATAGGCCTAACAACCACAACGTATCACAGTGTAAGATTGTGGTCAGATTGGGAAATTCTTAGATATGAATTTGTGTTTGATATAAAAAAGTCCTTCATCTTGCAAGCAGCACTTCCAGCTCAATGCTGTCAATAAATAAGAATGTGCTCTTGGGCAGCTTGCCTGGCTTGGAGAACAAAAAAATCTTTTGTCTGAGGTTCATATGAGCATGACTGACCTAATCTCACTGTAACTGAGGACCAGGTGATGGGGCCAAAGATTAATGTGAACAACTCTGGTGGAACTTAATATTTTGCAGCATGTGAGGCCTATCACATATAGTGCATTTTACTAGAACCCCTTAAACAGCCTGTTTCACACGTCTAGACTGTAAATTTGACACATCACGCATCTTGATTTTGCAACCTAACTTTTAGAAGCATTGAATTACAAAGGTTTAGTGTGATCAATGTGGTACCAAAAGGGCAGCCTGAAGGGAAAGTAGAGCCTTGTAAAAGGATTACAGCACTGAGGAGTCATGTTACAGCTGCCATGGATCTGCCTGTATCACTGCCCAGGTCTGGTCCACTTAGGAGGGGCTTTGATTGATTCATTGTGTGTAGGAATTCCAATACCATGCCAGCTGCACGTCACGCACAATGGCGAGATTGTGCCTGCGGCTGCCCAAACGACAGCTGCCCACGGCCGCCCCTCAGAGCTCTGATTGGTGATTATAGACCACAGACAGACACACACTGAAAAATATGTTACAGCACATTGTGGGCACAGTCTAAAATTATTATCATTAGAAAAAGTGAAATTATCAATAGCCTTGTAGTTTGTTGCTTTTGTGGAATCACTAAAGGTGTCATGTTGTCAGTTCAATAAAAATCCTGTTCTAGAGTTTTGTTCTTTATCTCCCCCTGTTAGATGCAGATGAAAAATTGTAAATTAATTCAGATGGCCTGAGCTGTAGATCCAAAAAGCTGTCCACTCAGTGGTCCTTTCTCGTACTCGATTACACAATTGCAGCCATGATGTTATTGTCTGGAAGTGGACCCAGGAATTTCTGGAACTGGCTCGGATAAATTTATTTAAATGATCACATGTCTGCGACACAGGATGTTATTTGGGGTAATAGCTTTGTTTTTGAGCGAGCACATGCAAACACCATATTAGCTAATAATATGGGATATAATATAGTGATATTACACTGAGGCATGGGTATACGTTCTGCTTGGCCTCGGACTATAACACTAGACACATTCTGCCTGTTCACCATCAAAGAGAAACAGAGTAAAGCTGGCTGGCTCATTCCTGAAAATTACACTTACATCTGCCATTATTTGGTTATTCCAGTAGTTGATCATTGCATAAACATGTAGAGTTTTTTTTTCTTGCCTCACCTCTCTTTACAGAGGTGAAATGTGTAATTAGTCGTTAAAGAAAGTGAGTCTCCCATCACGCAGGAACAGAAAGTCCAGCCCAATGAAAGTCTCCATAATCCCTTGCAGTTACGCCCAGTCTGTCGAGCCTGAAAAGTCAGGCCTGCCATCCCACCTGTCAGCATTTGAACAGATTGCGTCACCCTGCTGACCCTGCTGAGCCGCTCTTTGACACATTTGCTTAGTGGTCTGTTTTACAAACTTTATAGCCTAACACATGTGGTGTCTGTCTGTTGTTGTGCCCTGACACAGGGAACAGGAGTTGACCAACTGCAGCATAGCTCTGCAAGTCAACAACAACTGCTAAAACCAACTGTTGTTCGGTATTCTTGGGCAGGCCCAGTGATGGAAGAGCTTTGCAATGCTTTGTGGCAGAGAAAAATACAGCCTCTACTTAGAAATGGCTCATTTGGTTAACCTTTTTCTTTACCATGGCTCATAAAAATTCTAAGTGTGCTGTTATTATGAACAGTAAAATGAACTCCGTGCAAAATAAACCAATAAATGAAAGGAGAAGGAAAGAAATCTTTGGGGATGTTGACTTAAAAACATGTACTGTAGAAGTTGAGCATTATTTTGCAGCATTGTTTCTACATGATTCTCCATTATCTTTGCTTACTGTATGGAACTTGCCTGAAAATGTCTTGTCGTGTTTTCCAATACAATCAACATACTCCTGATGTCCTTCCACAGCATTTCATAGTCCCAAAGTTAAGCAGTGCTGCTGTAGAGCACAGTCATGGTATTGTTGTGGCCTCAAAAACTCAACGTTTTTACTGTCATAATACCAAAAGTGCATTTACCAGCGAAGGTCAGCGTTACTACATCATGCCGAGATATTCCACGGATGTTTAACATACTGATTTGACTTCCGCTATAGATGGATTAGGTCAACAGCATTAAGCAGTCCAGAATGATGTCATAGAGCATGATCTAACTCTGTGGCCAGATGATTGAATCATACATTTTCCTTTAATTTGGGGGTTATTAAATGAACACAGCTCCTCTCTGTGAGTTTCTAAAGAAGACGATTGGTATTCGCCTTAGGTCATTTTCTCGCTTATGGCTCATTTGAATTGCTCTGAATTAGGAGTAAAATTAGTACTCTGTAGCAGCTTTTTATTGGTCAGGCTATGTTTTCAATTACCAATTAACCAACAAACCGTACTTTATAAGCAAAGTCATGTGGCCGTGCAGGGAGGCCGTCCGGTTATTGGATAAATCTTAAAATCCTAAACAGATGAGTGATTTAATATCGTTTCCACTGTGGACATGAGAACATGTAGGTCACCTCTGACCTGCCTTTTGAAGGGCAGCTAAAAAATGTATTACAGAATCTGTTTGGGAATCAATAAAGTTAAACATTATATTGTAGTTGTGATCTGAGTGCACTTTGGTGCGGTACAAACTTTAGCATGAAGCTGAGCGTTTGCTAAGCTTCATTAAAACTGCAGTTCTGTGGCTTGTTTTTTGTTTTCTCCCATTAGACCGACCAGGGAGCAGTTATTTTTTTAAGTGTTTGTGGTGATTTGAGTTTGTTTGTTTGTGGCTCTCTCACCTCCACAAATAAAAGCAAATTAAGGGTAGGAAAAGCTCCTGGTTTCAATTCAGCTGCAGGTGTGAAAGCGCACATAAGCCTCTGTAATCTTATTTGGAAGCTATAGAGGTTGTTTGCCTGCATGTTTGCCATCTGCATTGTTTCTCTTTGTTCTCCCACAACAGTTTTGTTCTGTTCAATTACTCTGATATTGTATTATCAGCCCAGTTTAGCTTCTTTTTTGTTTGCGTGATAGTGATACTGATAAATATCATTGTGTACATATATAGATATAATAATTACCATTCCACAGTTTCTCTCTGATTGACTGCAACAGGACACACAAGCAGCAGTGAGAAGTATTTCCATCTGAAACACTTTAATTATGTGGCTCACTTTCTATTTTTGCCCCAAGAGAGCCCCACCTCACCCGTGCCTCCCCCACACAGTTGGGACAGTTGTTTCCTAGATTGCACAGCAGCTGTTTTGAGCCCAATTGTTATCCCACGCCCTATCTGGAGACACTTGCACCTGCTCCTGTCATCCCCATGTGATGCTCGAACAAAGTTTGATGTGCTGCATTCTTTATTATCATCTGTAAACTGGAACGTGCAAAGCATTGTTGAGTCACATGCTGTCTCTTTAAATATAGGTGTGCAAACATCTATGCCAAAACATACAGCAGTCTGGGTTATTCTACTGGTGAATGGGACTTTGTGAGCATCAGTTCCTGGCAATGGGAACAATTTTTGCTTTGTCACTGGTGGCTCTGCAGGGAGGTAAAGGTTGTTCGAAAAAAAAATGTCAACCAGAACATCTTGAAACCACAAAGAGAGCCTCCAAGTCTTCTGATACTGTCTTTCCAAAATTATATAATGTCTGTTCAGACTTCACTTTTACTTTTTATTGTCATTCTGCTCCAGAGACAAATAATATTTTGTCACTGGGCTCTATTGGTAAAAACATACGCAGGGTATTTGTCATAGTGTCAACTGAATTTATCATCAACAAGTCATGCATAGCTCAGGCTTGTGTCAGCTATGAGCTCATCCATTCCACTAACAGGAGGTGACATGAATGAGGCAAACAATAACGCACAACTTTCAGGTGGGTCCAGCTTGTTATGTAAAGCCCTCAAGGCCACCTTGTATGTCAAAGCAGAAAAAAAAATCCCATTCCCCCTTTCTATATTGAATCCAGACTCTTTGAGGTGAAGTATAATGATGCCTTCATAGGGAGATAAAACGAGTGTTGACCCCACTGTGTTTCAGAAAGGTTAAAGAACATCTGTGAAAGCTTTTCTGAGTTGTCTGTATATTTATTGGTATTTTCTTATTTACCTCCAATTAGAAAATGACAGAGGAGAATTACCTCAACCAAAACATTAAACTAATCTGCAACCCAAGAGTGGTGCTCAAAAATGACTCAAGATGTACTTTGGCTTGCCTATATTTTTCCATTTGCCTGGAGCCCTCACATGAAACAGCTTTCTTTTTCTTTCTCTGCTGTTTCTCTTGTGAAGTTTTGAAGTGCATCGTGATTACAGAGCAGATCCATCAACTGTCAGGACGTGTAAATGTTTAAATCTTAGCATGTAGGTTCACCTCTTCCTTGATTCTATTATTTCTGCATTCACGGTGTTTAACAAGCCTCTCCGCTTGGCAACACTTGGCGATTCAGATGTCAAACACGCAGGCGAGCAATACACTCCAGGCAAGGCTGCATTACCTGATTAAAGTTCCTGTATGTGATTAATAAATCACAGCGCCAGGTCAACAGAGCTTCCAAATAAAGGCTTGAAGGCACCCAACCTGACGCTGGAATGACATCAGAGGTCAAATTTTAAGTCTCCCTCTCACTGTGATTGATACTTTTGGAGAGGGCAAAAATAAGGTACAGCTTTTTTCTGTTATTCAACCTTTGATATGGGAAAATTGCTTCCTGCTGCCGGAGCACAGTTACCATGTGATCATATGATGTCACCTGATGGAGTGACCTCATCCCGACATTCAGCCTGACTGCCACTTGAGGGTGGCTTCAAATTGCACTCAGATAAAAGTACAATAAAGGCCGGTATGACACACTGTGAACATTGATTGATCTGCAGCGCGGAGGCGGTGAACTGCTTTCTATATTATATATATTATATATATATATATATTGTTTTATGAAACTCCATACACTATGTTTGCAATCCTAATTTAGCTTGAAATCAACCTGATGGTGGCGCTAGATGAAAAGTGAAGTGATCCCAAATTTACCGCACTATATCCTTATGTGTACATGTGTACAGTGTCTGAACTCAATTCTATACCAACCCATCCATTAGTTGTCAAGACATTTCACTCCAAACAAAACTAACGAAACAATCAACTTCATGGTGGTGCCAGAGGAAAAGTCTGGGATCACTGAAGTCAGCAGGATTCATCCAGTGGGGACCGTGGTAGTCATTGAGATATTTCAGTCTGGACCTAAATGGATCAACCGACAGGCTAACATTACCATTAATAGAGGCACATACTCTGTTGCTGAAAAGCCAAGAGAAGTCATCTCAGTACCAGTGACTCTTATATTTGTTGAGAATGATCCTGTGGATGTCAATCTGTCATCAGCTGGCCTCGAGTCCAGAAGTAGAAACACAAACTAACCGTGAAGTGGACACATTTGATTAACTACAAATTGCCTTGCTGACCTGTTTACTGACTCGTTAACAAGCCTGAATGTTGACTTTGAATGATCAGGTTTTGTTTTGAAGAGCCGGCAAAAGCCTCCTTTGATCTTTAACATTCATAACCTCTTCGGAATCACTGTTTCCCAACTACGCTGCCTGATGTATTTTTCTAATGCCAAGGCCAATTGTCATGGCGGGACAAGAAACCCATTTAGGAGGTCTGAGTCTAAACAAAGACCCTCTTGTCTTGGAGCCAGGTCTGACTCCTGCTTTTACAGTTAACATACTTACCGACACAGGGATCAAGACACTGTTTCTGCTCACGATATCACCCTGCTGCCAAAGTTGGAGGCTGAATAGAGCAAATATTACAGGTTGCATGTTTGCATGGAGGAATGCTGCAAGAGGAGGCCAGAGTTTGTGGTATTACTGCTGTCAGTGCTGCACTTACCTTGAAACAGGCCACTCCACAGGACAACCACCAATAAATGTGACCTATTACATTCCAACATATTTAAGAAGGGGGAACATATTTTCACATAAGGGGCATTGTTTGCCGCTATAGTTTAACAGCTTCAAAATATATGCGTCATGGAAGACGGTTGGGTTTCATTGTCTCTGCTTGCCTCTCCCCGCTGTGTGACAAACTTGGCACTCCGTCTCTCCAAACAATGAGTACTGACTGACTAAGTTGGCAATTTATTGCGTGTGATGTCATCCACTCCACACTCCAGCTCGGGCTCTTTACGGCTGCGATAAGAGTGGACATGTTCGGGAGAAACGTGTGAAACAGGACTCCCCAGGACGAAGCCCCACAGGTGTGCGCGCACGTCAGCTGATAAGCATGCGGTCTCATTAGGTCAAATATAGCTTCAGGTGAGCTTCAGAACTAGGTGTCACAATTATCTCTGCATTAAATCGGTGATTAAAGTTTCAAGACTGCAGCTTTTATGTTTTTAAGAGGATCTGACTGAACGTATGCCATCAGCTATGTTCAGACCCGCTCTGTACTCCGGCTGAATAGACTCAGGGTGGATAAAACTTCATGAATCCCATGTGGACATCACGCAGTAAATGCTGAAAATGTGGCTTTCGTAATGTGTTTATATTTCCCTTTGTCCATGAACTGCAGCTGTCATGTTGTTCTACTCAGGCACAAATCATTTCACTGTAATGCTGTGTCTTAGCCTCAGTGGCTGCAGTACAAAAGCCCACAGGCGACCCATGTGAGAGAGGCTAGGTCATTGTCAAGATGTGGGTTTCAAACTCGTGAGCTAAGAACAAAGGAATTTAAAGCTGTTTAGATCAACAGATAAGCGCTAGTACAAATTTACGACTTCGCAATTTCAATGGCAGCACGCCCCCACCACTTTGTAGTTTGTGTTTCATTGTCATTCACAACTCTCTCTTTAGTCCTTGTGTTTGTCTCTGTTTAAACAAAGTAAAAAGTAGCTGAACTGACATAAATATCCTCATGTTGCTTTAAAATCATTGCCAAAGACTTTATGTTTTGAAGTAGTCTGTTTAGGCTCTGTCTGTCCTGCTTGGAAAAACTGTATATTTGGGGTTTTGGGCCACAGGACAAATGATTACATTTCAGTGGTGATACAGGCCTGGCATCTAATATTAAACATCACATTATTAGCCATAATAATACAACTAATAAACAGAGACTGTTGAATGACTTTAGAGGAAAGTTTTACTCACAATTCAATTGATTTGTAATGTTAAGCTGGAGCAGTGTCCAGTGTTGGGGTTAGATCTCTCCAGGTGCCGTCTAGTTACTGAAAAATCTCAGGCCAAGCACACCTGATACAACACATGTGAGTGAATCATTTTCATTTTTCTATTCCTTTCATATCAACCATTTTTAAAAATTCCAATATTTTCTTTTTTGATCATGATCCAGACAAAACCTCAATCTTATCTGTATTGAAACTTGACCAGCGGGCCGATCATGCCTTTGTGATGACATAGACCAAGTGGAAAAGTACAGACCCCCTCTAGCTCCCATGCATATTCTCTCCTCCGCCGCAGCTATCACTCTCCTTTCATGCGGGCAGCCTCAGTGACATCACCCCTTGAGCAAGTCTTCCAAGTCGTATTTACTGACTCTAATAAAATGGAGGATATCTAACGAGGGTGATCACCAACCAGGGCCTGTGGTGAGCAGGCATCGGGATTTTATTATCATCTTGGGAGGCAATGATATCAGCCATCGGGCCAGAACCAGCTTGTCTTTAACAGCCATCCTCAGAGATGCACATAAAGGAAGATGGCACAAATAAAGAGCTTTCTGATCAAGGCAGAGGTTTGATTTATTTGTAACGGATGTGGGCAGCACAGTCAAGCATTACGCACAAGATGAGAATGAGAGTGGTGTGGAGGGGTTGGGGGGCCTTCCAGGGTAAACAACATGAGGAAGGTGTTACAGTAGCCTAATCTGGCCTAGTTGGCAGAGGTGGGACACCTGGTTCAAATCTAATCCGACAGTGACTTTGTGAGCAAACAACTTTCCATCCTTTATAAATGTTTACAGGCTAAGTGGAAAAGCACACAAAGACTAAAGAAGGAGTTTTCATACCACTAAAATTCTTGCACTCACTTTAGATATTGTTCCTAGAAGTGTATCAGTGAACTGTTTGCAAAACTTACATGATGCTATATGTGCCTTGTTTGTGGTGTGTGTACAAGCTTTGGTACTTAAAGTGCCCTTATGTAGTCTTCAATAGGAAATGTTGAAAGGAATAGTTTGACATTTTAGGAAATATGTTATATATGTAATATGATTTTTGCTAAGGGTTAGATGAAAGGACTGATCTCACTCTGTGTGTGCATAAAGTACTGAGCTTGAGCCAGGAGGTGATTAGCTTATCTAAGCATTAGAATTTGGCTCATTCCAATATGTGAAAATAAGCTTTCGAACATCTACAAAGCTCATACAGTATTTTAATTAGGGGTGCTGGTGGGTGTGCTTTTATACTACTACTTTTATACCAGTACTTACTCCAATAAATGTGTATCTCAAATGTAAGTATCCCTTTTAAAAAAAACAGGTTATACCTGATTGGTAAGCTGCAACTTCTCTTGAATTATAACCTCTGTGTTGCTAAAACAAATGATTGCTATGTCACAAGAGATTTTCAAAACAAAATATGAGCGGAGTCCTCCAACATAAGATGTTTTGTGTATATTAGTGCATCTGAAAGTTTAGCATGTCATGTAAAAACTGAAAATGCCAAGCAAGGAAATGTGTTACCTTACAAAATACTATAATAATTTTGCTTAATAGTGTTATTTATAGGTTAAATCTTTGTGGCAAAGTGGTTGCAAAGAGTGCAGACCTAATCCATTCTTATGTTTGTTTCCACTTTGTTTTGGTGTAAATGTCAGGGTTATAAAAGTTGACTAGATCGGGTTTGTTATGGATTTTTTAAACCTTGCTCCAAGTTGTATTCTAGGTTTAAATTCTCAGTAACAGCTCCCTGTGGGCTGGTTTGTCTTAACGCAGCATGACTTGCAAAAAGACTTGTGAATATATTTCCTCCCTAACAAGCGATGATCCTGAATTAAAAATAACTCACATTTCCAAATGTTCCAATTGAACACAGCCAACATTTCGGCATATGGTGGTGTCATAGTCACACAGTGTACCCGCTGCACACATAAATCACACACTTTTTTTGAGCCACTCACACAGGCAATATGAGGAAATGACATTTTAAAGTTAGCCAAACCTCTTGAACTCCACCCATCCAGCCTTCCGTGAACGCCACCCAGCCTGCGTAGAATTTATCTCTGATTTCAAGCTGCAACACATTAAAACTCTTCCTTAGATGACTTCATCGTGAAACCAGAGCTCTTTTAAAAGCGTCATTAACCATGTCGGCTCCGGGGCTACCTCTGTCACACGGAGGCCTGCAGAGTGACTGTTGTCCCACTGCTGGCTGTTTGTGCAGTCACACTGGAGACATTAGGTCACATGAATGAATACGTTTCTTTAATGTCTCCATTTCTAAATGTTATGTCATTTTTTATTATATAGTGCGATAACTTCTGAACACAAATTCCAAAGCACCCTGTGGCAAAATGAGGCACACAGTACTCTCAGCTTCATTATTCTGACTGGCTGAACTGCCTCAGAGCCATTGGACCAGGTGCGGGGGGTCAACTCAGAGGGCAGCCGAGTGAAGAGTGAGAGTTCCTTTTTTGGGAAAGCTTTCGCCGGTGGAAGCAGATTCTCCCCTCAGCGCCCTGCAAATATTTTCTCTGCTGTCTGCTCTCCTCAGTAATCTCTGCTCCCCCGACATACACACGCCACCCCTGCCATTCCAATCAGTCAACCCGACATGTGCTCTGTTGACCCCCAGCCAGCGTTAAGGAGTGGTAAGGGCCATCATCTGCTTGACTGTTATTTGCCCCCCCCAAAAAAAACACACACACACACTTGTCACACACCAGCAGCTCTGAGGTTTAAGGAGCATAGCGACAGGGCTGCTCTGTTCCATTCAGCTGAAGCCTGTGTGACAACTGCTCCTCGCAGATGGGGAAAAAGGAGGCTCGGAGCTGAGCGAGGCACTCTCACTTCTGGACGGGCAGAGCTCACATGAGCCACTGAAGCTTAGTCTCTACTCACAATTGACCTGGGATTTTTTTGACAAAAAAACCCCCCGCTGCCTGCAATTTTTTGTGCTGGAAAAGAGCAGAACACCTCAGCGCTGAATCCTCTCCTCTGCACTGGAAGGTGGAGGTAAGGAAAAGGCAGAGTGGGTGTGTGTGAGTTTGTTTCAGCTGCGGATATTACCTCATAGAGGATAAGCTGTGACTGAAGAGGTCTGACAGAGGTCTCTCCCTCTGACTCCATTACTCCTCGCCTCTTATCTGGGCAGATTTTCTTTTCAGGTTCAGAGGGGAAGTTTTGACAGCCAGGCTTTACAGCCCCCTCTCCACTCTGTCGCTCCTGGCAGAGAGAGAGAGAGAGAGAGAGAGAGAGAGAGAGGTGGTGACTTGACTTCATCCCCTCTCTTAACCAGCCCTCCTCTTTCCCCCCTCCTTTTCAGAGCTTTCTTTTTCTCAACTTTTTTTTTCCTGCACAGTCAGGCAGCATGCCAGCAGTTTTCATCTTGCTGCGGTCCCTGGTTATCAGGCTCCTCAGTAGCAGACTGGCAGGCTCAGTGGCACAGTTCCTCAGGAGAAGCCTCTCTACTGGTGCTGCCCACCTTGGCACGGTGCTGCGCTACGTCTGGGACCGCATTCGATCCCAGGAGTCCAAGGAAGCCATCCTGGGCTGCGTGCTGTGCATTCTCAACATGCACAAGAAGGTGGAGAACTGAGCTCTCCCTCCACTTTCTGCTCAGCCCTTCACTTGCCTGCTGAACAGAGACTGGACAAAGCAGAGCTGGTGAGAGAGCGTCTTCAGAGGAATGTGACAGACTTTTTCTTTCAATGCCTAGTTGGACTTCAGCATATTTTGTTTTCTCAACTGGACGCCGGCAATGTCTGAGAGCATTGTGAGGAAGGTCCAGCCCTTCACCATTGGGACCAGGCTGTCAGTCCCGGCTGTGCCAAAATGCCAGGAGTTTACACAGAGCTATCTGCAGAACCAGAGTCTGGATAACTGCACTCTACAGCACAACCTGAACTCGCTCTACCTCAGTCGATCCCAGGTCTGTGCACATGGCCCCTGTCTCGTCTCAAAGCACAAGCAGGAGGACATGGCGGCCGAGGACCACCTGAACCAGAACGTTGCCTCTCCCTCCGCCGTCTCCAGATCCATCAAGAAGATCACAATCTCGGGGAGTAAAGACAGATCAGAGAGCAAGGTGTCGGCGCAGCTTTCGGTCGCAGGGTCCACATCTGAAAACAACAATAACAACAACAACGTCACCAGCCCATCAGACCCACATCTGCCCAGGATTGTGGGTGTGAGCTGTGAGAACAAGCCCAAATCTCATTTCAAGGTACAGGATGCACTTTATTATTACAAATATACTAAACTTCTGACCAGAGAAGTAATAAATATACATTTAAAAAATATTTTTAAAGATTTGTAAAATGTTACAGAAAGCTTATGTGATATAAACTTTAACTTTTTTTCACAAAAAATGTATCAACAAGAATCAATAATGTATCAAACATGAAAGTAGACATTTTGTACATTTTTTCAACATTCAGTGCAAATATTTAGTAGAGGAGGCTCCATACCTGAAGAACACAAATAAGTTTTCTCTCTTTGGCACTTAGTAATTGAATTACATAGTATTTTAGGGTATCATTTATACATCATCATGAGGTACTGTTTGGCAAATGTATCCCAATATAATGTACAATCACAGTTACCGAAAATTGATCAAGATATTTATTTTTAGTAGTCTGAAAATGTTTTTGGTTTCTTTCTTTTTCAGCTTGTTGCATTTACTGATTTTTCAGCACTACCGGCTCCTTAATGTATGTTAAATATTTTAGGTTTTACTCAGAACAGAGAGCAGTGATGAATTTCAGCCCACGCAGGGACAGATCAGAATGAAAGTGAACGGAGAGAAATCTGTCCAACAGGTAAGATGCTAAATTAAAAAATAACAAGTAAATAAAACATTTTTAATTTGTCACATACACAACAATTACAGAAAAATAGCTACCTTTAGAAAAAAAATAACTCTTTGTTTTTGTTTTTCAGTAAATAGAGGCTTAATTTGAAAAAGTCTAGGAATAAGCGTAATATAATCTTTTGACATTGGGAGCCTTGTTGTTGATAATGATGCTGTTTTTCCCAACTTCCCTCAGACTGTAGGAAAACAGTTGTTTTGTTATGAGGCAGTGGGGTCTTTATAGCCAGCTGTGGAGTTCATGATTCTCTTGGAGTTTAGGAAGTGAAGTCATGTGCTGCGTTCGCCAAACTTAAACACTTTATTATATTATACGTTTGGAGCAAAGTTACACTGAGGTGGAAAAGGAGTTATGGGAGCAACGTGTCTTTGAACACCTTACAGCCAGTTGTTTCCTCTTGTTTAGCTGTATTTTATTAAAGAAAGCAAAAAAAAAAAGTATATTGTAGGATATTGTTTAAAGTCAATGGACTGTTGCATTTGGCCTGTTTCTTGTTGAAGTCATCAGTGTATGTTGTGGATGAAGTGCTCTGTTACAGCAGAGCCTTGCAGAGGCAGGGCGCACTGGAAAACATGAGGTCAGGGAAGATGTTAACAAAAGAAAAGGCTCGCTGGAGTCCTCATGGAGGCTGCTTATAATAACACACTGACACAGCGATGGCCTCATTTCCCCTTTTAGGACACAAAAACCACAGTGCTCACCTACAACACCTCTCAGTCTGTAACCACAACAATACTGTGCTTCTCCCCCCCTCTCATACATTATACATGGACCAAAAAAATGGTTGTAATTACACGTGAGATGGCTGTGGTGCCTTTACCTGCTCAGGTATGAAAGAATGAACATGATCTGAAAGTCCTTTAAAGGTGATATGTTTACACGTAAGGTTGACAGCTAAAAAAACCATCAGATATCCAAGGATCTGTCCGCTCCTGCTTCCTTCATGTGCCCAGATGTTTCCTGATCGGCAGGAATGCTCGTCCATTAGTGAGGCCGGTGCCAGTTGTATTCATTTCATCTCACACAGTGCTGACTGTAGGTTTTTGTCAAGAGGGACCTTGGGGCCAGTCTAACAAAAAAGTTTGTAATGTCTCTGGATGGTATGTATGTAAAAAAAAAGGTGTCATGAACATTAATAGACACTCAAACATCCCCTGATTGTGAGGTGATTACAGCTGGAGAGCTGTGCCTCCTCTTTATGGGTTTTATCATAGGCAGGCGTCCGATTTATTCACTTATAAAGGGCTAATGCAGTCAAATTCTTTGTCTTTGTGGTGTGTGTCCTCACAGATTTCAGCCGCTGACTCGCAGAGGAGAGAAAGTCACACACGCGCTCTGAGCGAGGTGTCCGCAGCTGTCATGTCCCAGAGTGACTGCTTCACTCAGCGCAACTCGCTCTTCAATAAGGAGGTGCTGCAGGTAAAATGTATAGTAGTACACCATATCAACACTTTGTCATGGCTGAGAGGGAGTGAGATGGATGGAGGGGTATGGTCTGCTCACAACAACAACAACAAAAAGAAAATCTGCACTTTCCTCCTGCTTTTCTGCGCTCCCTCGTATAATTGAAAACTAATAAAAAACGGTTGAGGATGGTGGGCCTTTTTCCACTCATTTTTTCCAGAATGTTACAGATGGAGATGTTTTAAATCACTCTAAAAATTTTGAGCTACAGCAAGTGACTTATCAGAGTCTCTCATCTCCTCTGC
This sequence comes from Scortum barcoo, assembly GCA_023238725.1. Lineage (NCBI taxonomy): Eukaryota > Metazoa > Chordata > Actinopteri > Centrarchiformes > Terapontidae > Scortum > Scortum barcoo. The sequence goes on from CM041544.1 coordinate 7,416,995, forward strand.
TGCACACACGAAACAAGAGAAAAGAAAAGCTGGCCACTGGGGTTTATCTCAAAAGCAAACAAGTTGCGCTGACGAAACCTGGATGGGAGTTGCCTGTCTCATGACCCCTCCGAGTGGAGAGCAGAGTATGCGCTGGTTCTTATTTTGTCCCGGGAACTGTGTGAGCTGTGTTCGGCTGAAGGGAAGAGGGTTGGCTGGGAGGGTGGGGGGGGGGGTTGAACCGCCACAAGTGAAGCAATTATTTGGGGATGAGATCATTGTTTGGCTCCGTCTCTTCACGCCTTATGGCCCAGAGAGGCTCGGGCCAAGCAGCACAACTGGCTGTGTTATCTCATCGCAGCGTCCACCCCCGGTGGAGCTCTACGAGGACATTTTTTTGCAGTTGAGTTCGACTGAGGGACACTTTTGTCGTCAGTCAGGCCTCGCTGTCGGGAGCAGCCATCCACAAGAGCGATAGACCTTTTGCTTCCAGTAATGAGAAATTCATTTTGCATGTGTCAGCTGAAGGAAACATGTGATGTATGTATGTGCTGAAAACTGCCATGTTAACAACCTCAGCAGGCCTCCCTCCCCATTTTTTGCTCTGAAGCAGAGCTTGTACATCTGTTGCTTTTGAAGCCGAAACACCCTTTGAGGATGTTCTACTTTAAATAGCCAGAGGTTTTTACGTACCTAAGGGAACCTGCTTGTTTTACAGGGATTTGGTCTGCTGCTGTCGTTGACGAAAATGTGTTATTGCACTACTGCAGTCGCTGTGGAAGTGGAAGTGAGCTCTTCTGTGGATAGACTTTTTTTTTTTCTTAGAGGCCCCTGATGTCTGTAGGAGAGCCACATGGAGGAGCGTGGCTGCGTGTAAGAGGGCCATCTGTGTCTGAGGCCACTCTGCAAAACATCTCGCCTTTCACCATCCCATTTCCAGCACAAAGAAAGTAGAGCGAGAGAAAGAGAGATATTCCACTCCCACGGTGTTTTCAGGGCCAAGTCGCATTACTAGAGAGGCTGAAAATTTGGCTTGTTGGTAAACATTTTTAAAAAGTGTCAAGATGTGAACACTTTTTCAATTAAAATGCTAAAAATTGGTTTCTTTGAAGCCCGTGGAAATGAAAAGCAGTGGTTTCTACAAATTATAATCACCAAACATGGAGTTTTTTTTTAAATGTGTTCCGCGTTGACTACAAGTGCTTTTTACTTGTACAGGCCAGAGATTTATCATAAAAAAAAAAAGCAGCAGTGATACCATCTGAGCTGCATTCATTAGCTCTTTATTCTTCGTGGCAAGACTGAGGCCTCACTGTACATTTTCGATAAACAGACAATTGTTGTGGGGAGCAGGCAGGAAGAAACAAGGGAATCATAGACTTCCTGTATGAGGTCATTATAATGCCATGGGAGCCAGTGTGAGGAGATAGGGGCAGGCCTTGTTTTGTCAAGCTCTTTTCCTTCTGTTCAACCCAGAAATACCTCCGCTGCACCGGGGGCCCTGTAAAGTTAATGACCTGCCTCCCCTGAGGAGAAGTGACATCACGTTTTAATCTCGATCAAAGAGCTGTTTCGAAGCCGCGTCATGTGCGGTCTTGACATTTAATTGATTCAAAAGAGGAGTTACTGTAGAGTTTGTTGTTCACTGTCAGTCTCGGGGAAATGATGCTTTGATGTCATGTTATTAGGCCTTATTTGTGCACACGAAAGCAACACTGAAAAATCCAGTTCTGCTGTTCATCAGTCGTATGACTCATACAGGATCAGTCCAAGGAGTGGAGGAACCTGAGCTGATTTATGAATCCATTCGATGACTCTGACTCGGGTGGGTCACTGACTTCCACACGGGGTCCCTCGCAGGAAACAAACATGCGCTTTCCAACACTTTCTGAATTTGGCCACCTGGTTCGCAGCTCTCACTCCATACAAATGTTGCCAGAGAAGGCTGCTCTGGGGGACAAAGTCTTTATGCAGGCTGCGGAGTCACGGCACTTGCCAAGAGAAACTTCTGCTCTGCATAACATGACACTGGAGAACAAAGGGCCGTTCTTGATGTGTCTGAGGCTCTGTATTATTCTAGGTCTAAGGAAGAAAATGCGGCCCATTTACTCTCCTGATCAGCAGAAATAACACTCTGTTATTTCTACCACAGCAGATATCGCTCAGCTAAAATGGCTGTAATGAGCTTTGGATGTGGAAGCTCTGCATGTAAATGTCATTGAAAGTACTGCAAGGAAAATCACATTTTTGTCATGTTTCCATGTGTAAGATTGATCTATATTAATTTATCTATAATATAGGTAGCATCAATTCACTTTTCAGTGCTGACTAAAATGTACAAAATTCAACTGGGGATTGGAGATCTTGCAAGTAACTCAAGTAACACTGAGGGTCTGACTGACAGATTTCACTTTAAAATAAAAGATGAATATCACTGAACAGCTGACTCAGGTCTGTAAACAGACGTGAATGCTGCGAAGTGTGAAGCAAATCTTCAACATTTTTGCCTCTGTTTGTGGTATAGGCCGAGGCGTGGATCAAAAGCAAGCTGCAGGACCTGAAGGATGGATGCAACATTCAGCGCTGCCCCCTGCAGGACTGGGAGGAGGCCTCACAGACGCTCCAGAGAGACCTCAAAGACTTTGAGAACACCCTAATTCAGCTCAACCAGGTAACGGACTGATTCAGCACGAGGCCAGACTTCAGCTGAGGCTTCCTGAGCAAGCGTATTAGAGCAACCCACATCCAAAATGAAATGTTTATTTGAACATTTTAACAGGTAATGGAGATCTGAATGTAACCATTAATCACTGTCTGAGGTGCTAAAAGAGTCTGTCAGTTCACGTAACACATAACATAATGGTCTCGTAGCATTTCCAGTCAACCAGAGAGAAAAGCAGACCCTCAGTGTTCCAGAAGCCTCTGTCAAGCCAGTTTATGCTTTCTCCCTCAGGAGAAAATGTTTGGAAATGGTACATTGCTGATAATTAACCTCCCCTGACACTCAGGCAGCCCAGAAAGGGCAGAGGCACAACCAGGAGATTTTTCAAGGGTATATCCAAGAAGTAGATGGCAGTTTTCCAGTGTTTGTGAAGCCGGTTGGCACGTTACCAATGACTCTGACAAATGTGAGGTGTCAAATGTACTCCGTACACCGTTCTGTGTTGGTCTGGCGACTCCATCTGGGCTACACCTAAAAAAGAACAATGATTCTACTATGTTTCCTTGGGTTTCAAAAGATGGGCGAGCAGTTGATCTGCAAGCTGAACCCCACCTCTGATCTGGTGAAGAAGCAGCTCTGCCAGCTCAGGGACCAGTGGCAGGCCCTGAAGCAGACGGCTGCAAATCAGATGCGGGCCCTGGGCGGAGCCAGGAACCTGCAGGAGTTCAACAGAAAAGTGGACAAGCTGGAGGCGTGGATTAAAGAGAAGGTAAAAACATTCCTCTCTTCTCCTCTTGTTATGCTTAAGTGTCAGAAGTGGATTTAATAGCAGACGGGGAGCTATTTTTGCTCCCTTTCAGAAGCAGTTTTATTGAATGGACTAAAACCTTTACATTTTTTTATAATACTGGTTGTTTTTCAGCTATTTGTGGAATTTGTGGAATATCACTGGCTGCATGAAGTTAACATTTTTTACTGGTTCATCCATGTTCTCATTTTCAAATTTAACACCAATGTGAAATGAGATTAAATGCACTTCATATAGGAACACAGACATTATCATTTTTATGCATTTCAGCCCTTTTCATATTTCTAATCCTATTCACACCTTTACTTGTCTTCCCAAATGTCTTCCCCTCTTTTTCCCATTTATCCAAAGAGAAAAGCCATCAAGCTCTCCGAACAATTAACACCAAAAACATTTGGCCCAGAGGCAAATATGACTGGACAGACGGCTCTGATAAACAATTGTCAAGATAATTGGCACAAAAAACAGCACTTGCTAATGCAGGAAATTAGCTCAGTATCCTGAAGACATCTCTTGTTTGTGTATATTTGCCATAGTGTAAAGCATCTGCCTGTCATTATCAAAACGCAATCTAGTGAGTCTTAGGCCGGTGTTTATCTCCCTGTTCATGTCCATGTCTGGCACAAGGGAGCTGAAGATTGATAATGGACCTGTGGGAATGTAATGGAGGATGTTCCTTATGAAATCTATAAAACATCCATCCCTCAAGGAAACGGCATTCTCCATTTATTTCCACTCATCCTTGCCTCTGTGCATTAGTATCAAGTTCAAAGTTAGCCTCCTAACACTGGAGGTTATTTCTGCTCAGCGTCTACCTTGGTAGCAGGGCTAATGTGGTTTAATCCCGGTGCCTCTCAGAAGAAATAATGGTTGGGTTCCAACAAATGGGGGCTATAAACACTGACTTTTATGTGTGCCAGCAGGAAGAGGAGCAGTCTCTGGTAAATGTCCTGGGGGAAAATGTTGACAAAATGCAGCTGACCAGGAGAATTTTAGATCTGAAACAGGTGAGTGTTGTAAAGGTACAAGTGAAATAACTATTAGTAATTAACAGAATGTTGATAAAAACATGCCGCACGATAAACAACATTAATGTGATACACATTCCCATATATTCATGGTTTATATTACAATTTTGAAGAGGTTTCCGAGTCATTTATATATGGCTGACTGTAATTTGTCTCCCAGGGTGTATGGTAAAGACAGGCTGAGGTCATAGTTGGATTGTGTTTCCCCCTGTTTCACTGCAGGATGAGCAGCTATACAGAAATCTCCACGAGGAGATCAACCACTTGGCTCTGAAACTGGAGAAACAAGGGAAGACAGATGGCAAAAACATCTCCAGCAGGAGGAAACACATCAATAAAATGTAGGCTTTGTCCCTTAAGTTGAACTGGAATGCTGTGTGGAGCATCTCCAATCGAAAGATAAACTGAGGGCTGAACTTTGTGCTGTCTGTCGTCTGCTGCGTGTAGGTGGCTGAAGGTCCAGTCTCATCTGAAAAACTACCATGAAAATCTTCAGCTGGCACTGGAGGTGTCCTCGTTCTACCAGCAGGCTGATAATACGTTATTTGCTATTAATAACATGGTACAATTCCCTGGAGGTTTAATTATTTCTCTCCTACTTAAATCTGGGGTTCACATTTTGCTCACATGTAACCCATGCACATCTTCTCTTTCAGAAGAAAAGCATGTCCGTGTCCAAAGAGCTGGACAGCCTCGGAGACAGAGACATACGCGACATCGCCAGCCAAATCATGGTAGGGCGCATCTCCTCGCTTGAAGCTGCACTGCTTGATCAGAGCCTGAAAGTGTGTTTGCAGAAGCCTTCTCTACCTAACCTGCAGGCCTGTGTGTGGTAGATGCTAGATGTGAGCGTGTCCCAGCTGTCCAATCTCCATCCCGCCCTGGCCGCCAGCGTCACACAGAAGCAAAGCGAGGTGAAGGACTGCTGGGCGCTTCTTCAGAGGGTTTTCAGGTGAGACATTGGGCCAAGGATACCACCGACAACTTTGGTGGCCTTGTGAATCTATGCGCCATTTCACCCAGTAATTGGTCCTCCACAGCTTTCCACCGAGCTGGAACTGTATTTTTCTGTTATTACTCTTCTGGTTCCCTACATTAAAAGTCTGCGCTGGCCAAACCTAGAAGACGTTTTCCAAATGAAAATGAGCTTTGTATAAAGATTTCTCTCTCTCTCTTGATTAGCCTTGTTTGATTTGGGTTCAAATCGGTGAAAAATTATAAGCAAAGTGAAGTGCCGGTCTGTGTGGATGTCTGGAGACCAACCACCACACAGAGCATCACTCACCACCCACTTTTTGGTTTATAATATTCAGTTTTCTTCTTTGGAATTTGACCATGTGTTTGATTACTGTACGAGGTGAATAATGTCCTGGCTCACGGAGTTGAGCTGGCAACGAATGCTGCCGTCACCTTGAATAGTCTTCTGAATCTGAGATAAAACATGTTTACAAGAATATTTTCTAATTTTTATGGCATTTGTATAACACATTTATTGTTACTTTAATAGCCTTAAGTAAGAATCCAGACTTTTACATCATTAGACTTTTTTTTAGACTATCAGAGTCAGTATCTGCTTAATGAGCACGGCCACATTTAAATGCTATGGTAAAATGGAAACCAAAGCACAAGAAATTATAGTGATTGTGCTCTGTGGTCAATACTGGATTAGTGTGGCTTACAGCATGAAACATGTGGCATTCTCTGGAGTATTGTCTAAAATGTAAAGGGTCATCTGGGAAGTATTAGTAAATTTCAAGGCAATCTGCCCATTAGATTGTTTGATGTTTCTTGTCTAAAAGTAGGAACTTTGGAGTGATGCTGGTGTAGTGAAAAAAAAAAGTCAGGAGGTCATCAAACACTGTAACTTTTTTGAAAAGTTTTGAAAAGTGCTGCAAGTTTCTTATTTTTACTATTTAGGATCCACCCTCAGGGGACGATGAGCAGCTCTGCCAAATTTCATGTCAGTCAGGCCGGTAGTTTTCATGTTATCTCAGTGTTAGACAGGCCGGCTGATAACATTGCAATCCTCATGCTCTACCTGGACAAAAAAAGATTGAACATTTTCCATTTTCATAATAATAAATACAGCCAGGAGTAACTCAAGTCCATGGCTCTGATATCCATCTCCAACATCTCCTGCTTTCCAAATATTTCTCAGGCTGAGAGCCTCTCGTGTCAGCGGCCTATCTTTAGATCCAAATATGACATCATCTGGGCTGCCTTATCAGCTGTGTTTCATAGCTACTTAAACCAAATAACACAAACACTGGTAGAAAACTTCAGAGCCATAATTGGAGTTCATCTGAAGCACTGCAGTAACCCTCTGCCCCGCTCGCCCTGCAGGGGTGACAGGACCACCCTCTCTCCCACTGGCTCCACTTTCACCAGGGAAGAAGCTGACCCCCTGACACCAGCCCAAGAGCCCCAGTGCAACGTGGGAACAGAGATGCAAAGGCTCATGGGGAAGGAGGTGAAGGAGGAGCAGAACCGTCTGAAGGGCTGCGTGGTAAGTAGCTTCGTCATTTCATTCTATTACTGGAGAAACCACACTGTGGCTCTCGGCAGGGAGAGAGAACAACGCCATCAGCGCTGGCAAACGACGAGCTCCGCCTCTTCCAGTCCTACGACTTCTGTGGCCGCAGAAAGTGACGCACTTTGTCCTTTGGTTTGGAAAATGCCTGATTTACAATTTAAGCAGGTTTTTCCTAAATAACAGTATTTTTGGAGTCTGTCAGATGTGCTGTAGAGCAGTGGCTTCAAGTCTTGGCATCCAACATACTGCTGGTTTTCCATCTTACCAGTTAGTTAGTTGCATTTAGTAACATCATCATATGTCCCCAGTCATGAGGATGCCCCTAATAAGATGGTTACGGTGACAGATTGGCTCTAAAAAGGCATTATGTAACTTTTCTTTCTGTTTTCCAGGCTTCTCTATCTCCTGACAAGACCCTCAGTCTGCAAATGTTATGAATATTGCTCTGTAGGAGTAAAAAGAAGAGCTTTTAGAGGTGTTATTTACACTGGCACAAGAATTCCATAAGTTTCCATGAAAAATGTCAAGCCGTGACTGTACAACATGGTTGAACGGCAGGCCAGAGCAAATAAGCCTTCTCCTCCGCACCAAAATTTCACTTTATGGTAGAAAAATATCTTGGCTTTCAACTGCTTGAACAAAAGTACACAGTAATTGTATTAATACTGTATTACTAGATGGTCTGTGGGTCAGTCCAAGGTGAGTGGATAATCTGCAGAGCGTTTGGATTCCTCAGACACGACATTCCTCCTCTTGGAGGCCTACCAGCACTTTATTGAACATGTGGGTGCTCCTATAGCAACCCCACTGCCCATAAACCTTCAAGGAAATACTGTTAGTGTCATTTGGAAGAAGTATCCAGAAACTTAAGTGTGTGGTATGTTAAAAACCAGCAATTACATGTATATTTAGTCTATCACGTTAGCACATTAAATGTCTTTACAGTCCATAAGTGAATGCACAGTGGCTATTTATGTCCAGAGGTATCCTATAATGCAGTGCTCCTCTCCTTTTGTTGACCCTGAGCTCTTGTGAAGTCCCTGATGAGCCTCTGGCCTCGTTGTGCCCAGTGAGGAAGTGCCCAGATGCTCGAGGAGAGAAAACTTCACTCTTTCCATTCTCTCTGCGTTTCTGGTTCCGTTTATTTCCCTGCTCATGTTTTCAGGCTCTTACTGGCCCCGTGGCCTCACCACCTGTGACAGGAGCCCACTGGGCCAAGAAGCCAGGTTCAGTTATTTATCTCAACAGGCGCTGAGCTCACTGGCATGGCCGTCCTGAGCCCTTTCACTGCAGTGAGTTGCCTTTATTGCACTGGGAGCTGGGAGTTACCTGGGTGCACTGTCTCTGGGAGCCCCACTCGTTATTCTTTATGGAAGAACTAATAAGACACTCCAAACAAAACCCCGGAGCCCAAAGGCCAAACCCAGCGCCAGGCTCAACCACTAGTTAAACAGTAAAAGTAATTTGTCACATACTTTCGCAGCGCTTTTACTCCAGCTCCCGGGTGTGCTGAATTGATTACAGTGTTTTTAAGGCTATGAGATGCAGCTGCACAGGTCTGTGGGCTGATGGGGACTCTGAGGCATTTGCATATGTGCTGATAGACAGCACTTTCACTGTGTGTACAGACACCTGCATGCTAACTTTCTCTCTCATAGTCTCTCCCTCTCTGGCGCAATTTGATTAAAGGTGACTGTAAAGGTTCTGGTGTGCGTGCCTGTGTGTGTATGGGTACATGCATGATAGTCTGTATGTCCATGTCTGTGTTTGCAGCACTACGGCCTCATGTTGCTGGAGGTAAACATGGCTATCGTCTGTTTCTCTGGCTAATTGTAGCCAGATGCTGGGGCTGCAGACCAGATGGGCTTGGTGCTAAGTGATAGTTCTTGGCTGACATCACTTCATAGCACACTGCACCAAGGCACACAGAGGAAGAGGAGATCAGTAGAAAACAGATAAGAAACAACAGCACCCAGAAAAGGAGAAGTATGCTGAAATATGAGAAGATAGGATGAGGCCTGTAAAAATAAAACAGAATACCATTGACTATGACATAGTAAATCATTAAACGGCTTTTTTTGTCGTGGCTGACATAATTATTTTTCATATGGCAGAGTGGGATGTTGACTGCACCACAGGAGTTGCTCACAGTGGAAGCCACTGTGAAGGATGAGGGACAGGAGCAAGTATCTGGGGAGGAGATGTCAGTGATGGTTATCAACCCTGTCAAATGAATCACAGTAGTTTGTTAGTTCTGCAGTTTTAGCACATAAATGGGCTGATAATGTGCTTCCATGAAACCCAGACCGGCCTATAAAATGACTGGCATGTTAGTAAATGATGTTAGACCCCTTCAGTTTATTGCATCTCGTGCATAATTTTGGAGGCGACACTTTTCTCCAGCTCTCTGACTCACTCCTTCTATAAGCCTGGTCTGAAAGTAGCATGGTTAAATTAAAGCTACTCCATAAAGCACTATTATTAATGGCTGTTTTGTGCTTTTTGGCTGTCGTGTAAATTCAGCATTTCTGATTTTTTAACGTGAAAGCATTGACAGATGCGTAATTGCCTTGCTGATTGTTACTTGTGTCAGCATAGTTTTTACTGGCACATGTAAAAGACATTATGTTATATAGAACAATTAACACAGCACGGTCTGCATTATTCACACTGCTGGACAGAGAAATGCCAGCATAAGAGAATGTTTTACTAAATTCACAGTTAATTTATTTGTTTCATATATATGCCAACCAGCTTTGGTAAAAGAAGCGAGTAAAATTTTATTGATATAGCACTTGTTAAAACCTTGTTTGGTGTCTTACAGTTTTAAATTATACAAAGTTAGAGACATAATTAGATACCAAAAAAGCAATGAAACAACCAAAAGAAAATGAACTTTTGAATAAATAATAGCTTTGTACATGCATTCTTGCATTGTCTCTGTTGGATCCTGTTGCTGTGCGATGTTTGATGCAGCCTTTCGCAGTGGACTGCAGTTGTTAAAAAAGACCAACTATCAGGATATCCCACTGTGTTCTCTGTAATAGCCAAGATACACGTCGTTGGAAACCCTGCTGCAGAGTCCTCTGGCCAACCTTTAAAGCGCTCGGATGGTTGTAAAAGAGGCTTAGTGGCTGTTGACGTCTTTAATATATTTCTGCACATAGACAAGGTCTACAGCTCTGGCGTTGACCTTGCTAAAAACTGCGCTGCATAGTTCTCAGCAGAGTCAAAGTGGACGGCCATGGAAATCAGTATCTAAGGCTGAAGAATTTAATGAGAGCTGAAGATAGGGAATTCAAAAAAGGGTCAGTTTCCAACTGCAGTGGCTCTTGTTAGTCATCAAAGTGGTATAGCACATGTTGGCAACCTTGTTTGACTTAATGTGTTCATTCATAAAGCAATTATGATTTATTTAAACTTCTGCTGCCATCTCTAGTATTTTTATTACGAACTTTGATGCCGTCAAACAGAAATAGCTTGTATCTTTAGTCCGGTCTGGGTTATATCACCAGGAACCTTTGTAAGAAAGTGTGCTTTGTGTCATTTACAGACTTCACTCTGGGCAGCTGTCCATGTTGTCCATCCTCCAGCCACATTGTAACATTCACATTAGCAGTGAACTGCAGCAACGCCTCATTGTCTAGTGACTGCCCACTGCAGAAAATTCTCTATTTGAGATGTTTATGCATCCGGTCAACATTTATTCAGTGTATGGCTGGGGGAAAAAGCAAAACATTACTCATGTCATGTTGCTGATCTTTTGGACTTTCCAACAGAGGCTTTTCCTCTTTTGTCCTCAGAGCACTGTTGAATGTGGGACTGGTAGGAGAACACAGAGCAGCCAAAGCCGGGAGCAGCAATCAGTGAACCACACCTCTTCGCCCATGGGAGACGGCCCTGCCTGTGCAAATGATGTCATCGTCAGACATCAATTGAAGGGGGAAAGGTGACATTTCAGCCTGGCTTCTCCCACTCTTTCTCTCCCTCTGTGACTTACATAATGAAAGGTCTTTATGTAAGTCATAATTGGAGTCACATGTCCGTGTTTTCTTTGCAGCAGGAAGCCCAGAGCAGAGCCCAAGCTTGGCACCACCCCACGAGGCCACCCACAGCTTCACATTCAGCTCCAGAAGTTCACTGTGTCTGCCGACAAGGTGATCTGACCCCCATCAGCACACCGGAAATCACCTTTCAAAACTGTCTGTCTACTCCACAGAACGTGTTGAAACAAAAAAAAAGCTTAATTTTGAATAAGGTCCTGTGACCTCAACCTCAGAATTCACTTCTGTGAATTGTCAAGTCAGCACTGCAGTTGTGCTCATCAGCTATTACACCCTTTCCTTGTAACCAGCCACAGACATTATGTCACATTTTTAAATAAGACTAAGTTGTCATGCATTCAGAGTGTGACTGTGTACTCACTGGTGTGCTGCTGGTTTCTCATTTCTAGTAATTGTGTTGATTTTTGTATTTTTAAATGATGGTTGGGTTTAAAGGTCAGGATAAGATAAATCACATGGGTCCTGGTCACTGTGCTTCCTGTGGCTCTTGGCATCTAAATGTCACCTCTCTTGTTCTCCGTTGGGTTTTTCCTGTTCATCTCTTTAACACCTTCCCTGTTTGCTCTCCTCTCCATCCTCAGACTTTGTCCTGGTTGAAAGACAATGTGTCCGTGGCCACACAGGTGTGTTCAATAGTGAGCTTTGAGGGGCTGGAGGCAGCCAGGAGGTGTCAGCACGCTCTGGAACAAGAAATCCTCACCAACAGGGCCAGGATAGAGGTGGTCAAAAGGGTGAGCCAAAGCACGCTGTCATATTCACAGTTTCTCTTAAAACATAACCCTGGATGAATGCCTTGAGTGAAAATATCCCCCACATTCCACAACCTGGGCACCCTGACAGGTCTGGTTTGTGTATTAATCAAATAACGAGCTGACATTTCATCTGGGACGGCTTTAGCTACCCAGAGCTTCAGATTGCGTCTGTATTACGCAAACATAAATCTCGGTCCGTAGTCATCACATGCTCTCATCAGTTTAACGCTCCTTCCTCAGGAGGGCCGCGGGTTAGTCCGTGCACAGCACCCAGGCAGCGCCAAGATCGAGGAGTTCCTCGGACAGCTGGAGGTGCTGTGGGAAGAGCTGCGGAGGAGGCACCAGAGGAACGCTGTGTTTCTGCAGGCCTCAGAGGAGCTAGGCTTTAGGGTAAGATTCATAAAACATCTCACAACAGGCACCCCTCTTGAGTCATACCGAGGCAAGTTACTTACCTCTGAAGTTATAAGGGAAATTTATGGTTATGACGGATGATTCTGGATCAGTTCTACCATTGTGAGAGGTTTGCTGCTGGCTGAGAGCCTGGGCTATTCACATACACTCATGGTTTGAGGCTCATTTACTTTCATCTTTACCACCTTAATTGGTAGAGTCTGCAAGGTATATCCCCAAAAATTTATGATGGCTAATCCAGGGGATATAAATTGCGTTACCATATAATTCGATTATGGGATGGAAAGAAGCTGCAAATCCGCCCGGATTGATGACTTAGTTGGAAAGCTTGAGTCTTTTATTACAGAGGATGTAGGTCAGAGCATGGTCTGCTTCCATGAGGTAGACCTATTATTGTCTCCTTTGTACAATACATCACCTCTGCTTGTTTTCCTTGTGCACTAAATCACTTGCAAATCGCAGCAGCAAAACCTCTACATCATTATCCTCTGTGCCTCTCTACTGTACAGGTTGTAAAAGTGCTCCAGGCCCTGGGGAGCCTGGACGCCTGGCTGGAGTCCGTGGAGCTTTCCATGAAGGAATCTGCTCTTGCCGGTGACCCTGAAACAATGAGCATGGCTGAGAGGGAGAGCTGTCAGCTGGAGAAAGAGGTGGCAGCGCGCAGCCTGGAGCTCAGCGCTCTGAGGCAGGAGGTGGAGCGGCTCCACGGCCACAGTCACCCACACACAAGAGGCCTACCCGCGCGCATGGAGGCGGTGGAAAGAAAGTGAGTTACTTTTTTCAGAGGAGGAGAGGAAGAGGTCAAGGGTAACCCCCTGATGAACAATCAGACCCTGGTGGTTTCGCACGTCACTGTGGTCAGGAAATAAAGTAAGAATGCTGTCAGTGTTTCCAAGAGGTCACAGGTTTGGGCTCGCCATGTCTGCACTCCAACATGGAAGAGTTTATTCATGAAATCCCCAACTCTTATTTAAGACAAACAATTTCACCCCATAAACCACACAAATATATATCCATAGATCTCATAAGCTGACTTTTTTTTACCCTCCAAGTTGGCAAAAAAAAAAAAAGAAAACTCTGCATGTGCTCATTCATTGCGGGGCTCGAGTTTATTCACTTGTGATTCATGCAGCACTTAGCGAGATCTACCCCACAGTTCTGACATGCACTTCACCCACAGCTTGTCAGTGTGTGTCAGAGTCACCCGTTCCATGTTTGCAATATGACGCCTCTCTGTGGTTGGCCCTCGAAGGACAGGTTGTTGCCATGGACTCTCAGTAAAACCTTATGGCGTTGACTGGTTCACTGGACGTACCTACTATGTCTATAAACACAAGTTCAGACTCTGTAAAGAACACCGAGTTGACCAAAGAAAATAAAGAAATGGAAAGGGCTCGGTTTAAGTGTTTCCAGGGTGGGGGTGTTAGATGGGGCAGGGATGGACACTTGTGCAGTCTGAGGAACCATTGATGCAGGTAGAGGCTCTCACCGAGCAGCTGTAAGACAGTTGGGATGATGTCATTATTTAACACTACATACAAGCAACTTAAGGCTCATTTATTCTGGAAAAAAAACCCTTTGAAATGACTCCCTTTACCATCTCAAATATAAACTCTGCACAGACAGGGTACCTTCATGCCCTGAAGTGCAGGATATGTTTACGTGACACATGATATATGATTACATAAACAGCGCTCTAGCATGAGGACGTGCTCTCAGCGTGCTGCTCGCAGTCTCTGTGATGTGGTTCTGCTGAAGGATGCAGGCCGGGATGTGCGGATGTTGATTACAGTTAAGGTGTAGCTGGTTATTAAAAACATTCCTGCTTGTTGTGTGTGTGTGTGTGTGTTGCCTAGATACCATCGTATCCAAAGCGCTCTGAGCCAACAGAACTCGGAGCTGCAGGACACACGGATGCTGACTGAGTTCCTGGAGCGCGTGGAGCTGGAGGAGAGCCAGGAGCTCAGCGGTAGTCGGTACAGTCTGGGCCAGGTGAGACAAAAGTGCCTTTTAAAGGCTCATTCACTATGTTTTTGCAAAAGCAAATGAAATGTTAAAAATGTTAAGAGATCCTTTTCAGTGATATTGGCGCTGTCTGATAAAATCTCTCTCTCTGTAACCGGCAGCCTCTTCACAGTGAGATTTCCTCAGCTCCTACATTGCTGGGACTCCAAAGCGGTGGTAGTGGTGAGCCCTTGATAGAAAGCCTGGGCGACCCCGTGGAGGAACTACGAGAGGCTGTGGAGATGCTGAATGACACTGTCAGGGAAAGAGGACGATCGCAGAGCCACGATCAGGCCATCCAAGAGCTGCTGAGCAAGGTGAGGAGAGGAGAGTCCGTTTCTACTGAACTCTCTGTAGAAAACAGGCACACATGGGAGCCATAGTTCCTGTTCATTAGATGTCTGCCGCAATGTTTGTTAAGTTATAATGATGTTAGATGATGCTGAAGGGGTTTAAGTCCCTCCACTTTTGTCACAAACAGCTGCACAAACCAATAGAGCCACATCTGGTTTCCTTTTGTCTGTGGCTATGTACTTTAATAGGCCCCAAACAAGCCGCCACTCAGCCTCGCATGAGTGTTTCTGCGTTAATTCGATTTATTCTTGGGAAAAAAGGAGTACACATGTCAAAATAGCACACATACACGCCCAGAGGGGACTCCATGACACCATTTTAAACATTAATTTGCAATGTGGCTCTTGTTGGAAAACAAATAATAAAAAAAATGAAGTATAATGACTTAATGATATCCTACGAGTGCTCATGATGACTTTTGTGCCTTGCCAGCATGCCAGCCTGGTGGTGCGTGTGGAGGAGTGCTTGTGCTGCAGCAAGGAGCTGAGCCTGGACATCCTGGAGAGGGAGACTGACATGGCCGTCCAGTGTGAGCCAGACCGCTGCGGCCTAGAGGCACTGCAGGAGAAGCAGGACCACCTGGAGGTGAGAGGAAGATCCCAACACATGTTGTGATTATGGTGTAAACATCTGAAATGATTCACTGCTGCCAGTGCAATCCAGTATTCCATCCCATTGACTTTGGATTATGGAGCTTTGCTTGGTGTAATAAAAAAGGGGAAGCCCCCCCCCCCCCCCCACCTACCGCTTTCTTTCCCGCACTCGCCTCCAACACATTGTTCCACAGTCTGTTTCCTGTTGTGCACATCTAAAAAAAGGGCCAGCCCACCCCGCTTTGTGCTGTGTTTAATTTATTATATAAACTGCACCATGCAATCACACACAAAACACACATAGAGCGTGCAAACAGTTATTCACACAGGATATTTATTTATGCTTGTGTGAGTCATTGTTCTGTTAGCTCTCAAAGTGTGTGTGTGTGTGTGTGTGTGTGTGTGTGTGTGTGTGTGTGTTTGTGAGTAAATCTGGTAGGTAAATCTCTGCTGTGTATGCGTCCAAGGGTCACGGGGCTGGAGATGTGAGGTTGGGGATGGTGAAGTTCTGTGTGAGTCATTTTTGGGCAGCGTGTTTATCACACGCACACACAGCTGTCTGGACTTGATACCACTGAAGAGCAGAAATGAGCTAATCTCCCAAACTGAAATAACTGTGCCGTCAGCAGACAGGCATCCGCGACTGTAGCCGAGAGATGTTATGAAGTATTACTCCCAAAGAACCCTCAATGCTATTAATTACTGCCTCGTCAAAAGGAGAAAAAAACTGGTCAAGATTGCAAGCTTGCTTTAGCGTGGCAGCCCATATGTAGACCAGATGGGTCTCTTGCTGAATAATATGCATAAAGCTATGGGGATGAGGTCATAGCCATAGAGAGATACCATAGGTATGGGCTGTATGAGTGATACTGAAAGTGATGGGAGATGATAGATCTTTATTGTGGTTCCCCACAGATCGACTATGAAGTCATCAGGGAGGAGATAAAGGAGGTGAAGAACCAGGCGTCCCGGCTGGAGGAGCTGTGCCCGGAGAGAGTGCACGTACTTGGGGCAAAGATCCAGGCCATGCAGCAGGGCTGGGCGGAGCTGGGAAAGAGCGTGGTGGAGAACAAATCGCGTCTGCATGAGTTTGTACAGCTCCAGGACTTCTTCAGGAGCTACCTCGCGATGATGTAAGCAGGGCGTGAGGATGTTCTGACCCCTTCCTGAGTCAGACGCTGTTTCGTAATCCTTTTTGTGAGAACATCTGCCCATTACAATATCTTTTCAGGGAAGGAACAGGATGTTCTTGTTGTCAGACGCAGGTCCCTAGTGAAATGTATAATTTAAGATGTGTTAAGGAGGTCAGTGTGAGTTTCCTGGGCCGAGTATGACAAGGTGATGAATGTCTGTCCTATCGGGGGGGGGGGTCTGGTCATTCTCATGGTTTGGCAAATGCATGGCTTTTCTCACAGCCCTGTTCCTTGTCTCCCTCCACCACCTCCTACCCCAACCCATCCCCTTGTTCCTCTGAATACAGCTCATGGACAGAAGACACCAGGTCGTGCATTTTCTCAGATGCCGCCTTGCATCTCGGGAAAGATGGCCAGAAGCCACTCGCTGCAGAGCTGGACATGCAGATTGAGCAGAAGTTTGAGGAGTTCGATGAGCTGGTGGCCACGGGGAGGAAACTTCTAGACAAAGATCACCACCTCACGCAGATGGTGAGCGGGGTTACATGCTTATGAGTCACTGCCATCTTTGGAAATACTGTTTCTGCGTAGTTTTTTATTCCACTCTTACTAACCCTGGATAATGTCTTGCAGTTTAGAGAGCGTATGGAGGAACTGAGGAGTATGCTCGGGTGGATCTTGGTGCACTGGAGAGCTCAGAAACAACAGTGGCTTCACAAGAAGAGCAGACAGGAGCCCTCACAAGATAATATTTATTCGGAGGCTGCAATGTGCTCTCCATTAACGGAGGTAAACGGGAAGAGAGAAATGTAGTTATACAGATTGAGTACTTATTTACCAGTGTTAATATTTCTTAATTTTTCTTTGCATTGCTTCCCGCATAGAGCTCAGCTCCTGAGCAAGACGCCTACCTGTCCCATCAGTCCCCAGTTGTCCCCTCCGACGAAGACAAATTAAAGGCGGCAGGAGACAGCTGCCCCTCATCTCTGCCACCCAGACATACTGAGCGGCAGGAGGAGAGGCAGTTAGAAGATGGGTATGAGGTCATGAACAGCATCGGGCCGAGGAGCAGCGAGGCCATCCCCTCTGAGTCTCCCAAACCCTCTATTGTGTTCCTCAAAGAACCCAGCAGCCCTGCTTTAGGGGGCACGGTCAACCTCATCCTTAGCTTTGGTAACGCTGGGGACAGCCAGGTTCAGGTGCTTGACCCGCCCGCTAGGACGGATGAGGTAGTGGAGGAGACCTCTGAGCCCGTCCACAGGGTGAGAAACACACTCATTGCTTCACACTTAAAGTCCCCAAACACCATTATAGGGTGCCCCTGTTGAATGATATGTGTTGCTGAAAGTCATTCATTCTCTGTAATGACACCGCATGGGATCTTCCTCCTTGACTCTCTGCTGCTGTTCATCCCACCCTCTCCTTTGGCCTTCACTTCTTCCTTTTTCCCCCCATTCTCTCCCTCAGCCCACTGTGCCTCAATCCTCTGCCTGTAAAAACTTTTGGAGGCGCTGCCAGGGGCTTTTGGAAAATACTTTGGGTAGTTTAAAGCGAAAGAGAAAGATTTATCGGCAGAGTGCAAACGAGGTAAATTGCGTGGCGTGAATTGCGTTGCATGCTGCGTCTCGAAGTGTGCTGCGACTGCATGCTGTGGAGTTGTTTTCTGGGGGAGCATGCTCTACTAACCCCTGTTACAAGGTGCAGCCAGTCTGCAGCATCCCCCCATGCTGCTGCCATGTCTGCAAGCCAGGCATGAGAGCGAAAGGAAACGAGTCATGCCAAAGTGCTATCACATCTGCACTCACACCACCTCCACAGTCACTGCAGCAGGAAAATTTACAGTCGATGTGAGAAAAGACAACAAACCATTTTACTGTCAGAACTCAAAATTTCCCACTTAACTGCAGTCATAAATGTAAATCCAAAACCAAGTGAATTCTATTTTTAATGAAGCACATTAAATCGTGATATTTATTGGGATAGGAAAGAGAGGTGCTACTTTTACAGTCCATTTGTAAAAATATAAACATAACAAATGAAATGAATTGATACATATGATGTCCAAATAGTGCTGGGTATGAATTGTCTTTCTGTAGCTGTTATCAGTTTTTTACAACCTACTGAATTTACACAAAATACAGAGTATTAAACCAAATTAATTGCCTAATTTCCTGCTAATGAAAGTGGTTTTACGAACTGGATTACGGACTGTATTAATTCAATTTCATCTAATAGACTAAATACATCCTGGAGAGACTAAATAGACTGATTTATCTTTGTTAAAGGAGTCCCGTGACCCCGTCATACATTCAAGCCTTCATAACAAGAAGAATTCTCTACATCAGACTGGGGCACTGAAAACAAAAGTGTATATTTTGGATTTTCTAGAGTGAATAAAGATCCATCTTTTTAGTAAGCTGTCGGCAGTCATTTTGCCCTTTCAGCTTGTCTTGCCTAAACTCAAATAAATGATGAAATTCTCAACAGAAAATCTGAGAATCAGTATGTTTACAATCCAGCACTAAAGCTTGTCTTTGGACCTTAGCTTGTACAATGAGCCAGGATTTAACGCTGGAAGACGCTGATGACGGAGACCGAATGAGGGGTGATGAGTAAGAAAAGCACACACTGGCTTTTCCCTGCTGTGAATGTTGACAGAAGCTCTCCCTCCCCAGTCTGTCATTACACCACAAGTCTGATATAAACCTGGTCTTGTCTGGCTCTCTGCGGCTGTGCCACAATTGTGTAAAATTAGTGATCTCACCCTGACTTCCTATGAAACTTGCACTGCAAAATGGCTTCCAGCAGGGGTGCGTCCCAAACGCCAGTACAGGCGCAGCCATTAGACAGAGAACTGGTGCTGAACTTTCAAAAAAAGGCCCCCAGACTGCACACCATGATTTATAGTCTGGGGCTTCCACAGAAACAAGAGATTAGTCACAGAGTTGAAAGGTCAAGCCATTACAGCTGCATATGACGGCATGTGCAGCCACATATGATCCTGATTAAGTCCTGAAAGTGTGCAATTGCAATCATGTCCATGTTCTTTTGTCCTTTCATCTAATTTTTTCATGCTTTTTTTTGTCTTTTGTGTTTTTTTAAATATACACTTGCATTGCTGTGTGAGGCTTGTACATTCCTAAATCCATTGTTGTCTCAGATGTGTGGGATGTAGTGAGAAAGAGTCTCGATGTGTGTCTCTTAATAGCAGCTGATAGTTTTAGTCAGTTTTGCTCTTGTGTCATCATTCATCCGTAACACATGAAACAGCTCTTGTTCTCATAGAGAGCTGGGGGGCTCCAGCCTGCAGCGCGCATGAATCTTTCTGTTAACCATTTGCAATAAAGAACTTACAGTCTAAATCATATGAGAGCTCATACATGCCTAACACTCTTTTCTTTTTACAGGTAAGTACCTACTTGCATGTCAAGGATAACAACTTGGCTGCGGCCCCAGTGTACGAGAGTATCACTCTGCCTCGCCAAAAGAGCCGCTCTGCAGCCTCAGCCTCCCCTACTTTCTTGCCCTCCTCCTCTTCCTCCTCGCCATCTTCATCAGCACCCGCACCTTATATGGCCAACGTAACCTTCCACCCTTCGGCAGGGAGCGGAGGCAGCTCCATCTTCAGCAGCCTTAAGAGGATGGGCAAGAAGAGGAAGAGGAAGAGAGATGCTCGCAGACACACTATTCAGAAAATAATGGGTGTGGAGGAGCAAACCGAAGGGATGCCTCACTATGCCTGCGAGGCAATCACGTACGACACTCATACGTGGCCTCTGAAGGAAGGCAGGAGGAAGAAGAGTTCAGCAAAGAGCGGGGATGGGGTGGACGCTGTGGCCTATATGAAGAATCCCCTGCTGAAGGACATTGATAGTGAATGTTCAGGGGAATACAGCATTACTCCATATGCTGTATCAGAGGGGCCCTCCGCAAATCATGTGAGGAGTCACTGCAGATTCCTCTCTTTGGGTTCTGTGCTGAGCTTTGACCTACCAAAGGACATGACCCTCATTCCCAGCATTCAGGACATCATTACTATTGCCCCTCTGGAGTCCAAAAAAGGAGCAGGGTCTGATCCAGACCCCCTCTCCCAGAGACACACGGTGCTTAGCTCTTTCAAACAGGCTCGGCCTACTCCTGCCGTCAGGCACAGTTCAGCGGATGTGAGCTTTTCAGAAGCTTTGACAGTTGTCGCGAAAGATCTGCCTGATGTGGACAAGAGTTTTCAACCACCGCCTCCTCTTTCCCTGGAAGAGGATGAGGACCAGACTGTGCCCTGTAATGATCTATCTAAAAACCAGTTCAGTCTGCATGAGGACGCAGAGCAGGAGTGGGACAAAATGTCAACACAGGTAAAAACCAGTGAAAGGGACGGGACGGGCCAGCTTTCACAGCCCCCTATTTATGTAAACCAACCCCAATGTACACCTGAACATAAACATGGGTGCCCGAGTGTGCACACTCTTATTCGGGACCTAAATGGACACCAGTACCATAAAAACCCAAGACCCCAAAGCGTGCACAAAGAGAGTCCTGGACTTCAGTGTCTGAGCCAAGCTTCTCATATGGTTGTGAATCTGAAGTCGACAGTGAGTGTGAGTGTCCGTCAGGACTCAGTCGACTCTGGAATCTCCACCTCCAGCAGTATCAAGCATTGCACTGATGCTCCATGTCCAGATAACCCGCAGCCCAAGGGCGTGGTGGGGAGGCTCATGTCCCTTGAGGTGGGAGGTATTGATTGCATTAAAACGAGGGAAAATGCTGTGACATCCTCGGGCCCTTCGACAGACTCAGCAGAGTTGGAGACCGAGCCCGTCCACCTCGACCACCAGCAGTTTGAGGAAGAAGAGGAGGAGCTAGAGGACATCTGGAACCAGACTTCTAACTACAGACAGAGCATCTGCTCAGACATCATGTACCAGCCCAACCAGGATGAATTTGAACAAACCACAGATCCCCTTTCCCAGTCACCTCCACCAAAGACCCCGGCTGTGCTCTACAGGAACCTGGCCACAGCCTCTGCACCCAACCTCCTCGTGGCCGAATTCAAGCTGCCCCCATACATTCAGAGCTTGCTGGGTTACGACAAGGAGCAGAGTCCCAAAGGTCACCTCCCTCCACTGGCCACAGGAGACAGGAGGTCCTGGGCGGCCTTTTCCAAAAGGGAACCAGCCAGCAAGACCTCAGTGACAGTGAACGAGACAGCGTCTGACCCAGTGAAGCTGCCGGACATAGGGGACAACCAGAGATATATTTATCAGTACAGAGAGGACGAGGAGGAGGAAGAGGAGGCAAAGGTGGGGGAGGAGGTGGATGAGCACACAGGTTGTTCGAAGGTGAGGTCAGCATTTGATATACTGTGATGTCGAACATGTGAGACTGATTCAGTTCACCCAAATGTCCAAAAAAAGAAAAAAAAACAGGTCTCACGTATCTCCACTGGTATGTTGGCATGGGGATAGTTTTGCTTTCAAGATATCTGTCTTTGAGATTTCCTCTTCCACCCCAGCGCAATAGATGGACTTTTTATTTTTCATCGGTGTAAGCACCACAAACAGAATTCTGAGGACTCTCAATGTAATGTGGTGGTAGCAAAAATCCTTAGAAATATCTCAAGCCTGAGGAAATAAAACCAAAAAACTTATCAGCACCAGATTAATAGGAGAAAAGTGTGACAGATTTTTTATTATGTAATTTGGGTGAACTGAATCTTTAATCTTTAAAATATTTAATACACATATTTATAAATAATATGATATGTTTTCTGGATATATGCATATATACAGTGAACACTAATTATAGAAATTTTCCGTATTCCATAGTTGAGGATCAGTAGTGTTGATATTAAAGGCAAAATATGCATGAGCATCTAATATTTTGTCCTCAGTGATTTTTTTTTTATTTTGTCTCTCTCTGATCAGGACCAGTCAATGAGTCTCCTGTCGGTTCATATGGGTTTGGATGACATCTGTCAGCAAAGAAAAGCATCTCAAAGCCCGGACAACATGGAGGAGCAGGAACAATCAGTGGCCACAGGAGGGCGCTGCATCACCCTGGTAAGAGTGATTGCAGTGTGTTAAGCTCTTTGCCTGTTAGGAATATGGCTCTGTTGATTAACCACAGAGAGGAGTTTTCCCTTTTGTCTGAATGTTATGGTGTTTTAAACCCTCTCAGAGTGGAAAGCCTGAGCTGCAGTCTATGGAGGGAACGCTAGAGAGGAAGCACAAGCTGCAGCTGGGAGGAAAGAAAGTGAGAAATGCTCCATTCAGTTTTTAAGCCAGCACGGTCAGCAAGTGTAAAGCCCGCAGTCAGCAGCACACACTCTTATCTTATTTTCACAGGCGGCCTCCAGAGGCTGGAACTCCTACCATGCTGTCCTATATAGACACACCTTGTGCTTCTACCAGGATAGAAAGGATACACTGAGGGTAAGCAAAAAAAATTACAAAAAAGGAGCCTAGGAGAACAGAAATGATAAATAATTGAATTGGATAGTATGAAGTCAGTGATGATCAATCTGTGCTGTGCTGCAGAGCTCTGCATGTGGCCTGCCGCTGAACCTCATGGGAGCTGAGTGTTCACCTGCACCAGAGTACACAAAAAAACCCAACTGCTTTCAACTACAGTAAGGCTTGAATAAACACTGAATTATGATGTTTTGTAGATTACTCTAATCTATGACATATGTACAGACAGCTGTGTGTCTGACCTTCTGGCATCTGGAGGTCGTAACAGTTGTCTTTTTTGGCCAGGCTCCGTGATGGGTCTGAATATCTGCTCAATGCCTCCTCACGCTTTATGATGAAGAAATGGATAATGAAAATACAAGCAAACACAGGTAAACATTTTCACCTTAAAGCTAATGTACGCTAAGACTGAACTGATGTGACAATTATGTGATTGACTTATATGTTTATTTTCAAAGGTCAGAGTGAGTCCTTGTCTTCAATGTCAAGTGTCCCAGTTGGTCAAGACCTCCCCATTTCCTTGTAAGATAAGATGCTCAAACAACCTCCAGTACTTGATTTCCAAAGTTAAAATGCCTGCATTCCTTTCCTTACAATAATTGTGTGGAATTTTAAAAATGTTTCCTCTCCCACCTTCCAGAAAGCCCTACCCCTGCACCAGCTGTCATGGTCTTGCCAAATGCAACTGCGCCTTCCAACATGATGTCACCTCCACGTTCCCCCGACGCAAACCGCCGGCCGCCGCCCAAACCAAAGAGATTGTTGTCCTCACCAGAGAGTTCAGTCACATGGCACATAGTCATTTAAGGAGTGTGGACGAGCGGTCGACCATCTCATCCTCAGATGGACGCTGCCGCGGTAAGGCCTTCTGCTGAGTAGACAAAAGCTATATTCACCTGGGGAGGGTTAACTGAGTGAGCATGTGCTCCACATTCACTCATAGTAGAAGCAATACAAGCCCCACCCCTCATTGTTGGTTACTGAATATCCCCACTGAGGCACTGGTGGTTAGAAGATGCACTTCCGTAAAGTAGTTATTGATTAAACAGGATTTAATTCATTTTCCCGACATTCGAACAACCAAGCTGGTTTTGGTTGCTTTGTTACTTTTGAGGTTGCTGTTAAGTTTCAGAAAAACTCAGGGGGAATCCAGGATTTCATTTCACTTTGCAGTGTTTCAGACTGCTTTAAGTGCTCCAACCACAGAAGGAACTAGGGAATGGCTGTTGCACGTGTAGTAGTCACCACTAGGGGGAGCTAGGGTAATGCCTTAATTCATACTAAAACAACAGCATCTCAGGACTGCACAGCTCAGATTCAGATTCAGATTCCTGTATTAGTCCCACAGCGGGGAAATTTATGGCACAACAGCAGCGAAAACACACAGTGGAAAATAGACAGTAAGAAATGCAAGACATAGAATAAAATAAAAATAATAATAAAATATAAAAAATAAAATAGAATAATCCAAAGATAAATAATTATAATCATAATTGTAACTGTAACTGTAGCTCACATCTGTTATTACAATAAGTGTTTATTTTCTTTGTTGCTCAGCTCTTTCTGTTCTTTATTTCTGCTTCTAATGCATTTTTGTTCTTCTCTAAAAGACGATGCAGGCGGTTTACAGCAGACAATGACTCACAGGCTGTCTGGAGCATCCACAGGCAACACCTCCTCCTCGCCTCACTCCCCTGTACCCAGCTGTGAGGACTGGCTGAGCAACAAGCGTCGCTCCCACTCCTTCACATCAGGTTAGTTTGCAGTTATTAACCTAAATGACCTATAATGTATCAGTGGATCATAAACAGCAGAGGGTTTTTTTTGTCTCCTAACATTCGTGCTGCCATTTTCTCTCAGCAACTTTCCAGAAAATCAAACCTATGTTGCACACCCCTGGGGGCAGAGGCCTGGAAGGAGGCTCCAACTACTGTGTGACTCTTGTAGTTGGAGACAAGTCGTCAGACAGTCCATCCATAAGCAGAGGCTCTGAGCCCCCAATGCTGGCCTTAGCTGGATGGCAGCAGGACACCTATCAGGACTCTGTTCTGAGGAGCTACGCCAGCCTGCCGCGGCCTCGCAACAAATCAGTCTTCAAGAAGTTCTTTGGAAAAAGGGACGTCTGAGTTTTTTTCCGTAAAGGGGTTTACAGAGTTTTTAATGTGCAGTGCACATATTTGTTGAAAAGTTTTTAAAAAAATGCTACTACTGACTATATTTATGATCGGAAGAGCTACCACGGTTTTATTTTTGATGTGTCTTATATAAATCACTTCACGGGCTGAAATGTCCTTATAATGAGTTCTTTTTATGAGTGTTTATGTTGTTCTTCTTTTTCTTGTCAAGTGAAAGGAGCAACACTGTGTGAGTGTGCACTATGTAGTTGTAGATTTGATGAGTAGAAAAACACGTTTTCTCAGCAGTCTTACTTCGAAATTTCCTTGTGTATTCTTCAGGATTGTGGTGTTATTGGGTCTTAACAGTCTTATAAAGTAAAGCTACCTGCTCAGAATCAGTTTAGAAACCAAATGTAGAGAATAACCCCAGTGATATTATCTTAACTCAGTTGTGTATTAACAATATCCTGAACTCTTGACACTCACTTGTACCAGATCATTATAGCTCCCCTCCTTCACAGTTTCTTTCTTACGCTAAAATGAGTAGTTTGATACTGCTTGAGCTTGTCCGATATTAACATCTTTTCAATACTTACTGTAGCAAAGGCTATTCATAATAAAACATTAAAAACCAACGATTTGCTTGGACTGTGATTAATGGATGAAGATATTTGTTTTTAATGCAGTTGCAGCGAAAATGTTGTTCAAGCTTTTTTATCTGCAGTGTAAGGGAAAAGGGATTGGATGAACACAGATTAAAGGTCAGGAGCATCTTAACATAACCTTATTCTTTACACATTAAAATCCTGCCACCATTCAAAGACATGATTCAGATAAATCCATAATAAACCTTGAATTAAGACTGAGGAACCACGTAGTCTCTGCAGACACTCAAGCTGCATAATAACACATGTGCATAATGACTTTGCAAAATGCCACTGTTTAGCATTAAAAATATTCAGTGATTCCCTACAAGATCTCTGAGGGGCAGATTTGTTCCAGATGAGAGGGAGAGAAATAGGTCACTTGGTGTAATCACTTTTTGGGGAAAATTCGGAAACCACAAACAACTAGAAAAGAATAAATTCTCTGAAATTGAAGTGTGGATGCTTACTGAGTTGCAGTTGAAGTTTCAGCACTCGAAGCAGTTGAAATCAGATGAGGCATGATCGCTGAAAGAATTTGAAATTTTAATGCTACATTTAAGCTCAGTTTGTATGTAAGCACTAAAAGTAGTTGAATTGTCATTTAAAGAAATATAAAAACTGTTGAAATGTTACTGAACTGGAAAAGGTGAAAGCAATTGATATTCCAGTTGAAGCTGAAGCACCAGGGATAATTGGAGCATTCGCTGTGTTCATAGTTGAAGCAGCAGTCAAAAATGATAGCAGTTAACATGTCAATTACAATAACGGAGGAATTAATATGTGTCACACAACACACCTTCAGATCACATTATATAGGAATACGAATATGACAACTTTACTAATCCCGAAGAAAATTGTTGGGGGGGGAAAAAAATAAATAAATAATAAAAACTGTCTAAACAGTAAAATAAAAAGAATAAGAAATACAAATGCAACTATAAAGTGTCTTAAGTAACAAGATAAGATAAGGAGTGCACAGGAGTTGCTGTGTGTGTAAGAGAATGAGCCAAGTCTGAGACATTGATGATAAACTATTTCCAAGAAAAATATACTGCACATGAAGAATATTGCTTTATTGTTTCCCTGCGGCAGAAAGGGGAGGAATTAGAGTCTGATAGCCTCAGGTAGGAAAGACCTCCTCTGTGGCGTTCAGTGGAGCTCCTCGGTGGTCTCAGTCTACGGCTGAAAGGAGCTCTGACAGGACATCAGTGTGGCATGCAGGGGGTGAGAGACACTGTCCATGATACTAAGGAGCTTCCTCAGCATCCTCCTCTCGGACACCTCCGCCACAGACTCCAGTTCAACTCCCAGGACAGATCCAGCTCTCCTGATGAGCTTGTTGAGTCTGTTAGTGTGGGCTGTTTTCAGCCTGCTGCCCCAGCACACAACAGTGTAGAAGATGACACTGGATACTACTGTGTGATAAAACATCTGCAGCATGGTCCTGCAGATGTTGAGAGATCTGAGCCTCCTGAGAACAGCCCACAATGGCAGAGTCATCTGAAAACTTCTGCAGGTGGCAGGACTGCGAACAGAACCTGAGGTCTGAGGTATAGAGTTTAAACAGGAAGGGAGACAGGACCGTCCCCTGTGGCGCCCCCGTGCTGCTCACAACGGTGTCTGATGTGATGTTCTCCAGCCTCACATACTGCGGCCGGCCTTTAAGGTAGTTGTAGTGATCCAGGCTGCAAGTGGAGCATCCACCTTGCATGTCCAAGTAGCTTCCTGTTGAGCAGGGCAGGTTGAATGGTGTTAAAAGCACTGGAGAAGTCATAGAACATGACTCTCACAGTGCTGCCTGCCTAGCAACATCTCTCGCATGGTCAAATTCCTTATCTAACTTGTTACTATAAGGAAAAAGAATTAGGTAAAATAAATGTTTAGAAAAAGATTTAAAAAAGACACGACGTTGAGGAGCAACTCTGGCAGGCTGCTGTCCAAGACAGCGCCGGAAGTAATCTAGTAATATAATAATAAAATATATAATAATATTAATAGTAGTAATATGATGACGCTGATCTACATTTGTCACTGCAATTTACACCTATATACTCACTTTTGTGGAGTAGCAAAATCACAAAGGTTAAAATACAAAAAAAAAAAGAAGCACTGAGTTTTGGCACAATCGCTGCCTCACCTCTCAGTTTCATAAAGCTCTGCCAAAAGTCACAGTGTGGTCTTGGCATGTATATACTCATAGACACATGCACGAGGCAGCTACAGTAGAGTATGGAATGGAAACAGCTAGAAGAAACTCCACGTTTGAGGCGCAAATTTGTCAGAAGCATCCAGCAGAGGCATTAATCATGGCAGGTCAGCAATCTGTGACTCATTACCAAGACTCTGTAGAGCTGAATCCTGAATGACTCTCGCAGCACTGTAAAATATACCCTGCATTTGCTCAGTTTATATGTAAAAATTCCCATATAAGTCATGCTCTTGTGTCACTGCAATACTACATATTATTAGAGTCTTCTGTGCAATAATCCCCAATGACATCCGGTGAATTCACATAGTTGCTACGTTCACATGTGGCACTCATTTTCTTGATATGCATGGACTACAAACATTTGGGTTTTTCCCTCCACAATAAAGTCGGGGGTTTTTGTGTGTTTTTCCTCTCTGTCAAGGTTGGAATGACAGCCACATCCTTTGCGGCCCTGAGGGACACGGCGACAGCCGATCGATTGATCACCGTGCCCCCGATCTTTTTGTCCTCTCTGTGCCCTCCGACCTCCACATCATCATCCGCTGACAGCTCCCACTGCTTCCTTCGCAGCTCTGGGGGTTTCAACCTTCCCCTGCGGAGACGGCGATGCGCTCGCCTGCTCTGCTTGTGTGTCACCACATTCTGGAGGCTTCCTTCCCGAGTGTGGGATTGTACGGCGCAGCAATGGATACGTGCACCACAAAAGCACAACGCCCACTCGCTTCTCCACACGTCGGTTGCTGCATTTCCCCTGCCTAACCGCTAATAACAGCCCACACGACACATCCTCCCAAAGGTGAGGTAAGGTCCAGGTTTTGTTATGCAGCCAAGTAAAGAGTGACTCACAGGGGTTACCACAGTCATTCAACGAGATCCGGAGATCACAGCTAGTGTAACAGGAGAGGGATGTCCCGAGGCCTCGACCTTTCCCCTGCTGTTGATGGAAAATGGTCCTCCAGCTCCGGAGGGATGCACGACACTTGACCCATCAGATTTCTAAAGGGAATATGTTTGTGGACGCTCTATAGTATTACAGTTGAGCCATTAGATCAAAACAAGTGTAGATTTATATGAATGTATTTGGAGAATAATAAGCACCACTCAGTTTTATCAAAAGCAAAGGAAGATATTTGTTGAGATCATGCTAAGATTTTCCTTTTTCATTTTCATTCTGTTTAGGCTTCAATGAAAAGCTCAAAAGGTAGGCCTGCAGATGGGGTGGGCTACTGGCCCGCACGCAGGTTTTGAAACCCAACACTGACTGCCTCCAGCAGCTCTCAGGAGCCTGTGAAAGTGATGTAATAGGGAGAGTGGTTTAGGAATAATCTGTGGTGGGCAGCAGGATGGAATAGTGGTTAGGAACCCAGATCAAATAGCTTAATTTCCACAGCCTTCAGATCCCATTTGACATTAACTGCCCACCTGTCAGGACCAGCGGACCTTAGTTACCCATTTGCACAGTGAGGTGAATAAAAGCTCAATTACAGCCTTCTGGGAATATATATCTGAAATTACTGCCTATGGGCCATGCAAAGTTGGGTGGCAGAAAGAGCCCATACTCCCCCAGTACATGCTGAGAAATGACCTTGATTTAAGGGAGTATTGCTAAGTACTTACCAAGTGCAGGCTTTGGCACTGAGAAATCTAACATCACAGATGCTTTAGCTCCACATCTTTCAATAAATCATAAGTTCATCTTGGGAAATAAACACTGAATTTGAAGTCTGGCTTTGGGAAAGCTGGAGCAGGCTTTTGTGCATCTCCCACATGGTCTTTGAACAATATGTCAGATTTTCATCAGTTGTGTTTGGCATTTTGGCCAAGGGCTTCTCGGACAATATATCATAATATGTCCCCCCTCTACAGCTGTCCTTGTGCCTCCTGGGCTGGTACCACAAAGTGCAATAACTGGAGAGAAATTTCCTCATCTAAGCGTCAGCTCCCTACAGCCCCTCCCTCCCTCGAGCTCCCTTTTATCCTGGATTGTTGGTAAGCTCCTTGCATTAAACGTACAGGGTCCCACACAGACATCTGTCCTGTAGATATGGTGCAAATGCATCTCTGTGATATGGATATTAATCCACTTCATATTCATTCAAGCTATTCTATATGGCTTTTCACGCAACACTCCTCCTGCTTCAATACATTCAAGTCCCCTGACAGCGTACCCAATTGTTACAGTTGCACAATGGTTATTTATGAAGAAACGCATGGTATTTACAATGTAAAAGAGCAAGCAAGAGGACAAAATACCTGGATGACTTATCATAAAACATAGTTATGAAATACAGATGTATTTTAGAGAATCAAAAGGGTTTCTCTTGTGCAAAAAAGAAAACTTAGCCTTTTTAGTGGCAAATTAAAACCATTTCAACTATTTATCCATTTCTTTTAGCTATTTCACATTTACCCATTATTTTAGTCATCTATTCCAACTATTTCTCACTATTTTTAGCTTTTTTTTTTTTAACCAATTTATCCATCACTTTAAGCTAACTGTTTCAACTTCTCTGCTTCCTTGCTTGTTTTCACACACTCTCAACACCATAATTGAGATGTGGACATTTATTCAAAGAAAACATGTTTGAGTTGAGCTACTCCACAATATTATTTGAATCTTCTCTCCCAGGTTGTAAATCAGTGCTAGAAATGACATGCACATAATATCACAATATGTGCAATATGGTTGCTAATCATAACACATCAGATGCATGCAAAGATAAATGCACACACACGCACACACCTTTGACTTGGTGAAACTGGCATGGTCTTTGTTACTGTTACATAACCCATCTACCACCCTGCTGCAGGGTGCTGAGGAGCACCTTCCAATCAGCCCTTCAGTAGTGCTGCTTGGCATGCCCTGCACCATGAACCATACAATTGACTCTAATTGCCCGTTAAGCCTGTGCCTACAATAACAACGCAACGTCATATTTCTATGTTAGCTCAGAAATACGACCGATGTGATGTTGACTTTGAAGCCAATCCAGCGACTGTTAGTGCCAGCGAATCCAGAGGTACGTCAGCCGAGGCCACAGAACAGATGCTGGCGCAGCAGCACGTCTGACGCAGATCACAGCTGGCAGCTCTCTCTCCAGCCAACCTGACAGGTTACATCAGTTACACAAGCAGTATTAAAAAACAAGCCAAAAAAATATCCCTCTATGTATTTTCACTTTGAAATGACCTGAAGATGCTTTGGTGTCAAAACAAATATCTCTGCCAGAGGGTTTCTATTAAAAACCTTGATACAAATGCCAGACTTTGAAGCTTGTGCACAGTCAGTGAAATTCTATTTGCAGAAAGTCTGATCTCAACTACAAACTCATGAACGTTGAACGTTCTTGGGCTGCTTTGAAAAAAACCTACTTCACCAATTCCTAATAAACCTACATTTCTTAAAATTACTGCCACTTTGTCTAAAAGGAATGCACAATGGGTAAAAGGTATTAATGTGGCAGAATTAATTCACAGCCGTTTGTTGAAAGTCACAGAGCTTTACTTGTCACACGACTCACTATAGCTATAAAAACCCTTCAGAGACCTCTTTAGAGCTGTGCCATTAGAATAAATCCTTCATAAATGCACTCTGACATATCAAAATCCTATGTTCAGTAACAACGTTTATCCTTTGATGCAATCCTACTCCACATGGACAGAAATCCCATTATCTCCCAGGATGGGGCATAAAATTCCTGAAACTAAAGTGAAACATATTTATTTGTTCTGCTGAACATGAAAACAAGATTGAAGCTCGTCGTCATCACTATGGCAACATTTGTGACAGCCGAACAAATGAACACTTTCCATCTTTAAATAAAATAAATGAACGCCAGAGGAAAAATATCTCATTGTTCCAAGATAGCAACTGTTTATTTTTCAATCTTTCTGTTCATGCTTGTGGATGAATAAACCATGAAAGGATTGGACGTTACACTGTTAAATATTGATTGATTTTCAATGAGCACATCCTCAGGTTAATAAGACGAACACAAGGGAGGCTCCGATTGCAAAGAACTAAATGAGTAAACAGGACGCTCCTTTGTTTGCACATTTTAAAAAAAAAGCACTACTTGTTCTTGTGAACAAATGATTATTACAAACTAATAGATGAGAAACGCAAGCTGGTATCTCTATAAGACCAACAGCTAAATAAAAAATAAAGTGAGGACTAGCAGTCTTTGACTCTGAGAGCACAGGGTATTTACACACTAACCAAACAATTCCCCCGCTGTGTTTCATCTCACAATCAATTATTCAGCATGCAATCCATTTTCAGGCTGTATGAGAAAGGAAAAAATGAATTGTGTACATAAATACATGCATGTGACACACTAACTCTTCCAGCAGTTCCTCAAGTAAGGTCACAACCTCGTTATAAAGCCTGTGTACATCCACCGCATGGTCTGCCTGTGTACATCCACCGCATGGTCTGCCTGTGTGTCCCGTATATGCACTGACACAAATAAAACTTGTTGTCAGCACAAAAACACTCACGAACTGCAGGCTTTTAGTGGCTGTGATTCTCCATATTAGGTTGTTTGTTGTAGACAAGTTTGTAGTGTTGCCAAAATGTCTTGCAGAATAGTGTTTCTGTTTTCCTTAGATACCTGAGTGGGAAAAGAAAAAAATCAACAAGCATTAAAGATGCCAAGTCTGCAGATGATGATGATCATACAACCTGTCCTGACAAAGATAAATAACATGAGAACTATAACAAATGTCTTGCCTTGATGGATCTAAGCCTCAGAGAACATAGTGTCCACTTCAAAATTATCAAACCACATGTTGTATGCACCTAATCTCTGACCTACTGTCTCACAAGTGAAAATACGAATCATATGTTTGTGCTGCCTCATAACCTTCTTCAATATAATAACTACCCCAGCATGGAGAGTATTTTGCATGACAATATCCATAACTGAATCGTCCGTGATAAATTATTTTGACATTCGAGACCACCCTTTGTTGTTGAATCAGTCACGCATGATTTAGAGTTAATCCTGCTATAGGAGAAGGATAATGGAGGGCATGCCCCTTGTGCGTTAGTGAACAGACTGACCGCCCTCCTAAGACCAAGTGCATACAGTATAAACACTGTCCTATAGCTATTGTGGGACTTAAGAGCTCCTTAATTGACCTAAATATCTCATTTTTTTCCCCAGAGTGTGGGCTACGATGTGTAATCACCATGAAGACCTTGACATCTCTCCTGCTCCGCACCTCTTCCACAAGACCCAGAGGTTTGCCCTTGGGGATGGGGATGGTGCCCAGGATGGTGCAGGGTGAGCCATCTAAAGTCTGTCTCACAGACCTGATGAACGACTGGCTGAACAGCTCCATTTTTCCAATCTCATCAATGACAAACACCTTCCTGCTGCCCCCTTCTGCAGACCCCAACTGGAATAAAAATGGATGATAGCATTAAGCAACACAGTCAACGCATACATAAATGTATGCTCGGCGTTAGCTACAAGTTAGAAATGACAGGAAACCAGTTCAGTTTGGATACAGTGTACTGATAAACAGATTAAATGGGTTCACGTGTGGTCAAGTGGCTGATCTGACATGAGAGAAAAGCTCATCATGTTAATATCTCGTGTGAATCTCAAGCAAGCGGGTGATCTGCGGTGATTACGGAGATGCTTTAAGTGAGATGAAAGTGGAGCGTGTGACGCCGGGGCACAGACACCTTCCTTTAACAGCGCATGTGTAGGCGTCACTCGGGGCTCACTTTACATGCAGGATTAATCATGGTCAGTGACAGCCAGACGGCACCACAAACACTAAAAATGTCACTCTGGAATTTATGTGTTTGCAAGCTTCCAATTATTCCATCAATTCTAAGAAAATCACAGGTTTGATGATTTGTCAAGCAGGGGTCTGAGGGGGGAGAAAAGGGGAGTGTTTTTCTTCACTGTGATCTGTAGACGAGGATGAGTTTAAAAAGCTGCCATCTTACATTTCTGAAGAGGGGGAGAGCCAGGTTTTCAAATGCAGGCACGTCGACGACATATTGCCCAACTGTGTATTCCCGTCTGCCATTAGATGCATCGGGAGCGTTTCTGTGAGTTACAATGAGGCGGAGGTTACTAAAAAAAAAAACAGCACGATGAAAGAGGGCAGGCTGTTTGATTTGGACTAAAGGCTCCTGCTACCTGACTCTGGACAGGTGGCCCCTCTCTCCTGCCACTGTGACCACATCAAAGCCGACTCTCCGGCCTCCCTCCCTGACCTCCTCTGTGTAAAAACCTTCAACTCCCACTCCTGATGACACTAAAGCTTCACAGGCTTTCTGGACCAGGGTGGTTTTCCCCACACCTGTAAGCAAAACAAGGGAACGTGTAAAAAAAACAGCAGCCTCACTTGTTTAATATTACAGGTGCTGTGCTGTACTGTCAAATGTTAGGACATGTTTAATCCATGCATTAGTCATGTTGGCATCCTTACTCATTCATCGGTACTCGTTCTATTAAAGTTGTATGACTTTAAACCAATATACTGTGTGTTTGAAAAGGAAATATTGAGTTATAATAACAAAATAATTGATCAAGATACTATTCTATTTTTAAATGGATTTATTTATGTGAAAGTCTCTTTAATCTTTTGAAAGAGTTAAAAGAATAGCATTAATATCTAATTACCACAAAATGCTATCAATACAACTCGATATTATTCAGATACAAACAGCTAAAACAAGCTAACTTTCACCAGAGCCAACATTAACTTTACTGACTGAGACTCGACACGTTTAAACAGCTGACTGCCTGGTCTGAATTTTCACAGACTTTCAGCCTCAGCAGCTCCGGACACACTGGCTGTGAAGTTTTACCTGGAGGTCCTGTCAGAAAAACGTGTTTGAACATCACAACACTCAACACGCTGCTGCTTCTGCTGACTTCCGCACACAGCGAGGCGACGCATGCGCGGTAAGCACCAGAGTACAGAACTTTATTTTGAAAAACGCAGCACATTTTAGAGCTCATCTGTTGAAGGTTTAGTTCATTTTACGAGCAAATTCAGCACCAGTAAAGATAAAAACACAAGTTGAACCAGGTCACCATGAGACTTTCTTTACTGGTATCATGGAAACAAATACAGTTGCGGCTTTAAAAAGTATTTATATGATCTACTTAAGTAAAAGAAAAAATATCACTGTGTACAAGCATCTCAGAGTCCTGTATTTAAGAGTAGAAGTGCTGGAGCCTGTCAGTGTTTCACATTATTTTAATGGACTAATATTACTAATGCACAGTGCACAATGCGTATAGCGAGAGCAGCAGCTTAAAACTAGCTGGTCAAGCAGGAACTGGTGTCATTTTAACTATATTGTGTATTTTATTGTACATATCTGCATGTTATTATCTTACAGTTATGCTGAATTATTAATGCAGACTTAGATGGAAAAGTATTATCACAACGTTCAAATACATGTAGTATAAAGTAACAGGAAATTGAAATACCACGTATAAGTACTTAGAATTCTACTTTGCTTGAGTAAATATACTTAATAATAATGAATAATTATTTAATTTCTGTAGTAAGGTTCCGTTGAACAACTGATACCCCCAAAAGCAAAAAGAAACAGAAGACCAAAAGAAACGCAACTGTATCATGCAAAACACACCACACTGGTTTCAAACTGAATGAAACAGCTGTCTCTGCTTTGCTTGTCAAATAACTTCATGGGAAAAATGCAAAGTAGCAGGCGGTATTTAAAGGAAACTCATGAAAATACGGAGCTGACGGAGGAGATCTGGGAGCTTTCCAGCCTGTGACAACTCAACTGGAAATGAGAGCTTATAAGTAAAATGGTTTGCATAAACGGTGTGCACTGAGAGGTTTCCACTCTCTTATATGTTACTAAAAGACTCATGGTCCCTCACTTTATGCAAATGTCCAGTGGTATTAACTGTGAGTGATTTAAGTGTAACAATGATCACAATGTGTTCATAGAAAGCTTGTCTTTATTTAGAATAGCTATCAGACGTCATAAATGAGAGGAAAAGACACAATTTTACAGCACTACTGCTCATCTATTTCACTTGGTTAAGAGTGCCAATGTGGTCTTGATGGTACCATAATGTGGAGCTATATCTTGTTTCTTCACATAGTGTAACCAGGGAGTTTGTTGGACACCAGCTTAGAGATGTGCTGATACTCCTTTCTGAAATCCAGAGAGCCAAGCTCATCCTCCATTTCCTCTGCCTCCTGTGGCTCAAAGGAGGACATCGATTCTGCAGAAAACACTCCAGCTGGGCCTCCCTTCCTGGTCGACGCACTCCTTTGACCTCTTGGTGATGTGAAGCTGTCACCGGCGGAGCTCCTCTCCAGTCCGCTGCTGTCTGTCGTCTGTTTGGCAGAGTGAAAGGTTTGCAGGGACCCTTCCCTGTCACCGTCGTCGGAGGAGGAGAAGCTGAGGGCCGAGGCGTGGGTCTGAGGGCGGATGATGTGCGTGCCCCTCAGAGTGCGCTGCGGAGAGCCGGGGGCTTTGATGGGCACCGGGAGAACTGCTCTCCTGTGGAGACCTTCAGAGCTGGAGTCGGGGCGGACTGGAGACCTGGGGGTCTTGGCTCTGGAGGGCTCGGGGCTACTGGTGGGGTCAGGGGAGTAAGCATCACTGGGATCAAGACTGTTAAAGTCATCAGCGTAGTCTGCCTCCTTGTTTCCTCCCCCGCTGCAGTCTGAAAATGAAGACTTTGGGCTGCTGCTTCCTGAGGACTTAGTTCTCTCTCTGTGTCTGTCAGACTGTGATTGATTGGATTCGCTGCGATGCTCATTCTCATCCTTGCTTTGAGCAACACTGCCGCTGTCCACACTGGGGATATGAATACATCTCAAGTGTCTTTCAGAAAGGGAAGGTTTTTCTGAACTTCTGGGAGAGCCTCTGTCTCGTTTATGAACTTCCCCATGTGGCTTTTTCTGCTTTAGTGTGATTGTTTCTTGTTGTGCAGAGTCCACTCTGATGTTCTGTATCATTGTCTCAATGTTTTCGTTCAGGCTGGAGCTCTGGTTTAAATCAGACTTTGACTTTCTTTTGCTGGACTTGATGATCTTATCACTTGACTTTGTTTTTCCTTTGGCTGCCCTCACCTGTGAATCATTCTCCATAAACTCCACACATTCACAGCGTTTTACTTTAAGAGGGGAAACGTTCTTCAGCCTTAAGTTAAACGTTTTAGTTGAACCATACACAAGCCTGTTCCTCTGAGATGTGCGGGAGCTCTTACTCTGTTCTTGTTTGTCTTTCACTTTGACAGATGCAGGCGTAACTAACAGTGTAGAGTAGCTTCTGAGGGGATGTTTTAATTGGGGGTTGATCCCCCGTCTAGTTTTTGGTGATGATTTGGTTTGAGCCTTTTGAGCCGTGTTTCCATGCCCAGCTGAAGGCTCCGTAGAAGCAAGCCTGTAGATCCGGGCTAGTCCGGGATGAATGGACAAGGGCTCTTGTGGGCTCTGGCCATTCAGCTGTGACAGCTCAATAAGAAGAGCATTTAGTAGAGGCAACTGTCGTAAGGCATCCCCGAGGACATTTGACGCCAACCCGCTCGTTTTGCGGTTTTCTGACATTTTTACGTCATGGCTCACTCTCTGGTGTTGCATTACTGGAGAACTTATTTTATTTTCAGTAGCCTCTTCTTCAGAGGATGTGTATTCAAATGTAAAAGGCTCACAGTCCAGATTCAGAAAGGTGCAATTCCCTCCTTCATTTTTGCTCTTCTCCTCAGAATTACTGTAGAAGAGATGTGGTGGGCAAAACGTGGTTATATCTTCTTCAAAGCTGTCATCAGTTTCTTGCAGCATCTGAGGCACTTTTTGGCTTCTTGTCTTGTTTTCAGCCTGCACAGCAACGCGAATGTCCTGTTTATCCTCATTTATCGAGATGTTCTCATTCGATACTTTGTTGTTTGGGATGTTTCCGCTGACATCGGACTTGTCCAGCGTGGGTGGACAGACGCTATCACAGTCAGGAGGTAGTAACTCTGTGGATGTGTTTTTCTCCACGATGGTTTCTTGTGCACGCTGTCCTCCATCTGTGCTTTTCCCACCGCTCCCCTCTGTGATATGTGGCAGCAAACTAGCACCCAGACTCATTAGTTTATAACTTAGGGAAATTGATCCTATTTTCTCCCCCATGAGGTTGCGTATGCCAACGAGCCCCCTTTCGCCGTGAGAGGAGGGAGTCGAGGTGCCGTGCTCAGCCACGTCCCGTCTGATCCTGCCCATCACCTGAGACAGAGAGATGAGTGAGGTCCCGACCAGTCTGGGGGTCTCCTCCTTCACGTCCACCACCAGGGCGAAGAGGGGGGTGTTGGACAGGTGGGCTTGCAGCGAGCTCAGGTTCATTTTGAAGAGACAAGACTTGCCCCTGTTGAAGGCGTGCTCTCCCTTCTCACGCTGTTCTTGTTGCTTGACGCCTCCTCTGCCCGGCTGAGGCTGATAAACCAGCAGCGTTGGGAAATCCAGCAGCCGCACACCGAGAGCCAGCTCGTCGGACACTTTGCTCTCTCCATCGATCCGGATGTAGTCCACCAAAAGCTCAAATGAAAACAGAGTCTCTGGGTCACCGCAGGTTTTTCGCCCCGACATGCTGAAAGCTGCGTGAGCAAAAAAACAAAACAAAACAACAACGAGCTAACAAGTTAGCCGTTAGCTGACCCGCAGACTCCAGCTTCTGTCGGCTCCATGGCAACACAGAGCGGGCGCGAGCATTCGGCGTCACACAATGCCCCGGGGTACCTGGGAAATGTAGTGTAAGGGAGTCATTTACGCATAGCGCTGATTTAAAATGAAATTAAATAGAAATATTATCGCTTATTTGTTGTCATAGTTTAACAAACACAGCATGGCTCGTTATGTAAATGCAGATAATCGTCTTAAGTTTCCAAAAATCAAAAACAATAAAAATATACATTAAAAAAACTGCAGAGTAACATTTTATAAGAAAAGCACGACACATCACAGACACAGGTCGGCGGCTTACGGAGATGATAATTTAATCAGGTCGAGTTTGGGAGAGTAACTTCTCTGCAGTTCACCAGATGGTGCCACTGTAAGGGCTTATGGGGCTCGTGCACTAAAATAGCGCTCGTGCTGCTGAACGGCAGCAAGAGCGCCAGACTTTAGTTTACACACACAGACACACACACACACACGCCTTGGGAAAATTATTCGCCTTTATTTCACCCTGCGGTGGACATTAATGCGCCAGCGTGTCCTCCGTACGAGAGCGGCGGCGATAAAGAGCTCGAGGCGACCGAGCGGAGGAGAGTTTGTGGCGGCGGGTGGGCGGAGTCTCGCTCTGGCTGCGTGTTGTCATCATAGAGAAAAGGTGCTGGATGGATATGTGAGGTCTGAGCCACTCCAGTCTGGAGGCTGACACTGACACACACACACACACACAGAGGGAGAGAGAGATGTAAGAGCCCGACGACCGCGGCTTCAACTGGCTTTTTCTTTTTAACACCCCGTACGGATAACTTACTACAACCCCGGACGGGACGGCGCTCACATTTTGAAGGTAAGGTGAGCCGGGCGCACACACGCAAAGAAAAATGTTTCTTTCTCTCCCTCTGCCCGAGCCAGCCGAGCAACAAAGTGAAAAGTCGGGCTGTGGGCTGGAAGTGAGAGCGGCGACAGGCGGAGAAAGTCGTCCGCATGTCGACGGAAATAACGGAGACATAGGATAAAGTTAGTTTGAGGCAGATGGAGTTGGAGCGACAAACACACACACACGGACAGGAGGATATAAATGTGTGTGTGTGTGTGTTCGTAAAGTGTATGGTGTGAGCCGTCCTGGACTCATATTTGTTTGTTTATTATCGAAGGGGAACCACACACTCCACCAGATTCAGTGCAAAATGCATTCAATTTTACACCCATATTCCTGAAGGCAAACTGTATTTTTTCTAAATCATTGTGTTGTTAATGACATTGTACGTTGACGTCATATTTTTGGCGCGCGCGCGCGCGTGTGTGTGTGTGTGCTGGGTGGGGGTGATTGGGGTGACTTTGCATGCACAGAAATATTTTTGAATGAATTTGTTTAGTGGAGTGTTTCCATTAAAACGGTGGGGGGCGATGAAGGCACCATTGTCCAACTGGTCCATGGGTAATAAAGGCTTCTCACAGCTTACAGGCCATATTTAATTGTTTTGGGGATGTCTGTGTGTAATATCTTTCTTTTAAAAAAAAAAAACATGTATCTCAGTAATGGACACTGCCGTGCTTGGATGTTCCATTATGTGCTTATCTTTCACTTTTTGCTGCAATGGGAGTTTGACAGTGTGTCCAGACAAAGAACAATTTCCCCTTACATCCCAGTTGTTTAGATTCCCCATAAATAATATCTGGCAGTCTCCTTGTACACAGCAGTCTTGCTTTATTACTGGCCGCTCATGTGGCCTATTCAACATACAATGTGCTTCATAGACCGCTGGGAGAGTAAACAAGTGAAACCTTGTTTGTTTTCCAGCGCCCTGTATCCTTTGCCGTCTTCCTGCAGGAAGTTTAGCCTCCACAATAACTAACTTCCCAATAAAGGGAAACAAATAGGCCCATTCCTCAGCTGGTGGCTGGCTGCAGACACAACAGCTAGGTGCTCTTTGGTGTATATGTGTACAAGTTTCCATTGTTTAATTTTCAGCGCTCTGGATTTATGTCCTCTTGGCTTCACAGCTCCCATCTGAGCAGATCAAGCATAAAGCATACTTCCCTGCTCCTGGAGCTTTAAAATCAATAAAACACCATTTTCTTTCTTCTTTTTTCTTTTTTTTATATAACAGGGTTTTATGTCTGGGAAAGATTAGGGTTTTTTATTTTGGTGAGGCTTTGCTGAACTAAGTAGGCACAGGAGTGTTTTTAAGATGGCTCCAGTATGTTGATGGCCTGATATAACATTTAACATATTTTCCTTGAACGGCAGCAATGTTTGGCTCCAATCCAGCTGTCGTAGCTCTGAACATCAGGGAGCCAATTTTTCGACTGACCACTTCCCTGAATGGGCATAAAGACATCTGTAGTGATGTGTGGATAATTTGCTATCATTGTGCACAAAGGCGAAAAAACAACCATGCTAATCTGCTCATTTTCTCCGCCGTCATGCAAATATTTCTTTTACTTAACCTGTTTTCCAGTCGATTTTGGATTTGTGCCTTTCCTCATTATGTAGTTGCACTCAGTGCTTCTTAATCTTTAATTTAGAGTCTTTCATTTGATTTCTACATCATTGAGTTTTCTTTCGCAAAGCCTCTGTTTTTTGTTACATTGGATGGGCAGATGGGCAGGCATGCTTTTTTCCCTAGACAGAAAGACAGACAGAAAGATGGATTCAAGGCAAGATCTCCCCTCATGTAGATGAAAATGAGGCTTGTCTAGGTACCCTGTCTAAACCCACTGCCAGAAGCGCACTCATAGAGGGACTCCTATTCACAGCCATGATAATGACAATGCCGGGGAAAGTCTTTCAATCTTAGTTTGAATAGAGATCTGTTGCGTTCTGCCATCAGTGAGGCGCAGACAGGCCCCTGAAGAAGAAATATGTTCTCATCTATTTCTAACAGCGCCTTCTGCGTGGCTAACCAGACAATGGGTAATTGAGCCGGATAGATGTGTCTTTCAAAATAAAGTTATGTGCACAATGTGTGCTCGGCTGAACAATAAGGCACCTGTCGTGATTGGCAGAGGAGCGGCTTCCTGTGACATGCCCACAGGCTACATCCAGTTGTTGTCATTGCAGAGCTGGTTAGGATGTCTCGTGGCCTTGTGGGCCTGGAGACGCCCCTCTAGAGTTACAGCAGTGATGTTGTGCTTATGAAACAGAAATTAGTTGTGAACAGAGAACTGTTGGGGGACTTTCTTTAGCTTTGGGAAATGACTTAACAGTAGTTGCTGATTCTAGTGTTCATGTTCTACCACTTCCCCAATGCGCCCAGCACTGTCTCTGGTCTTTCCCTCGCTTGCCTCTGTTCCCACGGTGCACCGCCACCAGTGTGCTGACTAGTCATGATTCGGAGAACAGTAGAATGGGAAGGGAAACTGCTGGAGGACTTAAGTTCTCCTCATTGCGCCACAGGAGATCCCCCCACCCCCTAGCAGATCCCACACCACACGCATGTGATGGGGATCAAAAAA
Source organism: Scortum barcoo (assembly GCA_023238725.1). Lineage (NCBI taxonomy): Eukaryota > Metazoa > Chordata > Actinopteri > Centrarchiformes > Terapontidae > Scortum > Scortum barcoo. The sequence goes on from CM041544.1 coordinate 7,458,895, forward strand.
CCTGGCCTGGTCTGTGACCGACCGGTCGGCCAGCCAGGAGTCACAATGGGGCTCCCTAACCAAATCCTGTTGCTTCAAAACCAACCAACCAGCAGACAGGGGATCACATGCTGCCTGCTCCTGTTGTGAGAGCCAGACTTTCTCTCTGTCTTTTTTTTTTTTTTTTTGTCAGCCTTTGTTTTGATTGCAGTCTGGATTTATGGAAGGATTTAAGCCCACTTGTCACTGTCAGGGAAAGCACAGATGCCGTCATTAGGTTGATGTTTTTAATGAAATTATGCCCTGTTCCACGAGGGGTCAGTTCGTAATTTGGGTGGTTTGCTGAGCAGTGTTCATAATGTTTACTGTACATACAAATATTGGAAATAGGTCTCTCTTTTGCTCGATAGCTCGATTTGTACCATTGATAATCGGTTATCCAGAACTATCTGCCTCATCAGTGCCAGTAATACTTTCTGTTGATCTGGGATAAAAGGCAACAATAAACCATCAATATGATTCTCTGAAGAAGGTGGATCATGGTTACCAAAGGATCATGCAACTGCTCCAAGGACAGAGTGTTGGGTTCTTTTAGGGCCATTCATCATTTTTGTTTGCACTTCTCTTTATGCAACATCTCATGTTTAATCAGTGTAATGGCATTAAGATGGCATGTTTAACAGCTTGCTCGGGCGCTGGCGTGTGTTGGCATGCGTTTTCAGGGAAGCGCAGAAAGATGCCAGCAGCCCTTTGCGGCACAACATTTCTACTCTTTGTGTGATATGCACAAACGAGATGTTATTGCCTGTGGTGAGTCTCTTGAGGACATATGAGGATTGGTGCACTCATGTGCCGCTTTGTTTGTTTATTTATTTGTGTCTAGTTGATGTATCATTGGTTAATCTACTGATGTGGTTAAGCCCCGTGTAGTAGATGCATTAGATTAGACGCAGATGGATGCTGTCAGATGTTATGCCTGCCATTTAAAGGCTTTTTTACTAAGGGATTTCTGCATTGTACATCACATGGTTTTTAAAGTAGAAACGTAGTAATTCAGCATTTTCATGGTTATCTTGTTCAGAAATTGTTGTTGTTAATGGTATTAGTAAATACCTGTATCTCAGTCACACTGGCTAAAACAGCTGCTACGCCAGCCCATCCCTTGTGCCTTATACGCCTTGTATCTCTTCTGCTCTTTAATTTCCCAACGTCTTGCCGCTCATCCAGCTGCTTGTTCGCTGTCGTGCCAGGCACATTTGAGTGAAAAATCGGTGCCATGGCTGGAGGGGAGGCTGCTGGATGGAGCAGATGGTGTAGTGGCAGAAGTCAAATGCGCCGTTGCTGGTGAGGACCCTGTCAACCTCTGGTGACACACATGCTGAGCTACTGAAGGACTGAGGGGGAGGTGGGATGTGAGAGTCAGAGGGGAGAATAAAGGTTTTAGCCTTCCGACGACTGACATAGCCACCACTGCCGGCTCATGCATAGCAGGCCCAAATATGGAAAAGATAAACCTTCTGATAACCTCAGGCAAAGCAAAGGATGATACTTTATGCCTCCCTATAGCCTATATCCGTATTGCAGCTGTTTTTGAAGGCGTTTTGTTGCAGTACAGGTGATGATCAAGCAATCATCATATCCACGCAGATATTCCTTCTTTGTCAACAATCATAGTTCTATGAACCTTACTGTTTGCGATGACCTTTTTGTAACTCCACAAGCTTTTCTTGGACTAAGCTCCATTGTACATGCACGACTGACAGACAAAGCTGCACATGATCTGAACTGTGTGACGGTGGCTTAGAGATGTAGCCCCGACAGTCAACACAGATGTAACTATAGGATGCTTTTCCATCTGAAAGAAAATCATTAATCCTCTAGATAATCTGTTTGGTCTTCGCTACAATGATGAAATGTGGGTCATCTCAGTTTATAAAGGAGGATCGCCATTGTCGTAATTACCAAAGATGTTCTGCCATTTCCTCGCCTCACCACACTGGTTGTACTGGGTTAAAAGCACAGTGCATTTATATTGGTGGTTTGATCACAAAACCTTTATCTTGTTCCGGGTGTGAACACACAGTAGTTTTATTTATCCATTTTTTACCAAGTCTACCCCTCAGACAGCAGTGCAAATACCGCTTTTCAGATTGGTTTTGCCAAGCCAATCATTTAACAGTGTCATTCCAAAAAACATCATGCATTATGGATTTTCAATAGTCGAGCATATAGGAAAATGTGTCTTGCCAAGGTGAATTATGTCTGCGTCTCCTGTTCCCTCAGGGACTCATTAGTGTCCATATCAGGAATGTTGGGGAAAAGGCCACTGAAAGTTGCTGACCCTACTTGCATGTTTTGTCTACGTGTCTGTCACTGGGCCACAATGGAGAGAATGAGAGCCGGCCAGTCATTAACCCGATTGCCACTGAGTCCAAGGACCAGTTGTGACCCATGGGGGTTAACTCGGTCTGTGTCCCCCTCAGCGGGCCCAGACAATCGGGCTTGCTGACCTCTGTGGCCAAGCCAGCCTCCAATGGGAGATAAGAAGGGATTTGGTTTAGTGCCGATGTGCATACCTCCTTCCTACTGTAGCGAAAAAGAAAGGGCTTGTCTGAATAGGCAGACAGGACTAGGTGTGGGTGATCTGGACTGCATGCCACTGTGGCCTTTCTCTCACTCTGTGTTTCCATCTGTTCATTCACTGAACACCAACATGGTTAAAGTCGTTGGTATGGAAGTTCAAAATGACCAATACTTGGTTCAAAAGGAGTTGTGAGATAGGTAACTATATGCATAAATACAGGAAAATATGTAAATGAACCAATAAAGTCCCAATAGGTTCATCCCCTCAAACAATCACTTAATCACTAAATAAATAGAGTTGATGGTTGGAGGAGATGGATGGATGGGTTGAATTATTTAAGTTAATTGGTTTATTTTTGTATTTTCCTGCTGTATTATATGCATTTATTATATCTATCTATGTAATATTAGCCGTGCTGGAATCCTCGAAGGTTCTGTAGACTAGACCTGTAGGCCAACACTGCACGAAACCCCCCGTGCAAACATCTGCGCCCTTGACTGTCAAATTGACCCTGGCTAAGCCATGGAGTAAATATCCATCGGATGAGTTGTTCTGAAGCGTAAAAGTACACCGACTTGTTTCTGGTAGAGGTTGATTGTAATTAACAAGTCAAATGGAGCCTAGCCGTGACAGATGTGCCATAAAGTGCTCGGCTGTGGCGTGTTTGCGTGCGTACGTGGGAGAGCCACCGAGACATTGCTGCTGGAGCCAGTATACTTCACTTAACCTCCCCAGTGCACTGCAGTTGATGTTGAGCATGAGCTTATGTCGAAATTCAATTTAACCAACTTGAACATCAGGACAGCTTCAATAGACATTACACTATACCCTGCTTCCTTAAGCAGCATCTCCTTTAAGATGTAAAGAATATGAAGTAAGAATAATAGAATTGAATTGGACTCCTCTGTGCTATTTGACAAAGGATGCTTTGTGTACACCACCGATGGGAATGTGCAAGATTTCTGGGTATCAGCCTTTTTACAGGAAGGAACTTTGTCCCAAACAGTCCTTTATCAATTGTGAGAAAGTGTCTGTTTTTTTTCTTGGCTCCTTTCATGTTGCCAGCTCACTGACATGAGACAAATTAGAAAGTGTAGTCATGGTCTGTAGTCTGTCATTGTGTTTTTAAAAAGCGCTGACGAAACGTATTGGGAGGAGGGTGTTATTCTTGTTTGTGTTTCCACTGAGCCATAAATCAGATGATAATGAGTTTTTAGTTTACTGAATATATGTGGTTTATACTGGGAATCCCAGAACTATAACAAACCTTTGGGTCATTTTCAGGTGTTATTTTCAATGTGCATTTCAGAGTGGTGCGATTCAATGTATTATTCTGATCATGTTATTCTTTCATTTGACAGGAGCGGCAAGATGTCAAAATCTTTTAAGCATTGGCTGGAAGTCAGAGGCATTATACCATTCTGCTAAGAAGCTTTTTTCATTTTCCTTTCAATATCCTTGAAATATAAATATTGTTTCTCTTGTAGTTCTGTTCAGATTGTACTTTTGAATTATGCACATCATTAAACCAGGACATTACTATGTAGCCCTTGTATCAACTTACTGAAGCACAAAAATGCCTGTACATGATGTTGCCTTTGGGCTATTCTTGTAACTTGCTATTAGCAAGGACATAGTAGTCTCTGAGTATTTTAGACAAGCCCGAGATACTGGAGTTACTGGTGTGTATGGGAAATCATTTTACACCGAGTGGAAGGGAAGGCAGTGCAGAGGGGAGCTGAACTGTGCAGCGCTGGCAGTCAGCCTGGCCTTTCCTTGTACTCGGGGCTGCTGCAGCAGCGGTATGATGCGTTTAAGGAGCACCGGCCCAGCCAAGCAGAGCTAATTTGAAGCTAGAGTAGTATATTCCATCTTACTTGTTTTTTTTTTTTCTCCTTTGCTACATCATTTCGACTAGCATTCCTTTTATGCGATTTGTAAAGGCTGTTGACGGAGGATAATGATCTGGAGTGACAGTGGCCTGATTTTTTTTTTTTTTCCCCTTCTCTCCTGCTTCTGTAATCGCACTGTCTGTCAATGCAGAGGAGATCAACGGCTCTCCCCTCCTCCCCTCCACTCAAACGTATTGAAGGCTCCTCCGGACGTTTGGGGGGTTAGCCACAGGGGGTCTGACGCTGTGGGATCCAGAGCTAGAGGGGCAGCGCATTTGACACTGAATGCTCGTCTTTATATGGGTTTACTGCCTTAAAAGAAGAAGAAGCACAGGAAAAGGAGATTACATAACACAGACAGCCGAACATTGTCCCAGACACTATGTTAGTATCCCAACAAGAGGTCTTTGTACAAGTAATTCTTACAATGCTGAGCAGCTACACTGTGTGTTTAGTCAGTTCTTACCTTCCCCGGGCTATGTTTACTGGAAGCCCAAGGAACTTTTCCAAAATGTAAACAGGACTGCAGGGACACATACAATTCAGCACTGAGCCGTGTGGGCTTGAGCCAAAACACAACCAACACACAACTGCTGCATACCCAGCCAGGTGCTGGATATCTGACCATAGGAGCAGCTGTATAATTATACCGTTCTCATCTGTCACAAGATAATCTGTGTTTAGGTGGAGCACACAAACACCAAAGGTCAGAGGTCAAAGCAAGCTTCCAGTTTGCTGATGGGTTTAGTTTGTATTATAATTACTGTAATACACTTAGAGAAAGTTGAAAGTCATGTCTTTTCTTTCCTCCACACTGTTTCCACAGTTTAATCTTGCTGTTAAACAGATTTGTTCCAATCTCCAGCCCCAGTTAAGGAAACTGTTTCTCATTTACATGACTCTAATGAAACTGGGTTAAAGCAGAAAGCCAGCGATTATCAGGTTAGTGAGGTGTATGTAAACACACACATTCTCACCAGGTCACACACAAAGATCCATCCTCTCAGGTAGTGACATTTGACATTTTCTGGGGGAGTGTAAAGAGAGAAAGGGGTGTAGGTTAATTGTTTCCTGTCATTTGGTTTAATTCTCACCGAAAGGCAGTCTGAGCCTGGGGTCCCTGAGGAGAGTCCTTGCATTTCCCCCAGACTCTGCTCAGACAGAGCCAATTCCCTGGTTGGTCCGAGCTACTCTGTTTGTTGACTTCATGGGCTGCTGCTGCACCACCGCGTTGTCGCCTCTGTGTTTTTGTTGTCGCGCTGCAGAATCAACAATGCCCTTGGCTAGGTTTGCAGTGTAGGATGTGATGGGTTTGCAAACATTTTCTTGTCGCAGTTGCTGAAAAAGACACACACTGAGCCATGAGCCTCTGCTTGATGGGATTGTCCCCCAGGGAGTCCCGTACCGGAACACTGTGGTTGTTATTGATTTAGTATTGAATAGTGTGCCTGTCTGTGCTTTATTGGGGACAAGAGTAAGGGTGAGAATTCATATATTTCATGTTTCTGAGGCAGTATTTCAAGGTCAGGCGCACACATTACCCAACAGACTTTGTCTCTCTCATTAACCAGGCAGGTTGACTAAGATCTTATTTATAGCGATGGCCTGTGGGAATCGTCCGTCTTACCAAACCCCTACAGGAAGTAAAACTGCGTTTGCAACTTTCCTCTTGATTCCACCGGGTTGATGACCCAGAGAGCGAGTTGTACAGCTTCCAGTGCCTGGTGCTTTCTCTAAAATGCTGCCATCTTGGTGACATTCTTCAGAGCCAGCTGCAGTTTCAAGATAAGGGAGTGAGGAATAAGGAAATCTGTGCATATTTGGGATTCCGTTGTAAAGTCTGGCCTGCTCTGTGATTAAGGACAAGACACCTTCCTGTGCACATTTTTCATCTTGTGCCTGATCCCTGCCTGAGTGAGGTAGAAGACGTACATTTAAAGATCTAACTGCGGCTCTTTTTTCGTCATTCTGAATCGCATAAATATTAATGGCAGTGGACTTCCATGTGCATTCACCAGTCATGTCAGTCATGAGAAAATGCTGCAGCATGCAATACAACTGTAATCCTCCTGACTGTGGGGACATTTTTCAACCCCCTAACCCCCAATCTTTGTACAATCCCTTCCCCACCTCTTTTGTAAGTGCACCTCATCAGATCATTGGCCTCAATCTGTTCTAAAGGTCAGAGGTTACTCGATCACTGGGGGCCCTCATGCCAGATCAGATCAGTACACTTGGCTCTTGGTGGAAGGAATGAATTCATCCGCACTCATCTCCCTGACACTTTTTTTCCCATTTAGCATTCAGGAAGGGGGATGGTAACATGGTGTCGTGAAGAGGTGGAAACAACACTGGAGAGAAGATGTGGAGGCAAAAGAGAGCATTCATATCCCTTCCTCCTCTCAACGCACTTTGCGATGGTACATGTACTGTGTGTCTAAATTGGTGAGATTAAGGATGAGTTGATGGGTGGCAGTAGAGAGGGGGAGCAGATTTTATTGCGCAGAATTTCCCCTGACGCTTTGGCGTTGATCTGTACGTGTAGACAAATTGAGCGTAGTGTTGTGTGATTGCGAACACGTGGGTGTCTGTGCATGCGATGCCTTGACCATTCGTGTGTGTTTACGCTGTAGTGCGCGTGTGTGGGTGGCTCTCAGTGGGAGGTTAGGCTTTGACACCCTTTTAGCTGCCACACCTCCCTTAAAACACACCCACCACATGCCATGCCAGCTGCAGCTGTTGTAGACAAAAGCGCCTCAGTGTTGTGTGATTGCTAGAGATTTACGAAAATGGGTGTCTCTGCATGCGATGCCTTGACCATTCGTGTGTGTTTACGCGGTAGTGCGCGTGTGTGGGTGGCTCTCAGTGGGAGGTTAGGCTTTGACACCCTTTTAGCTGCCACACCTCCCTTAAAACACACCCACCACATGCCATGCCAGCTGCTGAAGCTGTTGTGCCTCAATGCTAGAGATTTAGAAAATTCCTCTCGCTCTGCAATTAGAGCCACAGATTGCTGAATAGCGCACATTGCGATGTCCTAGAATTGCACTTTGGTCCCCTTTCTACTCCGATCCCTGTTTTCAAGAACACTGAGTAAATAGAAACTGATGAGAGCGAATCATGAATAAACTGGCCCCTGTCTGCCTCCAAGTTGACAGATTGTGTTTTGTGCAAGCTGCTCCTTGTGATGTGCTGTTACCCCGGTTAAAAAAACCAAAGGTTGGAAAAAGGCCTCATTGATGGGGTGGGTTTCTCACGCCTGACTGAGAATGTTCGCTTTCCATCGAGTCAAGTGGTGCATTGTGATTCAACCAAAGAAATGCAAATATATAGAACAGATGTACTATTTCTTTTTCCCCGTTTTGTCGGCAGGAGTAATCCCTCACCCTGGTGGAGATTGTGTTGGGTGCACTCTGGGTGCAAGACTAAAGTGTTAACAAGGGAAAAGCCATGTCACCCTGGCACATGTGATGGCTGCCCGCCTTTCAGAGCCTTTCCTCAATAAGGCTAGATACTCAGGATAGATAAATGGAGGCTTTTGTGGCCTTTGCCAGAGGGAGAACCACACAATGAAGGACACACACAGAGCGAGGTCTTTTCCAGAGAAAACAGCTAAAAGCAGCATTTCTACAGCCCCTCCTCCTTTTTCTCTTTCACTCCCTTCTTCACTCTCTCCTGTCTCTCACTCTTACTCGCTTCCCGAATCTTTTCCTCCTCCGTGAGAACTGAACCTTGCTCCCATAATGTTTCCATAAACGGGCTGAGGGAATGGAAATAACTCGGACCATTTCCCATTGCCTCCCTCTATCCACTCTCCCCCCACTAGCAGTCTCTTTACAGGCCCGTGGACAGTACTTAAGCACACTTCCCTTAATGATGCACAGTGTTTTACACTGCTCTGAGCACAGGCAGAGTGCGCATTTAAGGCATCTCATACACCCTGGACAGAGCAGCCTTAATATAGCTGTGCTACTGCTACTTCATCAGGCATTACCAGGGCCCTCCACTAACAGGACTGCTTTGAACAGGATGGAGGTCAAATTGGTCTTCTGCTGGGGATTTAAAATACAAAACACCCCTCAATATGGCCAGGACACACTGGCTAAGAATTACTAGTCATTGTACTCCATTTTGTCCGATGTAACCGGTCATCTCTTTTTATTTAGGTTTTCTCCTTTCAGTCATTTGTGCCATTATTTCTTGTTCCCCATCTTCCTCCTCTCTGTTTATCCTTTCCCTCTTCCTCTCCTAGCCCTTTGTGACTTACAGCATGTTGTCTTAACTGTCACAGTGTGGCTGTCTGGGCTTTTACATTTACATTTGCATGTCAGTTGTTGCCTACATCTGCAGGCCATCCTGCCAGGACTGAGCAATCTCTCATGTGGGTGGCTGCCCCGGGAACAGATGTTTTTGATGCCACTTGTAGGGGGGAAAAGCTTTGAAAGTGACTCCATAAAGGAGATGCCAGCTGCATGACAAACCAGGGCCGCCTCTTTCTCAGGAATTCTGACAGAGCCATTCCTCTCTGAGCTCTGGAAACGAGGCCTGTGGAGAATAAGAAGAGTTTTTCACTTAATCAGGCTGTTCCCTTTGGAGGACTTCATTAATTACAGGAGGAAATAGCTGCACTGGAACATATGCACCAGATGGTCATGGGCTTCACTTGTTGTTGTTGTTGTTGTTGTTGTTATTTTGGTACCTAGATCCTGCGCAGTGTTCTGAATGCACTTCTGTTTTCCATTTTTATTGGCTATCACACTCTCACTAGCCACACCTACAGAATGTCTACAGATCAATACATTTGTGACTACATCTGTTGCCACTGCTTGTTTATTTGTAGTGTTGCTTTCTACTTTTTCTACCAGGCTTTGTGCTGGCATCCTACACAGTCATCTGAGAGCACTGGCAACTTTGCCCATACTGCTGTTAACAATATGGTTTCCAGCGTCAACTTTCCTTTGCTTCCTGACTGGCTGCTCCCTCTGCACACATCCGTAGAGCAGCACCCCTGATCTGGCATCTAGTGCACTCTCCCTTGCCAAACTTCCAATGAAAAGCAGCTCTCTGGCCAGTGATTATTATTCACGTGCTAATTTTAGTCCCAGCAATCGTCAGAAACCCTTATTATGTGCCCTATGGATGAAGCACGTCATCTGTGCTGTGCACAAAGTGTGCTGAGCCGGAACTACTGGTGTCTGCCAACTTTTGCCAAAGTATAGTTTGTAGGCTGTGGTGGTGAATGCTGGTACTCTACTTCAGGGGTTTTCTTACAGGTACTAATCATACGTTTATAGGTGATGAGAGAGTATGTGTAAAACTGCAAAATATAAACAAGACTTGGATAAGCACTTAATTACTGAAAATGTCCTCAGTGTGCCAGTGGTGATGTTGTAGTGTTAAAAAATTAATCCATTAGTTTGCTCTGCAGTGCGATTACACATCAAAAATTGAGTTTACTTTATCTGGCGTGAGCAGAGATAAAGTTGTTTTGCGCTGTTTTTAAAAGTCTGACTCCCAATCCTATGGGCTTGTGATCCCTTGAAATGATGCAAAATCCACTATACACTATCCACACCAGTGAAATCTGGTTATGGATAGTGACCAGGGAGTAGTTTCCTCTTTTTATTTGAATATATTTTTATAGGCTCAAATATGTAAAATGATCCAGGAATTTGAAACAAAACAGCAAAGATTAGCAGCACAAGTGTTTTTATTGCCACCCTGGGGTGGGCCCTGATCCCAGGATTGGGAACGACTACAGAGATCATCTTGGTTCACCTTATTTATAGACTATTGATTTTGTCCAAACGTTTTATTGTATTTTTTTGTGTTGCTTGAGGCTGTGTCTGTGTCTGTCCCTGTTCAGCAGATCACCACTCCTCTCTGTGCTGCTCTCTGCTCCTCTCCTTTCCATCCCTCAACTTTCTGTCTTTGTGCGGAAGGGAGGTCTGCTGTCACTCAGTGCTGTCATATGCAGAAAAAGTTGCCTAGCAACAACACAGAGGGATGCGAAGCCACTGTTTACTCTCCACCCCCTCACCTCATGTGCCCACTACCCCCTTCTCTCTCTCTTTCTGTCTCTCTCTCTTGTCCTCTGTCGTAGAGATGGAGTGGCATTGGATTATGGTGGAGGCAGCTCAGCCTCCTGCTCTCTGCTGAATTCAGACATCAGATATAGAACAAACTGAGAGGAGGAGAGGAGGTGGAGAGAGGGAAGACGAGGGGGGCGGGCAGGGTAGGAGTGACATTCGGAGAAGCTCTGTCTGCCTGTTGCCTGCCAGCTGCTATTCCTCCGTTCCTTTCTGCATGAGGAGCAGGCCATTTCCCCCTGAACAGTTCCTCTCCCACTCTGCATAACTAAGGAGAAACTTGTCTTACCACAGCATGCCGTTATCAGCAGGACTAAAAATACCGGACAACAAATGCACCACATGCCTGGCTATCATCACACCCTCATGAAACAGAGCTCAATCTAAGCGGATACAGGTGCCTTTCGTTCTCTGTGCATTATTAAATGTCCCCTGGTGGAAGTAATCAGGCAAAAGTCCTTGTTTCTTTGCACATTATGCTGTTTTACCTTGTTTAGAACTATAATTATGAAACAGACCTCAATGGCTTCCACATTACCAAGCAGAGTTTGGCTGTCTTTTCAGGTTGGCCGTGGAATGAATAGAGAAAGGCCTCAATTACAGACATAATAAGAGTGTTTGATTTATCACCAGGCTGGAATCTCCTGGACAATATTTAGTGTACATGTGTTGTGATCAGACTGAACAGACTTTGCACAAGTAAGGGATTACACTGAGTTTTTCACAGTTTGCCCTATTGTTCATCTTACCCAGTATGATGACAAATGGGAAAAACTCATCTTCCAGATGTCTCCAGTAGAAAGTTATGCCCAATGCCAATGCTTTAAAAGAATAGTTGGACATTTTGGGAATTGCATCAGTTACTTTCTTGCAAAAAGACAGATGAAAAGATTGATTGCAGCCAGCAGCCTGGCTAGCTTAGCTTTGCATAAAAACCTGGGAACAGTCAGTCTGGCTCACTAATTAACATGTTATATTTCTGTTGTTTAATCCATACAAAATCAGAAGTGTAAAAATGACAAGCTGTGGTATTACAGGTGATTATGTGCTGCACTATTTTTTTAAGTGTCATGAAGAACAACAATCTTTTGTCACAAAAAACTTCATTCTCTCCAGTTTTATCTTGAGTTTGACCAAAATCTACAAAAGTTAGTCTGTTTCTTTTCGTTTTCATTTGAAAATAAGCTGTGAAAGATGTTTTTTAGTGTTTGTGTATGTAGGTCGTTTTGCATGTGTATCCGTTTGTGTAATGACTACCCTTGGTATGTAAATTACCCATCAGACCCGGTCGTCCATGTGCAAATGAGCAGTGTTTGTGGGACTGTGTGTTCCTCCACAGGCCCTGCTGCACATGTGTGTAGGCTGATGAATAGTTTGTCTGTTTGCTGGGACGCAGTGACAAGAACTCTTAAGTGTTACCTCCTGGGGCTTCCCACTCTTCAAATAAAACTCTTTGCTTCCCCTCAACTCGAATCAAAGCCAAGAACCTGCCTGCAGAGGCTACATCAAAGACGACTGTGGCACAAAGACCTGTACTTGCTGCTGTTCATTCAGCTTGATTAAAGTCTCATTTCCTGCCATTAACATGCTACCTACCTCCAGCCAGAAACAGACAGAGCAAAGCAGTCATCAGGAAGTGGTTAGACTGACACCGTTTCAGTGTTTTTCTAATTAAGCTCCCTGAAACTCAATTATGTTGCACTATACAAGAAGAGAGATATATCATCAAAACTCAATTACTGCGCTGAGTTGTTCTTTATTTAGCCTTTATGTGTCCAAGGAAGGGTAGGGGTGACTTCTCAGAAATAACTGGCTTCATGCATGCATACATACATGCACACATTCATACCTAGTTATTGCAAAGCACAAGTGCAGCTTTCTGAAGTAGGGCCATTGAGCAGCTCCTCTGCTTTAGCTGCAAGAGGTTTCTCAGTGGTTGTTCAGAAGGATTTAATTGGTCTCTGCACCCACATTTCACCTCCTGGTTCACAGATTTCAATCATAAACCCTTTCCAGTCCCTAGTGTGCTTCACTGACTCCATGGTAGAGGCCATGACACACTAAGCTCACCTCAAACAACCAACATCAACAAACAGCAACTGATCAAACACATAATGATGGCTGACGTTGCCCAATGTTGCCTGACGCCTTCTGTTAAGAGTGGAATTTGAACACCGCAGCTTATGGCCAGCTGACCTGTGCTTGCGTAAAGAGGAAGTCCCTACTGCTAAGCCTGTCTGCGTATTCCAAGAAAAGAACACTTATTGTTTGCGCGCAGACCGTACACAACTGTTAGCATCAAGCCTGCAGTCAGCTGTAGTCTTTGACGCATCGCCCCTCATCCTCTGATAAAAAGCTGCACTTGAACGCGCTGCAGTCAGTCTTTGTCAGTGCTAGTTCTTTGGCTGTGTGTGTGTGTGTGTGTGTGTGTGTAGACCCTTAAACCCACAGCTGTTGGCAGTGAGGCACTGGAGAGTAGCGCCCTTCAGAGATGAACTCCTTTTTTTTTTTTCCACACACATTTTTCTTCCTGGCTCTTAGGACCATCACAGCTTCTCCCCTCCCTACAATCCCTCCTGTCTGCTCTGGCCTGCGCTGAAGGTAAAAAATATCCAGGATCAGCATATGGCAGGTGACCAGAAGGATCAGTTTTGAAAGAAGGGCAATCCTCCCTCCGCTTGTGTCTCTCTCCCCTTATCTTAGTGTGTTTAAGGTGGTCATGGTTGCTGGCCCTGTTTGTCAGACTGACCTTTGTGCCAGGCAGTAGTTCAGAGTACAGGGAGCGGGTAAGTGGATTCCTCCATCTCCCGTCGCTCTGAATGTCAGCCATTGCACGAAACTTGGAAGGTCACCGGCTTGACCTGGGCATCTTCTCCCAGGAACAATAGCATTTCCCCCTCTTTTTTTTCCCCTCATCCTTCCTGTCAGCCCGAGAAGTTCTGAATGTCATGGTCCACCCCTCCTCCCTACAACCACCAACACCCAGCAGTCTTTCTTCCCCCGCCCAACAGCCACCTACTTTCCTTTACATATGCTAATGCCTCGGTCTCATCCATTCTGTTGGTGGCTTTGTCATGGGGGGGAGGGAGAGGGCTGCGAGCATTAAGGGGCAGCTGTATGCATTTCCCTAAATTGACTCCCCGATGGCTGCCAGCCTCGTCCTTATTTTACTCTCGCCTTCTTTTTCTCCTATCTTTCTCCATTTCCTCCCCAAACTAGTTATCGGATAAAGGGGCAGGGGCAGAGAGAGTTGTTGTTTATTTTTTCAGGGCTTTCTGCTGTGAAGTGTGGCGGCTTTCTCTCAACAAGTGGCTGATGGATTTAATGCACTTGGATAGCATTTCCACAGTGAGCTCATTACCACAGTGGCTCACGGGGCTTTGTGTCCTCTGCTCTTAGGATTTATGGTTTCAATGAAACAGGACTCTCTTAATCAGGTAAGCTTGGCAACTGTCGATATCTAATGTTGCAAGCATCATAGGGAAAAATACAGAGGCTACATAACATATATTGACCTATGTTTTACTTGTATTGCTGTGCAAAATAAGCATCCTATAAAGCAAGGAAAGACTTGTTTTTAGACAATGGTATGTTTGAGCGGTCTAGCCTGTGGTGTGCATCAGAGGAGGAATTTGAGTGTGTGTTTCTGGCAGATGCAGCACAGAAAGTTCTTGCGAGGTGAATAAATGAGTGATTCATCTGTGTGTCTGTGCTCACTCCTGCTCCCCCCCTACAGTTATGTTCCTCATCGCATCCTCCAGTTGACTAAACTTCATTCTGTGTCAGCTCTGGAGCTTCCAGCTGCTGCCCAGACATCCAAATTGTGTCTCTTACACCAGATTTCTGTCAGCGACGCGAGTGTGAAAAACAAACTTTGAAAAGAAAACGAGCACAACCGAAGTGAGTAAGTGGTGGGAGAGATGCTCCGTGGCATTGAAACACTTTGAGGTCATCCTGCGGGTCAATGTGTCTAAATGCTGCTCCCTGAATGAGGTGTGTGTGAATGTGTTTGTGTATTGGTGTGGCGGTTCTCAATCTTAACAGCGTCGCACAGCTTACCTTCTTCCCTCCTCTGCTTCACCGTGTCTCAGTGATAATGTGGCAATGTGGACTCTGGCTGACCTCAGCAGAGGAGCAGAAGCATTGGATGTTCTCAGAGCTTTCGATCTGAACTCCTCACAACTCTTTTAACAGCTTCCCCCTTTGCGAGATGAGAGCGCTCTTCTCACCATTTCTCTCCTCCTCCTCCTCCTCCTCCTTGTTTTCTTCGTCTCTCTCTCTTCTTTCCCTGAGAGAGTGCACTCCGCTGACAGGCTGTCATTGGTGTGGAGGTAGCAGGGAAAGCAGCAGGCTGCTGGGAAGCAGCAGAGGGGGGTGTGTGCTGATGGAAATAGGTGGTGGTTTATGCTGGAGGCCTGCTGGGCCGCATCAACCCTGCACGTCCCTCTCTGTCTCACTATTGCGGTGAAGGCCGGTGTGGCTAGTCCAAGTTCGGTGGGACAGATGGTCCCTTTTGGAGAAGGGCCACAGCACAGTGCTCTCTGTTGGTGGGGCTCCACTGGAGCAGCCAAGAACAAACACGGTCTCCTTCTGTTGGGAACATACATGAACTTCAGTCTGTGCGACCTGAATAGGCTCCGGGAGTCACATCTAAAACTATGCATGTGTGTCTTGGGTGTAATGCGAATGCTGGTTATTACATAATGTTAACTGACATGTAACTAAGTGCTTCGTGCTAGCAGTGGTACTCACACTTCTAATAACAGTATTCCATTAGTCATTTTAGTCAGTATTCATTCATTTTGTATCAGAACAGAGACTCTCTACATTACCCTCAGCCAAGTTTACACCATTGCTTATATCTTTGAACCTAGTACATTGTGGGTCTCTGTTTACCGCAGTGCTTGTTCTTAATTCTCATGTGTATAAACAGGGACGATCTGTTGTCCTGTCTATTTTAATTCTCAGATCACCCTGAAACAACTAAAGGACAATGGCAGTGTGCTGCCTGGCAGGCGCTGGGCACGTAGCCAGCTGGCAGGGCAACAGGGCAGGAGACTCCCATTTTCAGTGGAGCCAGGAGGAGGCCTGCCTCTCTCCCGCACTACCTACAGCCAGCGCTGCCATTATTGTGCTGTTTTTTTTTTAATGTGAGACCCAGTCCAATTCAAGAACAGGGGCTCTTTTCTTTTCAAAGTGTTAACTTAGCCACGTAGCTCAGCTCTGTGCGTTGTCGACGTGATTATTTGAAGCCCCTGTCTGTGCTGCGACTGTGGTTGAGCTCGCTCACCTGACAGATTGCTGTTAGTAATTATGTTAATCTTGGCATGTAAAGGTCGTCATTCCAGAGCTGCAGTGGTAAATTTAGTTTATCAACGGCTGTCATCTTAATGCATTATCTGACAGTGGAATTTAGAAACAGGAGAACAAGGTGTATTTCATGTTTGCTCGGGAAAGGACTTGGTGAATGAAGCATCAGCCTGGGTGCAACCAAGCGATGAGAGTCGGGTGTCTTTAAGAACATCTGTTGTGGATATTTACTGAGCATATAGCATGTCAAAACACAACTGGGTAAGGAAGCATAAATGTTGCGTTTGAAGCCTTTACATATGTAGCTTCAAAATGATGCTGTGGGGCTTCACAATGCAATCAATTACTTTTTGAAAGATGCAATTGATGTTTCCAGAGAAAGAGATGAAAGATATGCACACATAATAAGATTTACTTTGACTCTCCCGTCTTCAGGCTCCCTGGCTTCTATACACATTTAAACCACTCTCTTTTGGCAGACCCCTTTTCTTTGTCTGTAAAGGAGCATATGGTAGATATTATAAGATTTGAATGTGTGCAGGAAATGAAAAGAATTTTTACCATTTGCAGTTTTTGTTGGGTAAATACTTACTGTTCCCTGAACCAAGTGAAATGGAGGCAGATCATGGATGACCCTGGTGCCTCAGACGTTCCAGATGGAGCTACGGCTACGGCACGAAGCAAGCCAAACTCGGGAGTGCGCTGGTGGAGGGAAAGAGGCTTGCGTTCATGTGAGCAGGCTCCCTGATAAGACGGGGGCTAGAAATAACAACCAGTCCAAACCAACAAAGTCCATGGCAAAGCAAACGGCTATCTTTTGTTTAATTTTACACGTGCGAGCACAACTGTTGACAGATGAGGTGTGGCGAGATCACTGCTGGAGGGCAGTGACCTCGGGTAAGCTCTGTAACCGCAGAGGCAGATATCAGACAGTGCAGCTCATAACACGGCTATATATCTGCAGCCCCATTGTGTTCCAGCTGTTGTCTGTTTCATATCTGTGGAAGGCTGCTCAATTTTGCAAGGCTGTCATGGATGGTATTGAAGTCTTATTCTGGTATGAAGCAACTTCCTTTTTACAGAGATTACCCGTCTGCTCTGCTCAGTCCAGAGGTGAAACAGCTGAAAGGATTTTTTCTTGAGTTTTATACAGATCAAAATGCAGACAAAGTATGAAGTCTCTTTTGAAGTAGTGCTCTTGCCAGAGGTTAGACTCCTCGAGACACTGTGGTGTTTGATAGAGGCTCTGTTTCTCTGTAAGCCTGCACGCCTGGGACACTGACTGGGCATTCGCGAATGTGGGCATTTCCCAGAGCACATTGTGCCGGCCAGACGGTGAGGGTATATGTTTACTCTGCGCTGTCTGACCTCCTTTTTTTTTTTTTTTATCTCTTCTACTGATCGTTCTTCTGCTGTTGGGTCAGCTTGGGACGAGATTTAAACAAAAGGCCCCTCTGATTGTCTCTCGCTACTGCTACTTTTTTTTTTTTGTATTCTCTCGGTCTCCTGTGTTGCCATCATGCCCATCGTCTTGTTGGTATCAGTTCACCCTGTGTGTGATTGTTGGCAGTGCCAGGTAAATTGGATTTCATTTCAGAATGGTCAGTGGTAATAACTTTACTCCCTCGTGATTTTACTGGGAGATTTTAGCTTGAAGGGACGGAGTACACAGATGCGGATTGTCAAAGTCTCGTTCAAAGCACCTCTAAGTGGTTAATAGTGTTATGTGATCAGTTCCACATTTTAGGTGTCAGCTCTGGGGTGTATGTTTCTTGTTAATCTTTTGTTTATATTATTTCCAAACAAGGTAAATGGGCTAAATGTGACACCATGATGAATAACGTGTTAGTGACTTGTAATCCATCTTATGAATCTATAAAGAACACACAAGGATCGACTAAGACAGTTGTTTTGTTTTTTTTTATTTTTTTAACTGAAAACTAGTAGAAAGCAGCTTGTCCTTGAATGCAGCCTTCCATTTGCTTAGATTAGACATGGTACTGGTAATGCACTGCCGTTTGCATTCACAGTAACTTATGAAACACTTCTATGTGTAATTATTGAATTAAACAACGTTAAGTTTACTTACTTTGAGTGTTTATTGCTTTATAAATGTTGCCTTTTGAACAGAATAAATGGGGGATTCTTAATGAGGCGGGTCACTCGTGTTGGCACATCATAAAAGCGGCTGGCAGACATTCCCCCGCTCATTTGTAGCCCTCTTCTGTTGTTCAGAAAGAGTAATCTCTTCATTCAGCATCCTTCTTTGGCTAAGGGAACAAACCTACTACCTCCATGTCTGCTTTTTGTTGTTGTTGTTAAGCAGTACCAGGACCGGTTGTAAATCATCTTGCCCCTCCTGCAACATGAGCTGTAACTTTAAGCTGCAGCTGGAGCTTGTGCATCTATTCATTTCATCTCCCACTGTCAGGATTTCTGGCTTTCTGTGTCTCTGCAACTTGCAAATTCCACCATCCTGCGGGGAGGGATAGACCTCCAGTCACACCCAGAGCTGTATTCAGCAGCCTTTGAGGACATGCCAGATTTGGTGTCCAATTGAGTAAAGTAGAGCTTATAACGATAGAAAGAGAGGGTGGGATACAGGGGCAGCAGTGGGCAAAGTGTGGATTTGACTGTCTGTTTGGTAACTGACAGTCCCTATATCCCTGCTAATGGATGATGCTGTCAAATTGCCACCCATCATTGGTGAAGTATTATTTTTAATTCTGTAGCTTATTACTTACGCAACCCCACTTAACCTAAATAAATCTTTGCATCTGTGGTTGTTAAATTTTCATCCATGTGAGTATTTAAAGGATGACTGCATGTGTTTTTATGTTAGTTTCCACACACCGGGCTCGATAAGGCAGGAACTCATTTCATTGGTTTCCTTACCTCCCACAGAGGGTGTGACCCTCCATTCACACTGGCCATTAAAATCTCAGCATTACTCCCTGCAGGCAATATTGGCACATTGGGGTGTTCGGTCGGCGGTCTGACCACAATAAGAGAGGGTGGAGTTAGATGATTGGGTTCTTACCGGCTCAGATATAGTGAGTTATCGCTGTGTACAGGAAGGGGTTGGTGTGGCCATTAATGGCAGGGCTTTAGCATCAGTGCTAATTTGAGTGTCAGCTGGTGGGAGATTCCTCCCTGTTGTGAGGTTGAATGGTGGGAGCAGCAGATGAAAGGAAGAAGTTGAATGGTGCATTTGGTTTTCTTTGGTCCATACTTTCATAGCCACACTCTCACACACACACACACAGAGTCTCACACACAGTGTCCTTTCTGGTTGTGGAGGCACTTGGGGAAGATGGTATGCCTGTTTTCCCAGGCCCCAGTAATGAACTCCCAAGGATAACATCACCCAACTAATTGGCTCTGTGGTTTAATTGCACAAATCTCTTTGAGCAAGGTTTGGCAAAACTCCCGTTCTTTTTTTCCTCTCGCTTTCACTTCTCCTCTTAACCTCACATTCTCCTTTTGCTTTAACCCAGTTAAGGTAAAGAATCGCTCTAGTGAAGCAGAAACACAAGTGTTTTCATCAGATTGGAGATGCCCGTGTCTGGTTTCAGTCAAACACCCCTCCATGCACCTCCTTCTCTGACTGCAAGTGTGATGAATTTAATATCTATCCTGCCCAAAACCATCGCGTACACCCCTCCCATTCCCACCACAAGGTTGGAACAGCTGTTTACAATAGAGGATTGAAAACGGAGCTCCCACGTTGTTTTAAATCAACTCCTCGGAGGGCGAAACACTAACACAGTGTGCAGTGCAAATTTGATCGTATTTGAGTGTGATGTGACATGGAATGTGATTCATTGTTTTTATTGTGAGTTTATTGAGGAATCAAATGGCGGGCAGTGAAGCATAAGCAACATGCCTTCAGGTTTGTTTGCTTTCCGCTTGGATTTTTTCCTTCCTCTGTGTTAATGATGAACACAGTGTGACACATCCAAATGTCTGACTGGCTGCAGCCCATCAACATAAAACAGTGGAAGGCAGGTAACAAGGAACTAAAATAAATGCAGTGATTGAGAATGCACTGAGAAGGACTTGTAAATTTGCTTCACATAGCAATGCTGCCTGACTCATTATGTGATGAAGTCCATGAGCTAGAAAATTGGTGTAATCATCTTGGCCTCTAACCTCCATTGCACCCTAATTTGGCTGCGGGAGGAGAGGATGACTGCATCACGGGTTGGCCTCAGCTCTGGAGGTCGAGGCGTCTTGGGGACGAGACCAGCTACTACTTCCTGCTTGCCGAGAACAGAGGAGCATTAATATGGCTCAATTACACCAGGCTTTATTAAAGATAATTGTCCAAAATCACAGGTCTGTGTTCACCCCAGGGCTCACAGTGGGCCCCCAGCTTGGTAGGGGCTAAACAAACATACTTGACTTTGATCTGATGTGCAGTGGGTGGGACTCTGTGGAAGATGCCATATTTTAGAGGAATTTGAAAATTCAAGCAACCGAACAGCATTTTCTTATACGTACAAGCTTTACCAGTGAACTGAATAAAATGAAAACACACAGCTGTGTCATTATGTTGTGTAATCATGCAGAATGTTTTTACTGACAGAAAGGTGCACCTAAATTGTGCCTGTGAAGGCCAAACATATGCAAATCTTGATATTTTGCTCCCATAATTGTGACTTCTAGGTGACTTTTTTTGCAATTTTTACACACAATTTATTAAACCTTTGCAACCCCAACTCCTCTAGTTTATGCTGCTCAAAATATTTTGAAAGGTAACCTTAAGGCTAAGTTTGGCTTTTCAGAGAATCACTGCTACCTGAAATTGGCTTATTGCAAACGAATCAGGCATACAGAGGATTTGACATCCGTCTCAAGAATATTTTTTAAAGAGCTTATGGCATGGCCCTGGCTTTTGAGCAATGCTGTATGTGCCTAATTTCCCAAAGTACTGTCAGCTCTGAGAGGAGTAATCTTAATGATGTTGTGCACAAAATATGCGTGCAACTGGCATCTAATAGAGCTTCAGTGCTAATTTTATGCAGTGTTGTTTTGTAGAACATCCTTGCATTGTGACTTAATTTCCATAAATCCCTTTTTTTTAAAAAATATATTTATCTTCTCATTCTTTGCGCAAGTAGCTTGGGAGCTATGTATTTCTCAATATGACATACTGCCCAGTGAGATCAATCCTAATTGGACTAATTCGGAGAAGTGCAAGAGAGCTACAACCAAAACCCGACAAAAGGAACAGTCCGCAGCTTTTACACTGACAGTTGTGTAGGAGTCGAACAAGTGACTAATGAGAAGTTAGTCTGTCTAGTGTGTCTGTCAGAGTTGGCTGACATCACACAACATGTCCTGCTCTGGTGAAATGGCCTATCAGTGATAGTAGATGATTAATCTCAGGATGGTGGACAGAACATGCCCACTTTTCTGACAGCGTATTAATATCTGCCCAGGCCTTTAATCAGGCCACAATGTCAGGATTATTTTAAGACCTGGCAGAACTGCTGGGCCTCTCCTCTCTGGATGAACCAAGATGAAAGACAGACTGTCCAACATCGGAGACAGAAAATGAGTTCATTACTGTAATTAGGCCTCTCTTTCTCTCCCATGTCTCCTTCTCCGTCCCTTCCCCCTGCTCACCAGGCCTTGTGTCTTAAACACCCATAATGGCGATGCATTACTCCAGTAATAAAGGGCTGCTAGCAAAGCAGACCGCCCACCCTCCATCTGCTGCCTCCCGTGTACACACAGCCACAAAGCAAAGGACAGAAAACAGCCTCCTTTAGGTCACTCACAAGATAGATTCTGCTGACCAAGTAGCCTGTGGCACTCTCTATTGGCCGGGGCTGTAGGGGTGGGGGTGGATGTGGAGCGAGACATGGTACAACTGTGTTCATTAATCACTGTCGTGGGGAAAGTAGCTAATAGAAGGCAGGAAAGGGAAACACAGACCACCATGTACGCTGGTTTATCCTGTCCTGTCCTGAACGTAAAATAAAGGTCAGCTCACCCTTTCCTGACCCCGCGTATCAGCACAAACAGGGAGAGGCTGAACAGTGTGAACATAAACATTTTTTTTTTTTTTTTTTTTTTTTATGAATTGATTCCCAGTGGAAAGAAGGTCAGAGGCAAAGGATGCTATATAACATAGTCAGAAATTAAAATTAAATTTTAAATATGCGCTAATTTAAGAGAGGGCATATGTGCACTGATTGTGTCTTTGACTTTTCTTTTTGTTGCTAGATTTATATCTTGATGGGTTTTTTTGTTCTGTTTTTTTTTACCTGATGACATAATGCTGTTTTCTCCTGACAGTTGATTGTTTTTTTTTTTGTTTTGTTTTTTTTTGGTTCTGTCTGTGTTGACAGCCTCACACCCCTCAATCAATCTTTTTTAGCTGCTCGACACAGACTACTGTGAAAAGTCATTCATGCTGTTTTGTTGTCATGCATTGAGATTACAGTATGACACTTCCTTTGTTCTCCCTGTTCCCAGTCATCCGTTAAAGTCTCTCTTGGAGTGTCACCATTGATAAAGCTGTTTGCACAGGTGGCACATTTTGCTATCACTTGCTCTAATTGTGAGTGTGAAAAAAACTGTGTTCAGTCAATGCCTGATATTTGGGTGTCGGTCACCAGACGGCAATAGTCCTCTCCCTGTCATGTCTGGGAAAGAGGCCTGAGATAGATTTTGGTTGACTAGAGAAACCTAAAATAAATGTCCAGAGTAGAGGACATGCATAAGGTCATTTCCAACCATTTTCCCAAAGATTCTTTGTTTGTTTTGGCAACAACATATTTCATGTGGTGTCTTGGGGTGATGGATAGTTAGTGTCTGAAGCATTAGATTCAGCAAAGGTCACTTCTTTCCTCTCTTTTTCCTCTTTTGTGAAATTATGAATTAAGATTCACAGATATTCCACAGATAAAATTAGCCTTCTAAAAGTATTCTCACATTCCAGGAAATAAGACTACAATGGGAGAATTGACATTTATTTTTTATTTAACCCAAATCTTCAGCCTTTTCAGACACAGATGTTGCCTGTAGTGAAAATGAGTGACATTGTTCAATGCACTGCAGTCCGTCAGCAGATATTCCATTATTCATCATTCACCGACTGTAATGGACAAATATTTCCCAGAACGATCCTCTTTGCTACATTATGCATTCACATGACACAACACAATATCTTGCTGTCCTCTCTAAGCTTTGTGTTAAATACAGTGGCGCCACAGCTCCTTCCTTGTGAATGAAGCTGTGTTCGCAAGCAGACCAGGATTGTGGATAGTTTGGCGGTAAATCTTGCTGAGAGGTTATCCTTATGAATGTATTCCTACACATTTGGGTCATGCATGCATTAACCTGTTTTTGGCCCAGTCAGAAGCTCATACTTTATTCTTACGTTGTTTCCGACTCTTCCCGGGTGTATTTGGTCTAGTCTGTCTTCTAGCTGATCTTGATGTGGCCCACATTTTCATCCTAAAATAGTTTACCCTCCTCCGTAACAGTAAATGGCGGAGAAATGTAAACAGTTGTCTGGAAGCAGAGAAGATCATATTAAAGGTCAGCAGACAGAGCTGAAGCAAAGCTTGGGACGTCAGGCCCAACTTCATCTGTCATGTTCCTTAAAAGAGAGCAGCTTTAACTTTGCTTATCATCTTCACTGAAACAAAAAAAGTAAACTTAGAGATTCAGTGCTCTGTGATGTGGAGGGTTTACTTGATAACTCATGGGGTTTTCACATGATTGCAATACCCAGAGAAATGAAGCACACCACCAGCCCCAAAGAACAAGAAAAAAGCATCTAGGTCAATGTAGGAAGGCTTGCTGTCTCTACTGCAGCATGGCATGGCCTGATCTTCCATGCAGAAGCCGGTGTACGAGTCATCTCAGCTCACCTCAGTCATTTAACCCCACTGGACCTACAACACACCTAATAGCATGGGATGAGATCGATGGAGTTGCTCACTCCCCCTATGCATTTTGCTTTCGACGCTAGTATACAGTACAGTCTTTGTTTGTGAGCGTGTTTGTTATGTTGTCCATGTCAAATTGCTTTCCACAGTTAAATGTGGCTATATGACTAACCTAGCGCCTATTGAACAAAAGCCTTCACATAGACAGGGACTTAACTTATGGACAAAAATGGAAACCATGTGAGTTTGCAGAGTGTGTGTGTGTGTGTGTGTGTGTGACATCTGAAATACCCAAGAGAGAGGAAAGCTGCTTTCAAGGACAAGCCAACCAATGTTTTCACTCTCCTTCTCTCTGTCCTCGAATGTTCAGGTTAATGAGAAAAACTGCAGATATCAGCCTTTTGTCTGTTTATTATTTCCCCAGTTGAACAAAACTGAACAAGGGGAGCGGGTGAACTTGCAAACTTTCTCCTCTGAATTACTGTAGTAGACTAGCACATACCACCTTGTATTTCAGTGCATTTGGGCTAATATTACATGTCTGTTTTTTAGACCAACTAGATCAGATAAAAAGGCAAAATGGCATTGAATATGCAAAACTATCCCCCTTGTATAATTTGCAAACTTGATGATGCTGCGAGCGGTTGGATCAGATATTGGTACATGCGAACATTTAGCTGAACATCTGCCTCTTGTTGCTGTAATTTGCTTCACCACCATCTGTTAGGCATTGGCTGGAAGCACCAACAAAGATATACATCTATCTTGTTATAAACCCATAATGGCACCAGCTCCTCTCAAATACACTAATTAGCTATATTCGATGAAATGCTCTACATAGTTCCAAAACTAATACAGGCCTGCATACCCCTTGGTGGGAGTTTCTAACGAGATAACAGGGTACAGACAATTTAGGTCAGCATCATGATCATTTTTATAGCTGAACTGAATGTGCCGTGTTTTGGGGTCATTTTGAGGAATACAAACAGCTTTCCCCTTTGTTTTCCATGAAAATGTTTTAGTTACAGTTTTGAAACTGAATTGCTGTGTGCTAATGTTTTCTTCTGTGTTTTTCTTTCTGTACCATAGATTCAACGCTTCCAGCTGTCATTCGGCATTGGTGGCACGCTGTGAGAAAAGACACTCCACTCCGCTGTGCCTCAGCGCTCCTCAGACACTTGTCCTTGACATCCAAACGCTGCGTGTCGATCATCGTGCCAGCCGCCTTCTGTGAGTTATGACGACGGCTGCTTCATTGACTCAGGAAAGAGGCTCCTCCTCCACTCACCAGTGAGCAAATCACATGATGTAATGAAGAAGGGTCCTGAAAGTCTGCTCTTCAAGGAGTCTGCCTGCAGGATATGAGTATTTTGAGCCCTGTGACGGATAACAAATCAAAACTTGTGGGAATTGTGGGAGGCCCAGAAGAATACTCTAGAGTCATGCAGTCAGAGGAGCTGTTCGGCAGGAAACTCAAAGCCCTGAATGGTAGCATTCCACCCTCCAACATGCAGGGAAAGTCTGAAGGCGCAGGCAAAACAAATGGTACTCCAGCCATGCCTAAAATGGGCGTCAGGGCCAGGGTGACAGAATGGCCACCAAGGAAAGATGGATGGGACGGACGGCCTTCACCAAACTATCAGAGCGTGATACCGGTATTTCAGAATGGCCAGCAGGAACATGCTGTGGAAATACTGGAGCAAGGCGAAGCAGTCTGTCTGGAAGTAGACTACTCTGACTGAGTGACCTCCTCAGTACGCACTGAGTGACCTCCTCAGCCACTCACCACTCAAGGGTCTTCATCCTATCCGTCAACGCAGCAACAGCGATGTCACCATTAGTGACATTGACTCTGAAGACATAATGGACCAGAACGCTGTCAATCCAAACACTGGGGCCTCACTGCACCGTGAATATGGCACAGCACATCCTCCATTGACCGTCAAGGCCTGAGTGGAGATGGCTTCTTTACCATGCTGGACACACTCGGGGCTACAGAGTGGACACACTGGACCATCGTAGCATACCGCCTCTGGGGTTTCCCCGAGTTGTTGCGCTGTGACGCCTCGCTCTCCCCCAGCCTGCAGACGGCTGCCCAGATTGCCAGGGGTGAGATAGTCCACATTCCAGGCTATGACTACATAGACAACTCTCTCATCTACAGCCGGGAGCGGGAGAAGTCCTTCATGAGGCGTCTTAAATCAGAATCATCTGAGACGTCTCTGTTCAGGAAGCTGCGGACCATAAAGAGCGAGAGTGATGCCTTACGGCTGTCAATAGAGGATGATCGGCGACCACTCAGCTTTCAAAAATGCTTTGCGCACTATGATGTCCAGAGTGTTCTTTTCAACATCAGCGAGGCGGTGGCAAGCAGAGCTAACCTGAGTCAGAGGAAGAACACCACCACTGGGGCATCAGCTGCCTCGGCTGGAGTAGGGCCCGGAGCAGTCGGAGTGTCCGGAGGTGGAGCTGTGGCTGGACCTGGAGCAGGGACAGATGGAGGAGCAGCAGGATGTAGCAGTGGAAATGCCCCGATGTTTGAGTCTCCACTAGGCAGCAGGGAGGACTTGAACCCCAAGGAGAACTTGGATGCCGATGAGGGGGACGGAAAGAGCAACAGCTTAGTGCTGAGCTGTCCACACTTTCGCAATGAGATCGGTGGTGAGGGCGAGAGGAGGATCTCCCTTTCCAGAGCCAACAGTGCCAACTACAGTGGTGTGTCTGAGAGCTGCTCCTTTGAATCATCTTTAAGTTCCCACTGCACCAATGCAGGAGTCTCTGTGCTGGAGGTGCCTCGAGAAAACCAGCCTATCCACAGGGAGAAGGTCAAACGCTACATCATTGAGCACATCGACCTTGGAGCATACTACTACCACAAGTACTTCTATGGGAGAGGTAAGAAATGCTCACGATGAATGTTGAGAGATTAAACAGCAAAGATACAGAGGGATTAAGGGGCCTCAATACTGAGGATTATTTAACTTTCTAGGCCTAATCCATTTCCTTGAAACAAGACTGTGCACAATGCCTGTGTGAGTTCCCAAATGGAACAGCCTCCACGCATTGGGTCAGATATCTTGACGGCCCAGTTATTTTTGTAGGACCAGATGAAATAAGGGCCAGAACAATAGCAGGCTTGTGTTGGGTGCGAGGGTGTGTGTTTCACTTCCTCGGGAGAGGAGCGGTCATGTCCTCCCTGTGATATTGCCATGAACCCTGCAGAGCTGCTGTGATTAGTCATGTGAGAAGAGAGAGGTGAGCGAGAGGGTGTGTTGCAGCTGTTCCCCGTCGGGGCCGCAGGGGTGTGAGGACCCCTCCTATGAAACTTTAGGGTCAGCCAAACTATGCCAAGGTCCCAGGTCCCCTCATTAAAACACCTATGTTACTGACTCTGGAAATGCCATGCCGACCCCGACCCATCACCACATTATACATATCTGTTTTTCCCACTGTCTGTGTTCGCTGCTCTCAGCAGATTGAATTACCCATTCTTAAGCCTCTCCAGAAAACAGCTGCTTCACCTTTCACACTGAGAGATGCCTGACCATCTTCAAAAAGATACTCTGTATGAAAATATTTCTCAATCGAGGCTCAACATCTCCAGTCAAGGCTAAAGAGGCCATTACAGGTTTGCTCTAAGTATAGTATCTGTGAATGTACCATTGAGCTTACTCACAAAATAATTTACTGTGAAACGCCATTGGTGTTGTTGTATTATGTATTTAACCTCTTTCTGTGGCAACACATGTATAATTGAAATGCGTTGCGATGCTGTCAGTCTCGTTGTTGTAGCTCTTACAGAAGATGCCCATTTCACAGTATGTAGATGTGGCCCTTGCCCTTTTTTCATAAGGTGTTTTATCAGAGAGACAAGTCTGTCGTCACCTGCTTCACCACAGAAACACACATTTAAAACAGGTGCACACTCATGCACACACTCACACCAACATGTCACCACTTTAGGGGCAAGCTTTTATCAACCTGGGCTGAAGATTGATCCTATTGATTGCCTAAAGCCCTCCTTCTCTTGGCAACAGGAGTGTTTCTCCCCAGGCTCCCCTAATGGACACAATGTTTCATCCACACCCACAGGCTAAGCCTCTACACTACACGCTACACAAAGATGGTGGTGACATAGCGTATATGGTTGAAATACATTGAGATATACTATTAATAGTAAACTGGAGATTCTCAATGAGTGAGCTACCAAAGAGTGGTCTATAAGTGGTGTGTGGAGGAGGGATAGAAAGTCTGTTTTTAAGAGATCCTCTTGAGACACATTAAACAATACACAGAATAACATTTTCTGTCCTGTGTAAGATTTGCACATTGTTCTCCCTCATTCAAAAATCCAGAATCAATGAATATGCAGATGTGTTGAACACAAGATTACTCACTACTTCACTGAAAAGTTCACTTGTTATCCCACTCTAGTCATAAATCATGTGATCAAACATCCAAGTGAATTAATAATTTTTGTGGCACATTAAGTCAGTATACCTAAGTTAAGTAAAAAAAACAATTCATTAATTTTATTTTAATTCAAAAGTTACCTCATTCCTTCATCAGCAGAGTGTTTTTCCTTAACATCTGTCATGATGAGAGAGAGCAACAGAAAGTGCTTTGGTGTGGGCGAGTGAGAGAGAGCAAGTGCGCACATACACTATTGACAGAGAGAGAGAGAGAAAGTGTGAAACTAAAACTGAAGTTTATTAGATGTCATGTAAAATAACACTCAGCACCCAATGAGAAATTTGCGCATATTCACAATTTATCTGTCACAGCTTCAGTGATCTATATCAGCAACAGATGGAGGGTGCCTCTTTTATTCCGTTTCATCCGGTCTCTTTTGGGTGGTACTTGTCAGATCACATCTTTGCGCCCCAGTAGCCAACGCTGCATGGATCTGTAGTCAGCTGACTGACCATTGAGAATCTCTTACGTAAACTATGCCTTACATGGAGATATGTGACCTGATATAAAGTTTTAGAGCCACAAATGTAAAAAATAAGGACATGTGCTGCAGGGCATTTTAAATGGGCATTTGTGTATGTATAAGTATGAAGTGACAGAACATGACAATCAAAGTAATCCATTTTGCCATCTTTGGCAAATTGTCAACATCAAGTGATGGGTACCAATGACAGTAAGAGAAATATAAAAAAGCCTTCCTCTGCATTCGACACTGCCTCCCTCACTGTGCAGTTGGTACTCTAATGCCTAGTGGCTTCGTGGGCTTGTACAGCCCTCCTACCACGATTTGACCTTATGCCTCATAGAGCCCACTGTCTCTGACAAGCCATGCATTCATCAGACAGTTAACCCCACATTGCCTACATACAGTAAATTTATTATTCATGCTGATGTGCGCTTTGCCCCGATGCTAATGCCACAGTGACAAGAATCTGCATCTTTCTAGTGCATGCTCAGCAAAGCAAGGATGCAATGTCTAAACTTCTGCAGAAATCTCTTTGCGAATGTCAGTGTCAGAGTCCCGGCTGAGGTTTTTCTTTTGTTGTCTGCTGAATCCAGGTCTTTCTCTACAGCTTTAGCCTGGATTAGGCAATGTTTGCTCAAGGCACCGCTTATTGTGTGTAAAGCTCTGCTCCTGTCTATGTCCATGACACATACGCACACACATGCACACACACATGCACGCACACACACACACACACACACACACACACACACACACACACACAGTCATGCTCTGACCTTTATTAGACTAATGCGAAATATGCTTTACAGTGAAACCATACAGAATTTGAGTGTCTAATTTAGGCAATTGTAATTAATTTCAAAATGACCACTTTTATATCACCATGGAACTTTTCATTGTACCCCACAGTACAAAAGTGTTGGAAACAATTAACAACATGCTGGCAACTTTGCTATTCTTGAAGCCTTAATAGAAATGAGGCTAAAATGTTCAACCTCTTAGGGGCACAATTATAATCAGTAAAGTTAATGACAATCTTCCCATTAGATTATTTTAAATTTATTGCACTTGTTTAAGATCCTGACAAAAGAGAGAAACTCATTGAGTATCCACAAATTAAAGTATGCAAGGAAATTTATTAGGAATCTGCCCATTAGTTTGTAATTTTTGTGTAAACTGGAGACGTGAGATGGTTACCAAAACATATGGTGATTTTTTTTTTTTTCGGAGTGCCGTGAATATCCCCAGAAAACTTTTTGAGGGTATTTTAGATGACTTGACATAAATAATAGTGGACAAGGGGAAGATGTATGTAGTCTGGTGTGTAAACCTTAATATAATGTGTTTGTGACTGAATTGTTGAACCGATGGATGTACGGACTATCTGAAAATCCTCATTTCTGAATATATAAATGTCTTTTTTTGGTTTTGACCACCATCTCATATAAATAAGTCCATAAGTTGGTTTGTTGGTCCCTAAACTGTCAAAAAACTGCCCTGTTTTATGCTCCACTAAAGGACACAAATACTCCGAGCCTGGCCAGAGAGGACATCCTGGTGGCCTTGTGGTTTAGGGCACATACCATGTAACCACTTTGTCCTGGGTTTAAATGTAGCCAGGAAACTTTGCCTTGTCTATCTCTCCCTATATTCTTCCACCCTGCACAGCCAGTTACGGAATGAAAGCAATATGCCCTGAAAGCAAAAGCAAGAATGAGCAAGAGTGCTGTATCCCTTATTTTTAGGATCGTTTATAAAGCCTAGGTTTGTGGCTTGTTTCTCTGTCCAGTGGATGAGGCCAGCAACACCGGTACAAGAAGCCTCAAAAATTCCCTCTTGTCTCTGGTAGTTCTGCAGTTTCACAGTATTCATTTGTGCGTGTGGTGAGATCACAAATTCATCACTTAAGTGAATCTATAAGATTATTATGATTATTTCACCAGATTCTGTAATGATACGTAATAATACAGTGCTTTTAGATGTGTTATACATGCACATATACGTATCGTAACAAGCGTGATGCTGTGTGAAGTATCTGGGTCAGTGATGAGTCAGAGTGGGTCAAGCTTTCCAGGGCTGTAATTATATTTATTTATTTACTTTTTAATTCCTAGCACTGTCACTACAAGCCAGGTTCTAATCCAAAGTGAATCAGTTTCAAATCTCCACTGGACCCTTGCTGCTTTCTGTAATCAGTGTTCCGACTTGCCCAAGGCCAATCCAAAAAGTATATTTTCATGAATTAAAAAAAAAAAGACTTAACGATATAAATTCATATTCCGTGAAAAGCAAAAGCAGTCATTTGATGAAGTTTATAGATTATTTTCCTGAAAATCTCTGCAGTAAAAACAGTTTTTGATTTTTAAAAAAATAAGAGTCAGTGCAGTTGATGTCATCTCAGAGCACTTAATGTGATTCTTAATGTGTGTTTAATTCAGATTTTTCTTGCTCATCCTCCAGAACATCAAAACTATTTTGGGGTAGATGACAATCTGGGACCTGTGGCAGTCAGCGTCCGCAGGGAGAAGCTGGACGATGGGAAGGAGAAAGATGGAATGCAGTACAACTATCGAGTCACCTTCAGAACCAGTCAGGTAAATAACATAAATACAATACAGATAAATACACGGATGAGCTTTCTTTTTCATTTTCTCTGCTCTGCGTTTTGACTGAAATTAGTGTAGAACTATTACAGATGCAGAGCAGGAGAAACCTGCATGATTTGTAACTCTACTAAAGAACTGACTACAAGCCAGAACATGGTTTTAAAGGATATTTCTCAGATTTTTCACATTTTGCATTAGGCAGGACACGTTAAGGTCATATAGCTCGGGGCTCATTCAAGCAGTTCAAGAGTGCAGAGATGCCTCAGTGCCCTGAAAACAAGAGGGGGCTTCTCATGGCTCTCTGTTCCTAAATCTGCTACTAGCACCCCAATGTGTCCAGTGATTCTGCCAGTTGTGACTCAGTTGGTCAGTCATGCAAACACTGATGCAGTCTACCAGAGTCGGTGCGATCACCCCGGCTCGCTCACACACTTGCGCACGCGCACCTACTCACAACATGATTAATCCACAAACTGAGATGCACTGTCTCCTGGTCCCCAGTGGTACAGAAACCTCTCCTTGATTGATGGTGGGTGGTCTCATCCGCTGAATAATTCAGGTGAAACAGATGTGGGAAATGTCACTGATATCCTGTGCCATTCTTGGTTTAAAGCACCACTCCCACGATAAAACAATGTAACTGGGTCATGGTAGCCCGGCAAGTAGCACGCAGAAAATGTTTTAACTCCCCAACCACTGGAGCGTCTATTTGCATGTGCTCCTATCATTTAGCTTCAGCGCTCTCTGCCTCTTTGCCCCACTCTCACTCTGCCTTCCTCGCTGAGTCTATTAAGTAATCTGCTTTTCAGAAAGCCTCTCTGTCGGACAGCCATTGACTGCTGACATTCACATCCAAAGGCAGTGCAGATGGAAATGGGATTTATGGGCGTTAATGTGTCCGTAATGTTCCAAACAACAACAGAGGGTTAGTGAGTGGGTGTTTTAAAGCGGTTTGGGTTAACGGTTACTGGCACATTAATGATCTTAATAGTAAAATACCACTTAACAGCTAGTGCTCAGTTAGCCCATCTTAATTATTTAGAACATGAGTTCCCGATGCCTTCCAGTGGAGCCGCTGCCCTAAATAATATGGTATAACATAAAGGGATATTATCACTGCAAAGCACACAGCTAGAGCATTAGCCTGGTTTTCACTTATAAAATAAAATGACTCAAGCAAAACGTGAACAATCCAAATGAATAAAATGATTGATTCACAGAGATATTACCAACATAGAAACAGCAAATGCACAGATCACATCGTACAAGGGGACATACAGTTGACTGAAGATTCACCATCTGTCTTTTCTGTCAGTTGACCACACTCCGCGGAGCCATCCTGGAGGACGCCATCCCATCCACTGCAAGACACGGGACAGCCCGCGGCCTACCACTGAAGGAGGTGCTCGAATACGTCATCCCAGAGCTTAATATCCAGTGTCTGAGGCTGGCCCTCAACTCCCCCAAGGTCCCAGAGCAGCTACTCAAGCTGGACGAGCAGGGGGTGAGTACATTGAGATGCCCTCAACGAGAGCGACCGCAGACGTCTGCTGATGATGATGATGATGATGATGATGATTAAGAAGCACTGGGGCAATCTGCAGTTAGGTGACTTGATCAGGGACATTTGTTGAAGGGTTGTTTTTTTTTCTTTTTGTATTTTTTAACCTTCATCTGTGCGACGCTAACTGGCCAGTAGCTGTAGCTTAATATTCAACAAGCAGATATGAGAGTGGTGTTAATCTTTTAACGCTTGGCAAATAAGTATTTTTCCTTAAATATCTATTCCTTTCCTGAAGGTAAAGCCACAGCCCATTTACTCTCCTCCTCAGTGACTTTCCATTTATTGTTTCTTTTTCGAGCCATCACTGACACAAATGAGTATTATGAATGATATTTTGTAACTGGAGAATGATGGACTGTAAGGATGTTATGATATAGATTTTGTTTTTTAAATTGATGTATATCTGTCTGTGTTTCTAACATTTGTGTCGAGGGAAACGGGAGGGATTATCTTCAAATAGCGGGCACCTTTGTCCCTATGTGGGTTGCTTATTATAGACGATCACAGGCTCCCGGGTCATAAGACTGCCAATATCACACTTAAATAGCATCAATATGAATCCCACTCTCTCTCTGTGGCTGGCATCGACTACTTTGACGCATATTTTCAGTTGATAGAACACCCAGACACAAGCTAAAGTAACTCACTTTTGATAACTTACTTATCTGAGAGCAGGTGATTTGGTATTCTGCCTGGATAGCGCTGGATGTCATCTTGCATTATCTCTGTGTGAATAAAATGGCCATTAGTGATATGGGCCTCTCTTATTCACAGGTGTCAGAGATGGATTCATTGTGTGATCTTAAGGCCTTTATTTTCTCATCTAATAAAACTGCAAGAAGGAAAGGAACATGGGTGGGATTATCTAGTGCCGTGTTGCTTATTTTACTATCAGAGAATAGGCTGCTTATTAGTGTAATTACATTCATTAGCATGAACCCATCCTTCCAATTGACAGGGGAAAGGCTCTTATAATAGAAAGTGTCAGCCGTGTCCCTCTTGTATATTAAGACTGTGTTCCACACATAAACAAGAGCAGTGTAGTGTCCTCTCTAAAGCAAGTTAAATGCACTTACGATGATGACAGACTTTGTGTATCCAATTATCTTAAAGTAACTTTGTAAGTAAGTGCTCTAGGAATTTCTTCCTGCAGGACCTCAAGGAGCTGATGTGAGAGTTTGTCCACCTGCCGTACAACTCCCCATGCTTTTGGTATGAGAGACTGTCTGCAGACACAGACTTTGATATAAGACAGAAACTGACACATAAGTGGAAAAAAAGTAATAAAGTAATCTAAGAAACTACTTTCAGAGGAGGAGAGCCCAGGCTAAGTGGGGCTTAAAGCTCTTCCAACTGGCACTCCTCCTCACAGACCTCAAACCAAACGCCCAGTGGAGGCCAGTTTTATATTTGGACACCAGTATTTTAGTACACTCCTGTTTTAATCATTAATGTCTTTGCTTTGCCGTGCAAATGTTTAATATGTCGACCACCCCGCAATCTTCTTTTTGACCAAGCTGGACCTTCACCGCCCCTCTAATGTGTTTATGAGAGGAAGCTAATATTGGACAGGAAGAACTGCAGCTCAGAAATAGAGTGGTCTGCCAGGCCTGTGTTTGTTTGTTTGAGTGCATAATTTTCTTCCACCGCATGTAGAAAGCTTTATCTGAGGATTTTTTTTGTGTGTGTGTGTGTGTGTGTCTGCTGAGGAGATGTTAGCCCTCTGTTTTTGTGTTGTAGCAAAAGTGTGCGTATGTGCATAAAAAATACCTCTTTTTGCTGCGAACAGAGAGCACGCCTGGTGAGTGAGAGTGTCCTAGAGCAAGACAGCTTTCACAATGTCCTCGTGATCAGTTCTGCAGAAAGAATAACCCTGAAAGCAGTGTTTGTAGACTGCTGTAAAGGCCCTGGCTGTAAGAAGAGAGCATAGCATATGTGAATGTATTTTGGATCACATTGTAGATCACAGTGGACTGACAGTGTGCAGATGGACTGGGAAAGGCATTAGGGGCAGATTTTGCAATGTGATTTTAGGTGGTAGAAATCACAAATGATTATTTTTTTCTAAGAAAGCCGTTGATGGGAAATGTGTATCTGCTGTTTCCATCGCGAGACTAAAATCTGGAAAACGACATGATTCTTGTTTAATAGAAACAGTTTATCGGCTTCATTAGTTTCAGAATTAAAAATGTCATTTTAAGCTTTAATGTATAATTCATGACGATAAAAGCAGGGATCTGAACAAGATAGTGGCCAGCCTGCAGGCAGAAAAGAAAATGTGTCCACACATAATGGTGTCTTGTGGTAGTCAAGACAACATCGAAGAGGTCAGACAAAGGCTGCTAATCTTTCCCTCCCAATAATGCAGAACAAATTACCTTCTTCCCAAACTGGAAAACCATTTTCACTGCAGTGCTCTGTATGATAATGTGAATAAAACATGAATGCATGATACCACCTAGTTGCCAACACTGCCAATCAAGTTTTTCTGCGGTCTTACAACAGTCAACAGGTAAAGGCTTTGCAGGACCATAAATCACTCCTGATGCCCACAGCGACAGCTCAGCTCTGAAGTATAATTCAGGCTTAAGTGAGTTTTGTTCCACAAGTTCAAGAGCCTAATCTACCACCTACTGAGGGTGTTATTGCAGCTCCAAAAAGTCACATTTTTCTTATGTAAATCAATCCCCTGTCACGATATTGAAATTTGAGAGTTAATTTGCTGAAATTACGTAGTGACCATAATTCCCTTCATTTGTCCCGAAATCTACTTTCCCTGTTCCCCTTTTTAGATATTGTTTCTGCAGAACTTGAGCGCTCCTGCTCCAGAACAGCAATAGATGTTTGTGTAATGGTGCATGATGATTGTAGCCAGGTTTTGGGATCCATGTTTTGGATTTTTGCCGCATCGGGACACTGCAGTGCAGACAGATGTCACAGTGATGTTGTGTTGTGTTGTGTTAGGACACCGCTGTATCCCTCAGGTGCGTCTCGGAGCTCTCCAAAGGGAATGTTGTCCTCATTTCTCTCTCCGCTCATTAAGTATCTTTCCATCTTTGCATTTTGTGGGGATTTTTCAGCACCCTCAATCTCTAAACAGACAGAGGAGGAGGAATATTTGGGGGGAAACATTTAAAAGCAGACCAAATTGCAGCTCAGTTTTTCAGCAAGTGGAATATTTTAGCTGATCACATGTTTGTTAAATAGAGTATAGCCCTTTTAATGGCTTCTCTACATTACCAGAAGCTTATGTCACCAATAAACACATCAAAGACAGTTACACAATGAGCTTGACCCCAGGTGAATTACTCATCTTTGTTATCTGTCCTGATGTGTTTGCACGTTTCACGCGGCACCAAATTTGCACCAGAGGGCAACGTGATTGTCCTTGCCATCGGCCAGTCTCTGTTAAGAGGAGCAGGAGGTTAAGTGAGCCCATATAATGCAGGATGAAAAAAAAAGAAGACCACATCATGCCATTTCCACTGGGCTTGATGGTATAATAGCTTTCCGTCACCGCAGGAGCTTCAGTGCAGAGACGACTGCCTGATAGAGGAAGGCATCATGGCAACTGTGTCAGCAGCACACCGGGAACTGATAACCTGTAACGGAAGAAAAAGACTATTCCAATTTGTTTCTGTATATATATCATTTATTCAGCTTTCACATTCCCAGAAACCTTTTTCGTCCTGCTGAATTGACACTTTCACCCCGGGTCAAGATCACGCTACCCTCAGCTGTGAATCTTGGGCAACAGGTGCCAAAGGCAGGAAGGTATTTTTTCATGTATTTTTCCCCCCTTTGACTCTCTTTCTTGGCCAGCATCATGGAGCTGTGAGCCATAAAAGATTCATGTCGGCAGAGAGGGCTCTCACTCGCACCGCGCAAGAAGAATAACTCTGGATGTTTTATTTCTTCTTGTCTTTCTGTGAGACAAGTTTCTATCAGGCCTGTCATTTCTGGATAATATTAATGTTCGCAGTGAAAACCTGCAAGATTTGGTTGGCTTGTCTCGGTCTATGAATACTCCTCTTTGTGAATAAGACATTTATCTTTATTGAGGCGCACTTTGTTGAACAATGACTGAATTAAGAGTATTATTAGTGGCTCTTAGGGGAGATCAATGTTGTTGCCATTCACTGTCTGTTGGTAATATTTCACTGCTACAGTGGGGACTTTACCAAACAAAAGTAGTGCTTAAGGAAGTCTTTTTTAGAAAGGATTAAAATACTATTGCTGGCAGCTTATAGAGTCTTCTGTCATAAACCAGAGCTATCCTGCTATATGTCTGTAATTCTCTCCTTCGTTGCTCCACGGCTGCTCTTAAGTAGCAGCTATTAGCTTGGCCTGATTTATGCCCTGTTCAGAGCTCCTGAGAGTTCACAGCCTGGCTCCACAAAAGGGGATTTCAGCTCTCCACTGGAAGGGTTATGAAGGCCTTCACATTAGCTGCGACATGATGGAAAGTGGGCACTCGCATGCTTTGAGTGCATAATGTACAGTACGAGTGTGTGATACATATCAGCGACAGGAAATGATACTCACTCGCTAAGTGTCTGTGTATGTTCGTCCTTTCAGCTAAGCTTCCAGCACAAGGTGGGAGTGCTTTACTGCAAGGCAGGCCAGAGCACAGAAGAAGAGATGTACAACAACGAAAGTGCTGGACCTGCGCTGGAGGAGTTCTTGGATCTGCTCGGCCAGAGGGTTCGCCTCAAAGGCTTCACCAAGTACAGAGCTCAGCTGGATAACAAGAGTAAGATAAAACACTCACCAAACGTTCACAAAGTGCAACCCTTCTAATCCTGCTGCGTGCAGATGCTCTGATTCCTAATGCTTTTTTTGGTGTTGTAATGTTTGTATATCTTGATTCTTAAAGTCTGTTCAATAACATCATCGGCTTATCAAATATATATATATATATATATATATAATAGTTTTGTAATGAGGCCTGAGATTTAGACTGCACTGTCTTTTTTTTTTTTTTTTTTCAGCGGACTCCACAGGCACGCACTCTCTCTATACCACCTATAAGGACTATGAGCTGATGTTTCACGTCTCCACCATGCTCCCCTACACACCCAACAATAGACAGCAGGTAAGTGAACCCCACACTTCACACTCTATCCCCCTCCAGAAGACCACTGTGTTTGATCCATGTGAGCTGGTGTCTAATGGTGGTCCCTAAGCAGCTTCCTTTTAGGATCTCTTCAATCCCAGCTCCTTCCAATCTTCCCCAGAGGCTCATTTTGCCACAGTAATGACCTATCAGTTGAAAGCATGCGCATTGCCATGGTAACGGTACCCCATAGTAGGATTTTAATCAATGCTTCCCCAGGGGCTAGACCTGATGTGGTATTAGATGGGCCTCTGTGTCTGTCTGCACTAACACATGGAATTAAGTGGATGCAGCGGTGGACTGGCGAGCAATGGCCCGATAAAGCCACGATTACAGAGGTTCACCGTCTTAGTCTCTGCACTGCTGCTATAGAAGTACTTTTTGAGCCCATAATAACACCCTACAGAGATATTAACAATGAAGATACTAAAGGAGATGGTAAGTGAATCATGGGCAGGATCGACAGTTAAACACTGCTGAGACCTAATCCATCATGTGAATCTAAAACGTCTGATTGGCAGGATATGGGATCTTTCTCTTTTCTTTTCTCCTCCGCCAATTGTGTTTCATGGAGTGGGGTAGTTTAATTTAATCCCTGGTGGTAATCTTACCACAGGCCCGAGCAGAGCTCACCCCACTCATCCCTTTGTCCTTTCCAATTCACCTCTGTACTCATTAATCCTGCTTGTTTCCTGCTTTTGCTGACCCTCACTGGTGACTTCATGCCAGGCAGAGATTGAGGTTAGCTATCTGCACAATCCAACAATACAAGCAGTCTAAATTAGGTTTTGGGCAGAGGGATATGCCTCCTTCACGCAAAAGAGCCTAAAATGCTGTCCTAAAATGTTCATGGAATACATCTCCCTCATTCAACAAAATTAAGGCGTTAGTAAGTAAATCCACAAACCTTGCTTAGAGCTCTATAAATGGTTTGGTGTTCTCTTTGTGATTTGTCACTTGACATTGAAATGCTTTAGGGATTTCCTTGACTTGTGCGCTCAAACGCTTTCAAAGCAGGGAGAATTAACCTGCACAAGTGGTGATCTCCTGAAGATTATACTTACTTAAGGGTTTGGTACAAAATGGCTTAGCTACGCCTTAAAGCAACACTGTGTGACTTTTGAAAGGAGAAACACCAGACTTCACGTGATGATGATGTTAGCTAATGTTGGAAAACTAGATATACATTTGCTGTGTAAAGGACTACAGATTCAGTTTGACTTCCTTTGTAACTCTACTTATTGTTAAGTTAAGTTTTATCATTTACCCATCTAATATAATTGTCACCCCTTGTTCAACAAAGCATAAATTTTGCTTTAAAACTTATGAGGCTTTGTTTTTCTTTTAAAGTTAAAGTTAAAGAATAATTGGTTATAGATATTTGTCTCTTGAACTGTCATACTATATTCACCCTTTATATGATGCCTTTCCCCCTTGTATTTGACCCCATTTCTCCCTCCTTTTACAGTTATTACGGAAGAGGCACATTGGCAATGATATCGTCACCATAGTATTCCAGGAGCCCGGGGCCCTTCCTTTTACTCCAAAACATATCCGCTCTCATTTCCAACATGTGTTTGTCATCGTCAAAGTCCACCACCCCTGTACTGATAACGTCTGCTACAGGTAAATAAATTAAGCATGCACCACCCCTGCAAGGCTCTCTCAAAGCTATTTCACTCTTTTCCATGTTAGAAAAGACAAACTAATATCCTCAAGACAATTTAGGGGAATGTGTTCATCTTTTGATGTGCTTTGCATAAATGCCTTCATGCCAAATGGCTCTACATGAACTTTTAAGAGCACTTAATTTGAAAGAATAATAATAATAGCCTGCTGAGTGCTTTCTGTGGTTTCTGTCATGCCTTCATAGTAATGTGCGGGAATCACAAGGCTCTTTTGATCTGTTCAGTGATGATACAGTTATTATCTTCAGAGACACCTTGAAATTATGACTTACGACTCTCTCCTCGAGTGTTTCTGAAGTCAAGACGACTCTTGTTAATAACATAGCATTTGTTGAACAGAGCAAGATTAGTCTGAGTTCCTCTCAGTCTCCCCACCAGAAATAATTTCCCTGAAAGCCCTATAATTTCAACACTCTTCAAATGGCTGCTCATTATACAGTTCAATAATGCTTCACTTCTTTTAGTTTCTCTTAACTGTCACCAGTACATTTGACTGATTGATTCCATCCCGTTTTCCAGCGTGGCTGTGTCCAGATCAAAAGACGTGCCTCCGTTCGGCCCCCCTATTCCCAAGTCTGTAACTTTCCCAAAGTCAGCTGTTTTCAGGGACTTCCTGCTCGCCAAGGTGATCAATGGAGAAAATGCTGCGCACAAGTCGGAGAAGTTCAGAGCCATGGCAACTCGTACGCGGCAGGAGTACCTAAAGGACCTGGCCGAGAACTTTGTTAGCACAGCTACCATTGACAATGCAGTTAAATTCAGCTTCATCACCCTTGGAGCCAAGAAGAAGGAGAAGGTGAAACCCAGGAAGGATGCACATCTGTTCAGTGTGGGAGCCATCACCTGGAGCGTCCGTGCCCGGGACTTCGGCCAGTCGGTGGACGTGGACTGCTTGCTCGGCATTTCCAATGAGTTCATTGTGCTCATCGAGGAAGAATCAAAAAATGTGGTCTTCAACTGCTCCTGTCGTGACGTCATTGGATGGACCTCAGGGATTATGAGCATTAAGATCTTCTATGAGCGCGGGGAGTGTATCATGCTGTCAGCCCATGACAACTGCGGAGAAGACATCAGGGAGATGGTGCAAAGATTAGAGGTAAGATCCTTAAAACGTAATAATCTCTGTAAATTTTGAGATCAATATATGCTGGATTAGACCATCAGACTAGCTGATCCTCTATGCCCATCTACTCAGTGTCAGTGTCAAATCATGCCATACAAAGAGGATGAACAAAAGACCTATAATCATTTGAAAATGTTGCATCTACCTCACAGTGGGAGTATTTCACTGTTTGCATTATCTGTGGCTATTTGAGGGTTTCTTAGTTTGGCATCCAGTTTATTTTGATGTATTGAGCATATTACAGTAAAAACAATTAAGTTGTCATAGCAGTGGTGTGTCAAAAACAGTTTTAATGGATTGGGTAAAGTGCAGCCCAGGCTGGAAAAAATACAGAAATGTGCACCAACAGATCAAAAGAAAAATCAAACTTAAGCCTCAACCATAGCCAAATATTGATGATACCTTTTCCTGTTCAGCCACAAGGCTGTTATTAACCATGTAAGCACAACAGAGGGACAGTTTCACAGTGACTGTGTATTTAGAAAATAATGTAGGCTGTATCTCTATAGTTGGTCTTATCTCTAAAATGGCCAAGAGCCAAACACTTTGGCTGGGTAGTACGTGAAACAGCCGTGTCACTACCTTGCAACCCTGTGTCTTCCTTTTTTGTGTCTAATTTGTGTGTGTTGTCTTAGGGCCAGTGCTGGATTTTGCAGGTCTGTAGCATGGCTGTAACAATCCTTTGCTATTGCAGCTTTGTTGACCTCTGAATAAATGCCTTTTTTAGCTTATGAAAAGTTTTTGGTAGTAGTTTTTGTCCCAGTGTGTAATAATGAAAAGCCCTTCTTAAAAGGAGTTCACCAATATATCCTGCCTAAAAAGTGACCTATAAGTAACTCCCATGAAACACGGAGTAGTCTGTCATCAGAACTGCCCAGTAAATCTATTATGACTGTGTTTCACACATCAGCTGCACGGCATATGAAGGAAATGGCTGCCTTTACTTTAAATGGTGCAGTGAGGCATTTTACTTCGGGATGGTTGTGGTCTGCCTGTGGTGAAACAATGCATTCTGCAAATATTGCTCTTGCCATTGTAGCTTTACTACTTACCACAGGCCTTCTTATTTTATTTTCATCATTATGTCAGCAGAACCGTTGCTTGTTTAACCTATATCTATCCTGTCAAATCTCATGTGTTGCAACCCTACTCTGAGCTTCCAGCATTTGATTTTCTTTCCTTGTGTTTCTCTCACTGCCTTTTCCCTCAACATTGCAAGAATGTGGCTCACAGAAGTAACCCAAATTTGTTTTTTCTTCCTCCCCCCCTCCTCTGTCTACCTGTTTGGCTTTGGTGGTAGGCGAGTGTCACTTAAATGTGAAACTGTAAAGTGAAATCAATCCAGTCCAGAGAGGATTACAGACCTCCTGTTGATAGCTTTCTTTGGCTTGTCACACAGAATCAGCAGACGTGTACAGTCAAACGTTTAGGTCACACAAGTACAGATGTCCTGCTCTTGATCAGGATTAAATGTTATAAAACATCATTTTCATAAAAAAAGCAACAAAAAAAAATACTAAGCCAGAGCCAGTCCCTGTGGCACACAGTTCATTTAATGGATTGAAAGATTAGTGATAATGTGATTATGGCCCATTCTTGAATTTGAGGATATCTGGGTGCAGGTACAGCAGGAGGAAGCTTAAACAGGACACCAACCCAGTTTTGAAGGGGAGGAGAGGAAACACAGACACATTTTTTTGGGTCTGACGGACTAAGAATAGAGGACACTTGGCCTCAGACTACTTCACTCCTATGGAGAGCTACCCACTTAGTCCAAGTTCTCATCCCCATTTTGTAGTTCTGCCATGGCCATCTGTACAACTCAGTGGTCCTGGTTATATTGTGTAATTTTTTTAGGTCAGGTGATCTAAGTGCCTTTTTAAGTTAAGAAGAAAAATGGGTCAGAACACCTGGTTCCTCAGCGTGGACACTGCCATTGGATGCCTTGTTTCTGCTCCTTGTGTTGCTGCATAGGCTTGCTTTTCCTATTGTTGTTTCCACCGTTTGTTTACTGAACCTCTGATCAGGCAACCCTTTGTTTCCTTTCAATAACATTGAGGTTGAATCCCCAAATCCAAACCTGAGCTGTGCATGACCTTATTTCTGCCTGCACACTCTCCTCTGCTTATCCGTTTTGGCAACCTCATCAACAGTTTCGAAATTTCCAACAGACTCTAGGCAGCATATCATTGGTTCAGGCAACAACAACATGGCAGGAACAATCCATTCACTGCTAAAAACAAGAACCTCAACCTTCTGAGGATTACGTTAGGTGGAGATAATTACACATTTTTTATTATCACCTTTGAATAGGAACTATTTTCAGAAGAGCTCAGAAATTAGAATGAGTTAAAGTAAATGTACCCATGTGCACAAAGACTTTGCATATCCCAGTCACCTCAAAACCCACAAGATCCTGAAGAAGAGGAATTTTCCATAATTTATCTTAAAAGGACACGGATGTCATTCAGTGTCTACTCAACTCATCATAAGAAAGGACAGAGCAGGATATATTAGCATTTATGATTAGCCAAAGGACCTCACTTCCTCATTCACTATGCTAATATCCTCGCGCACTTGCTGTCCTCTTACCCGCAGGATTTGCGAGGGATATTTCACAAGAAAAGCTCAAAGTATTAATAAGTAGGTGGCTATTTGTGTTCCAGCAGGCGCATTTTGGATATGAGCTGACCGTGCATACTTTGTCCCAAAGGTGTCTGTAATGTCCCAGAGGTTGACTCTGGATCATGTTTCATCGGGAGGATTTACAGACTGCCGGACCTGTGATGTAATGCGAACCAGAGTGAACAGATTGCCCGCTTTAACACACAGTGGAGCCCAGTGTGGGAGCACAACCAAAAGCTTTGTGATAGCGTCCTGCTCTCC
Source organism: Scortum barcoo (assembly GCA_023238725.1). Lineage (NCBI taxonomy): Eukaryota > Metazoa > Chordata > Actinopteri > Centrarchiformes > Terapontidae > Scortum > Scortum barcoo. The sequence continues at coordinate 7,502,578 of CM041544.1, forward strand.
AGGGTGTAGCTGAACTGGGTGGCCGCGTGTTCGGCTTTTATGAGACAAGCCATCTTGGCTCGGGTGCCATATATGCTGAGTGTTTTTTTGTTGTGTTGTTGTTGTTGTTGTTTCCTGAACAAAGTGCAGGCAGTCTCCCACATTATGTGTGTATTCCTTTATGTACTGTACGCATCAGCAGAGTTACGAATAAAAGCAAATGACCGTATCTGCTATAGATTTGAATGGTCAGAGGGTTAAATTAAGTAAAACTATGACAACAATAATTGCTTTAGAGCAGTTTTCTATATATTTTTGTGTATAGTTTACTACAGTTGCAACTGCATAAAACATCTTACAGTTCTCTAAATCCAAAAGTAGTTGTCAATTTATCAATAAATCAATTGATTGAAAATAAACTGACGATTTTAACCATATCATGTAATGAGGAATGATCTCATCCTTTACTGTACTGAAATGAGCAGAATAGTTGGTAATTTTTTGAAATGCAAAGTAAACAGAAAATCTTAGTTTAAATCTGTTGCTTGTTTGTCTGTGCTAAATCATCATTAAGGTCATTTTTCGCTGACATACATATAAAGTGATTAAGAGGGATCAGCAGATTAATTGATAATGGCAATAATAATTAATTTCAGTATAGTCGGTTTTAGAACTGAAACAAATGCTAACAATGTCTTGTTAGGACTACTCTCGCACCATTGAGCATAATTTTGCTCTATTACATTAGAGGCCACTGTCCTAGATTTGGATAGTAATTCCTATGAGAATCACAAGGATGCAGCCCAGTGGAAACAAGCGCTTCGGCTCATTGAAGTTTAGTGGGATGGCAGCGTTTTGTCTTGTCTGTGAAACATGCTACTACAGACAGTGTCATCAGTGACAAGGCTGCTTCTGACTGTCAGACCTCTCGCTGAGGATCAACGCCAGCTTGACTCTTTGACAACAGATTTGAGGCTGACACCGTTTGTTTCCTCAGGGCGTTGTTGCAGTTTTATGTCGCCAGTCGTTAGAGCCCATCATTAAGCTCTGCTTGGCAACACTTAAGTCAGCAGGACACACACGTCCACACTTCCATACTTCTTGTCACCGTCCTTATCAAAATAACTTTACAGGCCACAAATCCCTCCTAAGAGATAATGAGTGTCCTGTTAGATTCAGCCATTACAGATTTGGGCCATTTGGAGGAGAACCTGGGCACATTTATTTTCTGGATGGACTGCGTAAAGGGCCTTGATGAAGGCATTTAGAAAGCCATTATTTAGACCTAATGAATTTCTGACAAAGGGCAGTTTGATTCATGGTCCCTAATACCCAGACCAATGTCTTCTAACACCTTCCACAGGCCATTTACTTCCAGACTTTACCCCTAGAGAGCTTTTGGACTCCACAATCCCAGTTTCTTCTTTTGTCCTTGATGTTTTATGCAGAATGATTGTTTAGCTTTTGGGTCATCTCGCCAAAGTGCTCCCCTAGCTCTGTCCCTCTTTGAAAACGGAGTCTTCAAGACTGCATTTATCGCAAAACAGAGACTGTGATTTGAGGAGGAGGAGAGGCCTTTCCCCAGTTATTAACATTTCAAGTTTGCATCTCACGGTGAGGTCCATCATGGTTGTCCTGGGTCCCCTCTCACACAGCAGGGTAGGATTTCTGCCAGTGTGAGAATCTGGTGAAGTGTTGACAGGCCATAGTCTGAGTTAATGTGTCCCTGAAGCCAGCTGCCACTCTGAGGCAAATGGAGGCAGTCACCCACAACTGAACCACAACTAATCTGATGGGTGATTAAAGCTCATTGGAGGCAGCGTGAGTCTTTTTTTTTTTTTTTTTTTTTTTTTTAATCCAGTGTTTGTCACAAGAAAACTAAACTGTCAAAGGCGGCCCTACTGTGTACATGCATACATATATAAGCTCAGTCACTTTATGTCATCAAGGTGAAAATAGATGTGCTAGAGTCGCATGTTTTTCATCTCTGCTCCAGTGGTTGCTTGCTTTACTTAACACATGCTGCTGATGTAAGAGTGTTGCCTGAACTTCAGATGAACCTGGATTGCATTAAAAACAGAGACTTAGGGCAGAACACCGCTGAGCAAAGTGAACAACTTAATTGGCGTGCAAGTACGTGATTGGACATGAACCTGGTTGTCCAAGTGCCACCTGAGCAACTGGACAAACAGTGACTATCCAGCAAGTATCTATTGGTGAGGTCTTAAGCTTCTGTCTGAAGTCTCCAGAACTGCAAGAAGACGGGTGAGGAGATGGTTCTTTCACGCTGGATGAACAAAGCGTGTTCAGTCAGCTGCCAGTTGATGCAGATAATGTGTTGGTGTGTAAATGTTGTGCTTCAAAGTCCTTTTTAGAAGTTAACTCCATTTAATAGACTTAGTTCTATGGACAAGTCTGTGTCTGAAGGGCTAATTTGATCCCAGTTTCCCACAGAGCACCCGCAGAGCTACTGTAGTTAGTGTCCACAGAGACAGGAGTGTATTTGTGTGCAGTGAATGTGTGTTTTAGTTGTTTCTGTGCAGCTCTGATGCTAAATCAGTTAGCTCTGTGATGTACCCGCTTATTAACTTCCATTTTGAGAGGTTCTTTCAAATCAGCCAAACAAACACGCTCGTGGACTTCTACCTAAGGACAAGATATTTACTCTGCTTTAATAGTATTATTCATGTGTGTGTTCCTTGTGCAATAAAACCCACACACATCCATTTCAAAAGATGCAAATTGCTCACTGTCAACAGCTACTGTTGGAATATACTGTATTAGCTTAGAAAGCTCTTATTAGGAGATATTAAGATCACTCAGCTTCCAGTCTTTCTCCGTACATCTCATGCATGTTTCTTGTTTTCTCAGTGTGACTGCAAAGAATCTACAGCTCATTTCACGTGTTTGACTGTTTCTGTTTCCACAGTGTTTGTGAAGTCCTGTCAATCAAGACAAAAACTAATGTACTATTTTACTGACAAGCAACTTGATTTTTGATTGTGCTCCTAGATCACCACCAGAGGTTGCGAGACGTCGGAGATGACTTTGCGTCGGAATGGCCTCGGCCAGCTCGGTTTCCACGTCAACTTCGAGGGCATCGTGGCTGACGTGGAGCCCTTCGGCTTCGCATGGAAAGCAGGGCTGAGGAGGCAGGGCAGCCGGCTGGTGGAGATCTGCAAGGTGGCTGTCGCTACCCTCACCCACGAGCAAATGATCGACCTGCTGCGCACGTCCGTCAGCGTCAAAGTGGTCATAATACAGCCTCATGAAGACGGCGCCCCCCGAAGGTAACTCCTCACCTTTTGTTTTCTTATTTCCACTTGAAAGCTTTGTAACAACACTACAGACAAAACAGATGCTTACAAAACATATGCAGACTTCCTGCTGTCTTTGTATTTGGAGCTGTGGTTAGTGAGACAGAGAAGCAGGTGCTCCTCAAAAATGTATGAAGTCATAACAGAGGAGAAGTTTTCTCATTTTTCCTCGCAGCTGGGGTAAATTAGCTTGACATTTGCTCGCATGTTTGAGATGATTAGCATAAAGAAATGCTTACATACTGTTTTTGTCACACAAGGGTTGATGTAGGTCTCCGCTGATTTCTCTGGAGAGGAGACTTTCTTTGTATTGTTGTGGCTTTGTTGCAAGAGAAAGCTTCAGCAGTGCTGTAGAGTCACACAGACACGGACAGTCAGCAGTTCCCACTAATGATAATGAGAGGAGCATTTTGATTAATGGCTCAACTCTCACTGCCATTGTCTGACAGCTCTCATTTGCAGATTGCTTTTTTTCCCCAACCTCACCCCAATCTTCTATTTAGCAATTAGGATGGGAGTGTTAGGCTTTTTAGGGACACACACCCAATGGGAGACTCAGTCCCGTAATAAAATAGAGAGAAGCATATTTCAAACAATCTTTTGTGGTGGGAAAAGATGAAGGTCTGTGTAAAATGAATGCTTGTCCTGAAAGCACTTCTGCTTGTTTTGTCTGTGAGAGACAGACAGTCCTGTGAAATCACATCCATCACTCTCTCACATTCACTTTTTTTTTTTTTTTTTTTTTTACATCTTTGTTATTACGGTTGTGCTCCAGGCTGACAGGCTTGTGTACCAGCAAATGCCAGTCCCACTTTGTTGCAGATACTCACAACAGAATGACTTCACAGTGTGTAGAGAGTATATCTCCACTTAATCCCATGTTCTGTTTGTGATGTCGCAGGAAATGCTGATGTTATAAGATAGTAATCAAAATTGGAAATATCTGGATGACAGCAATTAGAAAATTTCAATATACATTTATTCTGTATGCATATCTGTTAACCACATTCAAAGGTGTTGATTGCAGAAAAATTTTGATAAATCACTGGTGGATGAGGGATTATAGATTAAATGTGTTTAAATTCATGACAGCCACACTACAATAAAAATTCTGTATGAACCCAATCAATAGCTGTGTGTATATGTGTGCCATTATGTCAGAGACTGCATAGTAGGCACGCGTCTTAACCTTGTTTCAGCTTTTGCGTTCTGGTCTGGCAACAAGAGGAGTAACATATTTACTCCCCCAGATGGTGGGCTAACATGCCTCGTCTGTGAATCCAACACAGCAGCCTCTCTGGCAGAACGGGTGTCTAATCCTCTTACCACGATCTGTGATGATACATGATGATACAATCATAATCACAGGGAAGCAGAAAGCAGACAAAACAAACATCTTCCAAAACTGGTTTTGTGTCGACAAACGCGGGTCCGGCTCCTTGGCGACGTTGTTACAGGGCACGGGGTTCTGTTAAGGAGGCTTTTGACATGGTGTTTGTGCAATGAATGACATCTGGCTTGGTTTCACTGACACCACTGAAGCCTGTGAAGGTTCTGTAGATGGCCAATGAAAGTTGTATGTCCATAACGGGCAGTATGATGCATAATGCACTGAGCTTGACCCGTATATGGCATTGCTAACAGATGCATGGACAGATTAGTAGACATTGCAGTGGAAGACTATACTGGTCAGAGCTGTCGAGCTGTACTGGGAGATCTCCCCGTCTTACTAAAGAAAACAGCTTCACAGCACCATCCCAAGGCTCCGTCTCGGGCCCTGTGAATTTTCTCCCAAGGCTCCAACAAATCAAGAGGTGAGAGGTCAGGTGAAGAATCTCGAGGGCCCTCAACTCTTTTCGCTGCTGCGTCTTTGAGTTGCTAAAGTGTTGCAGTCAACAATAAGTGCTCCAGTTTCTCCACTATTATCTCAAAGGAAAGGAATTCAGCAGGGGCCCAACGGCCCCAGTCAGTCCCCTGTGGCCAGAGAGATGGAGGTTAGTCTAACAACAATGGACAAGAGTCTCATGACCTCCACACAATATACCCTGGCTCCATACCGCTATCATGACAAAGAAAAATGTTTTCATGAGGACATTTTGGGGCTAGAATGAGTGTGTTTCCTCTTTACTGTTTTGAAATTGTCAGGCTGTCATTGGGGCTTCTTTATTTTGTGATTCATCCAGATTTAGTGAAGACTGATGGGGTCATCTACTTGCTAAGATTATGTTTAAATTCAATTATTTTAAAGAAAAAAGGAACATTCAGGCCACTGTATAGCAACAAACCTCCTAAAGCTGTTTGTGTGTTTATGCCCCAGACGGTTTTACCCCACTCAGCCTCAAGCCAATGGAGATATGGCTCTAATATTGGCCTTACCTAGTACTGTATTTATTTACATTGGAGGAAGGATGTGGTTTTAGCCCAGTGCAATACCAGAGGCTTTTCCATCATCACTCTGAAAAGCTTTAAACAAGTTCAACATGTTAGCCTTGGATCAAACTAATGAGAAAAAGATGGACAAGATTAGTTTGTTCAAACAGGAATGCAATGCACAGAACATGGCAGTGATTGTATGTTTTGGTATATGGTCATTAGAGATGGAAAAGTAAACAAAAGGATCAGTCCAATATGGACTAAAATGGATGATTACTACAAGACATACATGCAGCAACAAAAAGTCGTATTTTGGAGTATTTTTATGTTTTTATTATCACATAGTACAATTTTGGTTTTAATCACAAGGAGTTTAAAAATGGTGGCTTACCTAAATTTAAGTGGGTTCAACTTGCAACAGCTCCCTGCTGATAATGGGTATTGCCTATGACATTCAGATAGCCACTTGTGACCTTTCTTTTGAAGTGTCATCAGACTTGTCATCATGGATTTTCATCTGGACCGAAGTTAAGCCGGATTTCTCACTTCCCATGCCGACACCCTGTGAAAAAGAGCACAGCTAAATCAGAACTCAGAGAACTGCATCACAAATTGCTCGGCTTAATCCCCACACATTTTTCACTGGAGCCATTCTTTCCCTTAGATCAGCCTGCAAAGAAATCACTGAAAATGTTTGTTCTCTCTCTCTCTCTCTCTCTCTCTTTTGCAATCCTGTACACTTTTCAGCACACCTTACTTAATGAACCTCCTGACAATGGTCCGCAAAGGCCAAGGTGGAGGTCACAACCTCTGTGGCTCTTTGCTGTGACATGGACTCTGACTGTGGGAATGGATTAGCATGTCCCTTAGTTGCTGGCCATGTCATTAGAGTGACAGCTTTGTGAGGTCTATGGAATAGTTGTCACATCTATTGTAATTAAGAGCCAATGGCAGAAGGAGTTGATTGTTCACCTTCAACTTCCCTCAAACTGAGGTGAACTCTTGATTTTTAATTAAATAAGCAAATCTGTTACTTTAGTAATGTCAAGTTGTGGCACTTGTGCTGTCAAATTGTTCCTCCAGTAAGTCAGACATAGCTGTATTTCTAGTTGACTGGATGTTGCTTTTAAAGTTGTAGATGTTTTCCTTCTCTTCTCATTGTGGTATAATTTATAGCCCCTCATATATTAGTTGGAGTTGGAGTTCAGCAGAGGCCCTTGGTGGAATCAGGAGGAAGCAGACAGTGTTGTTCTCACCAGCTCCTGGCTTCCTCCTCCCCTCATGGCTGGCTGGATGTGTCCAGCGTCCTCTCCTCCACCACAGGCCTCCAGCTCTCAGACTTAACTGTTGACCAAACACCCGTTTCCTGCTGTTTCTCCGCGATTTATACACAGCGAGTCCGAGTCCCCCTATGCATTACAAACAAGAACACATTCCACATACATCAAGCCAAGATGATGGGGATTTCCACTTCCAACTAAGCTTGTAGGGGTGCTAGGGGTGAATATCAGGACAATAAGAGAAATGTAACTCGGCTCTTGGTCATTCTGGAAAAAAAGGCAGAGCAAGAGACACCGATGGAGACCTTTCCTGTTGACAAGCTGTTTGCTAGATTTAGTCCATTCAGAGACTAATGATGTGTGGCAACCTGGCATGTCCACACACACACACACACACACACGCACACAGAGTTAATCAAGGTAATGAGTGGGTTAGCAGCCCTCTTACAAAACCAATTGACTAACAGTCTGGAGGATTTAACACTCTTGTTAGCATCCTTTTCCTCTGACTTGAGCAAAAGGCGATTGAAAGATTTATGGACGGCTCTTCTGATCTTCTTTTGCTTTAATGCCACTCATTATTCTCACTGTCCTATATATCAGACCAGTGATGCATGCTATGCACATACGGTAAATAAATGATGTCAACTGTGGTGGATAAAGAGCAAACCATTGACGGTCCTCCATCATGGATGAGGCCAGCTCGCAGATGACATTGACCAGATGTGAGAGGCAGGAGGAGGAAGCGACAGATCTTCTAGTTAGATCTTGTAACACCCACAGCCCCAGTGGGAACCCGGCTGTAAACAGCCCAGCCACCCATGGCCCAGTTTGATGAAAAGGTCTCTGAGAGGGATTACTCGCCCCCTCCACCACAGCCTTTGTAATCAGCCAGCGCACTCTCCTCATGCTGCACTGTGTGTACATGTATGACCACAGCAAAGTATACACAGCTTTCCATCCCCCATTGGATTCTGGAAAATGGACTTTAGAGGGGGAGGGCAGTGTAATCATTAGGGTCATGCTTGAGATGCTTCTGGAGAGCTAGCAGAGCACCCAGGCTGTTTAACACCGACCCACCACCCTATAACCCCCCTGTCCTTCCAAACATACACACCAGGCCTCTGCCCAGCCCCAGAGATTAATGTTGCATGAAATAGCATCACAGGCCTTGTCCATCCTACAGATCCTCAGTGTTGTTAGCAGTAATGGGATGGAGATGGAGAGAGGAGAAGCCTCCTGTGTGGAGCCACTCAGGGGAGACCCATATCTGACTAAGTGGGAAGCTGAGATTTTCTCTATTAAAATGGGCAAAGTGTTTTCAACTGTTCTCTAGTGGTTCCACAAGCCTCTGTGTGCACATGCAAGCGTGTGTGTGTGTGTGTGTGTGTGTGTTCATTGTTGTCCATGTGCAGGCATGTGTGTGCCTGGGCTATATCTAGATGTCTGCCTCTGGCTAAATCTTTCTGACAGCATTAGTGTATTTTGGTGTAGTCATTGTAATACAAAGGATGAACGATCCCCCAGACACTGGGGGTCAGCTGTGTTGTACAGTGTAAAGTACCTGTCTCATAATGTAATAGCAAAATGTTATTAAAGGCTCAGTTTAAAGAGTGAAAAATGTTTTTTTAAATATGTCTTGATAATGTTACTAGCACTAATAATCATTATAACACTGTAATAGTGAGATTAGAGCTATTAAATTCTTCTTTTTGTATGATTCATGACATCATCAATAATATGATGAATCTTTTAGCTTTTTGTTTAGGTTCACCTCCACCACTCATCACCAGCAGAGACAAGTACCTTTTCTCAGAGAAAGCACTCAGACAAACCCACTGTACACCTGCTCAGCAGCGCCAAACGTGGCACTGACATAGTTAGCACCTCACTGGTGAACAAAGTGACAGTTAAGCAGCTAAATGCTGATGAATTAATACTGCTGGAAGAGGTTAGCTGAGATAATGAGTGCTATCATAAGGAGTTAAAGGCAATTAGGATGTTAATGTAGCCTTTTTTCATCATGGCCTCATTGCTGGCCTTTAACCTTTGTTTCCTTCCCCATCCCCCTTCCCTCCCAGGGGCTGCTCCGAGCTCTACCGCATACCCATGGTGGAGTACAAGGTCGACAGCGAGGGAACACCCTGTGAGTACAAGACACCCTTCCGGAGAAACACCACCTGGCATCGGGTGCCCACCGCTGCTGGAGCCCCTCTATCCCGAGGCTCACCCACGCAGGGCCCTGATCGCCTGCAGTGTCAGCAGATCCTCCAGCAGCACCAGGCAGCTATCCCACGAAGCACCTCCTTTGATAGAAAGTTGCCAGACGGGTCCAGGTAAACTTTTTTCCTTAATCTACTATCCTTTTTGTCTTGACATACTTATAAATTAGAGGACACCCAACAATTAATTTAGTTAAATCTGACGCCTTTAGCTCCCACTCCTCACCAGACAGGTTTAAAACTCATACTTGCAGTTCAGTTGGTGAGTTTGGAGAGTATTGTGCACTGCTTCATATGGATCCTCACACAATACAGGGACACTACAAGAGCTTAAAATAAGATTTTCGTTATTTGCCTATAAAAGATATTACTTTTAGGTCAGATAATGTTGTTTAAGTTCTTGCATTGTTAAATTTTTCTGAATGTAGTTTACAAAAAAAGGCTTTTGACCACTAGCAGACGTTCTCAACTTTCATCACATCTTGTTCAGCAGGAAGCCTTTACTACATAGAATTTGTACAATAAGAGTTGTAAGCAATACACAGATAGCAACTAAAGTGAAACAAACTAAAAGTATTGTATAAATGTTAAGTCACACCAACATCATTTAAAGGGGTGCAAAAAAAGCAAAACAAATTAACAAAATTATGCTTTTAAGAGATTTTTGGAAGTCAAGCTTTCAACTCAAGGTTTTTCATAAAGCTAGGCGGAACAAAGCCTACGATCAAACATCATGGTGCTCAAAGATCCAGTCCTTTTGAGGAGAAATCTTTGAACTCTCAGCCTGTCTCATTTAGAAAAAAGAGCCACAGTAACACTTTGAGGGGCTGTTATTGTGTTCAGTTATTTGCATACATATAAACGGAGCATTTTAGTCCAATGAATTCACTGCTTCGCTTTCATCTCCCTGTAGATGATAAGGCCACACTGAGACTTTGTTCCTGTCCTAGGCTGTGTCTCTTTTGGACATCTCCATTGAGCCATGTAAAGCAGTGATTTGTTCATTCTAATGAAACCCCTACAGTCATGATAACCTTTCCAGTGTGTCACACCGACCCCCCCTGGTGTTGCCTGGTCTGACTGTACTGGGATAATGGCCGCCTTCTCTGCCTAATCAGAGTCCCTGGCAGTGGGAGCACTCCATTCTCCCTCGCTCCTTTCTTTCTCTCTCAGTTTTCCTCCTACTTCGCCCTCCCTCCCTCTTCCTGCACCCTGCCGAGGAGGAGGTGATGGGGACACTGACACAGCTCAGCTCATCTCATCCAATTACTGCAGAAACAAAGAGAGTGCTCTTCCCCGGACCACGATATGTAGCACCCCAGAGGGAGTGGGAGTAGAGGAGGGGGGTGAAGGAGTCATAGACTGAAGAGAGCAAGAGGGAGGGAGCGAGGGAGCAGGTCAGTAGGGGAATATTATGCAGTCATATATTCTGATGTAGATAAATAAATTAGAATACAGATTTATTGATCATTTCTTCCTTTTTATCATTTAGCTTATACATGTAGCAGCTGCATATGTTTTTTTCACATAGGGAAGAAAAGAACATGTGTATAGTCTGCAGCAATGATTTCCAACAGGGTACTTGTACCCCAGGGGGTAATTCTGCAGCTGCCAGGGGGTACATGGAAAGATTTTAGAGTGTCTCAACTAATTTAAAAAAAAAAAGAAATTATGATTGGGTTTAAAAATGAAAATCCACATACCCAGTGAGCTGTAACACTTGAACACTGTGTGTTGCAACTGAGAGAGCATAAAACTATTTAGTAAACCATCTAGAGTTGATGCTGAAACATTGAAATAGTTAGTTATTTATGAACAGTTGAAATAGATTCCTGAAAGTAGCCTTATGACTGTAATAGACAACTAAAAGTATTGATTAATGGTTGGGATAGACTAATGGATGAACATCTGAAATAGTTAGCTAAAACTATATGGTCAAGATAGGTGGCTGTATTAATATTCTCATCAAAGTACTAGTCTGCATGCAAACTTTACCAAATTTAATTTAACGCTGACAGTTCAACTGTATTGAAAAATTATTATAACAGTATCCACGTTTGCATAATTAATAGTTTAATAACATCCAGTTTAAATTCAAATGGAATATGACAGGTGGTGTCTGATCAGACCGGGCTGTGGGTTGGGAGCCACCGCTCTATGGGACACATGTGAATTTTGATATCTTGGATAAAACATCATCCCATCCGCACATTTAGCTGAGTCCAGACTTGGCATTGTAAAATATGACACCTTCTCAGCCAACTGAGACCGACCACTAATCTCTGCAGCTTCGAATGTTATTGCAGCACAGAGAAAAAAATTACGTTCAATATCCTGCTCCCCCCTGAACTTCCCAAACTTTACATTATGTTGAGGGAGGAAGAGAAGCAGAACAAAAAGCAGCTGCTGCTGTTTCACATTAAAGTGCCTGGACCCGGCTGAGGAGACTAACACTTCAGCCGGGAAGGAAATGTAGCGATCCGGCCAAGACATTCAATGATGTGTGCTGCAACTGAGTTACTGACAGTTTAGTGAGTTTCCCATGGAGGTCCAGACAAAGGAAACCTGATGACAAAGCAGAAAGGGCTGATGCCAAGAATCTGTCACCGTCTAAATGGACATTTATATTGTGTTTTGGGAATTTAATAAATTGGGAAATTACATGGTTCTACTGGATTATTTTTGTAAAATGTGCCTGCATGTTTCTGATCTTTGTTCCTTTATGCTTGTAATGTGTTGTTGAGTGTATAGAAATTTTAAAAAAAGAAGGGAAAAAAAGCAAATCTGGAACATCAGCTTAATACAGACCCAATCCCAGACTCATGATGTTAACATATATAAAAGAAAAAAACAGAGAGAGATGAAAGGTGTAGAGAACGCAGCTCGGCCTGGCTGGAGACTTGATGTGAAAGCCATCCTGCCAGTGTTGTTGCAGTCTTATTCCGTCCGGTCATCTAACCCACTTTGGTGTTTTAGTCAAAAGGAAGGCCTCCAGGCAGCAGACATAACTTGAATCCAGTGTTTATTTTTCACTCTAGGCCGTACTCCGCAGGTTTCTTGTGACCAGGCGAAAATAAGCAAAGATACTTCTTATCTCAAGATCTCAAGTCAGGTCAGGGCTCACTGCAAGACAGTGAAATGCACTTTGGACAGAGGGAGCTAAGATAATGCTCAACCTAGGTAAATGACTAAACTTCCCTTAACAGCTCATGTGTGAAAGGATAGTTCAAGAGCAGAGTCAAGTTTGTGTTTAAAAGCAAAAATATCAAGCATCCTCTTCCATTCAGAAGCCACCTCTGACTTTCCTCTGCATACACACAGGGCTTCGCCATCTGGATTACTCACTCAGGATTATTACCATAACTAATCTCTCTTTCTGCTTGTCTTTGGAGAACGAGACATGTTCTCCCTCACTGACAGATCTCACATTTTCTTAGAGATTATCCACGGTGCTCACATGCAAGGCGCCGTTAACCGGAGCGACACCCTGTAATATAGTCATTAACACTGGACAGAGAGGGAAAGAGGCATTTCCAGTTTGTTGTGAAATTTCAGCCCCAAGAGAGTCAAAACTCCAGAGTTGAAATTATCAGCATTGCAATTACTTTACTGACAGTCAGTGTATTGTCAACATTTTTTATAATCAGCTAACCTTTCAAGGAAAAATGTGAAACGTTCCATCATAAATCTTTGTTTAATAACAATGTAAATTGAGATGTTCATGGTTTTTTACTGTTGGTTGACCAAAACAAGCTATTTGAAGATATCACTTTGGGCTCTCGGAAATTGTGCTTTTTCAATGATTATAAATTATTAAGCAATTAGTTGCAGCCCATAATTGAATATATTTGATATTCTCAAATACATCCCTTGTTTTGACCATCCATGAAAGTGTGTTTTAAACTTATCCTGTATCCTTTTTTCCTCTGTTTCTGCAGGACAATGCAGGATATGGAGAACCCCCAGGTCACCTCATGTAACAAGGGAGACCAGCATTACCGCAGCTCCCCCAGTAACCAGTCCTCTTCCAGCGATCCAGGGCCGTGTGGCAGCGGCACCTGGTCCCAGCAGCCTGGATATGACGGGTACCACAGCAGTGTTACTTCTCTTGGAATAGCCTCTAAGTAGTCCCTCCAGGAATATGCAGTTTTGCAGTAATGAATGCAGCTACAATCAGGCCCAGCACTATTTCTGAGAAGTTGCAATTTTGCAAAATGACAGCAATTTTTCCACATGAAATGACCAAATCATCAGTGCACTTTTGGCCAGTCATCCCTCATTTTTTTGCAGGAAGTGATTTAACAAAACAATAAAATTACATCTGCCATGGTCTAATACCACATCCAGAGCTTAAAAGAGAGAAGATGATGGAGGGTGATGAGTTTCGTGTATGAGATCTTTTTTCATTTAACATGCATTATTATAGTTTCCATTCAATCATCCTAAAGCCTTGGTTTCATGATTTCATTCAGGAGAACATACAGGCTGCCTCAAACTCAAATGGGCACTTTATGCCAAGTGCAGTATTTTTCGTTGTTATAACTTTGAGCACATCTTCCTTCTTCTGTTCAGAATATTTAAAAAGGACGAGCACTTAAGTATAATAGGAAGCGATTATAACGACTTCTTTCCTGTACTTCAGTATGTCCTGCTGTGACTGAAGTGCCACTTTACCAAACTACACTGTCATTTTGGAAAAATTGGAGAATTTTTTGGTTAGAAAAAAACAGTCACAAAAAAACTAAAATTCTGGATTGAGGAGGAGGAAAAGTCTTCATCTGACAGAGAACTTCTAGCTTCTGTCAATATGTTTAGAGTCACCATGCTTTTCTTTCTGTCATCAAAATGTTTGCACTACATATCAGTATAGATCTCTGTTCAACATTCAGTATTCTCATATAATGGTTTGCGGGGGTGCGTGGCTTTAGCCCGCGCAGGCATTACATCTGTCAGGCTGAGTCGTGTACATGAGCAGAATCCATCAGAGACCAATGTCTGTCTGTAAGTGCTTACAGACCATGACAAGAGGCTTAGCTCCATGCTGCTGCTTTTCTGTCAGAGGCCTCAAAAGTGCACTGAACTCTCAGGGATCACCGTGCCCTGTCAGAGCTGTCACGGCACAGAGCGACGCTTGCTTTGACTGGCCGATTGATCTCTAGTTAGACTCTTCGCAAGAGATCACGAGACGCCGCGGCCTCTGTTCATCTGTTGTAACCTTTATTGGCCCTTTAAGGTTTAATTAAGAGCTGCATTGAAAAATGTGCTGCTCTTTCCCTTTTGTCAAGAGCAAGCAAGTGCCTGGCATGCCGAGTCCATTGAAAGGAGGTCTCTTGTCAGCGCTGTCTGGCAGCTTCTTTATTCTATTATAAGCTCAAGTGAATCGACCTTAAATGATCTTGAGCTAATTGCTGTACATCTGTGGTGAATCCATCGAAGCTTTCTCTGACTAGAATACAGAACTCGCTCTATAGGCATAAAATGATTTTCAGCCCATTTTCCTCCTCTGTCTTTCTCCAGGTGTCCCTCCCCCATCCTCCACGAGCGGGCTGGGGACATCCAGGGGGGTGACGGAGAGATCCACAGGGAGAGGGAGCCCACCCTGGAGAGGACCAGGTCCGCAGGTGAGTCCGACGTTCTGTCATCCGAGCAGTCGTGATTCAGGTGCATGTAATGTCTAGAAATAGGATGCTTTTAAAAGCGCGTGATGCAGGGCTTTCATCGGTTGTGCTTCAGCTTTTTTCTTCTTGGTCCACAGAGGCCAAATGGCACATCCCCTCCACCAAGATCCTGAACCCTCTGAAGCAAAGAGAAGGAGGAAAAGACTCACCCAACAAGCTGTCCAGGGTAAATGCCTGACCTACTTCCATTACTGCCCACATGATGCTTAATAGAAGTGTTTAGGAAGTCATTGTTGTCTTGTTTTGAAGGACGCAATGTTTTAAAGCATTCAATGTGGCCTCTATGTGTAGAGTAAATGTCCCGCTCTGTAATGTCAGACCTGGTTAACCCGACAGTCAGGGTGAGGTCAGATTGCCCTTGTTTATGGGCTTCGCCGCAACCAGCAGCTCGATTGGGGTATTCAACCTCGTGTCATCCCCTCTAGCCGCTCTTTGCACTTATCGCTTCCCCTTCATCAGCATGCTAACAGGCGTCCCATCTCATCATCGTTTCTGGTTGTCTCACAGTTTTCTAGGACACATTTTCCTAGAAGGTTGAATATATTAAGTGCTCAAGCTTCATCTCTCTATATTCCCCTCTCATTTATCTTTTTTTTTTCCTTTTAGCCCATACACCATCTCTCCTTCTGTCTTTTTTTTTTATTTCTCCTTTGATGCTGGAGGCTGGCACATACAGCTAACGTCTTTCAGTGCTCTCAGCCCATGTTGCATTAACCCAGGCCAGTGGATGAAAATTTAAACCGTTCCCTCGGTATTCTCCTCCCTAATGCACAGAGCTTGTTTTTTCAGATCAGAGAAGCTGTTTTTGATGTGATGTAATTCAAGTTGCTTCCATGATTTATCAGTGTTAAGTATAGCACAATGAAGAAATCATGACAGGTCATAATCCTGAGGTCTTAGTTTAAATTCTCCAATTGAGCATTACTGTTAACCCCGTTTACTAGAGGCCTGTTTCATCAGATTGCTAATGGTCTACTTTGTGGCTACACTAAAGTCAAGTTGGCCCGACCTTTTGATATTTTAGATTTTTCTTTGCAGCTGGACAATGAACAACTACGGATCTCTTACACAAATACTAAAATTTAAGAGGTCACAAAGTATATCACACTCAGTTTGTTCTTTTTGTATTCCGTCCTGTTACTGTCAACTAGCCTCACAGGACTGTGTATCTGAAGAAAACAAGCCTCAGTCAGGGGCACACAAACATACTGTATAATGTAGCCTAATGGGTGAACCCACCTACCCCCTTCTGGTGCCCCAAGCTTTTTAAAAACAATCACACGAATTATTTGCACCTGCTGTTTGCCCTGTCTGATTTTCTGAGTTTCTGTCTCCCTCATCCCCCCTCTTGCTCTCTCTTTTAACCAGACGGGCGATAAGAATTCAAGCCACTCAAGTAGCAACACTCTCTCAAGCAACGCCTCCAGCAACAGCGACGATAAGCACTTTGGCTCCGGAGACCTGATGGACCCGGAGATGCTGGGCCTCACTTACATCAAAGGGGCGTCTACAGACAGCGGCATCGACACTAATCCCTGCGTGGCCCCAGGGGCCCGGGTGTTGATGCAGGGCAGGGTGGGGGAGCAGGGACACCCCTGGGTATCAGAGCACCATGAGGACGGGGTGTCAGAAGAGGATCATGGGAAACTGTACCTGCCACAGGGCTACGCCTCCGCCATTATGTCTAGTCATGTGACGGAGGGAAGCATCGGAGACCTGAGTGAGATCTCATCCCATTCAAGGTACAGTGCAGAGACCCTTTTTACCCCTTTAAAGACTGTTTAGATTTCTCATTTGAAATTCTTTTAGCTAAATACATCTGCTGTTTTGCAACCAAAAGTATGTTTATGGTAAAATGTTCATTCAGGATGGAGATGGGTGACCGAGTAAGTGGATAAACACATGAAGGAACATCATTTGGATGAATGGCGTCAAAGACTTCTAAGCCAAGGAGCACTAAAGCTGTTCTGAAGGCCCAGCACTTTAATAGAAGACCTTTCCTTTTGTGAGTCACTACACTGTGTACTCCAGCTAGTGTTGGTGGTGACCCCGTTGTTCTTTATTCTCTATAGGCAATCGCTTTATTCTGTTGTGGCCTAATTCTAACTTGATGGGTCATTGATTTGCCCTCTGAGAAAAATTACACCCTTTTTCTTGGTATCGTGGCTTAAAGCACAATCCACTGTTTCCAAAACATATGGATGTACATTCGCACATGCACCACCGCTGCTGCCGCCGCTGCCCTCTTCAGCCCGTTATCTGTTCCGTTAAACACACGCAGAAACAAAGACATGCACATAAGGATAGTAGGTGGCGGTGAGCTGACCTTTTCACCCAGCCGTGCTCCTTCACTGCTGACCCCACCACCTGACTCATCCAGCTGTGCTGAAACCAGTGGTAGGTGGGGCTGCTGTCAGGCTGGGGCAACACGGGGGGGTTTCATCGCACCACCGTCCAAGTACTCCTTACCAGACTCTGGGGCCCATCTGGGAGAGAGGAGAGGTGTCAGAGAGGGTTGGCCCTGCAGCCACTCACAGTCTGTCTCTGCGAAATAGAATGGGTATCTATTTGTTTACGCCATACAGGACTATGTTTACACAATCTGTTCAGATCATTGACCTGTTTGGGAGGCGTCAGAACTGTCCACTCCAGGATATCCTTCAGAAATGAGGAAAGAGCCCATGCCATCACCTTGAGTACGCCGATGCTTCCCACCTTTTATGTAATGGTCTTTGACACCAGAGTGTCATCTGAACAAACAGTGAAGCAGCAGGAGCACATTTTGCAGGGTGTGGCCCAGATGGTCATGAATATGGAAATGGAGTATGTAGTGCCTACAGCTAAAGCCAGCACTGATGTCTGAGGGTATTTTAGGGAAATGGTTTGTGTTTGCTGAAAGATGTTAGGAGCCTAATCTTTATGGACCTGTGCAGTCTATCTAAATCCGGGTCCACTTTAGCAGCTAACAGATGAATCCATACGAGGCCCGGGGACATGAAACACAAACTGTCCTCCCTCATATTAATGATGAGGTGAATAGGAAACTACAGTGGGCATGCTATTCTGGGGGACTTCTCAGAATAGCAAAGGATGCAATGTAAGTAATGTGAGTTAGAAAAGGAGCAAAGACAGGCAGAGTGCTCTTTGTCTTATGCACGGCTCATTTTCACGTCACAGTCATATGCGATGCATTCATCCTGCATAAATCTGCCACTACTTGAACAAGGATGTACAGATATACAGTCATTATTTTTACAAAGCTGGAATAATAATCATAAATAAGGCACACAAACACGTTTAAATTGATTTTGTGGTTATACTATATATTAAATCAACCAAGAAAGTAGCTGCTTTTCAGAAACTGTAAAATATAAAGCATTTTAAAAATATATACATACAAGTAATGCATTAATTTGCTCATTTGATCATAATTTCAAGGGTCAGTTCACCCAGATCACAAAATAAGATTTCTTACCCTTACCACTTACATAGTGCTATCAATCTATGCAGTTACTATTTTTTTAAGTAAATGTTTAGTTTGGTTAGAGAACCAGATATCTGTAGAGATACCTCAAAACTGCTTCACCACTTTACCACTTGGAGTAAGCGGGAAAATACGCTTCCTTGCGGTTTAAGTGCACTGACACTTTAATCTGGTTTGTCAGTTGATATTTCACTAAATATTGAAAGGGTGAAGTTCAGCTGAGATGTGCGTATGATAGACTGGTTGTGAGTCATCTCCTAATGTAGGTTAAGGGTGAACTAGCATGACTTTACTCAACGTGGAGGAAATTATGTCATCCTTTCTATGCCAAAAGCAGAGCTGAGCTTGTATTACTCATTTTAAGTTAAAATAATCCAGCCAACATAAGCCAACTATGCCTTTCTCATATTTTTTTCATTGTTGGTGATTGTTTATGCTTTCATGTTTGTTTTTTTTTCTCTATTTTTAAATTCATTCATTCTGGTCACTTTTGAGTTACATTATGCTTTATTTTTCTTTGCCGTCTGGTCAGTGGCTCACACCACTCTGGCAGTCCGCTGGCCCGTGGTGCCAGATACTGTATGTCCGCTGACTCCTCCAAGGTGTACACCATCCCTCAGACCAGCAGCTCAGGGCCTGGGCCAGAACCGGGGCCAGGGCCCAGCTCAGAGGCCTGTGGACAGACACGCCCACAGTCCGGTTGCAAAACCCCGGTGGGCATGAAGACGGATGATGATGATGATGATGATACCCACAGCACTGAGGGACCTCCCAACATTTCAGAGTGTGGGTGAGTGTGTGCGTGACAGAGAAAGTAAAAAAAAAAGGTATAAGGTATAAATACAAATATGCGCCTATACAACAAAAACAAGAAATAAAAAGTGTGGTTACAGTTTGCTGTGCTAGCTAGATGATACACCTTCCAATCACGCTAATCAGCCTTGTCACTCGTCTCTGACTGTAGAGACTTACTGCAGACTTACTGTTGCACTTGAGCCAGGCCCATTCCAATACAAGTGCCACCACCCCACACCGTCCTCCCCCTCCATCAACCCTCCTCAGTGTGCATAAACTGGTCTTGATTGAAGCCGACAGGCACAAAATAAATAAGCTCAATGAAGCCGCGGACATAATACACTTGGCACATGTCACTTGTGCTTATTGATCGCTCCCGTGAAGCCGGGTCCCTGCGGACTGCCAGGCTGAGACTCTAGCAGATCAGCATCTCTGCTGGGAGCCAAGCAACGATCCGCACACACAACACACTGCTGGCACACATGCGGCCCAAGGACACCTGCTGCACAATAGCCTCTGGAAAAATCTCACAGGAAGAGGAATGTATGCAGTCGCTCAGCCAGGTTGAGAATGCGTAATCTCCTTAGACTTTATATGAGCAGTGACGACTGACTGTATCTGTCTGATGATTAAATGCTTTGCTGTAGAGAACAGAGAGCCATTGATGGTGAAATTGAAACACAGCTTTGATGGTTTGAGTGTATATATATATATATGTGTGTGTGTGTGTGTGTGTGTGTGTGTGTGTGTGCATGTTTGAAGGTGTTTGCGTGTAAGCTAGGGACCTATTTTAGAGGAGAAAATGTGAGATTTGCCCTGGAAGAAACCCCCTGCTCTAGCTCCCAAGTAATTTCATTTAGGCTGTGAAATTTGCCACTTAAGGGCTATGTGATTGATCGCATGCACTGAAGTCATCTTCTGCCGACTTATGAAAAAGCTCTGTAATTCAGTTACGCTCCCCATTGTTTGTTTATATATTCCTGCAGTTTTATTTCATCTTACATAACACTGCCTCATGATGAATGGTCTAATATTACTCACAGATATTGTCCTAACATAATGAAGTTTCCCCCCCCCCCTTTCTAAAAAGTTTTCTCATTTGCTTTAACACTGTGTGTAATGCGGGATGTGTAACGCTGCTCCTAACCCCTGGCTGTTTCTCTCTTGCTTCTGCTTCTCGTTCCAGAGGAGCGGAGAGCTTGTTAGCCTTCCTTCTTAAAATGCTGTCTGAGCGTTCAAGGTACACAGTCAGTCAAAGTCAACCCCTGTGGCCCCAAACTGACCCAGCCTGCTCTCCCCCACACATCACCCTCCCTCTCTCCCCTCCTTTGTCCCAGACCACCGCCCTACTCGTCTCTCATGGCAGGTCTGAAGTGCTAGTCCTGCCATGTGGCACATGGTGAGAGTGGAGAGCAACCAGCTGTGCATCAGTGACTGTGACATTTCTGCTGTATCTCCGACAGAACCGTACTGCTGCGTACTGTCCACCAGTGCATTCATCATTCATCCAGCACACCCTCTGAATTCCTCTAGTTATCTTTCCATTCAGATTTTGATCAAGCTGTATGTGAATTTCTGAAAAAAAAAATTCAGTGCTCATTTCTGTCAATTACTTTGAAGTAAATATACTCAAGAGCCCGTAACAACATCACATATTTAATCGAGCTCCAATAACTGTGATCATGGTATTTCATGCAGCTTTCCACCTGAGATGAATGAATTTGTCTCATCTTAACCACCCTGCTGTGTTTTAATCAGCTGCTGTAGTGAATGAGAGGGAGGGTGATATCTAACAAGCAACCCAGTCTGCACCTTAACAAGGGATGTTGTGGTTATGCACACCTTGACTCCCCCACCCTTTTTAATTCTTTATTTTTTGGCCTCTCTGCTGGAGTGAAGGCCTATAACAGTGATTGGCAATATGACATCAATGCCTTGTCAAAAGATCTGTTTCTATCAGCCTTTATTACATTTTCTCTTTTTAATGTGCCAACTTTCTACCTCAGCCAAGCTGAAAAAACATACAATATTAAACATTTCCTTTTTCTCTCCAGAATCTCTGGCGTTAAAATGTGTGTTTATAACAGGTGGATGAAAATATTGTTCGGTCTTTCACACCCCTACTTGGGAAGACATTTATTAAACTGTGCAAGCCTTTAACAGACGCTCTCACACAGTAGAATAACCTTTAATTGCAAAGGTCGGGGCTTTACCGTTGTTCCAATCTTCCCGTAATCATGGATCAATCGTGTGAGAACAAATTGGACTAGAGCTAAGTCAGGATACAGACGGAAAAGAAGGGTTTTTTCCTCCTACACTTTAAAACCGCCAGCATACAGAGCCCCGTTAATTCTTTTTCCTGGATGATACAGCAATAGTGCTTTTGTACCAGAGATCTTGTGCATCAGTCAGAAAGCATCTGGCAGTCACACATGGACATTTGCAATACCCGTCTATGTATTTAAGGCTTGGTTGCCATGGTGCCCAAAGCTTAAAACAGGGCAACTCTCAGCAGTAGTGTCTCTAGGTAACCGTTGCAACCAGGTGGTCTCATCGTCTCGCCGTCTAGCATATCCCCCTGAGGCCATCTAACACCCTGCCAGCAGCACTCAGTGTGTCATTCTCACAGACTGCTCACTTAAAGCAGAGGTCTCACAGCCACTAACTTCACCAGCCAGGTCGGTCACATACACGGCCCCCTCTAAACACTGTCAAAATCATGTAAATGTTCCCTGAAAATACCCTACCCGTCAAAGGAAACATGTCACGTCCTGTGGGTCCTTCTCCAACCCTGTTTAACAGCTCTCCTGTCTTCCTCTGTTGTTGTCTGAACACTACTCTGTTGTTTGCACTTGTCTATGGATGTAATTTCTGTCCAAAACCCTTTTTTTTTTTTTTTTTTTTTTTTTTCGCCTTCCTTCCTTTTCTACCTCTCACAGTGTTTGGCTGCTTTCTACACAGTCTCTTTAATCATAGGTTTGGCAAGGTGGGATGGGACAGGGTGGGACTGGAAATAAATCACCTCCCTTGCTCCTTTCTTCAACCCATTTACCCCACGTTCACCTGACTAGCATGGAGGCACCCAATGTTGGCATGCTAAGATGGATCCACCTGAACCCTTTGTGTGATACTGACATTATTTTTTAAATAGCTGGACCCAAGCTGTTATGGCCCACGGCCTCCCTCACAGGTTGCAGCTTTCATGCCCATTCTGACAAGCTCTGCTTTTCTGTGCCCTCTGTGTTGACTACAGGCAGCTGTATGCGCAGGAGGCTGCCTGCCGGCTCCAGGCCGCTGAGCGGGACGGAAAGTCACTGCAGAGACTTTCAAAGGAAGAATACCTTAAAATGATGCTGCCCGACAGCCCTCCAGGAGAAGATAGGAGCCGGAAGGTAAGGTCATTAAGGCTGATAGACCAACTAACCTCTAAATTACATAATTGTGATGTTCTGTGTAACACACAGACAACCAAAACTTGTTAAAGCTGTAAAGTGATGAATGATTGCATGATTCCATGACATTGTAAAGATCTACTGCAAACCCTAAGGCTATGTTATCATGCTGACTTACAGGCATTGTACATACAAGGCTGGAACCAGAGCAGATAAACTCTTACTGGGAAGCAAGTAAAAGCAGGACAAACATCTGCTGCGTATCAGCTGGCCCCACTGCTGAGCGCCACAGCTGATAGTCTCTCCTGACACAAGACCCTTTCAGTCCCCATTGACTGGCACAGAGTGTTTGGTTAATTTAATTTATAGCGGGGCCTGGCTTTGCTCAGTCGGGATGTCATGGATTAAAGGCAGGGAGTTGCAGAAAGTGCATTGATGTTTGATGTTCCTGGGTCCTGCAGGCTCTATTAATTGCATCTTCAGTTCCCCACGCGCCATGACCCATCCCCCATCCATTATCTACCAGGAAAGGCCCCCAGAGACATACAAATCGGTTATTTTTGGATGCAGCTCAATTCTAATATAAATGCACTTCATCCCTACAGAAGGCAGGCATGTCCTCTGGCATAGGCAGGCCTTGTCCCTCACATGAAGCATCTCAGTGCACCGATCATAGTTTGTCTTGCTGGGCTTACAGGATATGAAATGTGGTGCTTACAAGAGAAACAGCCAGCGTCAGTGCCTGTCTAAAATGAAAGCAGGTGCACCAGGCCTGCGCTGTGATTTCCCTTCATTTGATGCTATTTTGTTTCCCGCAGAGAAGGAAAGCGCTGTAACCAGCACAAAGGTGCACAGTGCTGCTTGTTGGATTCAAAGAGGAGCACGGTCTTTGTTGTAGTCTCACTCTCCAGTCTGATTCAGTGCGATAATGCAGTGTGTGGGAAAGCAATCTGAGAGAGATGCTTGGGGGACGGCACAGAGCCAGATGCTCCAACCATATACACATCTGATCCCAATGAACACATACTGTTATTTTCTTGGAGCAGCTTCACTAGGACCTCACGTTTTCAATCATTAGCTGGCACGTAAAGGAATCAAATTACAGAAATGACAACATTGGAAACATAATTGATGTATTTCTAATTTAATATAGTCTGACTTGTTTAATCTCCCAAGTAATTTAACAGAGTGTAAGGTAAAGGTTAATTTGTGTGTCACTTCCGGTATTCACCCGATGACTTTGCGCAAGTGAGCAGGTGCAGAGAGATTTTCCTTGCCAGCCGCCGTGTCCACTGGGACGCCCTTCCACAGACAGGCAGACTATTGTGTGGCTGACGTAAAGGAAAGGCCGTTCACAGTTTATTCTCCCACAGCGTTTCTCTTTTGAACCTCCTGTGGGAAAGAAAAAAAGCATCTGAATAGGTGGTTATCCAACACATCCTCCCAAGTGGCACGTCAAAGGGCTCCAATGCTGGTTGCTGTCTTTGTTCAGTGCAGGCAGTGAGGAAAGCGGTCCCTGAAATCAGGAAAAATCTAGGTGGATGTGTCACTGCTGCCCCAACTGATAAGAGAGCGGCTGCTGTACAAAATAATTTAAACACGTTACAGCCCAGAATCAGGGTGAGGACTGTTCCCAGCTGAGGTGGATTTAGACACACCAAAATAGTCCATAATCTCGCAGGTTTGATTAATACAGTATTTTCTGCACAGCAGGTTCAGTGCCAAGATGTGTTCAGTGAGCCTGGTGTGATGCTGCAGATGTAATAAATAGATGGCTTTTGGAAAAAAAACATTAAGCCGTATTGCAAATGGTTTCATTTGCCGTGACTCCATTCATTCAAGCTCTAAATCTGTGCTATTTTTGCTTTATGAGAGAGCAGCAAATCCAGTTTTAAGTTGTTTTGATGAGCAAGAACCTTATGGAGTCTAATCTTGTAAAGTTGGGTGGGAAAACCTGCAATAAGAGACAACCTTGTTAAGTTAAAGCCGCTGTGATGTTCTTTGGAAGCTGTACGTACATATGGTACTTTGAATTCCAGCATATATCACCGCTTTTAAGATGTACGACGTGTTTGTTAAGTTCTCACGGTGGGATTTGTGTGAGGGGATCCGTCTTTGAAATGGAGATGGCTGGGTGTTGGCTTGCGGGGTTACCAGTCTAGTGTTGGTTACAGCTGCGAAGCCAAAGGCAGACATTTACCCATCTGGCCAACTGCCCCGCATATCATTTGTGGCTACTTTTGATGTCACTTCTGCAATATTTATGTAAGCTAAAAGGGACAATGATGGATTGGACTGGCCTTTGTGGTTTTGTGTGTTTAAACAAGAGATCATCCTGTCAAAATTCTGGCCACGGTTATGAAACTGGAGAATCTCTGCAGTGGTACTCTGTGTGTATAAGGCCTCTATGCACAGAAGACACGTTTCAGACCCTCACAGCTTTTGTGATTGTTCATACTGACCCCGTGTTGCCTTTTGATCCCTGCATTGCCTTGCTTTGGCCTCTATACATCTTTAGGTTCTTCATAAAATGAGTCATATTTTATAGGGTACAAACAAAGCAGCAAACACACACTATATATAGGTACATTATGCCCACTTCTTCAATGAACTGTTCACTGGGTCTTTGTCTGGTTTGTAGAGTACAAGCACACGAAAGAAAATGTAAACTGAATTTATCCAAATAAGATGAGTTTTTAATAGACCCCTTTATCTGTTTTACAGTCTCTGGATAAAAGCACATGCTGGAGGTCAAGGAAAATTCTTCAACCTGGCTTATTTTCCATAAATGTGGCCATTGCTACTCAATGGGTCATGCCAGTTTTGCACTCACCACTTCTGTTGTAGATATTCAGGGGAAGGGACTCACATATGGCCTTTCAAAGAAACATGATTTTTAAATTTAAATTAGATTTAAATTTCAAACAGTTGTCTTTTAGTAAGCACAGAACATAGGCTTGGCGTACCTAACCCTGCTGTCTTATAACTGGCTTGTCTTTTCCATTGCGTGACCTACACCAAGTCTTCTGCTTTGTGTAGTTTCTCACATTAAGCTCAGTGACAATTGGATGCCTCAGTGCAGTGACCTCTGTCACCACCTCCACAAGCCCTGTCCCCCGTTTTTCCCCATTCTGCCAGACAGTCTCCAGCTGTGCTCAATCCATCTGCATTTTCCTGAGAGCAGAGACTGTAATTGATTCCTGACACTGCTCCCCGATGTTCCCTCCTTGCCCGCCCAGCTGCCCGCTCGTGTAAACCTGCTGTGCCGAGGGAAGGCAAAGCGCAGTGGAAGGTGCAGACGACGTGGCTGTCGCCGTGGGTTTGGAAGTCATTTGTATTGTTGTGACTACCTCTTGAAAAATTGCTCCCCTTCTCCTCCTCCCAGGTGTCGGCGGTGGGAAGTTTGTCACCGAGACGCTCCCTGTACCGGACGCTATCGGACGAGAGCGTGTGCAGCAACCGCAAGGGTTCGTCCTACGCCAGCTCGCTTTGACAGCTCCATGCTGGACCAAGCCATGCCCAACGACATCCTGTTCAGCACCACTCCACCTTACCACAGCACGCTGCCGCCTCGCATGATCCACAACCAGGGAGCATCCAACCTACGGAGTGAGTGCAAACAGCAAATCTATCACTAGGCTAGGTGGTGTGCAAAAGAAAAACCTGAAAATGTGTACAGTACTTGACATCACCAAGGATACAGCAGAGAAGATGCTTTAAAGAAAATAAACAGAACGTGGCACTGTCTTATTAAAATACATCTT
Source organism: Scortum barcoo (assembly GCA_023238725.1). Classification (NCBI taxonomy): domain Eukaryota; kingdom Metazoa; phylum Chordata; class Actinopteri; order Centrarchiformes; family Terapontidae; genus Scortum; species Scortum barcoo. The sequence goes on from CM041544.1 coordinate 7,528,862, forward strand.
AGTGACAGACTTAGACTTTCTCTGCATGTCGCTCTTGGATTATCATTCCTCTTCTCTGGCACCAGATAAGAGCCAGGATATAGATACTTGTTTGAAGAGCCACTTGTCTCCTACCAATATCATTAGCACAACTGGTACTCACTGCAGCAACACTCCTCAATATAGACGACTAATTGGATCTGGTTGGGGCGGCGAGCAACTTGCAAGGGTCCTGCCGCCCCGTCTGCATTAAGCAGACACCTGTCACTGCTGGCTAGTGCTCCCCTCTCTACTGTTCTCCCAGCTTCCACTCAATATGTATTAGTGATGAGCAGTGTGACGTGCCCTGCGCCGCTGCAGGTCCTCGAGATCTGTGACATGAACATGCCAATTTTTTCCATCAGGGGTGTCCCAATGTCTGTCATACATTATGTTTCATTCACTCATGACAGTCCCCGCCTGCCTCCCCTCTCTGTCCCTCCTGTCTCATTTCCATACCGTTCCTCATCCGTCTCCGGCTGCCGTCGTCAGATAGAAAATGGCTTTTGGAAAGATGTTTCTCTCTTTGGCCTCCTCTGACTGTCAACCTGATGGATTTCTGATTGTTTTGAAGGGTAGTTGAGAACACAGGCTCTCTCTCTTTCCCTTACTGAAACAGCCCAATTTGGTAAACAGTGAATCACTCAAGCTCCAAGATGCTGGCTAAATTGAAAGGAGAGCGTCAGCATCACCTCAAGCTCTCTCTGTCTCTTCTCTGCTTCTCCACTCAGGCTCCTCTGAATGCCTCTCTGCAGAATGGGAGCTTGTTTATTGCATTCCTCGTCTTTCAGCGATGACAGGGAGGGAGGGCGGGGGAGACGGAGGGGAGGGAAAGGAGATATTGATTGAAACATGAAGACATTCACTTAGACAAGTCATTTATCGCCTCTCAGACAGCGCCTTGCAAGTGCTATGCAGAGATGGTTTAATGTGACTTCAGCCTATCGTGCTGTCACATATAACCAAAACTTTTCAAAGTTAAATTGTTTGGACACTTTGTGGGGATTTGTTATTTCAGTGCATCCAGATTAGGATTGGACTCAGGTGAAAGTACGATTGGACAGGAGCTACTTTACTTAGCATAGACTCGAGCTGTTTTGATGTGCAGGTCTGCAGTTAAGTAAATACCACCCCTTTTAGCAGCAGAGACAAGTCCAAAGTATCCCCCCCCCCACGATCCTCCATTCCTCTCCAAACCCCTCCTGCCTGCTCTGATGCAAACTGATGGGCGACTAAACTCAGGCCAGGCCTAGACACTGATCTGAGTGCCTGCCTGTCTCTGCAGATGAGTTTTGGTTTTCTGACGGCTCCTTGGCGGACAGGTCCAAGTTCAGCGACCCGGGCCTCATGCCCCTCCCAGACACTGCCTCGGGCCTGGACTGGTCCCACCTGGTTGATGCAGCAAGAGCCTTCGAAGGTAACCAGCCTGGCTGAAGCTGCTGGCACCTCGTGTAACCCAGCCCCCACAAACCCCCACCCCCTCCCCCCGGCTGCTCTGTGTGTGTGTGTGTGTGTGTGTGTGTGTGTGTGTGTGTGTGTGTGTGCATGCAGCGTCTGTCTGTAATCTAGTTGGCTTGGATGTGCAGGTTTGTGTGTGCTTTGTTTGTGTCTCTTCTAGTGTCTCCTAAGTGCTACAGGAGGTGGGTGACTTGTGGGAATCCTTTTGCTTTTTGCGCCTCTGCTCTGAGCCTCATTGTGATTCCCATCAAGCACTGTAACTTGGAAAAATGAGCCATCATTTCTCAGCACTGACTTGGAGCCAATTTTCACACCATAAAGCCCGCAAGTCGCCACTCAGGGAGAGTTCTTACAGCAATGCCTTTTACTATTAAGCTCCTGGGTTGATAGTTTGGGGTAATTTCAGCTCCTCTCTTGGCCTTTTGTCCATTAAGTCTGAATATTGTCCACTTGAAGATGTTTGATTTTTTTTTTCATCACAAAACGATGATAGACATGTAATCTGGTCCAAAGCAGCAGATTCTATCCTCAGAAATAGAAATCTTAATTTTTAAGGTGGACTCTTGGTCTTTATAAACCGTTTGAATGACTGCTTTAGAGCAGCACTGGACTGTAAAACAAGTGATTTTAGGAAGTGAGTGCTCACATAAATGTATGCGAACTTTCTGGACAACATGAGTGATGTGTTCCTGTCAAAACTGAAATCCGTCTCTTCACTCAGTCACGCTATATTACTTAGCATTGCCACTTCATGGTCAGCATCATCACTTGTGTTCATTTTTCCCCCCCCCAGTTTAAGCACTTTTTCAACCACTCTCATGCTCATGTGACTGCCATCTATCACGGAAACGCTAACATGCCATGAGTATTTTTTTTTCCACTTGAGCTCCGTCTGACCCCAAGACCAGCGATCTGGCAATGTATGATATGACCATTCATTCGTCATAATTAATGAATCCTCTGTAGAGTTTCTTCTTTGATTCATTTCCCGCTGCATATCATTTAGCAAGACTGGAATCAGTGGAGCTGATGCAGTCTGACTGGCAGCAAGAAGGCAGTTGTCACTGCAGCCTGGCTGGCCCAGAAAAGCGCTGTGTAAACTGGAGCCTTGTTGCCGAGCAGAAAGTGGCTCCAGGCTGCCATTGTGCCATGTATGTTCAACCAGCTCTGGTTAGAGCCAGGGGAGGAGGAGGTTGCCAGAGATGTAAAGCATTTATAGCATTCATAACCTCAGTCATGGGGATCCTGAGAGACTGCTCGTATTCATGATGCAAAAAGAAAGTTTGGATTGGCTTTCTACATCCACAAAATCACAGTGCCCTGATGACTTCTGAAAGTAGAAGCAGATGGAATTAAAATTTGCTTTGGTACATGTCAGCAACAAAAGGCTCTCGGTGCAATCACTGAAAGCTGTCTCTGTCCACTGTTGGATATGTTTTTAATATTCCCTCACAGATACATGCAGAACAGCATGTTCACTCACATAGATTGTCTAGTTGTCGGCGTAATCTGTTTTTGTTTCCACCCATTTGTCCAGTAAATCTGGACACCAGGTCATGAGAAAAAATGACAAGCAGCTTTTCCGCGCCTGTCACTGCTTTCCTAGAAGTCTTTAATCTTTCTGATGCAGCCATCGAATATGAGCAAAATGTTCATTCATATGTAAATTAAGCTTGGTCTCTCTTTCCCGCCTCGTCTGAACAGCCGACTCTGGGCTCGATCAGCTTTTGTCTTGGAGTGGATTAGCTTTCATTTGGGGGCTAAATTAATGGAAGGGTTTCCTTAATCTTTTCTATGAATATGCAGATCCTCCTATCTTTAGTCTCAGACCAAGGGCTTGAGAGAGAGAGTGGTTTCTAAAGAAAAGAGCATTACGCCTCAAAACTGAGCAGTCCCTAAGTGTAACATGCCAAGTTTGGGTTTTCCATGGGGCTTTGAGCAAGCTTAAGGGCCTGATATGGTAAAACAAGCATGACTGGTGCCTTACAGCTCCCTGGGATCCAGCCCATTATGAGCCAAACAGCTGTCAGAGGAAGCTCAGAGGGGCGAGGGCTCCGGAGCGACCGGACTGACTTTATCTGTGATAGCCTAAAAATGCTCTGTTTACCACCTTGTTCCTTATTGTCTGGTTATAGATCTCTCAGTATGGGAGGACTTCCACTGGTGGCTTTGCAGCAGTGCTTTAACCAGAGCTGCTCATTCATACAAAACATGAATGAATTGGCCCCGTCCTGTCAGGAGTGTGTGCATGCGAGCGTGTTGTTCTGCTCTAGTTTAGCTGCATGTTGGCACCATGAAATGCATTGCTGAGCATATTTCCTGCTTTTGATGTCGAGATCTGATTACGACCTGACGTGTCACCTGTTCCGCCTCCAGACCAGCGTGTGGCGTCTTTCTGCACCATGACGGACATGCAGCGGGCCGAGGCTCTGCAGATCTCGAGAGAGCTGACCAGGCGGGTGGTGGAGGCAGAGGGAGCGGCGCTGGAAGCAGAGTAGGCTTTACAGACAAAACACACAAGCACCAACCACTGCAGCAGCGAGCGACTGTTCGCTAAAACCCGCTCCTGAGTCACAGCTTAGAAACCAGGACTAGGCACCTGAAACCAGAAATTCCACCTAAACCTCTTGTAGTGTTACTTTTCTAAACTCATCCCTTATATGGCCTCTTTAAATCCTGTCCATAAGCATAAATCTGCTGCTCGCACAAATACATTTTAAATAGTAAGCATCTAAACCATCCAAGAATTACGTAGAACAAGTAACTACATTTCTATTCCTGCTAGGTTTTACTATTTCTACGCTGCAATACACGAACAATCCCGCTCCTATATTTACTATATTTATATGTCCCCTTGGACTTTAACGCCACCATAATATCAAGTATGTTACCATTATGTGCACATTTAAGACCCTTTTACTGCTTTGTGGTTACTGGTTAGTCGGCTTACACTGACTCGCTAAAGCTGATTACGTCGGCGTCATCTTTTCAGCCTCTAAAATCTGGGGTCGTCTGCTAGAAATGGGAGGGCTAAGAGCTGACATGGTAAATCTGCCACTGTTATCACTATAAACAGCATATTTTGCTATGTGAGAACAGAAAGCTCGTAGCAAGAGTAACTAAAGAGGACGGGGCTTAGCTAACGGTCCATTATGGGCATCTATATCACTGAAGAAGCTGTTGTGATATGTTACTTATGTGATACATCTCTCGCAAGTCTCAACAAGATCCTCTTGTGTGTGTCCCAACAGCAGCTCGCCCTCCACACTAACTGGCAAAGTCAACCAGCTGGAGGTGATCCTCAGGCAGCTGCAGCATGACCTCAGGAAGGTAGGTTAGGTTAAGATGTCAAACCAGTATCTTGACCGTGTTTTCGTCACCTTTCTTTTGTCGGCAAACAGTGTACGTCTGTGTCACACAGCCCGGGAGAACGGGCACTGAGCAATGGGTGCCCCGAGGTCTGTGTAATACAAACTCGTCCACTTAATTCAATATCCTGCTTCCTTTCCTTATTGTTTCCCAGCCCAGCGTTTCCCCATTTTCGCTAATGTGCTTAAAATGGAGAGAGGAAATGCACTTTTATCAGGGCAGAGAAAAGGCTGCTTTGCCATGTTAATGCCTCCCATTTACACAGCGCTGACGAAAGACGGATGTTCTCGTAATAGCGAGGGCTTTTATCAACCTCTTTGTTTTTTTTTTGTTTTTTTTTTTTGTGTGTGTGTGTGTGTGTGTGTGCCTCATGTCTTGGTGTTGATTGTATGTGTGCGTGTGTGTGTGTTTTACAGGAGAAAGAGGATAAGGCGATGTTGCAGGAGGAGGTGCAACACCTGAGACAGGACAACATGCGACTGCAGGAGGAGAGCCAGACGGCGGCGGCTCAGCTCAGGAAGTTCACAGAGTGGTTCTTTCACACTATTGACAAGAAACCCTGAGAGAGAGACCTGCAGAGAGAGAGAGAGAGAGAGAGAGAGAGAGAGAGAGAGAGAGCAAGAGAGAGGGAGAGCAAGATGGCCTTCACTCCTCCTGGGCACCCACTCAACTCCTACTTAAGACTCCCAGATGATCCACGGGCAAACAAACTTTCAAACAAACCATTACCGGCCCCCAGAGTAATTAAGTCTCTTTAAAAAACCCCTGCTTAGGAGACTGTAGTGCAGCCCTGAATGGCGGGACTTGAAACCCTGATCTGGACCTTAGTTTTGGGATCCTCTTCTGTCTGAAGTGCAGGGCTGTTTCTGACGTTAACGGTTTCTCCGACCCGGCAAACGACACTCTTGGGAAACCTCCTCATCTCCGGCGCTGGAGAGGAATCGAGAAAGGCAACCCCCGGGGCCCCCTGCCCGAGGCCCTGGGATCTTCTTACAGTAGTGGAATGTAAAGCTCATTTACTGTAGTCAACATATAATCTACCTACGTATGTCCTGTCAGTCTACTGTACTGTATACTCAGCTGTACTGTATCATACTGCGCACACTGTCACACAGCTGTTTCTGTGCCGGCCTTCACGGACACAGGAAAGTAGGGAGGGTGAGGCGAGGAGGGGAGGAATGTACTGGACATAATGAAGTGGTACTTACTGTCTGCTTGCACCAAGAGGAATCCACATGTGGCGGTCTTGAAGCATACAGTGGGGGGGAAAATGAATGTAGCTCAACTGAGACCCTTTTTTTTCTGGATTTCTCGTTCCCAAAGTCACAAAAGTTTCAAGGTTTGATGTTTCTGGGCCATTTTTGTTCTCTGAATGAATTCCACTTTTTTTTTTTTTTCCTTTTCCTCAGTGTTGTAATCGTAGGGTCACATGGCAGTAATTTTGATGTTTAAAGGTGCTTTCCCTACACACGTTTGTCAGTAGTTTCCATTCACTGTCACAATGTCCTAGCAATAACGAAGTGGTAGTTACGAAACTGTGTTTAAAAAAAAAAAAAAAAAAAAAAAAGTAAATAAATAAAAGACGTTAGCACAAACATGAAGAGTTCCTGTTGCGAAGCAGTCGTACTTGACATGTATTTATAAAACAGGAAGAGACTGTGCCTAAAACTCTTGGTTGTAAATGGATTGTTTCTCTTTGCTTCTAATTCTCTTTTATAAACACATGCCTTGTCTGTGGCTCACTGATATAAAATGTGTGTGTATGTATGAATGTGTGTGTGTGTGTGTGTGCTGTGTGTGTTTGGTGTAGTTTATCACAGCAAAATGTGTTCTTATGCAGTGGTTTCTAAAGCATTAGAGCTAGCGCCAGTGAACCACACTTACAATGCCAAATGTGTTTATTTCTGTACATATCTGCCACAGAAGTGTCTTGTATTTAACACTATTATTTAAGCTTATTTAACCTAAAGTTGTTTATTTTATTAAGGGTATTTGTTTTGGGTTTTTTTTCTGCACTATGGAGAGATAAAGCTCTGTGTATGTTGTAAAGTGTGTAGCTTGCCAGGGCAAAAAAAAACTATATATTTAAATATATAAATGATGATTTTGGAGATTCCAACATTTGGATGCTGCTAGATTACAGTTTGCTGGTTTGTATGCTTTTAAAAATGTCTCTCTCCGTAAACTGTCTCATCCCTGGTGGGACACTGGTTGCTTTATTTGTTTTTGTTATATTTTTGTTTTGTTTTTTTTAATAAATGTAGTTGTAAAAATAAGCAACGTTTGTGTATTGGTTTTTTGTTTTTTTTCTATTGCCAGTATTCTTGACCAAAAGCAGTGATTTGAAATTTTACTATTTTAGGACTATGTGCCTGTGTTTATTAAATCAAAACCCAACAGTGTAAACGAATAGGTTCACTTTTTTTCTCAGTTCTCAGAACCTGCTCAACATTTTGGGAAATATGAAAGGAATGCTCATTTGCTTTCTTGCCGAGTGTTAAACGAGAGGTTCGCTACTGCTTATAAGTCTGGTAAATATGAAGAGCTATGAGGTTAGCTCTGCTTAGCATAAAGACATGAAGCAGGGGGATGACTAGCCTCACTCTGTGCAAAGAATTGTTCCAGCAAATAACGGACAACTTGTCATTTTTACACATAGGTTTTTGTACAATTAAACAAATGAGATCCTGATCCTTTGCACAGAGCCATTATGCTAGATTAAGCTAACTGATCTCACTTTGTATTTGTGCAGAATCGTATCGATCTTCTCATCAAACTCTTAAAAACTATTTGTTTAATACAATTCTTATATGACTTTATGTACATTGAAAATGTTTTTCTTCTCCTCACTGCCTATGAAGTGAAGCTTCTCCAAAACATTTCTCAGATCTGCAGTCCCCATTCTGTATGAAAATGTGTTCTTTTCATTAGTCAGATCAAGTGGTATCTTTAAAAGTTAGTCTTTTGAGTATGAAATTCCATGTTTGCGTTACTCTCCACCACAGCTCCGTAAGAAACCAGGCAGGCTCAAAGAGGAAATATTGCACTAAAAAAGACTTTTGAAGTTTGGAAGATAGCCATTTGATATGTGAATCTATCCTCACATGGCTTGGCCTGCACATTTCAACTAATTACTGCGTCTACCCTGCAAGTGAACTCTGAAAACTGCGTCTCTGAGTGAAAGTCCTCAAATCTTGCCGCAAACCGAAGATATGGTTGCATTATAAATGCAATACATCCACATCTAAGAGATGTATTAGAGAGACAAACCAAAGGAATGTAAGTAAAGAGATTTCTGAGGGGAGCTCGCAGTTTGTGCGCCGAGTGTTTGGATTGATATGGGAAGAAAAAAAAGATGGACAGTTGTGGACCTGCTCTCCAGGCTTGGACCAAGGAAAAAGAGCTAATTTTGGACAGTACTCGTGTTGAGCTCCCATGGGAGAAAACAAAGATAACAATCTTTTCTATGAGACTTCTTCATCCTCTATTTTGTAAACAGCAGGTGTGCTAAGACTTTCGAATGGAAACATGAAACCATAATGTGTTTGTGACTTGATTCCCTGTGAGTTGCTGTGCTTTAAATAAATGACAGATGTTGCTTTCACCGCAGGGACGGCAAAGGACTGGCTGAATAATTAATCATAAGCCTTTTTGGGTACGGAGAGAAAAACAATTAAATTTGTTTGCTACTTCCTGCATAAACCTCCAGCCCAGCTGCTGGAGTGTGGTCCAATCTATCATGTCCTCCAGGGGCTGGTGGGTATGCAGCTGCACTGAACCGTGGGTAGGGCCGCTCTGTCCACGTCTTTTTTTTGGATACATTTTTCCTTCCCACAGGACTCACCTTTGAGGGAGTTGCCACCAGTTGCAGTTGTTAAAAATGTTTTTATTTTTGCATCACCTCTGTGTCAGCAAAGGGTGCGTCAGAGGTTACGAAGCATTTTCATCCGAGTCCGACCACTTCACGAATGAAGCTGGAGGTCGTATTACCAGGCCTGCTCCTGACGTCCCCATCAGGTCGGTCCACACCAGAGCGGCCTGTGAAAATGGCTGGATATCCATGTGCGGACCAGCTCTGGGTTTGGCCAGGAGCAGCACACAGAGAGATGAGGTAGTTAATCTAGATGTGAGCGCGTGATGCCAGGACAGCAGATGGGAGCTCACACTGGCACAAGGCGAAAAGAGTTGCCTGTTTTCAGATGGATGAGGATTCCAGGGTGTGTTGTGGAGAGTAAGATCAAGAGCTCGACCACTAAAGAGACGTGCCAAATGACTCTGGCACAGGGGGAAATGCGGAGAAGCGTACGTGGACGGAGGCCCAGTCAGCAGCAGAGATTGAAAAGAAAAACAAGCTGCGGCAAATAGACGCGTGATACCGATCCAACTCTACGATGACGCATTGGAATTTTATTAGCTGCTAAATATGCTGACAGGCAGTAAAGTTAGTCCCAGTCCAATAGGTTGAAAATCTACTCTACCCAGATGGAAGAGCTTAGAGTCAGGCAGTATTGATTTCTAATATTTGACTGTGTCAGCAGTTGCAGGAGTGAACGTTAGCATCTCTCCTCCGCTCAGGAGTGACGGTCATCCCCATCTACGCAGATTTCGCCGCTCATCACACATAATAGCATGTGACTGGGACACAGTTGTCCTGCTTCCACGGTCCCGCAGCAGATGCTCCCCTGCTGTGAGTGCCACCCTGGTCAGGATCACGTTACCCAGAATAGGGTTCAGTTTGCCCAAAGCACAGCTGGCACTGCTCAGAGGGAGGGAGGGAGTGAGGAGTGGAGTGAAGGGAGTCGGTGGGGGGGTGTATCTACTGCATGTAGGTCAGCATGTACTTACTGCTTGCGAAATATCAAATGTCAATATTCAGCTATCAGCTTCCCTGAAACAATGGATTCCATTTTGTGCTTCTGCAGGATTAATGTAAAAAAAAAAAAAAAGTATTGCAGGGAATTATTCATAAGGATGAGAAAATTCTGTTTCTGCATCATAAGAGAGTCGCTGTTGTTTGTGTCCTTTGTTGAACTCCACATTTACCAAAAAGTTGGATGTATAAATTATTGACCACCACTTAGGTGCTGAGCATTCAGGAAGGCGAATAAAGGGAAAATTCAGTAGGCTTGCATTCGGTCTTGTCAGCCAGTTAGGAAATCTCAATTGTGTTGTGTGCCTGCGAGGCGTAACGGCAGGATTAGCTCGCTCACCTGGACTGCTTATCTGCACGGCTCATCTCTCTTCTGCAGGCGCTTTGAAATTCCCTCTCACTCACAGGGGAGCTGCATCTCACACACGGCACAAAAGAAAGGGAAAGGGGGGGGCCGGAAAAGGGAGGATCCTCCAAACTAACAGACAGACCCCCCCACCCTACCCCCTCCTCGTCTGCCTCCCTTGTCCCCACGGGCCCTCACTATCTGTCAGTCAAGTCACAGGTGACCACCCTCTTAGCTGAACCTCGTGAAGGGCAGCATTTTAAAAGCCACTTGCCTGCCTGGCCTCAATAGAAATCCGAAAGGGTAGAAAAGAAAAATCATTCCTCAGAAAGGTCACTGCTGGCAGAAAAGCTCGAAATCTCACACATCCAGCTGAGGCAAAACCTCGGCCAACCTGTTGTGTTGTAGGCGTGGGGATAAAAGGAAGCCTCATGTCTTGGATGGTCTGTGTGTTGTTTCACTGTCAAATGAGATAAAGGAAAAAAAAAAAGACAGGAACAAATAGATAAGACGGGGCCGCTGAATTATCTTCATTTGGCGAGATGTCCTTGTCTCTTGTCCTTGTCGGCCTCCGAGCAGCAGCGAGTTCTGCTATCGATTCTCAATCGGCTGCTTCCAGTGCAAACAGTGAGGAGGTATTCAAAGCGAGGGTGCCTGTGGGTGAGTGGGCGGTGGGTGGTGGTTAGGAGGTGTTCAGACCCAGATCCCTGTGCTGACTTACACTTTTTTTTTTTTTTTTTTTTTAAATTTAAGATATTGATTATGCAAAGTTGCATTAGTCTGGCCTGGCCTGTGTGGCTGAGTGGTGGGGTTGTTCTAGAGGGTCATGGGAATATTGATGTCTGCAGGGTGATTGGTAGCTGTGAGGGTGGGGGCGTGTAGTACCGCATAACAAACAACCCCCACTGACCCATCATCAGCAATAAAAGCTTAACTGGAGAGGCGATCGATCCTCTGTGCGAGAGAGGAGATACACGCTGGAAGGTCAAATGCGAAATGTGTTTGAGCCTCTCTCGTTGGCACAGTGAGCTCAGGAATGAGCGGTGCCATTTAGCCTCAACCTGGCCCCGCTCGCAGAACGCCATAAAGCAGAGTGCACGCTGTGTCCATGTGCATGTAATAAGAAGAGACCTATCATTATCTGAAAGCATGTGTTGTTAAAAAATCTGCCTCCCCATTTTGGTGGTGACTTTTATCACTTGTTGTAATTTGTATTTCTTCTCTACAGAAAAAGAAACATGCACAAGACTTTGAAATGAGGTTAAAACTGCGATACAAAAGGCTTTTCAGCTCATGTCATTCAGTCTGCCCGGCTGTCACATACCTCAGTGCACACCCAAGTTTTTCCATATCCGAAAAAGCAGATGTCTGCATTGTGAGCTGTGTAACAGATGTGAAATTGTAATAAATGTCATATGAGGAGGTCACGTCCCTGCAGTAAGTCCGTTATTTTTCCATGCATTAAGTAATTTTGTATGACCTAACAAGAGTCCAGAGCCCTGCTAGCAGCTCCTGAGGCTACACTTTGACACAGCCATGCTCGCAGGGACAGCGCTGACATGCTGGTGTTCAGCAGATCATTTTTAAGGTACACATTTGTGGTGCTGTTGAATTATATTACATTACACTGAGTTCGTAATATTTGTCAACCTTTAATGACACAAGTGAGAAGTGAAGTTATTGAATTATCCTGAAGGGATCCTGAAGGGAACATGAGTGTTTTACCATATTTTGTGCCAATCCACTCAGATGTTATGATACTGGATAATGACCTGCAGATGGTATGGCCAGAAGGTCACCAAGGTAATAGGTTTCATCCATATGCAGGTTTTATGGTAAACCACCCAATAACTAGTGAAGTATTTCAGTTTTGACAAAAACTGTGGACTGATCAGCCAACCAAAACATCGGCAGAGCTGCGGTGCTAGTATGGTTAAAAACAAGTTTTATACCAGGTAATAAGAAACGTTTACAGTGTCAGAAACTTTCATGGATCGTTATTTACATCAAATTTCATCACGTCAGCCCCACCTGAGGGATTTATGCATTTTTCTGTCTCCTCAAACTCTCTCACCGAGAAGTGAATCAGAGATTAGTGTCTCCTGCTTCACATGCCAGATGGTGACATTTATGTCTTTATTCAGCATGTCAACAAAAGGAATAAACTTTAATCTATGAACCCTAATAAAGCATAAAAACCAGAAGATTTTGATTTGTGATTTTAATTAGTCCGCTTGATGGAAGGACTTTATGTTCACCAGGAGCAATGAAGCAAATGCTGAATATTGGTATTTTCATGAATAGTTCATTAACCGGTTCAATAAATACAAATTAATGTGCGTGTCTTCCTCTCCCTGTGACAGCTCAGTGTTTATGGTGTGGGAACAGAGCTCCACCATTACACCCCATTGTGATGAAGGATTGGTTTGGCTTAGATTATTCAGCCGAATGTAGCATTAAAATAACTTGTGGTCACAGTCTATCTGAGGTGACTCATCCACTTAAAAAGGTGTCTAACCACAATCTTTATAATGCAACTATTGTCATTACATCAACCTGATCAACTGTATTATTATTTAACATTAGCTATTTAATACTGAAATAAATACATTTTGTTATCATACCCACACATGATATACAAATTCTGAATGATATAATCAGGCAAAAATGTATTGTATATTTTATTTAATGTTAAGCAACTAACGAGATAAAGATGTTATGGTTGACCTCTGACTCCAACCATTATTTTGAATCAATCGCTTATGCAGTCAATAATGTACAACACAAAGGGGTTGAATGTGTTTGCATAAAATGACCATCTCGAGATGAACAACCTTTAATCTCACGCTGCTCCAACCCTCCGATGTGCTGTTGTGTGTTATTTACTTACTTACTTACTCGCAACTTATTTGTCTTGGTTCCCCGGTGAGACATAACACTTCGACAAGTGTGCGCCACACCGCCTGTGTAATTTATGTCCATAATAACAAAAGTGCAAAGCTCTGGTGATCTATACGTCAAAGACGTGCTAGTCAGCTTTCAGTCTGCCAGGTCCCGGAGGTGCATCAATTTTACTATAACTCCATTTAACATGCCACTGGGCTCCTCCACCCAGCTCCGTGCTGTACAGTCGCATTTCTTCCTCACTGCGGGACATTCTGCTTCATAGAATGTGTCAAACTTTGGAGGTCATTAGGATAATATTTCTGTTATAGCTCTACATAATTGGTATGGTATTTTTATCTCATTTTCTTTTTACTAATATTAACATATTTCATGCACTATCAGTGCAAGAACTATAGAAATGACACCCTGATTTTCTGATTTGCAGCATGATAGCTGACGTTTGTTGGTCTCTTCTTTGTATGCCAGTGGCAGTCTAGCAAAGTAGTCCAGACTGAAATATCTCAGCAGGTTTTGGCTGGATTACCATGACATTTCATTCCTCAGGATACACTTTGATGATCTGCAGACTTTTCCTCAAGTGGCATCGCCAGGTTAAAATTCTGTTTGCCCAATACTTTGGTTTATGACCAAATACCTGCAAGACTAATTGAAATGACAGTGACATGAATCAGCTGTACTCTGTATTGGTGTGATGATGTTAGCATGCTGGCGTTAGCATTTAGCTCATGGTTATAGACTTTCTACTCTCTAACTGTTGGTGTGTATTTCTTTGGCACGGTGTGTTAGGCACACTTTTAAAAAAATCTAAATATGTTCTGCATGTCTAGATTTTTTTAAGTAATATAAAAAACTGACTCTTCAGCTGGACCGGCGAGTGACCACTGTGTGTTTTTAAACACGGTACAGAAACAAATCTGTGAAATGTAAAATCACAAAACCTCATCCTCGATGTTGTAAGACAAAGCTTTTGTATAAAGATTTGAAGCCTCTGAGATAAGGTTCAGAGAGGAGTGGTATGGTGAGGGGCTGGGGATGGACAGAGAGGCTTTTTTGTTCCCCTTTCTCTCTCCTAATGCTCAGCTTATCAACAATGCCAGCGGGGTCTGCCTCCCCTCCACTGCATTCTTGTGCAAAAAGGCATCTCGTCTGAATGTTATGCAGTCTCCAGCCAAGAAGACTCATATAGGAAAAAAAATCTGCGCGTGATCCACTGTTTTTTCTTCTTCTTTTTTCGAGTGGCACCTGCTTTTCTCCAGCTCGCGGTTACTGTAATTGCGCCCTTTCTCATGCAGTCTCTAATCATCAACCTCTATCTGCACATCATGTGATAATGTAAATGGGCCGGGGAAAGAAGAAAGAGTGACATTAAGTGCAAGTGCGAGCCCCGTGGCAGCCGACGTGTCTGCGAGCAGCTGCAGGAGCTCAAACCACCACCAACATCTGCAAGGAGCGAAGTCAGGTTTCTATCACACCACCCACAATGCCGAGCTGCTTTCTGCGAGAGTTGCGGAGGGCCAGAAGCTGAAATATAACAGGCTCAGTGGGAAACGAGCCAAAGTTATTTTACTAATACCACTCCAGCTTATGTTTGTTATGTACATTGTTGTGTAAGTTTCCCTAAGATTTCATATTACTTTTGACTTTGCATGTTTGATGTGTTTTGCTGAATGTTTGAGATGATTCACCTGGGCCGAAAGCCAGAAATGTCTCAGTGTGTGTGTGTGTGTACAACTCATCAAACTGTTTGCCGTCAACCGTCGTCCTGTCAGTCTCCTCTGGTGTGTTGCATACACAGCAAACACAGGCAACATCCCAAACGTGCACTTTACAGGTCATTTTAATGTGGTTTTGCCCCAGCAATGTATCATAGAATACATGGGAACAATTTTCTCATGTCAGTGCCTATGATTATTTTTCTTTAATGCCACTTTCTATTTATACACACTTTGTCCTTTGTAGAGATGGCTCTGGTTAAGCCAAGATTCAACTTCCAGGAACAGTCTGTCAGCTCAGTTTGTTCCAAGATTTCTGTAAACATTTTCACTTTGGGAGCATTGGCAGTCATACTCTCCATATCCACTCTTTCAATATTGGGAAAACAACATAAAAGAGCCGGAATATGTTGCGTGCTTATTATCTAAACACGGTAAAATACATGAAATTTTACTGTTAAGTAAGATATCTTATTTCACCTACAGTAAATTTCTGAAAACTCCCTTCATTGTCCTCTGCAGAGGAAATAAGAGGATCATGTTCTGTCTCTTCATCTTTGAGGTCACCCAGTTTGTGATGTTCATTACTTTGCATTTCTGGGACCAATTACTTTTGTGGTGTTTTCCCCAAGAAGAACTGGAGGGATGTTTCACTGATGTAAAACATCAATTCTGTGTTTGTACATAAAACCACAACTGTTTCTTGATTTGAGGACCTCAGCCGTTCCCCGCCGTTCACCGAACCACTCCACTGTTGCTACTGTAATGTGCGGGCTCAATAGGTGGTGTTAGGAATCAGTCTAAATAAGGACAAAGCTGGATGGAGACAGATAATTTTCCACAGCAATGCTTTACTGTCCTCCACACTGTCACTTCCACAATAACAATGAACACTTCCTCGTTCCTGGGTCACATGAACCTCAACTAACCAATAATAAGTCAGAAGAACTTCAACTGGTAAATGTGTTGGAAAACTGGAGAAGCACATTCTGGATGTTATTCATCTAGATCCAGACATATATGTTTGAGGATGTAAATATGTAAATAATAATTCTTTAAACATAAATATGTAAATAATTAACTGTGCAAACATTCAAAATATATTTTTGTGAATAAGTTTAAATGTATGAATTTACTCAACTTATAACCTTACACTACTGATAACACTATCTGTTGTTATTGCTCTTTTCACCTACACATGTGCAGCAATCCACCGATGAATGAACAAACGGTCCATCTTTTTGGGGCCGTTGAAATGCACCTTGGAAAATGTTGATAGATGACACAACGCATAACTGTGTAAAATAAGATTATTCATTCAGGTCCATGGTTTTCTGCCTAGCTCATGTTTATATTCAAGATTCAAGATTCAAAGATTCAAAGTGTTTATTGTCACATGTACAGTAAGAAACATATTCCCCCATACAATGAAATTCTTTCTTTGCTGTCTACAATGAATGCCAAACAAACAATATAAGTCTAACATAAAAAAAGAATAGATAAATAGTAATACAAAAAAAATATGTACAAAAAAATACAATAAAAATATAAACTCTGCAAAAGAATAACTGAAAGTATAACTGTACAAATGGACAGAGCAATGTAAACCAAGTATACTGAGTATACTTGTTTGTGCAAACTGAGCAGTCAAGTACTGTTCCATAATGTGTTCAGGTAGTCCATGATTATAAACGTTAAATTCAAATAATTAAACACCAGAGCAATGATCGACACTTTATAGAAAATCTGCATTCAAATAATACAGTAGCTTAGATTTAAATGGTGAGTCTTTGTTCGCTCACAGGTATTTTATTACTGTAGTTTTTGGTGTCATTGTGCTTGATACATTATATTATGGACTAAGGCTGTTCTGCTGTTTTCCCTGAGGTGCTAAAATAAACACTATTCCTTTAAGTGAGCAAGAGCACACCTCAAAGCAAGAACAAAACAAAAGGCGACGGATCCTCCCATCACACTTCACTCTAGTATCACTTTGCTCGCCAGGCACTCTGAGGCACGGAGGCATTATAAAGGGATGAAGCCAGACTTAAAGTCTGGCTGTTGATAGGAACAAACATCCGCCCTGCTCTTCCTACGCTTCACACCAAACACACAACACACAGGATCTAATGAACCACCATCTGGCGCTACAGCAGACCTGGGCGTCTGCTCTGCACGGGCAACTCACAGAAACAAGTTCCCAAGTGGCTTCAACACCAAAATACAATTTCACAATGGAGACGGGGGTTAAATGTTGGTCCCCTGCACAGGTTAGAAGAGATACATTCAACATTGCTATAATATAAGAATTTAAGTTATCAAGTTACTTGTGTGTAGGCTAAAACATCAGCGATGTTTGTTAGCTGCACAACAGGAGTGTTTCTAATAAAGCGCTCACGTTTGTCCATGTGTCAGCATTGTGTTAACGTATTTATGGTGCTACTAAGTGCTCATTTATTCCATTTGGCTATATAAAAAAGGGCAGGTAATGGTAATGCATGCTTGTGCAGTAATAAAAGAGCTGAAATGAATTTCTCTGTGTGCATAAAGGCAAAGCGATGAGAGATCATGATACAGGCGGCTGAAGGTTTGCACATACAATAGGTCTAATTCAGCACACAAAGGCAGTGCATTGTGTGGAGGAGATGTGAGCGATAGCAGAAATGAATAGCAATTGAAAGGTGTGAATGGCATCTCTCATTGAAAGCAAACACGCAGAGAGGCAAATAATCTTCTGATCCAGACTGTTCATGCTTGTTTTAGTTGGACTTTCACACTGCTTCCATGTGAGCGAGAGCTGTCAGCTGCTGAATTACTGCAGTGGGAGTTTTTTTTTGTCATGGCAGAGAGGAAAGGTCTCTTTTTGTCTACCCACCCTGCTGCCGGGGCGCAAACGAACTCCCTCCTCCGATATGGGGCTTGTTCTCACCCTCCAGGCTCAGCTGATGCTGGGTTTCCACGGCGACGGAGGCGTGAAATGTGCCCGGCAGCCAGGCTGTACAGTATGAGTGGCCATTCTGTCTGATTTCTTTGTCTTCTGTCCATTTGGGAAGGTATGCTTGGCTAGCAGCACCATACAAATCAATACAGCCTGGCACGCACACATACATGTTGTCAGTTCCTACAAGCTGCAGCACAGCCTCCAGAGCTCCTCGGGCCTTTTTGAATTCCTCCAGAGTAGAGATGGGAGGGTGAAGGGTCAGCAGCAACAGGGATCAAAAACATTGGTGCAGCCATTCAGAATTCAAGCTGCAAAAATCACATTTTTTAATACATCTTGTTTATGTGTTACTGGTAGGAATTTATATGTGACTGTGATTTTAATTTAATTGTTGGATCTGAAGCAGTGAAAGCTTTTGATGCCTGATCTATCTATCTATCTATCTATCTATCTATCTATCTATCTATCTATCTATCTATCTATCTATCTATCTATCTATCTATCTATCTATCTATTTTTGACAGCAAACCAACGGTAAAACACAGAGCACTGTACCAACAAACAGAAGCCTGTCTTTGTTGACTTTCTGTTGCCTGGGTGTGTGACTGTTTTCCTTTTCAAACCACAGGCTCAGCAGTGACTCTAATGAACTGCTTATTGTCTTTGTGTAAGAGCCTGCTGCTGATTAAATGTGGTCATGGTTACTTGAGTTGTCTTGACTTCTTGGGCTGTGCCAGCTGCTTTTCACCACGTCTGAGCCCTTCCACACAGACCTATTAGCAAATTCTTCTGCAGGCTTAACGTCACTTCTGAGCAGTGGGTGTAGACGTAATTGCTCATATTTGGGCATTTTTCCAAATACTTTGGTAAAATATTACAGTGTACGCTATACAGCTCTGCCAGGATAATCCTGATTTAATTTTGGTCGGGTGATTAACACTATATCTTGCTATCTATTTGCAAGAGGTTTCTCATGGGGGCTCTGTTACGTTTTACGCATGGTGAAGGTAAGATAATTAGCCTGAATTACTGTGTAAGTGATCTGATTTGAGCTGGGAAACTCTCCCTCAGACCGCTCAGATCAAGGCGTGTGGAGGAATCTGAGAGCAGTGTGGTCATTGCTTCATTGTACTTGTCACTACAGTTCACTGTGATGAGACAAAGCAGTTACAGGGAAAGTTGAACTCTTTAGGTTGGTTTGGTGAAAGACATCAGAGCTCTGAGGTCATTTATATCAGAAACCGGGGGGGTGTTTCATCTGCTCCTCTCGTGAACTAACCATGAACTACAGACAGTTTGGAAAATGTGTTTGTTCGTTTCCTTGCCGAGAGTTAGACGAGATGATTGATACCACTCTTGCATCGATGCCGAATGTGAAGCTACAGCTAGTAGCTAACTTAGCTTAGCATAAAGAGCGGAAACAGCTAGCCTGGCTCTGTCCAAAGGTAGCAAAATCTGCCAACCAGTGCTTCTACAGCTCATAAACACTTTGTATCTCCATAACTATAATAATTTCTACAAAAACCGAAGTATAAAAACATATTGGGGGTGATGTACCAGACTGTTGTCAGCCGGGTACAGTGACTTCCTCAAGTTGTGTCATCACCATGAGGGTAAAACCACATGCCATTTTAACATAGAGCTTTTTCTATTAATTAAACAAGCAAGATATAATGTGTACTGAGGCTGAAATCTGAATTTTGTTACCTTTAAACAAATCGAGGCTAACGTTTTCCTCCATTTATAGTCTCTGTGCTAAGCTAAGCTAACTAGCTGCTAGCAGTAGCCATATATTTTCCATGAAGACATGAAAGTGGTATTGATATTCACACCTAACTCTCAGTAAGAAAGTGAATATGTACTTTCCCCAAAATGTTGAAATATTCCTTTACATAGCAAAACAATTCGGCAGGGTTTTCATTTAAAGCTTCACTGAAAGATTCTCATGTCTATAAAGACATAATGAATTTACATAATACTGTAGTTAACGTGATCTAATGAGGTCAGAAATAGCAGGCAGGAGGCCAATAAGCGAGTTCACCCACCGCTAACTATTTTGAAATGACTGTGGAGTCTGCAGAGACAGTACCAGGCCAGCTGAACGAGGCTGCAGGAGAGAAGGTAACTCATGGAGACAGTCGGAAAGAGCAGTCGATGTTCACCAGCGTCATGTTGTGATGAGGCATCACTGCCACTTCCCTTCTACAGCCGAAACCTACAAAGAGGCTGACAGAGACAGCAGAGCAATGGAGGGAGGGAGCGGACATCCACTCAAGGACACGGGATAGAAGGAAGCATTCATCCTCTGAGCCAGTTTACAGTGTTAGGAGGATGACTTTGCTCTTTTTTTCTCCGGCTGTCTGGCTTCTTTCTTTCTCTCTTTGTCTTTCTCTCTCTTCTGGCTTCCCACTCTGCCCGAGGCGAAGCAGAAATCAGCTGATGTCTGCACAAACACAATGACCCCCGGGTCTTGTGTGTTCTTGAACCGACAAAGACAAAACTGCAGGAACAGAATAATGGAGGGAACGGAAAGGGGACGAGTTATTTGGAGAATTGCAAAAAGCACTCAAGGTAGCATTCCTCTCCGTCACTGATGGTACATTCCTGGGTGGCAAACATTTTGCCAAGGGCCCCTTATGAATAAAAGTCATATTACCATGCTTTCATCCCAGCATGTGTTTCATAAATAAGGTTAGAAATACAAGTATTGCCACACTGGGAGGTAAATGCCTGGATGATGAATAGATAAAATGATCACGTCACGATCCTATGGATGTTTCAACCACAAATGTTGCTCTATTGTGTAAACCTTTGTCCCTTGTATTTCTGCTTTGTCAGTTGTGTTTTGGTTTGGTAACACAAAAGGCAGAGGAGGCCCACAGGTACGATGCACTCACCTTTATGTCACATCGTATTTAGGTCAGGAGGGTTCAGATGTATCAACACATCAGGTCACTAACCTTTAACAAATGGACGTCTCGATTCTCGATCTAACGGTGTGCTGGTGGGTGTACGTGTGTGTGTGCGCTGACCACTGAGAATTAATACTCACACCGAGAGAAACAAAGGTTTGAGGTATTTGTTTTTCATTCATGCATACTGTTTAAACAATTTTTGTGCAGCTGGTTTGTGCTCGGCCGGAGGCTCCTAAACTTTTTCTATGTCAAGGACCCCAAATGCTGCATTGTCCTGAAAGGTTCCCCTCTGCTGTCCAGCTCCCTGCTAGTACAACCAACCAAGAGGGCCAGACAAGAACACTGGTAGTGGAAAACCTTGGATTTCCTTTACTGACAACATGTTTTTTTTCCAGTAATGCCAACATTATTATAGTTCTTCCTTCTGTGGTATATTCACAGTTAAGAAAAGATCAAGGTTACAGCCTTAAAACAGTTCATGGGGCTGCTTTGCTGTTTAAGGTACCAGATAGAGATGAAATATGATCCAGAAATCCAGTTTGAGTCTCACATTAATGTGCTTAAAGGCTTATCAGACACCCAAGCACTGCAACAGTTTGTAATAGGTTCAGCTTTTTTGCCAGGACCCCTGCGATGGCACCCCCACTGCATCGACAGACTGACTCCAGTCGAGTCAATGAGAAGGCTGTGTTTGTTCATCCAGGGCTGAACTTACGTGTGACTATATAAAGGTCACTACATTGGCACTGAGCACTGGCAATAGTTGTGAGGTGTGAAATCACCCAAAGTGGATGTAATAGCATGGTATGACTGGATAAGGAAAAAGGGCATCATACCAGCGTACTGACCAAGTTGTGAGCACAGAATTGACGTATCATTGTCTTTTAAGCTGCTATGACAAACTTGCTAGCAAACAGTTTATTGTTTACACATCCATCAGTCACAGAGCAACATTATCACATCGTGTTTCTTGCCAGGTTTGTGATTTGGGACTTTCCACTGTCAATAAAACTGTCATGACTGAATGAAAATGAAAATAGATCCTGCAGCAGCATTGTAGTAGTTGTGCTGCAGTGGCCACGTGTGTTTTTACCCAGTTTTAACACACTGCTCCCATCTGCTTCAAAGTTGAAGGTTACAGGACATCTCACCTTTGCACGGGATCACTTTTGAGAGAGGTGAACTCTATCAACAGTTTTATTTCCCTGTATTTTTCAGACAGTGCCCAATTTTCCCACCAGAAGAATGAGTTGCTCAAAGTGTGGGGATGCTTTTTGTGGGCAAAGATTACAAAAAGCACATTTACCTTCAGGGCGTGTTTGGGTCAGTGGTCGATGGATCAGTGGTTACGTAAGGAGCTTAGGGCTAATGTGACTTTCTGGCAACCCGTAATTTTTGGATCCATCATCAGATTTTTGTCTCTCCTGTTTTTTTAGCTAGCGCCACTCAGCCGCTGCAAGGTAGCAGATGGACAGATGGATGTACCTTGAATGCTGAACGATGTTTGGTGTTTCATGTAGATCAGTTTATGTCTGCTCATGGGGAAGTTTCTTTATTAAATGTGCAACTGGCTGAATTTAAATCAGCCTGAGAAAGCATGTGGGGGGAAAAAGGTCCCAGTGTTTTTATACTGGGAAGGCATATGTGTCCATTGTGACCTATATCTGCCACTGCTGCTTGACTGATGTGTTTTCCCCATGTGTCCCATGGCCGGATGAGTAAAAGATTCGACTGCACCATGCTCAGAAAGACAGAGAGGGATAGAGGGAATCTGTCGATTGTGGCCTTTTGGATCAGCTGTAATCCACCATGCCAAGGTGAAGGTCTGGGTTTTATTCCAAGGTCCCTCCAAACAATTATCACCCGAGCCCATGACAAATGTGTTACACTGCCGCACATGGCCCAAAGGACAAACAGTGTAATCAATCACATGACATGCTCTTCACTTTTGTGATTAGAGCCAAATGTTGTGCTTCAGAGTTAGTCACAAATACTGCCAAATAATATGTGACAAAACAATAAATATTTTTTTGTACCAGAGGTTGTGTTTTCCTGGGCATCTCCATCTCTTCCTCTTCCTCTACTTTTCACTTCGCCAAAGACTTTTTCTGAGGCAATTACGAAAGTTTAAGGTATCAAGGGAGATGATATTTCAGTTCGACTAGGCTGTGTCCACACTCTGCTGTTCAATAACTGTCTGGTTACATGTTCCTGCAGATTGAGAAAAAGCAGCTGAAAAAAATTGTACTCATTTCCTTGAAACTTTGTTGGAGCTATAAGCTCTCATTTATGGTTACAAATAGATCTTTAATTCTCCAGGAGAGAGTCTCATCTCATTACCCAAACCTCCATGCATCTGCCATTTATATTATGAGCAAGATGCTGAGTTTAATCAAATATTCCTATAGTTTTTCATTTATTTTATACCTTTTTGAGTCCTGCTGGCAGATTTAATTGGATTAAAAGAAAAAGTAAGCACACAGCACTGTAGCACCTTTGACAAGCTTGCAGTTGTTTGCTTAAGACTACATGACATGTAGCTCTTTTTCCCCTCAAGTTTGAAGTTGTGGACAAACGTGTCTGCCAAATAATAATATTTATTTTCATTTTGTCATTGTTTATCAGTGATGGAGGAAAAGTGCAGATCCTGTACTTAAATAAAAGCACCACACTTCATAAAATAATTCTCCATTAATCGTTTGGAATGTAGAAAAAAAAAGTAAGAAATGCTGTTAAATTACCCAAAGCCCAAAATGACATCTTCACAATGCTTGCTTTTTCCAACTAAATAGTACAAAATTCAAAAATTTAAAAAGGAAATTAAGACAAGGAAAATAATTAAAAGGAAAGGCAGCAAATCCAAATTTTACATGAAGAATGTAACATTTATCAAAATAGTTCTTTAATAGTTAATTTTCACTCAGTCGATTAATCACTGAATCATCTCAGTTGTATTTTTTTACATTTTCATATGTTTTGTATGCAAAAATTTTAATTTGTAAAGTAACTAGTAAGTACAAAGTGTAGTGAAGTAAAACGTTTCCCTTTGACATGCAGAGGAGTATAAAAGTGACATGATTAGATTATGACCAAGGAAAGTTTATGCAGTATGGTACTTTAAGTAAATGTACTTAGTTACATTTCTCCACTGTTTTTATGATTGGTTGCTCCTGATCGGTATCTAATGAGAACTTCAGGAAAATTTCTAGCAACTGTGACAGTTGTTGTGGCAATATTATGCAGATGAAGATGTTCTCTCTGTGTTTTCCCATTCTCCCTGCTGGAGACCACACTGGATATTCAAAGTTAAAATGTTTTTTGTTTGTAATTATTATTTCGATTTTCTCTTTGTATGACAAAGCTGTCATCCAAGTGCCCTCCTATTGGCAGATATCAATGAGCTGACTCTTCACAGAGCTGGCAGATCAAAATCATTAGGACCATATACACTACAGTGTATGATCTATGAACAGACACAGGTACATTTTATATCTTTATTGTCACAGCACCTGGGCATCAAAGAGCATCAAACAACTCCCTTTTTGGTGCCATCTGTCATTGTAGTCATTAATGACTCTGTAAACGGAGCATATGGGTTTTGTCTATGTCAGCAGTGACTGGTTTATGTCTCCTTACAAGCTTGTAATGCATCTCTGTCTTTTCAAACAAGAGACAAACAGTTGATTAAGAGCCTCCCTCAAAAAAGGATCCTCTCTTGATTTATTTTTTAAGAGGTTCGGAGATGCACATTTCCTAAAGCCAAGGGAATTTCTCATAAGGTGGAAGGGAAGAAAAAGCAGACAGAAAGTCAGCTATTTCATGTGCCGTCACATCAAAATGACTGCTGTCCACCCACACAAAGGGAGCAGGTATAATCAGACTGTCAGTCAGTATGAGTAAGGGCAAACGCATTCACAGTCACACTAAAATGAATGCAGATCATAGACTTATCTATGCATGTAGGTCAGAAAAACATTTGCAACAGCATGCCACTGGGTTATGGATAGGGACACCTCTACCTCTACCCGGATCTGCCTTCATGTTGATGCTGAGAAGGTGTAACTGAGTCCTCTTGTCAGAAGGCTAATCCCTCACAGGGACAGATTTAGCTGCCGCGTCTCATCAAGCTTTCATCTGAGTCCAGAGCTGATGTCATCAAGCCCACTGCCCTTACTAACCAAGTTATGTTAAGAGCACACGGCTTCACACTTGCTCTTCAGCAGCACAGCCGCTGCTGCCGTTACGGGAGAGAGGCGACTGACGGATTAATGGGTCGAGATCTGCCAGGAGGCTCCTTCCTCATCACCAAAGAGCATCAGGAAGATCTGGTGCGGGTCAACTTCCAGATTCACAGACTGTCAAATGCCAGCGGGGTGCGTTTGTGATGAAGAGGAGATCTGAAGCGGCCTCAAAGCTCTGATCAGTCATCCCCGCCCCAAAAACCCCTTAAACCCCCTCTGGTGCCTGCGGGGCCGTCTGCGGACACCCTGCACAGCACGCGCAATTACCCTTTAAGCTGTTCCCAAGCACAATTACCTTCACTCCTTAGCAGAGCAACACATGGTATTGCAATAATGCAGGGAATGGTCATTGGTGGCTTGTGTATGTGTGTATGTGTGTGTAGGAGTGAGGATTGTTGAGTTAGTAACACTACCCTTTATCCTGTCTCCCAGTTAGGAAGACCACACTGTGATCAAAGTCTCTTTGAAGATCTGCAGTCATGGAGGTAACATGGAAATGTGTAGACTAATAGTATTTTGCTATTTGGCAAATGTTTCAGTACTAACTATATAAAGATTTTGAATGTAAAAAGGTCAGCATGCTGACCTTAGCATTTAGCTCAAGGCACTGCTTTGTTTACTTACAGTCTCACAGAGCTGCTAGTATGGTCTTAGACTATTAGTGAGTGTGAAGCTTTATTTTTCATGATGGCAGGATTTTTAGCCAAATGAAGCATAATTCTGGTTTATTACATATTAAAACTTGCTCTTTATCACTGATCAGTTGTGAAGCTTTGTGTTAGTTCAGGCAGAGCGCTGAAGACAAGTCCATGTCAGCTGTGCAGCGTCAGCTGTCGCATTCATGCTCTTTTAATTATGTTGATTTTTCTTATTAGTTTCTTGTTCCACAAGGCACGCCACCTGAAATACCTCACTGAAGTGAAATAAAATGGAAAATCAGTCAGACTTCAGGCTAGGATGAGCCTCTTATATACTGACTGTATACTCAGTGGCCACTTTATTAGATACACCTGCACAGACTATCACAACAGCTCAGCCATAAAATCTCCCCTTACAAAGATGATCATTTTCAGTTGTGATTGCTGCCAGAGAAGTATTAATTCAACTGTGTGCTTATTATTGATGTAGTTTTACCCACATCATTTCATTTACAAACATGAGGGAGGAGGAATATTTCAATGAATTTCAAATATGATGCAGTCCAGCACCAACTACAACCTCAGTAATAAAAATTGAAATGTTGAGTTGATGGTGTCAACAAAATCTGAATATTAGTCTTCCCAAATGTAGAATTCGTGGCAGATCTGTGAGAAGTGAACAGGTAGTGTTTTTAACAGTTGCACTAGCAGCGTGTTTGAAATTGTGTTAATACTAATAATCATTTATCTATAAATGCAATGAGGAATTTTTACTGACACTTCGGATATACTTGCTCCTCATTTTATCTCCAAATAAAATGCTTTAGTTAATCTGGTAAACTGCTGGTTTGTTCACACATCTGAGTGCTGTGCCCAGTGGCCAGTATGTTTTTCACCCTGCCAAGCATGATTGTAGCCATGCTGCCTCGCTGAGTACAGTACTGTCATAAGAGAGGAACGGCAGCCAAAGCAACAAAAATATCGCCCAAGCTGTAATAAACCACAATTAACAAACAAATGAGCCAGAATTTTAAATGTCCACAACTGTGTAGATGGTGTCTGCAAAGTGAGCGAGTGTGTAGGTGAGGGGTGAAGAGGGCTTTTGCACTCATGCATGCGCCTCTCCACGTGCACTTCCTTTGAAAGCTCCATGCCCAGCTTGGTGCCATCAATTGTTAGAGATGGTGGAGTGATTAATTTCTGTGTCAGGGTTTGGGCTGATTGGACAAGCCTTTGGGGAGAGTCGGATTGATTGGATAGTTCCTGTTTCTGTATAGCTGCAGCGGTTGTAATGGTGGGGGTGGAGGGGTGGGGGGGTTGAGGAGGCGCAGTCTCTCTCTCTCTCTCTCTCTCCACTCTCTCTCTCTCCCCAGAGATTGGCCACAAATTAATACAAATCAGAGTCCTCCTCTCTGCCCGAGCCTCGTCGCTCACCTTCCCCCCAGGTAGGAAAAAGGAGAGAGGACGATGGAGCAGGTGCGGCCAAGTGCAGAGCAATCGGAAGAGAAATGATTGGAATATCAGTGAGTGAGTGGCTTTTGTGCTTGAGAGACAATATGTGTGTCTGTGTGTGTGTGAGAGAGAGTGAGAGAGAGAGAGAGACAGAGAGAGAGAGAGAGAGAGAGAGAGAGAGAGAGAGAGAGAGAGAGATGAAAGCAATAACACATATTGAAAACTATTGTCACAAAGCCTTGGAAAAACATATGGTGTTCCAGTTATGCTGCTGACACCTGTGTTGATAAAGATTTGTACTGTACTGTATGTCCTGGTTAAGCATCCGGACAGATGTTTGAATTTTTAAATCTTCGGCTGTGATTTTGATCAAAACTTGCTCACATGCCGCGGCTCAACAGATTGTCAAAAACCTCAATAAGCGGACTAAAACGGCACACTCCTGACATGCATCCGTGTGAATCTGCACATTTGAGCTCGCTCTGTGGTCTGTACGGTGTTTGTCATATCACGCCACACAATGAGGGCCATCACCAGCGCAGTGATGGTGGCAGAGTGACCCCTTCTGGTGTGACGCCCAGCACTGACTGCTCTCCTCTGTGGACAGTGTACCCAGTGCTCCCAGTCTGACTCAGTGCTGTGTTGTGCTGTGTCAATGTCTCCAGGCTTTATCAGAGGACCTCAATGACATAAAGACATGGAGCAACTAAATCGCAGTCTTCAGGAGCCTCGCTGCTGTTTAAAAGGTTTCTCTTTACTCCTCACTCTTAATTCTTCTAAATGTGAATTGCCTGTATGTGCATTAGTTAGTGACTAACTGCAGTATTTTACATAAGTATTGAAGAATATGTATATGTGTTGTCTCAGTGAGCTCAGGTTATCCTTTACTTCTACACAACATTTTTTGTTCTTTAACATCAGATAATCCAATATCTAAAACTACAGCCTCTGCAGAAAAGGTATCAAGATTTCTAAAATGACTTTATTGATTTAACTCTACCTTCTGGTGGGTTTTGTCTTTCTGGTTGAGGGTCAGTAATGCACAGCAAACATCTCATTTTAGTGGGCAGAGCTCTATTGATCTTTCCATCACACAATATTGTTCAAATTCACCATGTGTTCCTCTCCATTTCATTAACATGGACTGACCTGTGGAGTTTTACTATAGAGCAGCTTAATTTTGTGTGTGCTGTTTGTGTGGATGTGGTGAATGTGGTATAATACACTGCCTTAACTGGGTGAGATCTTGTGTGACATTAATCCTTAGGGGACAGTAGTGACACTTCAGATTGACAAATCCTTTTCATCTCACTTTCATAACCCAGTATGTCATCGCTGAGAGCACCTCAGATAAACCGTAGCCTTTAGCCCGTATCAAGTGCAGCTCTGTGAGAATAACCTTGGACACTGTCCTCTGATGCTGCCGACACATGGAGATTAGCAGCCTGATGTCAGAGTGTCAAAGCTGATCTAAGTCCAGCGGCTTTTCCTCTGTCAGTGGTCGCACATGACCCACAGCCATCAGAGCTCTAATGAATTAGGATGCTATGCAGTAACCGTGCACCACTGAATTGCTTTTTTATCAGCAATCAGCCATGTTTTCTGAGCAGTGCTGTCTAAGTAAATATTATATGTCCATGTGAGTCCTGCATTGGATAGTGATGGCCCCTGACATATTGGCCCAAATGGGGCCCGATATGTGCCTAAATGTCAGGAGGTGGTATAAAGGGTAAAGGGAAACTTATTTTTAACCTATGTAGCAAGCAACAAACACACCCACCTGTGGGCCATATTTGTCCAAAAGGCCCCACCTGCACCTCCTTGGCCAAATTATTAGTCCACATCTTGGTTGGATCAGTTCCTTATAATTAAAACATTTGCCTATATTTAAAATAAGTTATTCCTAAGTGCAGATTTACACACCACCCAAACTAGTTTTTGTGCAAGTTGTTATTAAATATTTACACCCCGCAACTACCAGCTAGCTTGCTAATATATGGCAACTAAAGGGGTGTTGTGGAATATGGTCCACACCATGAAACTTGCTCAAAGGTTGTTTCATGGACTGGGAGGTTTCACAGAAAAAACCCAATATACCTTTAATTACAAAACATTATGCGATGTTACCCTAAATGACAACAAAGTGTCATTAATTTATAACTGGATATTTCCCACTGGATCTAAACTCCATGAAGACTTCTAACTTTGAAAAAAAAAAAATCTGTGAATAAAACATAGTGATAGCTACTATGACAAATGATTATCAGTTAAGTTAAGGTTTACCCCCCCAAAAACTGTGATTTTTGGAATCTATGTTACAGCTATTAATGCTACTGTGCCACCATTTCTTCTCTTTTGATAGGACAATACTAGGTTTTAATTATGCCACTTATTTCCAGTAGTTCACTAGTTTGAAATTAGCTAGCCGGTGATCCACTTGTGCAGACACACTGTATGGAGCTGATGGACAAATTGTTATGGGCCCAAGGGCTCATCAGTATCACATGTGGGGCTCACATGGACATTTCGTTCCAATGTTCTTTCCTTTCTGTCATTCATAGCACTTAGATGCAATCAGTGTGCAGGGACCCGAGCTCATTTGCTTTACAGAACTTGATTAAAGTCTGTCTTCGTTGAGAATAACAGTGTTTACTCGGATGGTAATGGATATTGCATGTAGGTCAGCCTGTGTTTCGTTGTTCATACGGTTTTGTCAAAGCGCCGTCTCATGTGAAAACGCAGCAGCAGGAGGACTCCAGGGCTTCAAGTGGGTCGCAGAGGGACGCTTTCAGTTCCCTTGTTCCTTCTCTGCTTCCTTTACTGTCATCATTCACACCCGAGTGCTTCTTTATGGTTTGGCATTAGTCTATGAGCTCATGAGCCCTCCGTGCCCCTGAGGAAATCTACTGTTCACACTGGACATACAGTGGAGTTAGACTAATATGTCAGTTTTAATTCCATCCATCCATTTTCTGTTCCCACTTTATCCTGACACACAGGGTCACAGGGGTGCTGGAGCCTATCTCTCTCAGCTATCTTGGGCGAGAGGTAGAGGCGGTGTCCACCTGGACTGGACGCCAGTCAGTAACAGGGCTGACATAGATAGACAGACAACCACTCACACTCACATTCACACCTAGGAGCAATTTGGAGTTGCCAATTAATCTTTTGGATTGTGGGAGGAAGCTGGAGTACCCAGAGAGAACCCACACAGGCACAGGGAGAACATGCAAACTCCACACAGAACCCTGTTGCTGTGAGGCGACAGTGCTAACCACTACACTGCCCTGGCTTTTTAATTCAATTCAGTAAATCATTTAAACCCTTCTTTGTATTTAGATTGTGTTCCTCGGGATGCTTTAGGGCTACAAAATTGTCTCTTTTGGTCACAGTTGCCTTTATCTCAAACTGGATGAAATGTGGCTCTAAATCCTCCCTCGAGGCTGTTTTTCCCAATGAAACCTGCATGTCCACAGGGTAGAGCACCATGCTATCCCCCCTTCCTCAGGCACCACTAATCGCCCCTAAATCAGATGCCTTCAGCAATTTCACAGGACAATGATGTTGCCACTGTTAAACCCTGAGGCAAATCACCATACGGAACGAGAGCAGGAGGTATCTGTAGCAAAATTGGAGCACCATATGTTTCTCAAAGGGTTTTTTTGATAATGGTTTTCCTTGATATGGGCACACACACACAAAAACGCACACACACCCACAGAGAAGAGAGGGAGAAAGTGAGAGAGACGTAGCCCAAAAGGCTCATGGAGGAGGAAAGCCCTAGATTTGCTCACCAGACAGGCTTTACTGATAAAAGATGAAAGCCCTCTGAGTGTCACTGTCACACACACACACACAGAAGACAGAGCCTTGGGCCAGCAGACAGACTGCTGTTCACAGAGGAGACCTCGGTGTTCACGGGTCAGGTGTGGTTCTCTCTCTGCTGCTGTGAGGTTACCTCACCGACTGAAGTTAACTTCAGTTGTGTTTTTTTATCCTATATATACACTACACAGGCATGTTTTACTCAATTACTCAGTTACTCTTTTACTAAATGACTCTGCTTGGAATGATTTATAAAAACCTATCTCATGTTTTTTCCTCAAAAAAGTTTAATTTCCTGTCTACTCATCTGCCAGACACCACTTGTCTCCCACATCATCCACTTATTTTGTGATGTCACAAAAACACGCTGATACGTACACGTGTGAAAGTCAGATTTAAGGAAACAGATTTTTGACTTGAGGCTTTAACCTTGATCACATGGTGTATCCTCTCACTCCAACATATATCCAATGATCATGGCAGTGTACCTAAAGTATATTACACACAGGAAGACTTTGAAAAAACTAAAGGCTGACATCCTCTAAATACATCGACATCTAAAGACAAACTACTACAAGTCAAAGAGTAGAACAGACTAGAACATTTTGCAAAGCCTGGAGATCTTGCAGGGTCACTATTTCCAAGACTGCAACTACATTTTTTTTTTCAAATCCTGCTACAGGTGGAAATTTAGAAAAAGAAAAACTGTTGAACAATGAAGCAGCAACAGAGGCAGATTTTGGCCACAGCTGCCTTTGTGTGTGCAGTGGCCTGGCGTTCATGTCAGTAACCTCACGTCACTATTTGCATGAGTCAGTATTAAAAACTCCTGATAATATTTAACATGTTTGACTTTACTGGAATGAGAAAGATGAGAAGAAGACTCGAACTGAGTCTTATGACCCCTTTTCAACACCACTCACCTGAAAGCTGTGCTGCTACTATGGCAGTCGACATTTCTGCTGTTAATATAGCATTTCCAAAGCCACACATCTCCACTAGTATCCACCTGTAGGCTCTGAATCTACCTCACCTAGGTGGGAGATTAGTGTTGTTGATCTCCTTTTTATATTTTTTTATCGCCAAGAAGTCCTTCTTAGTAACACTTTTCTACACTTTTCAGTCTGTATGCTAAGCTAAGCTATCTGGCTGCTGTCTGAAGCTTAATACACAGACACTAGAGTGTGGTATCAATCTTCTCACTTTAACTTCTGGGACGAAAGAAAACAAGTGCATTTCCCAAAATGTCAAACTAATCCTTTAAAGGCATACTGAATAGGATTAGTCTCTGCAGGTACAGACACTGCCACATACTTCCAGGTAATAAGTGATAATTGAGAAGGATTATTTTTGTACCAGTCTATACATTGTTTTGTTGAGAAAATCCTACTTTCTTTTACCTTTAAGACTATAAAAGGCACAATAAATAAGATGAAATAAGATGCAGTGTCATGGACATCTCCCTGTGAAGCCATGACTGCTCTCAGCAGCAGTGAGTTAATATGTTGATGTGTTCTGACAGTTGCAGCAGAGGGGATCTGCTGTCACTCTGAATGTCTCAGCCCGGCATTTCTGACAGCCAATAAATACAAGAAGGAGACATAAGAAGAAGATATTATTGAAAAGTGCAACACCCAACAAATTCAGCGTCTCAGTCTACCTTCAGTAACGTGCCTTATTGCGCAACAGCAGAATTAATATTAAATATTAAAAGATTTATATTGACTTTGTATGTCATGTGCTCCATTATGATACCACAATGAATTATTCTACACCGGCAAGCAAATCTATGGTGTGGAATCGAGAGATACTGGCTGGATATGTAAGAGGTGAAGGTCAGAGATGGGCGCATCAGTCATATCCAGACAATGGCAGCACTGGAGAGCGCTGGCTTCTGCCAAGGAGGAGAGAGCCTTAAGGATCCCCTTTCAGCAGATGGGGGTGTGTTAGCAGGGCAGAGGCAATTAGGCCAGCTATAATCCTCCATCTGCTTTCCTCCACCGCCGTCCCTCAGCCAGAAACAAGGCTGCCCCCCAAACCCGGAAGACGTAGAAAAAAAACCCTGACAGGGCATGATGAAATGTTGAAAGTCAGCTATTTTTCCTTTTAATTGCATTCAACTACTTTTTGATTCCTTCACCTGCACCTGCTTCCTTTCAGATCCGCTCCCTCAACACTTTCCTTTTTGTTTCAACAATTTTCTTTACTTTCCAGAAGAACTGGAGCCATGGACATTTCGTGGCTTGACGGTACTTGTGCGCACGTACTGGGAACAAACAGGGCAGAGTAGATAAAAACATATTTTAGGCCCACTGCTGGTGTAGACATACTGTCACCATCAAGATAAGGTATTTTAAATCTCCACACAAATGACATCCCTGGTCTGCTTGGCCTTTATGCCACCTATAACATTTAAATGCTGTTGCTGTAATTACAGTGGGGTCTTTAAAATGGCCTGAGGTGACTTTCCATTCATTCACTCAGTTATTGTTCTCAATAAGTCTTAAGAGAAGGAACAAGATGTTTTATTTTACGGCAAAAAGTGTCCAGTTTTTAAATTGTGAGGAAAATTGACTTCATGATTGGATTAAATTGCCGCTGCACTGACCTTGCCTCCAAACCACCATCGTCTCTGATGAATGTGAATACTGCATGTTTGCCTCCCAGTGTCAGAATCAGGCAAATCTTGTTCCGGATGGAAACCGCTGAGCAAAAAGGAAGTCACAGTGACTGCGCACCCGCTGAACATAAAGAGACCATCTGCTGGAATCCTCTGCCTGTCTGAAAAAGACATGACATTTACTGGTTCATTTGAGCTGTCTGTCACTTTAATTTTTCTTTTACTTTTTCTAAATGTCTGTTAGTTACTGTTGTGAGGATGGATTATGTGGATTATAAAGCACTCAGGATGTAAGAGGCTGGTATGCGTGCCATTGTCTATAGAATAAAAGATTTGTAGGACTGAGAGGACTTGACAAAGATTATTTTGTACATGGCAGCTATAAATCCACACAGTGCAGCTCCCTCCAGAGAATATAGTTTAATAAATACTAGACACACTGCCTTGCGGGACCAAAGATAGATAAAGAATACTGTATTATGGGACAAACATCCAGAGTTGTCAGCAAAACCAGGATAGCCCATATATCATACAGGCTGCTTTCTTCACGCCTACCTGCCCCGGGGAGAGGGTCGAGCAACAATACATAAGTGTTGCCGTTGCCACCAGTGGTGCATTGACCTTCTGCAGTGTTAACAGGTCACTGGGAGTACAGTTTTTGCCTCAGGACCAATCCACCAACTGCCTGACAAGAGGAGATGGAAAGCACATACTAAGCATTTGTGTCAATCAAGTGAATTGCCTTTTCACCAATTAAAGCACTTTTTAGCACCTGGTATTTGTGCTAAAGCTAATTTATTCTTGATTCGGTGAACTACACACTGCAAACTCACCAGAGTGACCAACCCCCAGAGGAAATGGAAAATGACTCACTCAGCTGAGCTCTCTTGTGTGTAGCCATGTCCCTCCACTGAAAGAAAAGGCTTTTTTTTTTTTTTTTTTTTTATGAGCTGTATAGAGGTTTGTTCCATCCGGCGCTCTGTCCGGGGGCATCAGCCCTGGTCTCTCAGTGGTCTGCAGGAACACAGGTTGAGGGGTCAGTGCATTAGTAGCTGTTATTCTGCAAGTCCGCAACACAGAGGGAGCCAAGAATAAAGCTCAGGGGAAGGAGCAGGTATGTTGGAGGTAGCATACTTTTTAATCACAAAACAAGACTGTCCCAACACAGTTTATTTTGTTTTTTTTTTTAATGAGCAAAGAACACATTGGACACTACTTTACCTGCACAGCACCAAATTATACAGACAAAGTCAGCTGGTGAATGCGGTGAGGCATTTTGCAGCCAAAGAGCCAGATGTATTCATTCAGCCTTTATTTAGATCTCAAGGAATCACTGTGAGCTTGCCCCCATTTTCAGTGACATCCAGAGTACAATAAACTGAACTGAATATATATACAAAAGAAAACAAACAGTTTGACAACAGCAGGAATAGTTTCAAATCATGATTTTAAATTTACTCGCAGCTACAGTGGTCTTAAATTTAAATGTTTGTTGCAAAATGTTCCAAGTAAGTGCAACACAAAAACTAAAAGTAGTTTCCACAAATTCAGTGTTTTCAGGTGAGATTTGGAGCATAAACCAATCACTTGAATGGGTTGAATAATTAGAATCAGACCAATTCAGTAAAGAAGTGATATATGATGGCAAGTTGCCATTTAGGGTTTTATAAATGAATAGAAGCCAGTGCATGTCCTGTCTCACCATAAGAGATGCCCACCCAAGCTTTTTTATACCAGAAGCAGTAATGAGTACTGCCACCAGTGATAAATCTTCAGACTGGGTGATGAACTGAATCTAGGGGTTTAAGAGTGGATGCAGAGGCGTGTCTATAGATGATATCGCCATCATCCAGGAAGGACAGACAGGAAAACAGCCTCAATTATCCACTTCCTGCTGAACACAGGAAAATTAGCTATGTTTCTGTACCTAATTTTTTGTCATAGTTTACAGACAAGTGTGTCATTATGAAATTTAAATGTCACTTTTTGTAACTTACTCAGTTGGTCCTTCAGACATTGACAGAGACAGATACAACTCCAATCACTAATGGGCGGATCAACCAACAAATTCATCTTGGAAATAGTTGGAAAAATCCCTGCTTGAAAAAAACTGAACAAAAATTAACAGTATTTTACTGCTGAGAATATTTACACTGTCAGTGTCCCCAAACAAAGTCTCTATACATTAACTCTTTAATCATGATTAATTATTCGTTCATTCATTATTCATTCATTAACTAATTAATCATGACAAAAAACAGATTTCTGATTGAATTTAAGTGGCAACAAACATTTATTTTACAATATAGTGTACTGGTGTTAAAACAGTTTACATTGCCATAGTTTGGTGACAGCACAGGTCAGGTCAGGCTAACTTCTATAAATCAGGATTATGTTCATTAAATCAGTTTCACCAAGCATGTTTCAGCCTTTGCTTGTCGTCTGGATCTCCGGTGCAGAGTCAGGTCAGGTCCTGTCAGGTCATCCCTCCCCCCACATAATTAGCCTGCCCATGCTAAAGTAGAAATAGAAATGGATTCTAGTGAAAAAGGCTGTGAGATGGTTTTTGGTATTGCTTAAATCAACTCCACCTGCAAGCCTGCCAATGACTTGAAAAATGGATTTCATTGCATGTTCTTAGTATAAGAACTATGGTGAGATCAATTATTTAGTCCCTCTGTTAAATGTGGAGTATATTTAAAAAAAAAAAAAAACGTACATATTTATAAGCCTTCATTTAGGCACAAAGAAACAATCACGTCATCACGTAATAAATATCACTCTTATGTATATCTGGATTGATTACTGGCAGTGATAGCAGATAGAAAAAATTACATCTGGCATGCACTAGTGGCTTGAGCAATCAGCGCAGCCATGGCCACGCTTGATGAAATGCCTTCTGAAAAGGCCACCTCTTCACATTTGTAAAAGTCACCTTCCATTATCTTCCAATTGTGGGAGCCGGGTGTTCTTTGAGCTCTGTAATGTTATCTTTTACAAGTGTGGCAGGACCAGCCTGACATTTGTAAACAGTCTCTTTACCTCCCATTCCTTTTGATTCAACATCTTTATAACCAATCAGATACGGCTCCTGTTCTCCTGACGGTTGGGGCTGCAGCCAGCTAGACTTACCGTAAGAAGCCTTCCAGAGCTACATTCATCTTTCTAGCTAAATGCCAGAGTGTCATCACGCTGGTATTTCACAGAACGGGTCCTTGAAAAATATGTGTCTCCTGCCACTCCACTAAATGTGACTGGATTTAGATGAAATACACTGGACTGATAATAACATAGCAGTGTGACTGGTTGGCAGCTGACTTCAGATAAAGTGTGTGGGTGAAATGCAATGTGTAATTGGCAGAGAGAATTTGAGTGTGTGAACTGGAAGTGTGAAAGACAAGCAACAGTCCCCTGAGCATATTGGAAAATCTGCAATCTGCGGATTTAATGGTCAAGCAAGAATCTGAGTTTACCCAATATTCTAATGACTTACATGTGCAACAAATGTCAGTCTTGGTGTATTCAAATGAGACCGTTTCTTTGGACATGTTTCTATTATCATTCCAATGTGGTGATAGATAATGCAGCCCTTTCTTACTGGCATTTCTGCTGTTTTTCATAGTCTTTCACACAAGTTAATTACAGCTTAGCCTTTCCAAACTGGAGAGAGGTAAATTACTGCAGACCTCTGGGAAATGGCTGTAAAATTTACATCTGTTTGAAAAGACTTTTTATACAGCATTAATTCCCGCTCCATTATTTTTCTTGTTCCCGTGTACACTGTTGGTCATGGCTGGCAAGTGACTAGATTTGACAATTGACTTAATAAGCTACGGGTACAAAAGTCACATGGTAAAGCTGTAATATAATTAAAATATAATTATGAAAATGTACATCTACTTTTGAAATGGCCATTTTTCCTTAATTATACTTTATTACATTTCAATCATGATTGTATTGTATAAAATACAAGAAAATCGTATCAGAACAATATCACTACAACATCATACACATATAATTACCATTTAAGCCTGCTTTAACTGAATTACAAACACAAAACAGACATATTATCACCATTTATGGTGAATGTGTTGTTTATTTATGTATCCAGCAGATATGAAGTGACGGTAGCATTTATTGGGAGTTGTGTTTCTAGTCACCTGATGAATATAATTCCAATCTTCGCTTTCATTCCAGCGGGTTTTTCACTGAAAACAGCTACCTGCTGAATTGTTAGTGGTTAGAGTGAACCTAAACATTAAGGTTGTGCCCTGTAAAACCAAAACAATGTGCTGAAAGATGTGAAAATGCTCTGTAGAGCTGAGGGAAGATGCACCGTCAAGTAAATTTGCTGTGTGGGTCACTATGAGAGTCCCTCTTTCTCATACATATAGTAATATGGTCAATTGTTAATTTATATTATTGATTATAGCAGCTTTAATTTAATATTACAAAGCATTTCCACATATAGATTTTGAACCTTAAAAATACATTAGAGCTGAATCAGCTGCTCTCAGTCCCACACTTTCTACGTTACTGAGTGTAATCCAAAGCCATGCAAAGACTCAAACCCACAACATAATGAGCACATTGTTTAGACCCCAGCTGGATGATTCATTAGGACACCTTCTACAAAGTGTATTCATAAAACTCCAAGCACAAGTTTGGTCATGTTAAAGGTAAAGTAGCTGCCAAAATGTGTCCTGCGGGATGTGTGCATGGAGAGGAAGTTGAGTTGTGCTTCTGGCAAAACCTCCGACAGTGGTAGCTAATGTTGCATGTAGAGCCTGAGAGACATTCTGCACGTGCTGTCATTCATTCCCATTATCCCTGAGTTGGAGTGCCAATTGAGATATCAATCAGTCC
Organism: Scortum barcoo; assembly: GCA_023238725.1. Classification (NCBI taxonomy): domain Eukaryota; kingdom Metazoa; phylum Chordata; class Actinopteri; order Centrarchiformes; family Terapontidae; genus Scortum; species Scortum barcoo. The sequence continues at coordinate 7,567,040 of CM041544.1, forward strand.
ACGACTACTCATGCTGAAGCTGTCATGTGCCACCATGCTGGAATGAGCTGTGACGGACAAAGATGGATGACAGATCCCGACAGAGGGAATATCCTTAACAGGAGAATAATTAGCGGCATGCAATTCAAGCGGACTCACCATGGGATGAATTTATTTTTTGCATGTGATACTGGGGGAAAAACCAGAGGAAGGACCAGCGGGTGAAGGCCCATCTCTCAGGTGTTTCATAAGCATGACACAGAAATGATTTTCAGAGTGACGCTGCAGTAAAAATGATGACGCTGATAACTGTCCTGATGTCGACTTCATGCAGGTTCCGGTCCACCAGCTACAGAAGTAGGTCATGTAGTGGTGGAGAAACACCTGAGCCAATCACTGGCTGGCAAACAGGATAAAGCTACTCGCTGGAGCCCTACAGCTTTGATGGAGCAGTGTCAGGTGTCTTTTCAAAAGATTTATAAATAGCACATAGCTTCTCCCCGAGCTGCAGATCTGCCTCCCTCTCAGTGTCATTAAGCCCAATTGGAGTGGTAATTGCTTATAGCGAGGCAGTCAACCAAATCGCTGATGGATGGAAGGAGACGACAAGACTATTTTTGGCAAAGCTGCTGTGGCTGTGGATGGAGGTAACAGGACACCTTTTTTAGCAGCAAACCATTTTCTCATCAAATTTTACCTTACAGGTGCTGCCAAACCCCAAATCTCATTACGACATTTAATGCATTTATTCATGAATGGAGAGAGAGAGAAAGAGATGTATCATTTCCTCAGTATGCATGGCATCAATATCAGAGATCACAGAGTCTCATTGTTGACCCAGCCTGGGAGCCTTCACACAATGAGCTATTACAGCTTCCCTGATTGTTTTGTCAAAAACACGAACGGGCAGCGGGCCGTTGAAATGAGAGCACCCGTCAGAATGAAGAAGAATGGTGCACCTCTCTTTTTCAATTCGGTCTCTTTACTCATGGGGTTTCCTCTTTTTCTGCCGCTTCAAAGCAACCAGCCAGAAGGTTATTTTTCACCTCGCCACCTCACCTGATAAACCCGTGGGTTTGCTCAGTGTCTTGTGCCTGCAGATGCCACGGTGGTGCTGATGGGGCACTCTGGCGCACTGGAGACTGGACGTACAGAGAGGGGGGTCGGGGGGGTCTAACAGTGGGTAAGTAATAGTAACACTATCTGGACTGTGAAATGCCAGGGAGGAACGCGAGGAATGGTTGAGCCAGCACCATGGCAACAAAAATAAAGGGAAGCGGCATAGCTAAGACTCCCAAGGCGACTGTTCATGCTCTTTTCCTGGATTTCCCTTATCACCAATAACAAGATGTTCACTGGGGCTGACAGTTCATGAATGCTGGAGGGTTCAATTGATTTATATACAACATTTGTACATATGCTGCAAGAAGAAATGTGAAAAACAACACAAAAGCTGAAATTTGACCATTTTTTCCTCATTGCAGATAATTCCCAAATCAGATACAACTTCTATTGGATGCAAAATTAATTAGATTCTGCCTCAATAATGAACTGCATGTGTGTGTATGCATGTGCGCCTGTGCTTGCCTGAAATAGTATTTCCCCTTTTTCAATTAAAAAATGCCTCTCTCCTTCTCACTTTGTTATAAATGAAGCCCAGTGGAAGATATACAAGCAAAAGATTTGGAAATAAATTAACAAAGAGGACAGAGATGGGCAAAAAACATAGATAAGATAAGATAGATAAGATAGATAAGATCTTTTATTGATCCCACAGTGGGGAAATTCCTCTGTCACAGCAGCTCAAAAACAAGTAAAAGAGACATTAAATAGTAGATGAAAAAACACACAAGACATAAAAAACAGTATTTACAATAAATAGTGAACAATAGTAATAATAATAACAGAAAAAAAAAATGATGAAACATCAGTAAACATCAGTCCTACTGTGGTATGGAAGTGTTTGTTACGATGACAAAGGTTTATAGTGCAGCATTAAACAGTCTGATAGTGTTTGGGATGAAGGACCTGCGGAAGCGCTCCTTCCTACACCTTGGGTGTCTGAGTCTGTTGCTGAAGGAGCTGCTTAAGGCCCCCACAGTCTGATGCAGAGGGTGGGAGGTGTTGTCCATGATGGTGGACAGTTTTGGCCAGAGCCCTCCTCTCCCCCATCACCTCGATGGAGTCCAGGGGCAGCCACAGACTGAGCTGGCTCTTTTAATCAGTCTGTTGAGCCTCTTCTTGTCCCGCTCAGAACACCCCATAAAGGTAGATTTCAGCTGTGTCCTTGACCTCGGGGTCATGCAGAGACAGATTCCCCTGGGGTTTTACAAAGGGCTCCTCAAGTTCACTTCCTACACTGCGGGACGAATGGCTGCTTTTGGAAACCTCCTGGGGAGACACAAGAAAGTGACCTCATGGCTCTGCAGTGGACCGGCTGCAGAGCAGGATGTGGCAGCATCCCTCTGCCAGCTGTATATTATTAATCTGCCAGCTGTATATTAGTAAACCTCAAAGACCTCAACTCTCAGTGCCACTGCATGTTTGCTTGTTCTGCCCTTGAAGCGGCCGCAGTCTTAATTCATAATGTTATATGAAGTTCCAGACTGGACAAGGTCAGTGAGGATGAGAACAAAATGTAGTTTGTGTTTTTTCATGGTACTGCAGCTATTTGGAGTGGGGTCACACTGAGGTCATTTTAAAGAGAGTTCTTCGAAGCTTTAGTAGTTGTATCAATAAACCATCCATTTCTTGAGGAACAATAACATAATAATGAGGCATACACACTATATTGGTACCATGATAAAAGGAAAATCATAATACAATTACTTATATTCTTCCTGTCTGTATGAACAAAATGATAATTATCTATTTGAAGTGAAGAGGCAGTCTTGGAACACTAGGAAACCATGCAATCCCATGTACTATTGCCTCTTTTAATTCAGCTTTTTAATAAATCAAGTGAAATATATTGGGCAAACTGGCCACAGTCGCTTTTGATACAATCCTATTTTGTTATCTAAATCTTTTCATTCATAGAGAAACATACAATTATTCTGTTTTCTCGTTTTGTGCTTTGTCATTGAGACACAATTGTGCTTTTATTTTGTTGCAAACCTTGGACTAGGACTTGAAAACAACACTTGAGAGTTTACAGCCACACTGCCGGCTCTGTGATGGTTAATATTAACATGCCAACAGTGACCATGATAACATGCTAATGTTTGGCAGGTATAAGGTTTAGCATGTATGCTATCTTATTTTGGCATGGTAGTATACTAAAATTTGCCCAGTAGAAATATAGCTGAGACTGTTGGTAATGTAGTTTTGGTGTTTGGTTCCAAGCTAAACTTTTAGACTAACCCTTTTAAACACGACTATAAAAAATTCATGCCAATCCATCAAATAATAGTTGAGATAATTCAATCTGGTCCAAAGTGATGGACCAACTTACTAACAGAGCAACATTACACAAAGCTGTGCTGCTGGGCTAATATGTTAATTTCCTCATACTGCACTTAAATAATTAACTCATTATAGCAGAACACATGAAATAACCTTCACAACATGGTTAGCAATCCCACTGAATTTAGGAAAACAGACGAGAAGCGAGAGGGAAGTTTTATTGGACACCCTCTGGGTTTGTTGGGAGATCAAACTGAATGAAATAATGTGTCAAAACAGAACTAAACACTAATAAATTCAGAAGCAGCTGCCCGTCCTAATTCTAAGGCTTTGGAAAAGCTCTATATCTCCATGTTTTCTGCTATATGTACTATTCATATACTTTCATTTCATTTCATTTTTCATTTCCTCTTGAATGTGTGTAATAGTTTTCCCTATATTACCCTTATTTTTCCGTATATTACCTCTGTTCAGCCTTGTTTTTAGCTGTATATCTGTCTCTATTTTCCTGTAAATTGTTCTGTGTGTAAATGCATTGACAGAAACTTAAAACCAGGGTCACAGTCTGTGTATGTTGACCAATAAAAATCAGATTCTGATCAATGTATCTTAAGATTACTGACTAAATGGTCACATTTGAAATGGCATGCACGCTTTCTTTCCTTTTTTGCTCCATTTGTCGGTCTCTTTTTGATGTTTATTATGTTAACTGTCTCTCTTGATCGTTACATGTAATACTTGATTACTTTTATTTATGATTATGCCAGATTTAAAAAAAACACATAAATTGATGGGTGATAAAGACCTAGACCATACTACAATATATCCATCAACACCTGGATTAATATGCAAGTGTGACATGTAACCATCTTATGATAGAGTGTGTGACCCTGAGGTTAAACTGGGTTTAATTCAGGTTTATGTGGTTAAGCTATGCATTAAGTTATTAGACATGGTTTGGGCTGTATGTATTAGACTTAATGTATAAATGTTAAGTGCCACTCTAATCATGTGATATACAGTGGACAGTAGTCTCTGATTCCCTTGTTGAAGAGATTTCCACCTGTCACAGTTTCACCATATCAGGCTAACAGTCAGTATTTCTTACATTTCAGTGCCCCTGTGGCTATTTACATTTGTGAAAGTAATTGGAGCAAACATGCATGCCACATAATACATGGGGAGGAACTACTGCAAGACAAAAAAAACACTGTCATGATGATTAAATTAACTCGACTAGAGTGGGTAAATAAATCTGGTTTGGAGCCTGAGACGATTTATTTTAGTTACATACTTCTTGAAGTCCTGTATTTATTTATTTTTTTAGACACATATATTGAAACACAGTTCTTTCTGCATCCTTAAGGGGAAAAAAACTACTTCCAAACAAAACTCAGAGCTTGAGATTGCCTTGTCAAACCTGCCTGAGGTGAACTCGGTGAACGGGATATTAAAACAGGATACTCTGTAAATATACTGAGCCTCCGTGTCAGCGAGTGCAAACCTCCAAACATCAAACAGATCTAAAGTAAGTTTAAGAAATCCACTGTCCCTTAGCAAACACACACAAACAGGTTCTTTAACTTGACTGCTACGCTTTTCTTGGTGTCATGACACACCATGCAGGTTCAATCCGCTCTCAAGCTCCGTGATGAATATTGATGCTTCCATTTAAATTTATCTTGTCTCCTGTAGCTTTAAGTCTGCTTATCTAGGTTTACCGCTTCCATTTCATTTAGATAATTCATGCTGGATGATTGTCACGCAGATGCAGGCTGCTGTAATTTCAAACATTTGTAGCTGTACAACGTGATTAATAAAACATAGCGGGGCAAGTGCTCCTGTGCAACAGCAAAACATTTCAAAACTACTTTACGTTGTTGGTGGAGAAGCGCTGCATATTCCAACAGGCATCTGTTCTCAGATGTGTGTTGCGGCCTGCATCTTTTATAGACATACATCCTCCCCTACAGAAATACTCACAACGCTATCTGTTTTCTCTGTCGTTTTCCATTTCTTCCTCTCTTTTTCACCCTGCTCCCATTTTAAATTCCAAATGACACTAATGTCCTTGGGCTGCTGTTCATCTGTTTGTTGCATTAGCGAGGAGAAGGAAAGTTTAAGAGGGCCTGTATAGCTGTTCTTGACACATTTATTAAAATGTTGCACGTCTCAAGGCAAAATTCCTATAAATAGTGTGCAGGTCCCTGGTTAAATATAATGCATTGTGTGTGTGTGTGTGTGTGTGTGTGTGTGTGTGTGTGTGCAAGCACATGAGCAGCATGAGTGAACATGCAGAATGACCATCCTGTGATAGAGCGTGTTTATCACACAAACTTAAATCTGACAACTCAGATTGGTTGGTAACATTCACACCAAGAGGATGTACTGTTACTGTCGAGACCTTTTAATTCTCCAGTGTAAGATCCGCGTGACCTAGATGGCGAGCCCTTTCAGCTTGATAGGCCACATAAACCGAGTCAAGTGTCAACCAAGGGTCAACGCAGTAATCTGTTTTGTTAAAATACTTCACATTAGTAACATTAATACCAGGGCACAGAGGTCAGTAAATATAAATATAAATAGTGACTTGTGAATATTACTGCACAAAGTCTAGCCTGTGTCTCAGTCTTTTCTATAGTCCCCATTGGTGCACTGCTGTTACGCTGAGCTTCAGACAGGGAGGACACAAATGCATGACGCCAGGCAGGTACAGATAGTTAAAGGTTTTAATATAGGAAATGCAAGATCTTACACACACAAGGTTGACAGGATGATGAAACATGCTGACAAAACTCTGAGACATGAACAACAATCTGGCAACAAGACAGGGGGGAAACACAGACAATATATACACATGAGATAATGGGGAACAGGTGGAAACAATCAGGGCGGGGCAGACAATCACACAGGCGGGAAACACACAATGGCAGGAAGTTAAGGGACCTGAAACGAGAGGGAAGGTTAGTATTTCAAAATAAAGACACGCCAGAACAGGAAATAGACGCAAGACAGACATGAAACTTAACAAACACGATGAGACATGACAACTGCATTAACTAATGTGATACTTCCTATATCCTATCCTAAATCTACTTCAGCTTGCAGCTTCAAGGAGCACAACAGTGTGACATTGAGTTAACTGCAAATATCCAGCCATATTTATACTACATACTGTACATTATACATAATTATGCACTATACAAATGATCACTGGAGACAAAGCAGACACTGTTTGTGTCCACATGGCAAATATACACTCCATCAACTCTTGAGGAAAATACCTGGCTCTTTAGCAGCTTAATGCTCAACTATGTTCACCAGGAAGCTGCTAATTTGTCCGTCTGCTGTTTGGTGCTGATCAGGTAGCATACTGTGAGACTTTTTCGCTGCAAACAGCTGGCTGCTGTTGCACAGAACAACACTATGAGAGTGGTGGGAGTGAACCAAAACATTGAGCTAAAAGAGGCTAATAAGCTCTGTAAAGATGTGGAACTGCAGAATCGGTGAATCTTCTTTGTGGGTTCATCACTACGAGTAACCCCTTTCACATTATGTGTGGTGCAGCTTGAAGTGATAATCAGGACTGATTTGCATCCGGGAAGTCAAGTGGCTGCAGCCGTGGTTTCAGAACCACACCCAAAAAATTAACTCCACATACTGTACGTGCTGGTATGTCATCTCTGGTGTTCCCTGCTCTCGGTGGGAGCAGGATGGGCTAGACAGACTGACAGAGCGACGGCTGCTGAGAAGCAGCATCTCACATCACCACCTCCCTCCCCAGGACAGGAGCTCCTCTAAGTCTCATTAGGCCAGACTGGCAGCTCAAGTAAGAGGAAAGAGGTCCACGTGCCCAGCCTCCCATGGTAAAAACCTCCCCATCACTCACAGGAGCTCTCATTACTTCTCTCCCCTTCCCCTCCGTCCCCCAGTCCCTCTCCTAAAGGCAGCCAGCTCCATCCATCAGATCTATCGATCCTGTCTCCCCCCGGTGTGGTACCTGCCTGTTTTTTAGACTAAGTGGGAAGGATGGCAGAGCTGGCATGATATTTCAGCTTTCCAGTGACAGCCACGTCCCCAAGGGATGTTACAAGGTGAACCAGCGTCCCGGCTTCTTGGAGCAAGTGCTCCACCGTAGATCTAAATGAAGGAGCTCTCCCCGGAGGAATTACTAACAATATGTTTTCCTGCTTGGACATCGAGGTGATAATCAATTCTCTCTTGCTTACACTGCTGGTTACACTGCTTGCTAAAAAAAGGCTCTCTCATTCCTCTTCATATTACACTTGAGAGACTAGCACAAAACATCTCTTTTCTCAAAACAAACCAAAGCTATTTTTTTTCCACAAACACTGTCATAACTGTTGTTTAAGGTTTGACAGTGATGTTTCACAAAGGAACGAGGATATTGTAAATCTTCTTACAGAGATTTGATGGTGTGTCACACTGAGTTCCTCTTGGCTTTGATCTTATTACTCTGATGGTTTTTGGGCAGAGAAGCAAGCTTAAGCTTTTAAAGCAATTGCCTTTGAGAAAAACATTTTAGAGCAGTCTGACATGAGCACTTGTTATACTTCTAACAGGGATTAAACACACAGCATATGACGTTATCCAGAAATATTTGTCTTTTAATCAGATCCATCCAAAATGTGTTTGCCAGGTTTCCTCAGGGTCACTCGAGTAAATTGTGATAACTTCACTCATTTGAAGTGTGTTGTCTTGATGTAATGCAGATCATTTTTAGATGTTTTTAGGTCATGAGTATTCAAACACATACCCAGCCCCTTGGCAAATTCCAAACAGACGCCAAAAAAAATATGTCTAAAATGTTTGGATGTCTTTGTCATGTTTTGACATTTCCGCGTAAAGAGGTTACGTCATACCTGATGTATGTCTCCTAAAAAAGTGTAACTACACAACGAGGCTACAGAAAAACACAGGGAGCCGAAAAACAGTGATCAGATTGGACTACTTGTGATTTTTTTTGCAGACGGAGAATGTAGACTATATATAATATAGCATCTTTTCAGTATCATAGTGTCTGGCAAAGCCATGTGTGGGTTCACCGGTAGAGCATTTCTTTTTTTGTTCAATCAAGGCAGTTAACATTTTCTTTATGCCATTTTCTTTAAGCAAAATGTCCAGAACTTCCTTGATCTTCTCCAAACAAATGAAATTCAGAGATACACTCACTGTTGTCCTGGTGAAGAAATCTGGATATAAAACATGAATTGTTTCAATCACTGTTGATTAAAGTTGAAGTGTGGCTGTCGGAGCTTATCATTGTTACAGTGCAGTTAAACAGTCCTGTTCAGAAAAGTATTATCATCACAAACACAATCAGCCCGGTCCCAGTGGATCACAGTCCTTACAGACTCTTTTATTATTAAGGCATATTAGATATCAGACGCTTGAATAGTCAGAAATTTAAATATGTTTTAATATGGCTTTCTGTTATTTTTTGCTGGGGGTCTCACTGCTCAGATAGATCACATGCAGGCTAATTATTCCAAATTCTGTCTGAATGATTAAATATGTAAATGAGTAATATTTCTGATTGGGTTCCTGCAGGATCAGTAAATTTTTGTCTGCACTTGCACAGACACGTGTTGCGCACACACACACAAACACACACACCTTCCACTTCTGCACTCTTCTATTTTTTTCTTCAGACCTGCTCTCAGTTTTTACACATGTAATTTCTGAAAGGACCCGCGTGTAAATAGCATGTATCAAAATAAAGATGAAAATAGACGTGTTCTTGTGTCTCTGAGTGCATTTCCACCAATCCTGTGATTTCTCATACATCCATAAGTGATGGAAATAGGTCTGTTTCTGAGGAGACTCCAGCTCCCACTGGCACAGTGTTTATAATTAAGTGTGATTTTCAGCGTCAGGCTCAGACCAAAGCAAAATGAATAAGGCAGGCTATCTGTTGTCTCTTCTTACTCTGCTCAGTTTTTCATTTGTGCCACACTTCCCTTTTCTAGTTTGGCAGAGAAATATGCAGATTTTGAGTTGGGAAGACATGCAATCAAATGGTTTAAAATGCTCATTAATTCCACAGAAATTTCCTCCCTATTTAATTACTCAGTTGAATTTATTCAACAGTTGAGTAAAGTGCAGAGTGAATTTGAATGAGCTCCTACAACCACTGGATAAAAGGCCACTTGCAGACAGCGGTTAGTTCAGTGTCCAGCTCAGGAGAGTTAACTTCACTGACTCATTGACCAGAACTGACATGCAGTCGCTCACACATAACAAAGGTGTCAGCTTCAGAGGAGCATACAGGAATCTCAGAGGATGTGAAAGGCATGAATACAGAGGGGAAAAAAAGAGCTCAATTTGCATTCATTAGCGGTGTCTGTGACGCCAGTTGAAGCGGTGCAGGAGGGAAATCTGCAACACGATCTATGATTCTCCCATGGTTCAGAGAGTTTGTACATGTACCTGTCAGACAACATAGCAACTCAGCAGGGAATCAAATCAACAAATCCAGCTCCCAGACCCAAATCCCCCCAACAGACGCATTCAGTCATATTCAGTCGTGAAATTCTCCTCATGAATCTAAAGAAACATCCAAACAAGGGTTGGAACAACATCACTTGCATTTGCATGTAATTTTCAGATCTTAATGGAATTTTCTTTTCCTTTATTTATTTGTTTTCTTCATAACTTTGAAGGCGGCATCAGACAGACTCCCGGGTGTCTGAACAAAATGACACATGAAAAGTCTTAAAATGAATCAATTTGTATCTGAAACAGAACAATTTATCTCATCTCACTGGCAAATGTTCTATCACTGTATTTATTTATTTACTTATGCAATGTAGAAAGCTTTGATTCCACCTGGCCAAAAATATAAAAATGCCAAGAGACTATCCGATTGACCGCGGGTGAAACCCACTGCCCGAAGAGAAATAGTCCAATCATAGCTTAGCAACAGTGACTAAGCACAGCACATCTGTCATGCTCTGGATTTCTCCACATGGTTTTCACGGAGCTGTAGCTTACCCATGGAGCTTACCCTGTCAAAAACAATATACAAGAACAAAAGTGTAAAAGTGAATGGATTAAACAATGTCTAACTGTAAAATTCCAGCTAACTACAGTAGAAACCTAAATCCAAAGCCAGGGGCAGTTCCTAATGCATTGTTTAGTATTTCTAAGGATGTTGTTGTCTTGTGGTGCAATATCATGTTTCACATAGCCATCAAGGCCATATTTAAGACTCATTTTCAAGCGTTGTCACGTTAAGTCAGCTGAAAATATCATGTTAGCCGGAGAGGTTGGTTTTAATTCAGCTCTTGTAGCTAATGTTGGGTTGATTAACTAGCTGCAACTGATCTGCCAACCACAGTGATCTTTTCAGCATCCAAATCAATGAATGCCAGCTTGAAATGAGAAGCATGCTTTTGTCCACTTCCGTTTGAAATCAAGGACCTATTATTTCAAAAGCAACCACAAATTTCTAGATTACGATAATATAATACATAATAATACGATATAATACCAGCATACAGTATCATAGCAACGAAAGAGAAACTATGGACCCGACACTGTGTGATGCTTGACTTTACATCAGGAAACATCCCACCCTGCTATATCTGACTGCTGAAAACCATCTGGGTTTTTCTCCGTGGCCATTTCATGAGCAGAGCTGCCACGCGGGGCACAGCATGGTGCAAGCACAGATTCAATTATGAGGTGGGGGTGTTTGGCAGGAAGGTGTGTGTGCCAGGCTCTGTCTGCGCGCTGCCTGCAGCTGATAGATGTGGTGACTTCTGGCCAGGCAAGTGTCTGCAATGTGAGAAAGGTCCATTGTGCTGCTGTGGAAAAACCCTGAGCACTCAGCTGTGTTTACAGCCCAGCGCGGGACTGCAGACCCTCAGCAGCCCCCTGATCCAAAAAACACAGAGCAGAATCAGATGGAGACAAAGCAACGCCATCATATTTCCCCCACCATGTCCTCCGTGAGGCTGCCTCCCAATTAGCCACACCACCGCTGCCGAGGCGAGATAACAATGGAGGTCCATGTATCCCCTAAAGACCTCACTAGAGGACCTTTATTACCGTATTGATATCTCCTACATGTCACTACTGCCCTCACTTGCCTGGCAGCATGCCCGCACATCTTATATGAAGGGAAAATCACCAGAGGGGCTGTAACTCAATACAAGAAGAAAACAGCAGGACACAACATTAGGCTGAATGGTACATGCTGTAATTAGTGAGATGCTGTAAGGAATAAATATGAAATATGACACAGCAAGTTGAACAGTAAATTAAAACAAAAAAAGATTAATAGGTGAAAGTACAAAATCTTTTCTAGCAAAACGTCAAGTGACACCCAGTGGAATGGAACATGAATATTCAGTCATAAAATAAAAACAACAAAGAAAATGAATGAGTGGCAGATAAAAAATAATTTTAGGGGGAAAAAACAGCAGTTTCAAAAACATATCTAATATGTCCACTGATATTTTATCCTTCTATATTTCCTACATGCATAAGACACACTTTGACTATTGTGACGCATGTATATTACCATACAGAGCATCTCTTCAAGCATACACTGCTTTAAGACAGGCAGGAGAAAAATCTAAAGATTGCATTTTCCACACAAAGAAAATAATAAAGTGTTCAAGTTAGCTCACATTCTGTAGCACCACAAATGAGTTATTTCATGGACAAAACTACACGTAATTGGAGTCCAGTCGTACAGAAAACACACAAGAGTAGCAAGCTGATCTAAAAATGAAGCATACATTTCAGTTTATGTGCAAGACTGCTACCAGTAAAATGTTTCGATTGTCCTCTTTGTCCTCAGGCAAAATTCAAACAGCTCGTTGTGGTGAGCGATTAGTGAGTTTTCAGTTTCAGGTTTGCTAATTTTCTCTTTTAGTCACTGAATTTAAAAGCAAGACTATGTAATTTTTTAAAGTAAAATGTAAATGCATGAGAAATGCACTCTTGCTCAATTGGGTGATACAGCTTTACTGTAGCTTATGGTGGCTGATGTTAGCTAATATTAGCAAACACTTTGTAGGTATTGTGTGTGACTGACATTACTGAGAGAGTTTAATGGCTCTGTGGCTCTTCTTTTCTTGTAATAATGTTACACTATATGTTTACCATAGTTTCGTAACTTTGCTGTTCTTCAGCAAAAATTACATAGTCTCACTTTAAGGATGATCTTTTCCTCTTCAGACACTCAAAACTTTTGAAAAAAACTCAATAAACCAAATGATCACAATGTTTTTAAGAAGTGAAAAACTAAATGTCACCTGATTGCTCAGCATGAGGAAGACACAACGTGAAAACCTGCATCCAATAATGTCTTAATTTAAAAAATAATCACAATGTCGGCTCATTAGCCTGAAGCACTCTACCTGATTAAACCTGGGCTGGCAAGATTTGAGGAACTTTGTATTAAAGTGTCTTTTATTTTGTATTTGTATCAAAATCCTTCATATATGTTCCCATTTGTAGATGGATAAAATGTTACACAGACTTTCTAAGACTTTATACTTGAAATTTTGAGCAGTACCACAGCGGCTGGTTGCAAAGTCCTTTGAGTGTTGCTTTACAGTAAATGGATCTGGGGTCACTCCTACTGCAAAGCAGAGGTCAGGCTCTCGGAGAGCCGGTCTGTGTGCGAGTGGTCATGAAACACTACAAGCATCCATTTCAAATGCCCCAGCTGTCACTAAAGTACTGGTCCTCTTCTTCCTCCTCTTCCTCCTCTTCTTCTTCCTCCGTGCCATTTTTCATGAGGTCATCGTCTTGCAACTCGCCCACTTCCTCTTCCTCTTCTTCTTCCTCCTTGAGCTGTGCGAGCATACTTTGTAAAGTGGCTTTTACTTCCTGGACCTCCTTCTCCAGCGACTGTGCGGCAGTGAGTTAAGGAAAAATCTGTTGCTGGGAGTCACACAGTAACATGTAAATAAAAAGCATGCCAGCAGACCAATATCGGGGCAAATGTGACACTTGTGGCCCTCGATGGTTAATGGTAATAGCAGAGGACAGCCATAACCTGATGAAGTCATCAATCTCGGATTTGGCCACCAAACGGATTACTGGGACAGATCATCGAGTCATACCCAATTTAACCCCATCCAATTCACTATTCATGAGCTCATCTCATCTGCGAAGGTGGGTGGCAGTGTGGGGACCCAGGCAAACAGAAAGCCCAGCTAAATTATTCATAAACCATCAATGAAATAGGATAGAGGCTGTCATCAGTGGGGGGATTGTTTAACCTGCTTAGAAACTCAAATTAATCGTGTGAGTGTCCAGCTTAAGTGGCAAATCAAAGGGATGGCTTTGATGGCAGATGGGGCCTGATGGCTCGTTTTACTGTCTGAATGGACACAGATTGTCCTCATTCATAATTAACCAGCCGTTAAAGAGCTTCTCATGAATACTGCAGAAGGTTCGGCGACACTTTTAAGGCAACACGGTCCAAATGGGACGATGTGGTTCAGAATTATGTTGGAGGCCTTTAAAACTAACCACAAATATTGGCATCATTTGGTCTTCTATCTCTATCTTTTTTTAAAATTCCAGTCCCCGTGATTGTCCATCCACCTCCTTGCATTGAGAGCAGGGACTCAATTAAGACCCTTAGAGACTGGAGGTTTGATCAGCCTGTCACTATGGCAACAGTAGCGTCACCACAAATTCAGTTTCTCTTCAATTTAAGCAAACCAACAACAACACTGTCCTCCGTATTGAGTGTCCTCAAGTGTCCGGGGCGCTTCAAAAAAACGGAAATGACTGACATGTAAGGACACGAAAACAGAAAGGTGGAGAGAGACAGGCCAATCTGTGTCTGTCTCCGGCTGCATTCATATCATGCAAAGAGTGGAGGAGCCTGTGCTGACCCCTGACAGCACAGCAGGGGGGACGCGAATCTCTAATCAGACGTGAAAACAGTCGGCCCCACTTCAACACAGAGCAAAGCTTTTAGAGATCCTGAGACTAAATAAACATCTTCATCAGATTAAGAATGTATTACAGGGGGCCTGTGTTCAAACAAGAGAAACGAGGCACGACACAAAATAAATAAATAAATAAATAAATAAAAACCCAGCAGGTTAGATGGAAAATTTCCTTCATCACCATGTTGAAATATTGGCTTTTCTATCTGTCTTAATAAGCCCACAGTGTGGAGGGGGAAAGTGGAGCGAGAAAAACACACTAATCTATTTCCAATCAGCTTTCTAATTAGCGCGGAAAATGATGTATTGTGACCTGTAATCAGCTTCAACAGTTTCATTTGAGTCATTATCATGGATATTGTAATTTCCTCCGAACCAGACTCAGCAAGTGGAAGTTGGCAGACGGAGGAGGGGAGGAGGGGCGAGGAGGGGGAGGGAGGGTCAGCGGCAGGATGGACATTAGGATATGATGGGATCGGAGTCATTACAGTGACATCCCTCTATCTGCTGAGGCACTGCCCCTGTCGGCCAACTTTAATCTCAGCCCATGGTGACTGGCAGTCCACATCAAGGACCCTCTAATAACCTCGCTTGGACTTACCATTTCATTTTCCAGTTGGCACGTCCAGCCTGTCAAGAAAAATCCTCTGATCCCAGTTTACCTTCAATTCCGTCCCTGAATGGACCCATAATGTCAGATATGACAGGTGGAGTTTTTTTTTTTCCTCAAAAGGTAAAGTCACAGAAAGCTAACATCAGTCAGCCCAAAGGTAGTTTGGATGCGTACTTTTGAGAGCTGGAAGGCCTTGAGGAAACTAGGTCCTCAAGATGGATAGACAGAGACAGAAACACACAAAGACAGTGCACAGTTCAATTGATGTATGTGTATTTAGAGAGCAGGGAAAGGATATGGGTGAGGACCTGATCCTGGTTCAGTATGGCCATCTGCAATTCATCTTCCAAGGTCATTAGCCTGTCACTGATCAGCTCGCAGCGCTCTGTCAGGTCTGCAGCCTCGGCCTCGCTGCACCCATCCTGGCAGGAAAAGGAAACAAGAGATTAAATGATGGGTGCAACGCTTCAAATATATGGGTCTGATATTAAAAATGGATAAACACAAATGTCTATATAACGATGACAACAAACAGCCTACCAGGTAAAAAGATTTTTTGTGATGGTATTACAAGAAAAATTGAAGGTTTGAAGTCAGCTGCCAAAACAGGCTGGGGGCTATCTGTCCATCTGGCTATATCTATTTTAAAAGAACATGCACCCACTAATTGTCTCTATCTGACAGTGTAAGTCCACTTCAATCAAGTGACACCACCAACACCTCAAGTGTATCTGTATTTGTTAATTAATACAATGAATGAAGGTGAATGTGGACCTTTTGTGGCTGTAGAATATGGACACACCAGCAAGAGAGAGATTTACAAAAAAGTCTAATGAGAATCAGAACAGAGATTTAGATATCCTGACTTTTAGTCTGTAGTATGAACTAAGCTTCAAAATCACTGGATCATACTTTTCAAACTATGCAGCTGGACAGAGTAAACATTATAGCTATCAGTGTTAACTTATCGATGTCTGGCTCTAAAACAAGTCTGACGAGATGTTATAATACAGTATCTTGTGGTTCAATATGAGGTTGATTAATTGCCCTTACTACAAGGATAAGAGAGCTCCCTGTGTTTCAAATCTTGCATTGTAATATCTCATAAGAAAATAATAAAATCAACAACACACTTGTGCTAATAATTAACTTCATGTTGTCAGAGCTACAGAGTTAACACCTTTGCAACAACACCTGTAGCATTATTTGTTGTGTTCACTCTCATATATACCATCAAACAAATCAACTGTAGACTGAAGCCCCACTTTTAGCCCCTAGAATAATAAGTATGTTATTTCAATTGTAAGTATGACTAATTAAAATGACTGTATGGGGACTACTTAAGTTGCTGTTATATAAGGAAAGACTCAACACTTCATGAATTGAGTTGTTTCATTCACTCTTTTATTCTAGTTTGATTAATGACTCAGTCAGAGCTCAACATGGAGCTTTTCATGAGTTTTCTTCTCTTTCACACTAAATCCTTGACAATGTTTCAACCAGATACCAGTCTGGGCAGACAAAAAAAAAATGAGGATGCCGAATTTTTTGTTTGGTAAAGTAAAATACAATACACACAGAGCGCACAACATGCAGCGGTATATCTGCAGATCACCTGAGTGTGTACCGGAGGAAGGCGAGGATGTCGGGTTGGTGAAGGAGCAGAGAGCAGTGGGGCAGAGCAGAGCCGGCCATAATTAGCACAGGCCCCTTTGCAGACATCGTGTCCTAGTTTCTTCACACTTATCAAGCGTAGAGAACACAAACACACGCGCGAGAGTGCACAGAAGCACTGCAGGCACATAGACAGACTTGCACGTGCACGCAGACCCAGTGCTCTCGTCAAACAACACATGGAAAGTCTAATCTGACTCATAGCTGCAGGTAGGAAATATCAACTCCCTGCAGCTCAGAGGTGTCAGAACAATCACTGGAAAGTCATGTCTCTGGTCTCTGTCCTGGAATAGCACTCCTTCCCCGGATGATGTAACATCCCAAAAAAATATGTACAACAACAAGGCCTGAGGGGCGACAATACATACAAATCATGAAGTCAGGAGTCAATAAAGTCAATAAAGTCAGAACAAGACAAAAGATTTAAATAAGACAATGTGGTTTATATGTGTGAGGCACTTTCAGCCGTTATCTTGTGTGTTGCTGGGATCCCTGTCCTCCTTTGCCAAGAGGGAAGACAGTCAACGTATGGATTCACTGAGCTGTTTGTTTGTCAAGGTTGGGAGGATATAAGAACCCTGTGTTTGTGTAGCTGATTGATCCTATACTTTACAGCCTCCAGTCAGCATTTGTTAAGTCAATACTGCCGCAGGATAGAAAACAACTTCCTCCGCTACTTCTGCCTTTGACAAACAAGACAACATGTCAATTTGTATAATAGAATCAGAGGCACACATGTATCAGCCTGTTGATTCCTGATGCACATTAGTGTAGATGATATTAGACCGAAAGTAAACAAAGCTGACTGCAGAAGCATGAACTTGAGCAAATTATTTAGAAATTCAATATTCAGACTCATGTATGCACTGGTATAGCTATTTAAGCAATAATGAGTAAGAGGCAGCAGGTAATTGTGCATGTTCCCATGGGTGCTGTTAGGCCAGACACTTTGTGCCGGGCGGGCAATATAAAGTAATGGTCTTGCACTGGTATTACACTCAAGGCCGTAATTGCTTTTACAAACAATAAAGTAGCTGAATTCATTTTAAACTCAAAAGGAAAGTAACTAGCTCATGATTAACTGGTGTCTTTGTTATCACTGATGCCTTGTTGGCAAGTTAGTGGGTCCCCTCTTAGAAATGATATTCATAAATATAATCAGTTACCAGGACCATGTACAAAAGTCTGGACCATTTCTGTGTCCCAGTTCTGTGCTGCTTTGAGTATGTTCTGTTTTTATACTGGAAAAGTGACTAAATCAAGTATAGTCCAAAAAGTGTTTAGTAGTTAGTATGCAAGAAATCAACATACTTAACTGTTTTATACTAACATGAAATGAAATGATACAATATGTAGGCATTTATACATCAATCAAACTAATACAGTAAAACTCCACAAAGAGAAAGCTAAATGTTTTTCAAAATGTTAAACTCCTATTTGATACTTTTGTTGTTTTTGACTTCCACTTGTTTCACCACCGTGCACAATTTACTTTAATGTTTTGCATACTACTGTGGGACAATAGTCTCCATCAACAGCACACTTAAAAATCAACAGTTTTTAGATTGCAGACTGTCAGTTTTGAGTATGCTTCATTTTGTCACCATTCAAATGTGAAGTGTAACGGGGGCACAATTCCAGTTACTGAATGTGCTGTTTGGTGCACACATCTGTCCCACAAAGCACAGTTCTGGAAAATATCTCTGTGAAGTTTAACTGGCAGTGATATTCTTAAGTCTGCATTGGGATTGATATCCAAGGGCACATTGACTGTACCTAATTACCTGTCAGTACATGGTGGTAGTAAATGGTAAAGTTGTGTAGAGAATGATAAAGAGTGTATAGGTGCTTACTTCAAAAACTATGTATGCAGGTGGCCTACCTATATTATGCTGTATGGAAGAGGGACACAGCCCTCAAACAAAATGTGAATAGTGGTGAGACCTTGAAAACAAAAGGGTTGACTTGTCAAAAACATGTTTTCTGTCAGAATAAAAGCATTACATGGTGCTTTTAACTGGTTATGAAATTGTCTCAATCTATATGACCTACATAAGCAAACAAGACCAACAGTTTGAGTTGCTTCAGCAGCCAAGTTTGTCACACTAAGTGAAACACTACTGGCTTTGTCCACAGACACCGCCAAAACCAACACAAAAAGAAAAGTTCCAGTGAGCTGCTCTAAGTTTACTTGGGGGTCATTTTCGGAGCCACAGTTTGATTGATATCTTTACACATTGCATCATTTCCTGCTAATACAAAATGGGAAAATACATACATTTCTTTAATTTCATTAACTGCAGTGTCACAGTGTACTGTTGCACTTGTGTATAGTTATACTGTATTATGAAGCAAGGACTTGTGACACCATGATCATTCCTTGTTAATACAATTCTTATAGAGCTGGTTTAAATTTCATGACATTATCATCAAAACTACCTGATAACAAACTGAATCAAAGACATTTTAGTTTAATAATGTCTCTATTCTTGTTTGGTACCATGGGTCAGTATAAAGAGGGAAACGAAAGGACCTTGAGAGGATAAAAGAACAATTAGTAGAGATCACAAAAAAGACAAGTGCTAAAGCACACACTTGCACACACACCAATCAATCTCCATTGTGGCAGCAGGGCAGCAGCTTGGCAGCTGCTAAGTGGAAATCATTTACTTAAAGTCATTATGGAAAGGAGAAAGAGGTCAGATGCTCTGTGAGGCAGAGAATCCAGCTCCTCCACAGCGCTATCGCAACATCATCAAGACAAAGATACCAATACCATTTAGCGGCCATCATATCACTTTAATCAGCGATCCATCATACTTCAATGTGATTGAAGTATTTCATGTCAATAATTCAATGGGATTCAAAGCTGCAGAGTTCAGATATACAAGTCACTGTCCTGCACACCTTGTGTGTCAGCATAAACTGACTGTTCAAACTCTCACACTTCTGCCATCAGACTCACACTTTTAGGATCTGTGTCACGCTCTCACACCACCGAAGAAAAACGTCAAGCCAAATCATGCCACCACTGGAGCTAACCTTACACTAGATGCAGTATCGCCAGTATGATGTCATCTCGTCTTTCACGTCACCCCCTCATGTTGTTGCAGTGCTTGGTTGTGTAGGCGTGCTACGCTAGTAGGCTGGCTGAAGCGCTTCACCTCTCCAGACAAACACACTGCGCTTGTGCTTTTGTCGTTTGACCTGCATTAGAACTTTAGTTGTCATTCATTGATCCAGACAGGCGAACACAAAGGTATGCGACAACGTGATTCAGAAAACCTATTGTGAACATGGCATCTCAAGTGACAAACATTCATGTAGATATGCATTTTACAGCAGTGTTTTGACACAATCTAAAGTGCAGGCACTGAACTATGCCACTACAACTATGAAACCCCCACCACAAACTTTAAGTCTATTGCTGCACCTTTCAATAGAGAGCACTAAAAATAGGCTATGAGGCTGAATGAACAGAAATTTTATCGGCTGTACTGGAGCAAACTAGAATAAAGCTAACACTAGCTATATAAGGGGTTTAAAAAAAACCTCAAAATCTGACTGGCTTTTAAACAATAATCCTGAAAAAGCATTTTTAAATATGCACTTAATGGCTATATGCTATCATGCTAAAAGACAGGAGCTAAAGCTATGTCCAGGTCAAAAGTTAGCAGCGTTTTTGTTCACTTATTATATTTCGGATCACGCTCTCATCTATAGTGAACTGAACTCTGGTGCACTTGGAAGCAAACCAAGACCTACATTTTCAGGCAGACCAGATTTCAGCTATTTGGTCCGCATAGAGTTCAAATGAGCTTTCATACTGTCCCAAACCAACCAGACTGTCCAACAAAACACTCCAGGGCTGCAGCAGGAAAAAGCTGAAAGGAGAATACATGCTCAGCAAAATATTCCCCTGTATAAATGCGTAGGTGTCCTTTAAAAGGCGCTGCCAGACAGTCAGCGACATCAGCTGGGGCTTCTCATGTAGATCAGCATTGATCAGACAGACAGAGAGGCGACAAAGGTCATATTTAAGTCAAGGTCCTGTGTCCCAATAAGCCCAATGAAGCGTCAATGAAAGTGACACTTTAATTACACTGATAACATTCAATGATATAGTGACAGTGTTAGCATTACCAACCTCTGGGTGATTATCCTCCATGCAGAAGAGAAACTCCTCCAATTTCTGCAACAAAAGGGAGACATTTGTTGAGGCCACACAGTCATAAACCTGCTCATGAATTATTGAAAATGCAATTATGTTGGCTGTGTACTGTATGTGTGCAGCATCATCATAACGAGCAGAGGTTGTAATTATTCATCACCAAAAGGAGAAAATAGATTAACTGGCTCATCTGTACTGCAGGTTTCCTTTGTTAGTATTCAAGGTATGTAATTGTACATTCTTCACTAAGGAGGGAGGTAATTACTGTATCTATTGGAGGCTAACATATTGTTTTGGCTTTAGGGTAAGTACATAAGAAGGCAAAGTAACAACAAATAATAATCAGCAAAGTTTTAATTATTATTTTTTTAAATTAATAATTGCCTCACTGCTTCATTCTCCATTAAGCACAGGTGCAGCTGACCATCTATGACCCTCATACTGTATCAGATATGAGACCAACGTTTCAACGCTACAATTTTGAACTAGTCATACAAACTGCATTGTCTTTGCCCTCATTCACTGCACAGCAACATATAATCTGTCGCCTACAGTTTTCAAGGTACAGATTGCAAACACCGGCAAAAAGCCTCTTTGACTGTGTGCTGCCTTGAGAATGAAATCACTCTAACAATTTAGCATAAAAATGAAAGGGCTTTTTTGATACATGTTTCTGAATGTTCAGAAAAGTATATTAGAAACATAACATATTCAGGAAGATATTAAATGGCTGCTATATAAGAGTAATAGTAAAATATGTCTTATATTTTTCTATGGTGTTTGGTTTCCTCAAGAAAAAGCAAGAGCTACGGGCCAAAATAATTGTCAACTAAATGTGCTGCTGTCCATTTCCTCTCATTAATAAGAGATCACAAGGTGCTTGTTTTCAGTGGTTAGTTGGGGCATCAGTGTGTCACTCATTAAATGTTGCAGAGCTTTTACAGTACAGATGTGTTTTTGTTTCTCTGTCCATGAAAATACTAAGATTTTTTTTTTTCATTGTATGTTGAGCAAACAGACTGTGACTCATTTCTAAAGAAATGTTCTTCTTTCTTTCACTATAATCATTGCGGTGGCACTGATGTTTGGAAACATTCAAGAATTTACACAAAAATCCCAAACTTCTAAAAATGTATTTCTGCAGCATCGGGTGAATTTATGTTGCCGTATTGAGCTCCGGCGTTTCTAGCTTAGAGGACACAGAAAATAGAGTGCACAGGAAGGAGACAAAAGAGAGAAATGGTTAGCTGTCTCACCTTTTAGTTCTTGGAGAAATGTTAGGAGGGGCCGGGCTTTAGGAGGAGAAAGAGAAGCAGAGAGAAACAAAAGGAAAGCAGAAAATAGATCCATGCGGTTTATTTAAAATGTGGTTAGCGAGGGGAGAAAGAAGACATCAATGCAAAGTGTATGTTTGTGGTTGCACAGAGAAAGAGGTAAAGAGGGTGCAACAGTACGAGTTATTAAACAAGACAATGATAACCACAGCTTCCCGTTTTAACACATGCAAGTGGAAATTCTGCCAACAGCACAAATAAAGATCATTGACAAATATTTGCTGATGGCCAAAGCTCACTAAATCCATACTGAAATAAGTTAATTTAATGTATCAACTCCTGCTGAAAACAGCAAACATGTTAAAACACAATCTGTGAGCCAAACTGACAAAACATAGTCTCACAAAAACAAAAATGTCAGGCAAGTGTGCTTTTTTTTTTATTTTTTTTTTTTATTAATGCTGCTCTGTTGGCTTTGTTCCTATCTCAGACGAGTCTGTCAGACTACGTGGGTGGAGAGAAGTGTGAGTTGGACTGTGCCCCTGAGGCAGTGGACCTCAACTCACTGTGGGATAGACCAGTACAGAGCGCTCACGCAAACACACACACATACGCATACACACACCGCACACATTCATTCCCACTAAACGCATGTAATCATGCAGAAAAAGACTCTTAAATCTGCACTCTGTAGAATGAAACTCTTCAAGGAAGCCAAAATGTTTCCAAATGGTTGCCTCCCTCACGCCCACGTTTTTTTTCTCATTTAGAAATACCTTCAAGCAAATGTACTAATAGACTGCTGCTCATCTGACTGTAGTCGACAGACTCTTTGACTGTGTCAACAACTGAATTTACGGACTGAAAATGTCCTCTCCAGTCATGTGGTAAGACTGACCGAACAGGAACACTTCATTTGATGTCACGTATCAGACAGCAAAAAGAAATAACAAAAAGTTGCAATGATGGGTTGTTTGAAGAAAATATCTCAGATCTCAGCAATGTAAAGGGCATATTTTATATTCAAGGTACTCTACATCCCGGTCCACACACATCAGTCTGGCATGCACCCAAGTATGAATGCACATTCAGATGAATAATACATTGTGTGTTGTTAACAAAACACTGTTGTATTACCTTGGTGAATTCTGAGTTCTGTAAGTTGGCCTCAGGACACCAGCGCCCTCCCAACGCAGTCAGCATAGCGCAGTCTTCTTCCTCTTTGGTGCATGTCTGGGTTGGAAGATAAACCGCTGCGGTGGGGAGTTCTTCGATGTCTGCTCCGCTGCAGCTGGGAGTCCGCAGCTGGAGGCCCCTTAAGAACAAGTGACATGCTTCCAGGTCGGCTTCCCAGATCCGCTCCAAGCCTGGACAGCCGCAGCTACAGAGAAGAGCAGACCAGTGTTACCAGATTATACCATACCATATGATGCAATACAAGATACAATGAGATACAATACACTATGCAATGTACAACATGATGTAGCATATGATATCACATGCTAAACATTCAGAAAAAACATCATCTTGCTGGAGGCTGCAATACAATATGGTATTATGTGGCACAGTGCAGTAAATGAATGATAAAGTACGGTCAATATGATACGATACATTAGTTACACTTTGTTACTTAGATATTATCTACTACATTTGTTTTATACAACGGGCTGTATACTAAAAATAAGTACAAATAAAAATACATGTGACATATCATATATTAAAAGGAATGGCTTGACATTTGAGAGACACACTTATTTGCTTTTTTTTTTCTTTTTGTAGAGACTTAGATGAGAATACTGATATCTGATACCTAACACCTTTTATAACCACAACTTAAACAATAAATATGATTTTTGACCTTTAAAATGTGTTGATGGGTTTATTTTTAACATTGGCTGTAGCTCAACAGTAAACAGACATATGACATACTGACCTTTCTCATCTAACACTCAGCAAGAAAGTGAATAAGTATATTTACCCTCAATGCCACTATAAATTTGAATTACCTATAGGCAGTGTTGTTATATTTATCAGTAATTATTCGCTGATGTACTAGAAAATGCTTAAGCATGTTGTGCAAAAAAACTCACATTTATATGGCTATAAGATGCTAAATATGTTGTGTATCAGCCATATCAGCACAATAAGGACAGCAGCACATTAAAAATAATCAAAAAACATTGAGGTACAGTGTGCATCACTGTGAATCACTGCATTATAACTGAGCACAGTAGTTATGCAGCCACAATAAAGGACATCTTTTATAACATCTCTAGAATAAAGCACTAACAAAAGAGCGACATGGGAGAATCATTCAAGGATTGTAATTCCGTTGACAAAATATAATGAGAGTGAATTTCCTCCTGGTAAGCTGCCCTTTTTTTCAAAGAGCTGCAGCAGAGAGAGAAAAGAGGGCCTGGATGTGTTCATCTCTGCCAGGGTCAATGAGCAGGAGTTCAGGGGGAGGACAAGAAGATTGCTTTTTGTTTATCTACTCATTGAGTTACAATCAGTCATCCTCTTTTACCCTCCCTCGCCCTCATGTTGGTGACATCCCAGTTGCAAGCCCCCAGTGTGAAACAGAAGAGAGCAATTAGAGCAGCTGCATATGATTGAATCAGAAAATGAGCGGTATGGTCACTGACCAGTGGAGCTCTCTGCTCATTGCTCCATTATTTAGGTTGAGCTAGACACTGTGTGAAAGTAAACAGTGTGTGGTGTCCCCATTGCGGACAACCTAAGGGGAAGAGAGTATTCATGCTGAATTATAAGCAGGTTCTCTGGCTTTCCAAAAAAAAAAAAAAAAAAAACTGACTCATATTTGGGACCTATGACCTTTAAAATGTTCATATTTATCCCCCTTCTTCTTTCGTGACCTTTAGATAACAAATCATTCCCAAATTATTGTGATCCCAGGTGACATTTTAGGAACCAAATCCACTGATCCTGTTAGATATTCTAACTTTATTATGGTTTCAGAGACACACAAAAAAGCAAAGACTTCACACTAAAGAGCACAAATATTTCAAAGCACAATAAATAAATCTGCCTCTCTTCAAAAACAACCTTGTTTCCAGGAATCTGTCTTCTATTGAAAATAAACTAAAGCTGACAGGACGCAGGGACAAAGAAGTGGGTTTTTATACATGCAGTATGAAATGCATGAAACATCTCAAAGGAAGAAATGTCCTCAGACTCTCTGTATGTCCAGATTTCCAACCCAGGAGGAGATTCTCTGTCACAAACACTAATTCTCACATTGACTTGAATTTTTTGAATTTCATACTCTGAGCACAAATATACTTAGATATAAGCCTCTATAATATATTCAGTATTTTCACCTAGAGAGTGCCTCCCCGCTGCTGATTCTCCATCATACATAAACAAACTCAAAGGCAAAATGCACCCAGACAATATTGTTTAATCTCTCCCTCTGTTCCTTCCACTCTCTCAGAGATGAGGCCCCCTGAAAATTGAATGCCACTTGTTTTCCAGCCCATCTCCTGCCTGAAAAGGCTGCCAACCTCTGTACCCTGCCAACGCACGCCTCTCAGCCGTTCTCTAACCTTCATTTGGCACACAGACAATAGAAAAATTGCTCGGCCCAGCCCCCCTGCCCTCGCCAATTCGCTACTCAACGCTGCTGCTTCTGAATTCTGCTATAGCAGGGACGCACCCAGTGAGCCATGCCATTGTTATTTGTCTCTTCTGAAGTGGAGAGGGACACACACACACAGATATGGGTGGGCACACGTGTTAACTTGCAAACACACACACACACACCCCTATAAATCATTCTCTGTGGGGATTCAGTGTTGTACAATCATAAATTCTTCTAAAAATGTCAAAGCCGGCCTCATCTATAACAAAGGCTTCTCTTAAATGACAGCCACAATTCATTACAAACAACTGGCGTTAAAGTTCTGCGCACTGAACATCCAGACAACACGTCAGCTCCTAAGCGTCCGCGTGATGGTGGCGTCCTGGTGCCCGTCCACATGAACCCCACGTCCGGGGGGGTTAATTGTTGGCAGCCGCTCGGCCCTGCTATCTGACACTGGCAGGGCGTGGGTGTGCTGCTCCGATGATGGCCAAGTAATAAGAAGGAGAGACAGGCGGGCACGCTCCTTCTACAGTCTCTCAGCCCCCCTGTGGGACCACTGACTGACAGGACTGCTCTTTCTCCTCGAGGCATTATGGACGCGCACACACAGCCACGGAGGAAGGATTATGAATAAAACTGAATATAACTGTTGAACGGAGGAGCGGCGGGTCTGGCCCTGCCAGTACCAGTAGGTTCAGCTAGACCACCAGAGCGAAAAGTGGATTCACATGCCAACCAGCCAATATTATGAACTGTACCCAGCGTTGGGCCATATGTTCAGCTGAGTCTCCAAGTCTCTCACATGAATACCAATAGCAGACAGGCTGTGAAATACAGCTGCAATCTTCAGCCACAGCTGGAGTTCTTGGCCATCTACAGATCAGGCTATGAGTGTTTGTTTGGTAAAGTAAGCACCAGCTCCCCGCGAGAATACCGTCCAGAACGAAATAAAATGAATGCGGCTTTCACCTATAGACTCCTGTCAGCATCTCCGATGTTTAGGATCCCCAGAAGCCACAAACACAATGTGACTTCACACGCTGGAAAGGAAAAAAGGAGACGGTAATGTTTCACCTTAATCATGCAGCAACATCTCCAATAACACCATCTGAGGAGAGGTGCTAATGATATGGTGAAGACTACTGGATGAGGTGTGATGGATGGTGGATGAACCGAACTGTTTGTAAGGTGGGTGGCTTAATGTCTCAGGAGGATTTTACAGCTGAATAACCAAGGTCCCTTTGTTTCAGGCACTTTACATTTTCCCTGTATGAATTCACAATTTCCTCAATTAATAGTGATAATAGGTTTTTTTTCTACTCTGTTTCCCTGTTTGGATGCTCTCGGCATGTCTTCGATTTTAACTAAGAGAGCATGTCTTGTCTGAGCATATGAATGATTTCTACACCAGTTGCATTGTCCCCATTAAATATGACAAATGACATCCAAATCACAACAGAAGAATGCATAAATGTAGGAAAAATACGAGAAGCATCTCCTAATGAAACATCTACATAATATATTGAAGGACTATGCAGCGCTGCTAATCTGAATAAAATGTTTATTGTTCTGGTGACACACTTACAGCATCTGCGCCGCTCTTACATCCTGTTCTAGTCTTTAGCAAGGAAGAGATAATTGGTTTTTTCAACACCATCCGTCTCCACGGAGACCAGACATCTCACCAGTACTAATCTGCCTCTTTCCTCCCCTCCCCCTCCTCCTCTCCTCACTTCCCATCTCCACCACACTCCATCAACAGTAATGTACATTAGAGCTGACTGATAAAATTTACAGTGTGTGTGTGCATGTGTGTGTGTGTGCACATGTGGTGACAACTGCCCATTCAATCACGCCAAATATGTGTCACTGTGCCAAACCGGAGCCGGTGGAAGCTACTGGTCCTCGTCTGAAGCCAGAGCTGTGCTTTTGATTTGATCTGGACAGCCTCTGGTCATGGAAGCCGATCCAAGGATGGAGAGCCAATCAATTAATATAGACTGCAATGAACAGGAAAATTAGTTTACCCAGGACACAAGAAGGAGATTTTTCTTTCAATGGAGATACAGTCGGATACGTGATCTATATCTAATCAGCTATCCATGCAATAAAGTATCTCTTTATGAAACTAAAAGATAGGATCACCGAACATCAAAGGTCTATTAAAAGGGGAAGATACAGAATAAAGCACTCAGTGGCCAGACTTTTTTGGCGCCAAGCATTAAATTATGTATTTTTGTTTTATTGGTGCTGATAGTCTGGAATGGAAATGGGCTGATGGTAACTTTCACAGGAAGTGCAAATTGGCTTTTTTTATTTAAAATCTTGGACGATAATAAATAAATGGACATTTTAGCATTAAAGAGTTTTTATATAGTTACTGGGTCTAAGTTCACTATAGAGTTCGCTATTTGATTTAGACCATTCTTTTTTTTTTTTATTTGGAGTCTCTGGAGTATGACGTTAATAGAAGAAAGGTTTATGGGTTTTCACTCTATCATCAGTTTTTATTTTTCACTCTGGTCCTAAATTCTGTTTTTGTTTTTTTTTTTTTCAGGATGTACTTTGTGACTGTGATAAGTTTTGCTGTTGACGTAAACTCTTGTTGTGCACATTTATTAATGCATTAATTGTGTAATAATAATATAGCATTGCCAAGTTGTTGTTTTCACAATTTTTACATTACATACACGGCACAGACAGGTACTCTCTCTCTCTCACTCTCTCTGGAAAATCAAACAAACAAAACACAAAGTGGCCATCTGCCCTATTGACAGAAAAGGTCCAGAGGAGTGCTTCCCTGCTGGGCACTGAGATCGCAGCCATGTTGCTCCTTGACCATGCAGAGCCCCAGACTGTGCATCCTTCAACAACAAACAGCCTTGTGTGACTGACTCCTGGCTCCCATCCAAAGAGGTGACCCTGCCTCTCCAAGGATGCAACACAGAAAGCTACCCCTTCTCCCACACACCAAACACAGACACATGGGTCAAAAAGACACACAGTGTCTCTGACAACATAGGCTTTTCCTGGCTCAAAGTAAGCCCAGGCGGCCTAACCTTCCTCTTTTGAACACTTAAAAAAAAGAGCCTCTATGGAGAGCACAGCTCATATGGTGTACACAAAAACATTACCAGCTCTGTTCATCCATCTGTAAAACACAAATGGCTCCAAAATGCTTCAGAATAAGAGTTGATCGTGTCACAGCTGCTCTGTGTTGTCTGTCTGCTGAGGAGGCGAGCTAAGCAGCTCTAATCTCCATAAGGAAGCATAAACAGGCGTATGGTGTCGACAGTTGACTGGGTTCCACACCCTCTGCTCCAAAAAGTCAGCCGCTCAGCACATCACAATCCTGTTGTGTGACTGTCAGGCAGGCTGGGCGACCACCCGCATCACAACAGGCCTGTCCTCAGTGATTTAGGAGCCCCCACACGCAGATAGAAACAATGAAACGGACAGGAGGAGATACTGTTTTGTCTAAAATGCTTTGCACGGTGGAGGGGAAAAGGTGGGAACTGAACTGGAGTTCAGAGGCATGAAAAAATAAAAGGTATAGACGACATGTGAGAAGGTGGGAAGAGGAAGACAAATTGCGCAGGTGAGACATGGAGTGAAATGTGAGAAAGGGGCTCTGGGAGACAACAGCATGAGGAAAAAGGTGTGAGTGCATGATGTGGTGGGTGAGGTGATGTGTTGGGGGGACGGTGCTCTGGTTAGAGGACAACAGAGGTGAGAGGAATACCTTGGAGGCTGTTGCTCTCTTTATGCCTCATTGTTATTTTTTTTGTTTTGTTTTTTATCAAGTGGAATATTCTTCATGTCTGCATTAAAAAGAGAGAGACATCAGAAAACCTCTCCTACCTGTGCAATCTGTCCTCCAGCAGCTTGATATACTTGGTAGTGTTCTCTTTCAGTCGGCTTTCTGTATGAAGAAAAAAAGCAGAGAAAGGGAGAGACCAGCCTGTTACTTCATTACTACTTTTATTAGCCCGGATGGGGTATCCTAGCAACAAATCACAGCTCTAATACCATTAAAACTGACTTGTCATTAGCTATATTATACACTGTCTCTGTTAGGAGAGGAAGTAGTCATCACAGTGGGTGACGGCATTGTGCAGAGAAAGTGCAACAGTACAGTTCGATACAAAGGCCCAGCTGGCTCTCTCTTAAGACAAACACACAATTGGGGAAAGATCATTCCCACTGCTCTAAGAAGGGATAAAACTGGAGACGGCCTGAGGATAAAAGGGGATTTTTTTCATAGCCTAGGTCCTTATATTGTGCCAGACTTTCTGTGGGACATAAAGTGGGATGGATAGCTTATGTTGCTTCCTGTGCCCTTCTGCCAGCAGTGAGCTTTGCCTGAGGAGTCAGACGCAGGCTGGCTGAGCGTTAGTCAGGATGTAGAGGAGGGCAATCTGAGCACCGTTAATGAGCTCATGTATGAAACATGAGAATATGCCCCCTGCAGCAGCAGATCTTTGAACACAATAGGATGCACTTATATCACTTATATCAAATTGCTCTGCACATATATATATATACTGCTCACAAAAATTAAAAGGAACACTTTTTTTATTGGGCCTGGCATGAAATCAGTTAAACCTGTCTGATAATTTTCTGGTTGGTTAAGCAGCTGAGGGCATCGTTAATTCACTTTTAGCTGTATTGGTGTTCATGGAATTAACAACAGGTGCACCACAGTGGCAACAATTAGAAAACCCTCAAAACAGGACTGGTTTTACATGTGGAGGTCATTTCAAGTTTCTTCCTCTTGATCTTTTTTGGCTGATTTTTCACTCGTGCTGGTTTTGGCTTGAGTAATTATCTCTACTGGCAGTATGAGGCGAGTCCTTAACCCTACAGAAGTTGCACAGGTTGTCCAACTTCTCCAGGATGGCACATCCACACATGCTGCAGCAAGAAGGTTTAATGTGTCTCCCAGCACAATCTCCAGAACATGGAGGAGATTTCAGGAGACTGGTGGTTATTCTCGGAGAGCTGGACAGGGCCGTAGAAGGTCCTCAAGCCATCAGCAAGACCGATACCTGCTCCTTTGTGCAAGGCGGAACAGGCTGAGCACTGCTCGTGCCCTACAGAATGACCTCCAGAGGGCCACTGGTGTGAATGTCTCTACCCAAACAATCAGGAACAGACTTCATGAAGGTGGCCTGAGGGCCCGACGTCCTGTAGTGGGCCCTGTGCTCACTGCCCAGCACCGTGGAGCTCGACTGGCATTTGCTGAAGAACACCAGAATTTGCAAGTCCGTCACTGGCGCCCTGTACTTTTCACAGACGAGAGCAGGTTCACCCTGAGCACCTGTGATAGACGTGAAAGAGTCTGGAGAAGACAAGGAGAACGTTATGCTGCCTGCAACGTCGTTCAACATGACAGGTTTGGTGGTGGGTCAGTGATAGTCTGGGGAGGCATATCCATGGAGGGACGCACAGACCTCTACTGCCTAGGAAATGGTTCTCTGACTGCCATAAGGTATCGAGATGAAATCCTTCAGCCCATTGTCAGACCCTACGCTGGTGCAGTAGGTCCTGGTTTCCTCCTAATGCACGACAATGCCCGGCCTCATGTGGCAAGAGTATGCAGGCAGTACCTGGAGGATGAAGGAAGTTGAAACAATTGAATGGCCTTCACGATCCCCTGACTTAAACCCAATAGAACATGTGTGGGACATTATGTTTCGGTCCATTAGGCGCCGCCAAGTTGCTCCTCAGACTGTACAACAGCTCAGGGATGCCCTCACACAGATCTGGGAGGAAATGCCACAAGACACCATCCGTCGTCTCATTAGGAGCATGCCGCGACGTTGTCAAGCATGCATACAAGCTTGTGGGGGCCACACAAGATACTGAAAAGCATTTTGAGTTGCAGAAATTAAGTTTTTTGAAAAAATGGACTAGCCTGCCACATCTTCATTTCACTCTGATTTTAGGGTGTCTACACAATTGAGCCCTCTGTAGGCTGAAAACTTTTATTTCCATTAAAAGACTTGGCATCCTTTTGTTCCTAAGACATTGCCCTGTCGTTATTTGTATAGATATCCAACTTCATATTGAGATCTGATGTGTCTAATGTGTTTCTTTAAAGTGTTCCTTTAATTTTTTGTGAGCAGTGTATATATATATATATATATATATATATATATATATATATATATATATATATATATATATATATATATATATATATATATATATATATACCAAAAAGGGCTTTGTTTGATTAAGCTGGTTGATTAAGGCACCTTGTATACTGGTGCCACCAGATTGTACCATCTACCTTCCTGGCCAGTCTATGAAAAGAAAGTTGGGGGAAAATGACATACAAATGAACTTTTTGAGCTGATTTTTAATTTGTCATTTTATGTAAGAGTCTAAACTTCCATTGTCTGAATGTGATTGGCTTTCAGAGCTATTTTGGATTTGGATTTAGTGTGTGTGTGTGTGTATACACATGTATATATATGTATATATGTATATATGTGCACACAAGCTTTATCATTCAGTACAAACCTCCTCCTCCCCACTGAAAAACACACACACACACACACACACACACAAAGTTGGCCTCATAAATCTGCCTATCCCAACATCTGTACAGCTCCACAGCCTGTCAGAGTTAGTGCTTTCCCACACTCTGGTGCAATGGTTCCCACCTTGTGGTCGGGACCCCAGAAGAGGTCACAACATAAATCAGAGAAGCCATGAAATGATTAACAGTATAAAGAAGAATCAGCAAACATAATGCACTCTGCTTCATAAAATTGTGGGTATTTTTTCCAGACTTTTCTATGGTCCGTGTCTCTTTCCTTTAAAATACTGCATTCCTTTACCCGTTCACACCTGGAAACATTACTATTAAATCATTATATTGAATATTATCTCAATTGATTTAAGAAATACTCTTTGTTGCAGAGACTTAGACGTAAACATTGATACCCCTGTCACATCTGTACACGAAATGAAGCTTCAGCTAGCAGCTGGTTAGCTTCAGCAGAAAGACTGGAAACAGCTAGCTTGGCACTGTCCAGTCAAAATCCAGCTGCTGGCACCTCTAAAGCTAATTCACATGTTATATCTTGTTTAATTAACCTGTACAAACAACTAAGAGAAACAGTGCACAGTGTTTGTCCGCATTACACAAACAAGTTCATTAGTAAACTTAAGAGGTGCCGCCTAGCTAAGCCCGGCTAGCTGTCCCCCCCCCATTTTCAGTCCTTATGCTAAGCTAAGCTAACCAGCTGCTGGTTGTTTCTTCATATTTAGTGTGCAGACATGAGAGTCTATTTAAACTTCTTGGCAAATAAACATGTTTCCCAACATGACAAACAGAGGCATAAACAGAGCACATACCACTTCAAAATCTTTGACAGAGTAGACATTGTTTCATTTCAAGGAAACACATGCTGAAAATGGTTGGAAACTACTCCAGTGTAATGCCACTTCGCTCGCTCACACTGACTAGGACCCAGAGAGGGAGAAAGAGTCACCTAATTGGGTGCTCTGAATCACACTGAAGTTTGAAATATAATTTGTATCATTGTCTTGATGGCGGTTATTAGACAGCATCGGCTCCAGGATGAGACAAGCTGGGGTCTGGCACAGCGGGGAGGAAACTAAGTGGCTGTAACACACGCACACACGCACACACATATTCCTGTCCATACTTTGTGGGAGAAATGAGGTGGAGATAGTCAGGCTATTTATGGGGGTTACATGCGTCAGAGAGAGAGAGATCTTCCCTGAGAACGGTTTTCAGTCAAAGTGGCCAAATCTGCTCAATCAGAGGGAAGAGGAAGGCCGATGGAGGAGCTATCACATATCTGGTGAGCAGATCTGCTGTACGTGGACCAGACAGCTCACTTACCACCCCTCTAATTGCTATGTGAGATCCTATCCTACCTGACAGAGTTTCCCTTGTCAACTTCCATTCATGCCGGCTCCGTAAGCAGCGTGCAAGGAGATAGCCACTGAATAATACATGGGGGGCATTAACTCTGACTTCAGATAGCACAGAGCATGTACAGATGCGAGATGACAAAGTAGGCTACGGTTCGAACAAGAGCCAGATTTAGAAATAATATACTATGAGGAATAGAAACAGTCAATATGAAAGGCAGATGAAGATGGGAGATACAGACATGCGTGTATTAAGTGTTAACTTAATATTTCTTCCTATGCTAATAGGCTTATACACAGAGGAGAGTCAGTGTGCCATCCTGTCGTCATGCCAACCGGTGGCAAAACTAGTGAGCCTTTTCGGGTGTGACAGATGAAAATAATCTTTTCTTTATAGAACGGGACAAGACATCAAACAGCCGGGCCTCCTCCTGCGCGGAGTGGAACCCAGAGCACCAGGTGATATTACCACTTCCTGTAAGTCCGCGGGAGGCTGCTGTCATTGGCAGGCCATGCGAATACAATCCGCACTAAAAAGCCCATAAAGAAGAGAGCCACTCAGTTATTCCCTGATACACACGGCAGTGTATTTGGCGTTGAAGGGACCTCACAAAGGCGTTCACAGAGCCGACATTGGAAAATTCATGAGCTCAGCCTCCCCATCACACCAGTGATCTCAGCAGGCGCTAAACATCACTGATTGCTGCCAAGGACCCCGGCCAAAATCGAAGAGGCCATTCATTCATAATACAGACAGCACTGAGACACTATTGAAAGATGATGAGAATGTGTTACTGGATGTTGCAAAGAGGCCATTTGCTTCATATAGGTCAAAGTGCTCATTCATTAGACTAATGAAGGAATAATTACTTCAGCTAAATAGATGTAAAGTTGATAAAAATGATGAATCTGATGATTACAATCAGCGGTGTGGACCGACAAAGCAAATGGAGCACAATGATGCACAATCTTTGATGATGAAGTTATGGGCTTTAATGAGCCTGCAGAATTTAACGACGGCAAGGTGTTTGGATTTGCTGCTGCATTATGAGCGTTTCAACAGCTCCCTAATTGAAAGTGAATAATGCAGTAATTTCTTCTCTGCCTTGTAACAATAAAAGCACCCAGCATCTGTGAGGCCTTCGTGTTGTCAAACAATTTAGAGGCGGCTCCGTGCTAACGCAGCACCACCGATATGCATGTCGTAAAAGCCCTGCGCATAATAAGGCAGAAGAGAAAGTGTGTGTCTTTGTAATTGAGTTGAAGGCACTGACTGTGATTAATGTGTTTAAGCTGGGCTCGGGCTGTTTGAGTGCAACAGCACTGCAGGTAAAACACAAACACACAGTCAGCAAATGCGGACCCTCATGTTGTTTGGATGTATCTGAGCTTAACAGCAGCCCAGCAGCATAGCTAATGAAGGAAGAGGGACAGGCTGATATCTCAGACAGACACTCAATAACCCATGATGCTCTAAGGCTGTGGGATCACAAAGCATAGCAGTACACAGATTGCAGCTGGCACGGCGTAACATATTGTGGGGATATGCACGAATGCACAACAAAAGGAATCATTTGACAAAAAAAATGGCTGTGTATACAAAATCTGTGCTTGGGTGGATATATATATATATATATATATATATATATATATATATATATATTTCAGTTCTGGGTGCTGAATTGCTCGGACTGAAATGTTTGACATGCTTACTGTCATTATAACTCAAGTCAAACAGAGTTTGTTTAGCAGAGACTCTAAACTTACTTTGCTGTGGGCTGTGAAATAAAAATTTTTTTCTGATGACTGAATCTCGGAGGCACTAAGAGGCTGGACAAAGAGGAGCTCTCCCAAAAAGTGTGGTCATAAAAGCTCTAAAACCCTCTTACCATCTGACCTGCTCACATCCCTGCCTTATTATTTCCTCTGTATCCTTTAGTAAACCCCATTAGCACCAGGCTAATACATTTTACAAAAAAGAAAAAAAAAAAAACACATCTGAATTTGTCATCCTCCTCCATAGGAGTTTTTTTCTAAACAGAACTAAAAGTCGACAGCCACGCTGTCTGCTCTGTAGAGCTGTGCTCACTCACTGCTCAAGTTGCGTTCCTCCGTTCTTACATTTGATATTTTGAGGGCATATAAAGTGCATCCACCCTGACAATAATGGCAAAAAGCAGTGCACTATGAGTTTGCGGATGTTGTACTCATAACATAAAAGATCACCTCTCACCCTAAATGTTCATCATGTTGGCTATGTAGAGGAAGGAGAGAGATCGATAACCTCGGCCGAAAAATGGTGTCCGAGGAATCTGCAGAGGATTGCCATTGTATCGCTAAATACTGCACTAAAAAAAAAACAAAAAAAAACAAGTTTTTATTTACTTTTTATAAAGCTGAATTGAAGTCACGTGATAAAACAAGCCAGCAGATATTCTGGCAAGTCACAAGTGACACTAGATTCACACTGGTGGAAATGAGGTAACAGTGGCGCTTTGAGCTGAATGCTAATTTCAGCATGCTAACAAGCTCACGATGACAATGCTAGCATTCGAATGTTAGATTAGCATTATGAGCGTGGGTACAATGTCTAACATGGGGCCCATCATAGTTTTGGTGCATTAGCAGGCTGACATTTGCTAATTAGCGTTAAACACAGAGTACAGCTAAGAGTAATAAAAGATTTGTACATGAACCAAAGTATTTGACGACCAAGTGATGGCACTAGATGGATAATCGCTTGGTAATCCATTCTCTAGTTGTTGAGGTATTTCAATTTGGACCGACATGGTCATCCCCAGAGTCAGACTGATAGCATGGCTCCAAACTAGCTGTAAACAAATTTTTGAGCTTTACTTTGCCCATAAAGTTGATATAGGCAACTTTAAAAACTCAACTTCCTTTTGTGTAGTGTGGAATTAAAGGAAAGAAACTGATTGATGCAGCGGTGGGAGCTTTTGTAGTGGCACCTCAATCAACTTCCCTTTGTTTTGTCAGTAATTCTTACGGGTATGGACGCTATAATACTCTTGACAAACTCACAATGGAATGGCATCCTCTACTGAATCACAGGAAAAATGGATCCTGCCAAAACTTCAGAGACAAAAACCAGGAAACATTCTCCCGGGTCCACTTAACCACTACACTGCTCTCAATCATTCAGACACTCTTTAGGAGAAGAGCTGTCATACATTCCATCATGTTCTCAACAGAAGCACCCTGAAAGAGGCAGCGTCATGAATAAATCATATATGTCCTCGCCTTTACTATTGGCACTCCATTAAGAGGAAATTGCATTTGTTTAATAACACAGAGTGACAGTATTTTGATGTACACTTCAGCTGCTCGACTGGTGTGCACAGTTGAGTTTGACTTCCAAATTCTGCCAAGGAGAAGGTGATGGTGAAGTGGGAGCAGTGTGAAGAAAGAATAGACTAATTAAATGTGTTCCAGTGGAGTCATGCGGAGAAGACAACCTTCAGTTTTTATCACAGATAGCTGAATTGCCAGACTGCTCCAGAATATACTGCCTGCAAACTAACAATAGCATTAAATAAGCATTACCAGAACACTTTTATAAATCAGGAGGAACTCACACTGACACAGCCCCCACATTTGAATGTCCTCACTCCTGGGGGTCATTTACTTCTGTTATCCAGCTCTTCAATTATTTATTTGTAAATTTAGTATCACTCCAGATCTCTCTTGGGGACAAAATTATACTCTCAGCAGGGAATCAAACCTCCGGCTATAATGGGTTTGGTATTCATCAACACTCGTGCCAATGGCAATTAAGAACCTAATGGCTCCCAGGCCAAAAAAAAACCCCACACCCCAATGTATGCTGGGCAGAGATGCTCAACAAGCTGAGACAACATAGTATAAGTGAATATATGTGTGTAGATTGTGTAGATTGATCACCTGAACTATGTATTGCTTTTCAGCTCGTGCTATGACAGTGGTCAATGGTCCGTCTCAAGAACAGCCATAAGGTTTCCTTGTTATAGGTTGACACTGGTGTCACTAGGATGTGCTAGAAATGCCTCAGAAACCACAGGGATGGCCATCTTGACTTTGAAGTAGACTGTAATTTCTGATCCCCTCCAGCTAAAGAAATGCTAATGTGCTGTTTGTGGGCTATCAGTTTCCAGCTAGCGCATGCCAGCCCCTTATTACCAAATAGGATGACAGTTTAATGAGCCCCTTCCTTGGTGTCAGCAACACATTGTGAAATTGCGGCTGCTGCCATATTGTGTGCGCCCACTTGAGCATTTGAGCAAGCTGCACAACCAATCATTAACTTGCCGTCGCTTCCCACATTTGTGACACGTTTCTCACCTGATTCCCGCTCCTTTGTTTGGCCTGGCTTGGTTTCCCTGAGAGCTGCATTATTCTGTGTGAGGCGCGGAGTGTATTTAGGATACTGAGGTGAACTTGAACGTGTCTTTGGTGGTTGTCAGGGGAGAGATTAATGCTATCCCTTGCTGTTTAGCAAGTCAAGGTGTTCAGGACTGTATTTCAGCAACAAAGAACCAGGCATGTGACTAAGTTTTATGCTCATAGGTGAAGGGAAAAGAAGCATGATTGCTTTTGCAAGCAAAAAGAATCAGTTTCTACAACAATAATAGAAAATCATGGACCTTACATGAACAAAAATACCAAGTCCATGCATAACCATCCACCCCATGAAAACTCAATGCAGCTCAGCCTGACTGCCACAATGAAAGGGTGCCCCCTAGTGACAGCACAGGGTGCATTCAAGATAAGACAATGGGTCGACACTAATGGTGACGCGGCTGCCACGGGCCTTAACGATGTAGATAAATGCGTTATGTTAGACGGCTGATTGCGCGCCTTGGGGTTGCAGCAGGAGCCCGATGCAGAGCTCCGGTCTCTGGTCTTTCACTACTTGCTCTGGCCCCGTCCCCTCACCGTCTCCCCGTCCCTTTCTGCGCTCCCGTCTCACTGCCTCAGAGAGTGAAGTGACCTTTTTTTAGAAATCTCCCTGTGACTGATGGACTAGAGAGAGTAGCACTGCAGGTGGTGCCGTCAAAATCCATTTATCTCTGTGCCAGTGCCAGTAGGCCAAACCAATCTAGCTCCCCCTTCACCCCCAGAAAGCTGCATTCAGATCTCCTCTGGATGGAAAGTGTGCGGGTGCTGATACATCATGTCTGCACTGAGTGGCTTGGAGGTAATTGGCTACTTCACACAATCTAAAGCTCATTTCCCCTACCCCCCTCCCCACCACACCTCCCCTTCCTCTTAACAACTGCCAATCCCGCTGGTAACTCATTTGATGCCGAGTCCCCACTGACAACAGATCACTTCTCCTTCATTTGGGAGAAAAGTCATCGTCCATTGATGTCCTCCCAGCGTGGAGCGACATCAAGAGAGGACTTCTTTTTCAAAGAGCTCTCATGATTCACATTTGGATTGATATTTAAAAGGCTTATTCAAAGAGAAAGAGAGGTACTTTCAAAAATACCACAAACGTTTTCTTGTCTCAGTGGGCAGGTGACTGTTCTTTCTTTCAGATAATGAAACATTTATTTAATTCAATATTTCTTACAGTTATTTAAAGCTGCTATAATCAATGTTTATATATGAACAATTGCATAGGTGACTCATAGTGACGAGCCCACAAAGAATTATGACACGCCTCTGTAGCTCTCTACAGGGTCTTTGAGCGTCTTTCAGTAATTGTTTTGGTTTTATGGCTCGAAGCTTTACTGTTTTGATTAACTCTTATCGCTCTCACCAGTGTTGTTTCCAGATGCAGCAGGCAGCTGTTTTCAGAAAAAAGCTATGATGAACCCACTGACAGCACCAAACAGCAGACTGGTGAATAAAGTGGAGCATTTAGCTGCTTAGAAACCAGATATTTCCCTCGCATAAATGTGGCTACAAAGTTTGGCTGTAGTTTTTGGGCACTCATTTCTGAATGACCAATAAATGAAATTTAAACCTTCAAAGGATGGCATAAGTGGCATAAAAGTGGCACAAAACACCCCATAAAACGCCTTAACAAATTTGCGCCAGTATTTTTTTCCAAACCTGTTTTTGTAGACAGAACAAAACAAAACAAAATACAAAGTGCTCACTAATTAACATGTTATGTTAAGGTAAGCTTAGCTAATTGGCTGCTAGTGGTAATTTTGTATCTAATACACAGATATGAGAGTGATATCAATCATCTCGACTAACTCTTAGCAAGAAAGGAAAGCATATTTCCCTCTAAAAATGTTCTTTCCTGTGTGATGTAAGCACACACATCTTTAAATCTGTAGGTAGGCATTAGTGAGAACAGGCTGTTTGCATATGACGTCACATCACCGTGATGCTGTGGTAACAATTACAGATGGGGATCTGTAAGGGATTTTCTACAAAGGAGGCACTATATAGTTGCTAAAATTGAGAAATCATGAGGAAATTTGATTCATTTATTCACATAGAAAAAAACTGGCCAAAAAACACCGGCAAAAATGTTTCGTCTTTGTTTGCAGTCGAGAGGAGTGACCGCTGTGCAGTGACCACTTCGTCGCAAGGTAAAGTAAACTAACATTGTCTAAGCAAACACTTTATGCCACTGCGCTTTCCGCCAACTCGTCCACTCTGCTTTTCACTTCCTGACCCCCATCTGAGTTTTGTGCGTCATCTGAATCACGTAACTGCAAACTACCTATTATTTATTGCCCACATAAAGTCTTTATTACAGTAATGAGGATGATTTGTTGTCTTTACTTGTACCGCATCACCCACAGCAGCCCAGTTTCTCCAGTGGCCTCGGTGACTCACCGTGCTGAGCCTCCCTCTGCTCCAGCTCCTGCCTGAGCTGCTGCCGCTGCTCCTTCATCCTGGCCAGCTCCTGGCTGCTCCCCGAGCTGAGGCTGTGCAGCCTCTTGGCCAGAGCCTCCAGCCGGTCCCGCTCCACGTACACCGCCTTCATCTCAGCCTTGAGCTCCTTGGCACTGCTGAAGTCATTACCTGCACCGGTGCACCACAGGAGGACATTAAGCTTACACTGCCCATTAATGAGCACCTCCATCATTAATAGCGTAATTAAGTGAGGCTAATGGTGGGCGATCCAAGTAAATGAGGTAAATAAAAGACATGAAATGTGGCAAAAGTTGAGACAGGGGTGTGGTTGAGCGCAGAGTTACCTGAGATGGCAGCTAGTTTGGCTTCATGCAGCGCCAAAAGCTGAGTTTCAGTCTCACTGACTTTTCTTCTCAGGCTGCTGCCCAGCCTCTGACTCATGACCACCTGGGGAAAAGAAGAAGAAGAAGAAGAAGCGGAGGGGAGGGGGGGGTATGGTAACTAACAAAACCTTTGCAGACACATGGATCCCACAGGATGCATAGCTCATTTCCAATTCCGCTTTCATTTTCTTTTTTGACACTCATTCTTACAAGACCTTACAGATTCATTTCCGTCCTTCTGCGCTCATCCTGCTTTGAATACACAGCAGAGCATCAACACCGATGTGTTACCTTGTCTATAACCTTTAGAGAGAAAGGGGCTGCGCCTCCTTTCACGTGGACAGACAGGGAAATGTGAAATCTCCATAAAAGATGCCATTAGAATGTCAGAGAGGAAAAAGGCCCTGAATGTCACAGGCCTGATGGGGATGCATCACCTCAGCTCTGCGGTATTCACAGAGGAGTTGATAGTTTTAGATACAGCCTGTCTGGCCCCCATCTGCCCTCACTCTGCCCTTTAAACCTCTGTTCTTTCCAATGTATTCACTTTGAGTTACAGCCCAATACAATCCCCACGATGCGCCTCCTTCTTTTGAGGAACTATTTTCACCACTCAAAGGGATGTGGAGCTGAATTTTCTGACGCATTTTCTTCTTGAATCTGACACAGTTATGTGCAACACTTTTAAAAAGGCTGTCAAATAGGTTGGTATTTCTGAGGCAGAACATCTCCAGGGAGTTTTCCTCCCAGAAGGAATATAGAAAAATGCTTTTTTTTTCCTCAAACAGCCTTGCATAATTTCATTTCACACGTTACATGAGCTGGAAAATGCTCAGGAGTGCTTTTAAAACTGTAGAAATTCTGACATTTTTGAGTTAATTTGAAAACATCAGGCTATTCGTCAATTCTGAAAAAGTCAATAGAGAAACTGAAAGTTACTTTCATGCCAGCAATCATTTTGTCACAGCAGGTGTGCCATTTTCCACATGGTGAATATCTCATTTAGGAACAAGACTTTTCATTTCACCTTTACAACAGACAATCTTGTGATTGTGTAAAAAGTCTCTCTTTGTGCAAAAGCCTATATATTCCTTTGAGTCGCAGCATCAGCCAACCATTTGATGATGGGTTTCTAAAGGACACAGCAACAGTAAAGTGGCAAGTCCCCTGCTGTGTTTCTATCCCTCTATCGTTACACCTCCACTTCTTACAGATTTCTGCTGCTTCTGGCCTTTTCCAGCTGCAGTAATCCACGTATAGAGATCAGTGACAGGGAAAAGCAACCACCACGAGAGGAAACTCCAGAGACAGAGAACATACAGAGGGAACCAGGCAAAGCCAATCACACACAGGAATACAGCTCTGACACGATAAAAAGAACCCCAGCAAAGCCACGCTAGCTCAACAGATGATATTTTACACACAGTTATGAAATCCCCTGAACATGGCTGCTTAAATGACAAGTCAAATAAAAACCACCAATTAAATCACTGAAGTTGGAAAATTCATTACTTTACTAATTCAGTCAATTATTTCTAATCAGAAATACACAGAAATCTGATTGTTCTGTTTTTTGATTTTTTTTTAAAAACTAACATTACTTGACTCAACGAAGCAGAGTTCACTAGCTTGTCAAATAGAAATAAGCACATGAATACAGACATTTACATGCATAATAAACACCCTGACACTGGCACACAGTACATACTTTCTATTTTGACTTACTACACATTAGATATTCATACACTTTCAGTCATTGTTGGAGGAGCAGTGGCTTACTTTAGCAGTCGCTTCCTTGATGGACAGATTCAGTGCCTGCTCCTGCTCCTGGAGTCTGCAGAAAGGAAATAAAAATGTTACAGTGCAGCAATAAAAGTAATTTCTTTCTCGAAAGGGCCTAAAGTAAAATCAATAGGTGTCAATGAGAGGACTAAAAGTCCACCAGTTCACCAGTGCTCATCTGGCTACTAAAGTGTGGTTTATCAACTATCAAGAGACTTACTGAATTTGTTATAAAGGAATGTCTTAAAAGATCTTGTCCAGTGGATAAGAGCAAAAGAGCAGACAGTAATTATTCACTGATTAGTCGACATCCGCAGTGGATATAAACAGCAAATACTTCAAAGTTTATTTAGACTGATGAAATATGAAAGCAAAGGACCAAAAATAACCAGTTAAATGAAGATATTTAGCTTTAAAAGAAATACAAAATCAGTATAGATCAATCCTCTGATTATAAAAAAATCCTTTAAAGGAGGTGTTTAATATTCAGGGGAAAGTATTAATGAGATTCAAATATGAATATATATGAAGGTCAAGCAAGCAGCCGCTTAGCTTAGCTTAGCATAAAGACAGGAAACAGATGGAAATAGCTGGCCTGGTTATATCCCTAAATAACCTGGTTGAATCCAGGTTATTTAGGGTTAGCGCACTAATTACGACATTATGTCTTGTTTGCTTAAATCGATACAAAAACTGAAGTGTAATGTGTGGTTTTTCGAAGGTTATGTGCCAGACTGTTCTTCTTCCTCCTGACTGCTGGATGTTGTTTTGTATTGAACAGACATATATGAGAGTGGCTGTATTGATCTTCTCATCTAACTCTCAGCAAGAAGGCGAATGAGCTTACTTCCCAAAATGCCAAGCTTTGGCCTGTTTTAGCTGGGGTAAAAATCATTTTGCTTTTGTTTACAACTTGAGATCTAATGGATAAAAATCTGTGAAAAGATGCTGCGAGATGATTTGTTTCGTACTCACTGCCTAAATCCGTCATTTAAGTCATTGACCTGTCACATCCAGTATTTAGTTTGCATAATCGTTGTTTTTACAATAACAGCAGCCTGTAAAACAACTTCCACGATGACAAAAACAGAAAATAAGGACTCATTTATGCATTTTCATTGACTAGCCCGTTAGATTTGACTTTCTGGGCGATTATTTCAGATATCAAGGGTAAACGTCAAATCAGCAATGATATTAGTGCGCATGTATATAAACATGCAAACAGGACAAACCATTAAGGTCACATTATTTGGTGACGGAGATATAAATCAATTAGTAGCTGGGGGAGAGGAGCATAAAATCCATTATGCACAACGCAGTCACCTTGAGACAGTCGCAGTCATCTAATATCACAAAAATCAGTGTGCCCTTTTCACGTTATTCAAGCTGATGCTCAGGGTGAGTCAGTGTAAAATGTTGTCTCTGAACATCACTGCTATAGCTGCCTTTTTTAAGGGATGCAGCCACTCTGGCTAGTGTGG
Organism: Scortum barcoo; assembly: GCA_023238725.1. Lineage (NCBI taxonomy): Eukaryota > Metazoa > Chordata > Actinopteri > Centrarchiformes > Terapontidae > Scortum > Scortum barcoo. The sequence continues at coordinate 7,611,082 of CM041544.1, forward strand.
ATTTCTTTAATCCTGAAGCCTTAAGGAAATAAACCGAGATGAGAAAGAAATGTTCCTGTGCTATTTGGAAAGGGAGCTGCAACACAATCATGATGGTGACCCAAAGCACGCCACCCGGAGATGTGCAGCCGAATATCCAATCTGAGGTCGCAATTTCAATCAGTGGCGGGTATAAATGCGTTCCAGTTGAGGTGAGAATATGTCAGATATCAAATTATGCCAGTGATGGTGGGTCACGCCACCACGAAGGCGATAAGTACAATTTACATGTCTTTCTAACAAGTGGCAAGACAGAGAGGCTTTCCACAGTGCTCCCTCGCAAGCTATTAACTTCAGAGGATATGATGCAAAGTAATCATTTGCATCTGAGGAAAACCATTAAAATTCTGGGCATGCTCGCGCAGGTGTGAGAGAAGAGGATTGAGGGCGCAGGAGGATGTGAGGAATAAAGACAACATAGTTGTGGCTGCTGGATACATCCTCTCTGAACTTGAAACTAAAGAATCATTCCTCACAAAGTCTTAAAAACAGTTGCATTACGTTCATTTGGCAGGTGCTTTTGTCTAAAAGCAACTTACAGTTAGTACATTCATCCTTCACAGGCACAAGAGCTTGATGTCACATCCAGAAGTGTTCTGCACAATTTCAGCTCTTTTTTTCAGATGTGAAAATAAATTATTTGCATTTCCTTCCCTTGTCGTGCTCCTCTGTGCGATTCTTTGAGGTGTTAATTGACCTGAAACATGATGGCATGATTTTGACTCATTTGGACTTTGCTGGCATGCGATAAGACAATCCTGATGTAAGATTTATTCAAAATGCCACTTTGTTTGTGTCAGAGGGTGAATGAAGCTGGGGGGCAAAAATATTTAGTGAAACAGAGGATCTGCACTGACACATCCTCTCCCAAGCAAGCCCATTTGATGATAAGAGAATACGTGATATGATCCGGGGAAAGCATTCATGGACTGAGGTCTGTTGTAGAGTCACTTCCAGTCACAGCTCTCTAGCAGCCCCGTCTGGTGATGGACAGAGCTGCAGGAACTGGGAAAGCTACCGCCTGCTTGATGAGAGGTGAACGAATTGGGTGCGCTTCTGCTAATTGTTTTACTTTCAAAAATGTACCACAGTGTGTTAAACATGAACATGTGTTCAACTTTCAGCCAATCATATCGCTTCTGAGAAAAGCCGACGCATGTGACGGCCCAGTCAGCACACTATTTTCACAGCTGTGGCGTTCGGCGACATTCAGGCTCAACCAGTCAACAAGTTTGACTGATCGCTGATCACAATGAGGCGTAAGATGCTAATTTCTAAGGTGTGAAAATGTTTTTGCACAGAACACTCCAAGGTGCAATTTGACATTTACATTTTCCACATGCCTTTGTACATTTTCTCTCGTACATTTTCACTATGCGGAGCAGACGCACACACACCTTCTGGACAGCAGAACCCAGTGAAGATCTGCAGTGACTGCATTTTGTGCAGTCCTCAAGCCCAATCAGCACATAAATTACCCTGAAAAGAGTCTTGTGCCAGGGAATAGTAGGTTTGATTCACTAATTTCCTACAGACTTTTAATGAAACCTAATATTCAACTAATAATGAGAAAAACTGATCTCAATCTGAAAATGTGTCATGCAATCATTCTAATGCCAAAAAAGCATTTATATGAAAGTGTTTGCATTTTAAATGAAAAACTTCAGTATGAGCCTTTATATCAGAGAAAAGGTGCTGTAATGTAAGCAGGTACATAATGTGCACAAGCAGGTCTGTACCAGCCGTTCAACACTGCAGACTTCTGCAGTCGTGTGAACTAAATCATTTTGTAAGGAGAAACTGGAAAAGTACTCTGCATGCATGCGAGGCTGACCTCAGCATGGAGGGCGGAGGAGAGACGGAGATCTCTGTGCGGTTTTCAGAGGTGACGAGGTCCTGCAGGGCTCGGCTCATGTCGCGGAGCTGGGCCACGGTGCAGCTCCTCAGCACGGAGCCCTCCAGCTCCTCGGCCTCCGCCTGCTGCTCCTCCTGCTGGATCTGCTGCTCCAGGCGCCGACTGCGGTCATTCAGCTCCGCCAGCCTCTGCTGCAGCTCGGCCATCTCCTCCTGCGCAGGTTTCATGAGAGCTACATTTGTGAGCCTTGTGTCTATTTTCGGGATTTACTCATCAGTTTCAATTATTGCTCTGTGCTCTGTGTGTGCTGGATACGATGTTGTTCTAATAGTGGCTGTGTTTGAAAAATAGCTGCCGTTGAAGAAGCTAATTGGGATCCTAATAAATTAAATCAAACAGTTGCACTTAATCATAAAAAGCAGCATACTTAACTTTGGTAATTTTCTAATTAACTTGAGTACAATAACTCTTTCTATACATGATTAGAGTTTAACAGTATTATTATGTAGCAATATAAGTTTCATCAGTGACATTTTGTACTTCACTATTAAACCATTCTAAATCAATTATTAACTCAGGTTATTTTGGAAATTTCATACATTTTTCATGAGCGAGGACAGAAAATGTAATAATGGTACTGAAAGTCAGAGCAGGGTTAGACAGGTCCAGGACACACACAGGTGACTCAAAGTGCCAGAAATGATCATTGTTAGCTTTTTGGGAGCTGAATTTACCTCTACTAGCCGTTTCTCCTGAATCAGACGGTTTCTTCGATGCAGCGGACTCTGCAGTGAGTCGCACCGCTCCCCTGCATCAGCCTCGACACCCTCCCTGATCACAAGAAAACCACGGTCACCACAGAAGCCTCAGCAATGGCGTCTTTCTTTCTTTTCTTTTTTTTCTTACGACCCCATTTCAGGATCCTTTGGTCTCCTTCAGTGGCACATTTTAACCAATTTATTACTGCTTTTATGACTCTTTCTCCAACTCACTGAGATGGAAGTATAACACTGTATGACAGAGGAGAGGAAGGGCATGTCCTTTGAAACAGACTCTGGGATACAGGTATGTGTGGAAAACACAGTTACCCATGCATCGCAGCATGGGCTTTAGGTTACATTTGTTCAGGACACTGTCTGCATAGAGAGGCCCCACCTGATTTCCTTCCTGTTACAGAGTTATTTTTTGACATCCCTCTCTATCTGTCCTGTCCTACAACATTATAAGGGAAGATAGAGCGTCACTGTGTCCAGAGGACAAAAATAAATTCAAATCAACCACATAAAGCTATGAAAGCTGAAACAATCTGTTAAAACATACTTCAGTACCAAAACAGGGTCTTATGATTACTGTGTATGAATTCTGATACTATCAGAAATCAAACAGGGACATGACTACAGAACATGACGTTCATCTCTCCTGGGTGTGACCACAGCAGAGTGAGAGGTGTGTCCACATTGGTGAAGCATCATGAGATCATTGTTGCCACTGTTGTGTGACTAACCTGCACTGTCCGCAGTCTGCCCTCTGGAGGGCGCTGTGCACCACCTGTCTGAGCCGCTCCAAGAACAGAGCCACACTGGGCTGCCTGGAGGGTAAACCCAGCTTCAGAGCACAGCGCTCCCTGCACAGCTCCTCCAGCTTTTTCCCAAAACGCTCAGCTGCAAACACACATACACACATACTGAGCAATATGCAGCAACATAAAAACATAAAACGTTATTATTGGTAACTAAGTCTGACAGTCAGTGTGGGAATCTCCCTGCAGGCTGTGCTGTGACGGTACAAAAAGCAGATTACACTCTGGGTCATGATGTCCATGTAGCCTACATTCACTGAATTAAAATCACTGCACGTGCTCACACCACTCATCACTAATTCAATTATCCTTTAACAAGAATGCACTTAAAGAGAGCACATTTCTGTCGGTACAGAACAATTTTCAGCTGGTCGTTTCCAAAAATCAATGAAATCTGAAGAATTCTGCATTTATTGACCCTGTAAGCATATATAGGATTTGGAATCAGTCCTCTCTGAGTCATAATGAAGTTCAAAAAAGGGCAAAACATCCAGATCTTTATCAGCAAGCAAATCTAATAAACTGTCTCATTTCTCAGTATTTCATGTGAAGCAGTTCTTAAGTCTCCCAGCCATCCTGCTGACACACAAACAGAAGTTTACATTGTGGGAAAGAAGTTCCTCTGCAGATTTGAAATTTTAGAGAGAGCTTTGCGATGCGCATTATCAAAAAGCAAACAGAAAACCTGAAAAGACATACTGACCCAAATAGTCACACCACTTAAATAGTTCAAGGTCTGCATGACCCGACGACAGCAGATGTTGGTATTTATATCTGTCACAAGGGCCAAGAAATGGGTCAAAATACTCTCTTTTGAAAATAAACTTTCCTCAGGCCAGCTAGAAAACATTATTCAGGTCAAACAAGGTCTTGAATGAATGCAGTTTCTTCTGGAGACAGATTCACAGTAAAGTCCAGATTAAATGTGTTTCGGACTTACTGGTTCTTTCCCATGCAGTCTTCAAAGTTAAAACAACAAAAGCACCATGTGCATGATAAAACATGTATTTGTGCACAGAGCCCTGGGTTTTTCTTTTTAAATACATGTGGTATTTGACTGGGCTTTACCTCCTATCTGTATGAATTTTAGTACTTTCAGTAGTTTCACAATAACAGTTTTTAGTTTTATGTGGCTGACTGATCTCATCTGATCTGATATGGTGAGCACTAACAGGAAAACCAAAGTCAGTGTCAACTCAACGGTCAGACTAATCCTCAAACTGGAGGTACGATGGTACTATTTGGATTCATCTCCTAATAACAGACACAGTATTTATAGGTCATGTTGTCAAATATGAAACAAAGGTTTTTTTTATTAATAAGTAAAACTCCTAAAACTTTCCAGTAAGTTCAATAAGAAACGTGAGCGTGAGTAAACAACTGAGCTCACGTGCTTTATCAAACATCTCAGTGAGATCAACAACTAACTGAGTTACCAAGAAATCTAATAAAAGCATCTGGGTGATGCCCCATATCCTCCGTCATCTTAAACACAAAGGTAAACTCAGAAATACCTCGCTGGACATGTCAGTGAAACTTTAGTATAAATGGAGAATCCCACAGTTACTGTATGTGAACCTGCTGCAGCTTTCTCTCAAATTTTCACAGCTTACTTTCCTGTTTTCATTATATTAAATACAATTTAATTGAGGAAGAGTTAAATGAATTAATCAGAAAAATTAGACTAGATTAGATGAAACCACTCAGAAATTCAGGATAGTTTAATGTAAGCTCTCTGCGCTCTGCCCGTGTCATATCCCATCAACCGCAGCTGAAATGACCTACTTATTAAAGCAACGGCTCAACCGAAAGTCTTAGTTCACCTGCGTCATAGTCGTCATCCAAAATGGCTTTCTGCTGGAGTCTCTGCAGCTTCAACATCATGGACTCGATCTGAGAGGGGGACACAACAGACAGAAGACAGACCTGATTACTCAGCGGTCCACAGGGCAATGCTCTTTAAACAGAAAAAAAAAAAGTGTGGGTGCAATGACCGCCATGTCAACGTGTCACTGGCTCAGCAAGTTGAGGACGGGGTATGAAGTTTAAAACCTCATCGTCATTACTTAGTATTGCTACTTAGACTGCATCTCCTCAAGGAAGACGATCTGACCAACCTAAAAGTTTTTCTCACTGGTTGGTTCTCAACTTGCGGAATGCATAAGATTAAAATACAAACCCTCTGCTTAAAATTACATTTATTAGTGAAATTTTTAACTAAAATCAATTTATATAGCAACAAATTATTTCAAAAGTAATCCCTACCCTAGGTAGGTCTATAGGTCTAAACCATAATAGTAGTTAGCTTTCTATAGATTTTGAGAAATAAGATGTTTCATTTTCTTACTGAGAGTTAGATGAGAAGATTGACACCACTTTCATGTCTTATGTAAAAATAAATATGCAGCTACAGCTACATATATAAGACCCCCCAAAAACTTTTTACACTTCACTTTTGTACAAATTAAACAAACAAGATATAATTAAGCTTTAGAGTTAATTAGTCATCTGATAGGCAAATGCATTTAGACAAAGCTATCCATTTTTCTTTGTTTCCTTATGCTAAGCTAACTGGCTGTAGCTTTCTTTCATCCAACTATTGGCAAGAAAGCATATAAATGTGTTTCCTCAATTCTAAAAAAATGTCTTTGAAAAGAACACCATGGTGTGCTTCAGTGTCAGTCTTTCCTCTGAACCTAGTCTAGAAACTTAATCTCCATGGTTCTGCCTACAGCCCTCCACCTCGTCCTCAAATCAGGAGCCTCTCGTGCCCACCTTAGTGTGAGTGCGGTTGTTCTGGAGGCAGTCTTGCAGCACGCCCTCGTACTTCTTCACCAGGTTGTCCCAGCCTTGGTCGGAGGCCGGCGTGGCGCTCTCGTACCCGGAGGTGACCGAGGAGGCGGAGGCGGTGTCCGAGTCCACCGACAGCGAGGAGGTGATCTCTATGTCCAGAGATGGGGAGTCACAGTCGGGCAGGTCGGACGCGACCTCCCTGCCACCCCACAGACACTCCCGCCAAGACCTCCCGCCTAATGACAGCTCCTCTCTCTCTGCCTCGCCACCCGGGCCGGAGGAGGGCGGTGGCTGGACAGGAGTTGGCTGCTTTGAGCCACTGTGCTCGACGGACAAGTTTGCTGGTTTTATTTGAGGTGAACTAGGTGCTTTAGTTGACTTGCTTAGTGGTTCTTGTACCCGGGACGGTGTGGCAGTGGCAGTGTCCGTTCTCTGGCTGGAGTTGAGAGACTGTTGGATGAAGCTGAAACTGGAGTTAAAGGAGTCCTGTGGGGAGGACTGTGGGAGGGCCGGGCGTGGGGTGAGTTCACTCTGTGGCGGGGAGGACGGACCCCGGTGGATGGATGTGCCATTATTGACACTGCAGTCCACAAGGGGACGGGTGACGGGGCAGAGAAAGCTCTCACTCTTCCGGGAGCTACATGTGAGTTTATCAGGCTGCTTCATTGAGGACGCTTTGACAGCAGGCGTTAGACTCGTCCTCTGAGCACTGGCTGCCTCAGTGATGTCAGCGTGACGTCCAGATTTTCCATTCCTAACGCAAGCGTTCCTCCCTCCTTCTTCCTCCTCCTCCTTCCTCCTCCTCCTCCTCCGGCCCATGAGTAGTGCTCTGTAGCCTGGACTGCTCTCTCCTCTCATGTACCCTGGTCTCCGGTGGAGCCTCTTACGACCGGCGCCGCCAGCTGTCCCTGATGCTCTGCCACCTGTCGATGCAGAGATTAACCATTAAGCTGGACAACACGGTCATGAGGAAGATAAAGAGTGAGCTCATAGATCTGGTGGGATTAGCTGCGCGATCACGGGGTACATCGGGAAAATGTGGCGCTAAGTGTGCCAATTACGCAAGAATGTAAAAACACCATGTCATTAACAAGTCTGAATGCAGCAAAACCATAAAGCGAAATGACTCCCACCCCTCTGTTGTGAACGCAAGCGTCGCTAACTGAATGAAAAACAACTTGGGCAGCTGTCTGACATTTCCCAGAGTTTTGCTCCAGCTGTTGGGAAATACCAAAGCCACACAGTCATTTTGAGTTAAGACACGCCTCAGTGGAGGAGTGGACTACATGAACAAGCTTTCCTGAAGTTGCATTGGAACCAGTTAATCTTCGAAAACACAGCCATGTTTCATTAAAGCAGAGCTTTTCAAACTGTGGGGCTGCACGCTGGCGGTGCAGGGACGGGGTGGAAGTAAAGCTGCATGAATCTAGATCGTGTTGGAACAAAATAAACTGCTCAAATGGCTCTTTAGACTTGAGTAAGACAGGATCATTTAGACAGCAAAATAGCAAGCCCTGTGTTTGTGGCGGCACTACGACATACTGAATACAGGTTGGACACATCTTTGCAAAGAAAAGCAAATTGTGCATCACACAAACACATCTAACAAAACCAAGGTGATTGAAACAGGTTTAGTGGCAGCAGTGTTAGCAAACAGTTACCTATTGGCACATGCAGGAGAAATGGAGCAACGTTAGTACCCCTAACCCTAACCTGTTGAATGTAAATCTAACTTTGACACTCACACTCTTTTTAGCTCAAGTCTACTATGATTGAGAGTCAACAAAAACAGTGAATTGTGGGCCATAAAACATAAACAATGAACATGAGAGCCAATAAACACTTCACAGAACTGACGGGAGCTACGGAGAACAGACACCGGTGATAATTCCCTTTGTTTAAGGTTATTAGCGACTCCTTCCACATGAGTACATAGACTCATTTGATTCACTGTTAATTCATCTGATACGCAGATAAATGCAGCTTTAAGTACAAGAATAATAGATTTGTGACATGGACAAACTAGACAAAACAAAGACAAACCTAATGAAGATAATCGGACAAACAATCAATCAACAAACTATTTAAAATCAATATATGATGAAGCCTAGCTTGCTCTTAGGTTCACTGTTAACATGCGGTAAAGTCCCTTAAGTTTGTATTTGTCATCTGCACACCAGAAACTTGTATGCAGAAACACGAGATTCATACTGTTGATCATTTTACTAATTTCCCTCATATTGTTACTGGATGTGGAGGAGGGCAGTGAGTGAAAACAGACCTGGCCAACCAAAGCAGTGCAAAGTGATACAATATCAGTGTAAACAGTATGTGATGAAAGTGGAGCAGGATCATAAAGAGCAGTTTGTGTTTGAGGCTGGACACCTGCTGCGTCTTCACGCGATTAACACATATAATGTGTAGGATTCAGAGAGGGAGGAGACTGAAATGTTGAGGATCAACAGACCCTTTGTGTACAGCTGCGCTGCTCTCTCTTTCACTTCTGGCTCTCAATTTTCCCATCCCACACACACACACACACACAGAAAGATACAAAGACACACAGACTTTTGTATTAGAAACAGTGGGGACATTCATATTACTGTCATTGTAAAGCCATGTTACAAAAAGATAAACAACACATGCATTTTTAAACTGTTATTAATAACACTAAAACACATCTCTACCTACTGAGTACATTATATTATTATATTGTATTACTCTAAATTTAAAGAATCTGTGAATATTTTGATTCTACAATGCATGCACAGCTGTTCAAACTCTGTGTCTAAAGTCTGTCTGTATGGCAAGACAGGAATGCTGGGCATCAAACAAACCATGACCACTACAAAGCAACCTCAGCTCCCTGCTCAACCCCCGTGACCTCCAGTGATGTCACTCCTAAACCATCCTATGTGACCGGAGAGGAAGAGACACAAAAAAACGGCACTTAGGGGAAAGTTGGGTTGTTAGACTGCTGGGAAGGCAGGGTTTGTAGTGAGAGTAACACGGGGCTGTATATGTACAGCAGAGGACGGCCTTCAGAGAGAGCCATCTGTCCGCTGGGACCACCGCGCTACAGCTCAGGTTACATACAGCAGCTCCATTAGTGTTTCTACGCAGACGTGGCCACCGTTCCATAACCAATTTAAGAAACCCAACACGCACCGAGGGCACCAAACACAACCGCACGCCGTCCACCATCTGCTGTGGTCAAGATATAATGTCGAGCCCACTCCAGTGAGTCGAAGGGCTCAGGAGCTGAAAGGAGAAGGACTTGTTGATGGAGAGTGTTACTGTATCCTCTCATGCTTCGATTACACAAAGACGGCTCTTCTCAGTAAAGGGGAAGGAAATGCCTCAGGGCCCATTGTATGTGTGTGTGTGTGTGTGTGTGTGTGTGTGTGTGTTGGGGGCATCTACATCTTGGCTGAAGCCCCTCAGAGGTATGTCATTTGCTGCTTCCTGCCAGGCTTTGTGCTAAAATAGTTTGGCAGGAATTCCGGCAGAAACGGCAAATAAGCGAAAGGAGACCAAGGACCAAGAGATCCCACAGCAGCAGCTCTCTCTCTGCAACTTGTTGCTAAAGTTAAAGAAACTCTGCACAAAGCCTGAGAGAACGAAGCGTCTCCGCCTGAGGAGGCTTGATTATTTACCTTCAGAGATTAAAGAGGCCCTCCTCAGAGCTCCTTAGGTTAAACACTGCATCCCATTGGTTGCTGAAAGTGCTTCGGCCGAAGAGCGGAGGAATGTGGAAGATCTCATAAAAACACAAACGTTTGAGGAACAAGCTCAGCACCCTCTCACACACACACACACACACACACCAGCAGATCTGCATGTCAGCAGCCTCCTGAGAAGCAGCACTGCCCGGCAGATGTGCAACACCTCAAGACTTGTGACTAAAGAGAAATAAGGATGTGAAAGTCAGGGATGATGATGATTTTTTTCCATTTTTCCTTTTGACCATAAGTATGACACATGGGGATCTAGCAGTGAATCTGTTTGTTTATCTGTCTGTCTGCCTGTTTCTCTATGTATCTATTGAGAATCTATGTAGAAAAAAGCCTATAATGGCTGACAGGAAACTTAACTCTCGTCCACAATAATCCAGAAGTGAATCTGTGCTCTGCTCTGGTGAGGCTTTTATAAGAAAACAGCTCCACACTTCCTGTGTGGTCACATGGGGATCATGAACCAGCTGAATATAGTTGAGTGGAGCGAATGTACAGCAGTGAGAGACTGAGAGAGACTGTGACGATGAATACAGCAGACACACACATAAAATACTGTTACATTTGTTCATACTTGAATGTGAACATTGTTGAACATCAGCGTCCATTATACTGAGTGAGTTACTGTCACTTGAGAGGGCCTGGTGCATCCTAGAACTTTTGATCGTTTGATATGTGGTTTAATTTGAATGATTTCATGTCAACAGTGTGTAAAACTGTGAAAAGTTGAGAAGTGGGACTAAAACACAAACTAATCCAACGTGTTTCAGGCAGCTCATTTCTTTCAGATACTGAGTGTCACACACATTCAACAGGCGAACACTCAATCGATAATAAAATACAGTAATTATTTACATTAATTAAAGTGCATTTTTACAGTGGGAGTTGGGTTCTTCAGCAGCATGACGCAGTATCACAAATCACAATTTGCCTCAAGGGGCTTTACTTTACATAAAAAAACTGGTCACCTGTTTAATAAGAACATTTGTTTGTAAAAAAAAAAAAAATGGTGCCACACCTATAATTTATAATAATTTTTGAAGATTTTAAACTAAAACTGTAAAGAATCAAAAATGCCAAGGTAGTATAGACTTTACAAGTAATTATGGACGTCGTATCTGAAACAGAAATATGTCGCAGACAAGTCTGTATGCAAAATATTCAAGACAGATAACACACAAGGCATCGCGTCTCCACACTGTCTACATATTCAGACGACCAATGAAACAAAGTATTTGGTCGCCCACAGCTCACCGCCTCTCATCATCACTCTTGGTGGGGATGCCTTTGACCTCTGTGACCTGAGCGATGCAGTGACAGCTCATGTAAGAGACCTCAGAGTGAGGAAGGGCCAGCTGAGGGACCCAGACACACACAGACCCTCCTCTTCCTCCTGTCAGACACCCATCGTCTGAAAACAAGCACCACACACAGCATGCTGACCTGCAGCTGTCTTAGTTTACAGTATGGTCAGCATTTAAACTCACTCTATGCCCATCCTGCTGCCATCATATGGCAGCAGGATGGGCATAGAGTCTGTAAGTCTCTATTAACTTTAGAGACTTACAGCCCCTCATGGAAATACAAATCCAGACCTCCTCAGCACCATGACAGCCCCCCTCTGTTGTTGCTGTGATTTCATAGTTAAACACAGATATATATTTTTTTACCTTCCATGACTTCGCGGCGGTGGAGCAGAGAGCTGCTGTGACAGTCCAGCCCCATCAGCCCCGCGAACATCTTTCCCAGCAGCGAGGAGGCCACGAGCGGAGACGGAGTCAGATCCCGGTCCCTCTCGGACTCACAGCGGCGGGACCGATCTCATTTCCGTCGTGGGGAAAAGTGATCCCGGGCTGCTATTTGTCGGACTGACGTGTGAAACCGGCTCTTTGCGCGCCTCTTTGTCCACAACAAACATTTCCTGACTTTGAGCCTGTGTGTGTGTGTGTCTCCGTCCACGTCTCCTCCTCCGCGGCTCCAGCTGCGCGTCAACAGGCGGTCTGCGGCGGAGAGACGGTCCGCATGTCTCGTTTCCTGTGGGGGGAATAGGAGATTAAAAAAAAAATAGACCCGGTGATGCAGCAGAGACAGATCTGCGTCTCCCCGGGTCGGCGGATCACCGGTCCGTTACTCTGTGCGCGCCGTGCGTCGTGCGTCGCGTTGGAGCGACGTGAGCAGCTCGTACGTGTGCAGGAATTTGACTCCAGACTCTCTCAGACCGCCTCGCAAACCTCAGCGGGCTGTGAGAGCTGCAGAGCGCTCAGACGGGCTGCTGTGTGCATGTGGGGGCTTTATTTAAGGAGCTTTAGAGCTGCTGTCCGTGCTGGTGGAGGGGAAGAGGAACACGACGAGAAATACACGATCAGCTCTGTTTAAGTCACATAAAATAAATAGTGTCCAAAAGTAGGCCACAGACTGGGATGTGGTGCTGATTAACTGTTATTATCATTCTTATGTGTGTTACTAAGGCTTTTACATTGAAATTAAATCAATGTAACACTAAAAACATCTCAAATTGGCTGAAAATCACTGTAGTTGTTGTACACTTTGACATAAATTATGTTTCGTTTTGCAAAGGGGGTCATAATTACTTTTATGTTCTATTTTACTGTGTCAAATACAGACATTTGTATTTTATAAATTAAATAATCAACAAATATGTGTATCTGTACTGTTGACACTCCATTGTCCAAGTGTATTTTGGGCATCAGAAATTTGGGTCAAGTAACTGTTTATGTGCAAAAATGCATGTTATTTTTGCAGATTTTTGGACAGTCCTCACACGTCCTGGTGTAAATACAAAAGGGCTCCTTTGTCTATGCGCTGAGCGGATGAATGAGAAGAGACCCCACATAGGGCATAGTCTTTTCATCCTCCCTCCCACACATCCCAAAGGCCTTTTCATTCAGCCCTGCTGGCTGATGGACAAGACCGAGCGATGAAGAGCTCAGTTCAGCTGGCACAACAGAGTGCAGCCTTTTCCTTGGTCGGGCTGCACTATGTGGAGGCCGAGGGAGCTGTGTGTCAGAGAGGATCCACGCATGTACTGTGGAATGAGATCACCTGTCCAGCATTAAAGATCAGAGGCACTTAATGTCCTTATGCACAAGACTCAGTAACACAATCACACCGGTGGCTTCTCTCTGCTCTGTCTATCTTTACTTCTCTACACATGTTCCCCCTATATGCTATTTTCCTTTTAAGAAAAGTTCAGATGTCAGAGACCTGTTGATGTTTGCATCAAATGAAAAAGCTTTTCAAATGTGTGAGTGAGCACTAGAAAAAGAGTAGTCACTGGAATTAATGTGCACCCATTACAGTGTTCTTCATGTGTTGTTTGATACATCCACATATCAGACTGTAGCATACACAGTGTACACAGTCTATGACCCACACTGCAGCTGTGCTTCATAAAGAGTGTGCCCTGCTCTCACCAGTAGATGTCATACTTCACACAGATTTAGGAACACACTGCTTACATTTATGCTCTCTGAAGATTGCGATTGTGTTGTTCAAGTGTGCATAAGTTGTTTCTGTGGGTATGTGCATGTTGTCCACCCTCAGAGGACAGCAAATATCTATTTAAAGGAGAAAAAAAATCATTTTTCTATCCTTTTCTTTGATACATTTTATGGTAATAATTTCCACTTGTCCACCCTGCAGCTCCCAGTGACTGACTGCAACAACTCAGCTGTGATTTAACAGGCATGTAGGTCAGGAGGGCTTCTTATTGTATTATTATCTTTATACAATCTGTCAGTCTGCGTTAAAATCACTGTAGCTCTCTCCTGCTACACAGGAAATGAAATTTTACTTGTGCACTTTGTTTGAATGAGCATAAAAACTGTGTACTTACCACAGGCACAGATCCTCTCTAAGGCCCCAACCAGATTGATTTGATTTGAATTTGATATCCAGTATATAATATCAAATCTATGTTTGTTAATTGGATTGCTTCATTGAGTTACACAAAGAAAGCAAACAAACAGCTAAATCAGTTGTCTTTCTGTTTCTCAGACTCCCTCAAGGAAATTCAGCAACTTTTTAAAAAGCTAAAAGTAAACATGTGCAAAAGAGTAGAAAAAAAAACAACAGCTGTGTTTCTGCTGTGTGTGTTGCATTAAATTAGATCTTATTTCCACAAAATGTTGTTTTTCAGTGTCATGGCAAAGCGTTCGCTCTGGTGGGAGGCAGAGTCCAGGTTGTCCATATGTAGTGCTGAGTTTGGCCACCAGGTGGAAGACTTCAATTACACTCAGACCCCTTCTCATCGCATGAAATAATAGATGATCCAATTTGTGGATAAATACCACACTATTACCTGACAAACTACAAACCTTCTATATAAAGAGACTATTACATCTCATCCTACAGCTCCAGATGGCACTCTTAGAGATGACTGCTGTTCAGGATAGAGACAGAAAATAAGATAGAGTTTTGTTGTGATTTGAATGATCACACCAACAAGTAACTTTCTCTTAAGTTACATCTGAACCTTATTTCTTCTTTTCAGTTCATCAAACACCCACCTGGATAATAATCGACACCATCAAGTGATGAGAAAAACAGCAGAAAGATATCAAGCATATTTCTGAGTGTGCCCCGAGCCTGATTTTGAATTTACGTCACTGCAGTGTGGCGAGGGTTGTTTAAAGAGGGTAGAATGATGAGGCAAAATGTATGTGTGTGCGTGTGTGTGTTTGCGCCAGCCTGCCAGAGAATACAGTAAGCACGTACAATGTACAAAGGGCACATGTTCCTTCTCCACACAGCATGCAGCGAGTGCAGGCAGCCAATGGTTCTACCTTAGATTATCTGTGTGTGATAGAGAGAGAGAGGGCAGGGCACAGAGAGCAAAATAAAATAAACACACACACATTATCAAAGTAGCTTAAAGACTGGGATAGGATGGCATATTTGGCACAGAACTTTTATTCATGCAAAACAACTTAAGTCATCAGATCTTTATCAAAGAAAAAAAAAACATTGTCTATTGTAAAGCTGTTTTTATTGTAACAATAACAAGAAAATGAACAGGCACGTCACTAGACACGTCAAAAATCTGTCAGATCCCATTAAAAATACATACAGACATCAACCTGGAGCCAAACTAACGCAGACGATGACACCACAGAGAACAGAGACCATGTTGGTGAAGCCGCGCAGGACTCAAACCACTCCCTCTTCGGGGTCGATGAGCGTGGTCCTGCTGGAGAACACGTCTGCCAACATGTGTTTGGGGATTTCGGAGCCACGGACGCGCAGGGTGTAGCAGGCGTCCTCCACCTTGCCCAGGCTCTGCCGCAGAGTGTGCAGCTTCTTGGACACCTCATACGGGCCCGTGTTGCCGATGTAGGAGAAACCGTCGTGGATCTGCCGCAGGAACTGGCTTAGCTGGAACGGCGTGTCGATGTCGCCGTTACCCACGCTGCTGATGCACATCCGCATCAGCTCTCCGGTCAGATCGGCCACACCCAGCAGGTAATCCGAGGGCGTCACCTGGAAGGTCAGGACCTGAGCTCCGGGCTGCAGGGCTTCAGCTGAGCCCTGAGATGGTAAAAAGGGTGAGAAAGAACAGAGGAATCACACGTGAATGTAAACAAAAGACAAGGATTAAGAACTCTTATCCCCGCGAAATAAACACACAGGGATGATATATTTTTATAAGATGTGATTTTACGATGTGCAGCTGTGTTTCTAGTAAAAGAAGAGGCCACAAATAAGCAAATACCAATTTTCCTCAAGCATGATGATGTTTTTACTGCAAAATATTGAGGCTCAAGCAATTTTGTTGCCATCAACAATAAAAATCTTTGAAAATAACAGGCAGAGTGAATCAAAAAGCATAATGACAGATAATGGAAGAAGTTTTCCCTTTTATGTGCCATTATATCTGCGTTGAGAGGAAATGTAAAATTATGTAAAATGAACATACAATACTGTGATATTCTTAAACACATAGTTTGAGAGTTAGAAGAGGAGACTGACACCACTCTTACATCTATATGCTGGATGACTTTGGATGAATCCAGGCCATATGTAATAAGAGTAGTTACTAAAATATCAAACTATTCATTTAATTTTATCGTCTGTAAGAAGAAATAACAACAAAAGAAACATTACCAGACCTCTTCAGTCTGCACACAGCCATGACGTGACTAACTATTACACAAGATGGCAAAACAAACATGCAGCTTAGCCGCAAAGTCTTCTCTAAAGTCACCTTCGGATCCACCTTCTCGGTTCTCATGAACACCAGCCTGGCGTTGATCTCCTCCAGGCTGATGAGGCCGCGATGGCGGATGTAGTGCAGGAAAGAAACAGCCTCCACGTACTCCTGAATCCCTAATGTAGGAAATGACACTGAAATCAACATAAGACACTGGGAAGTCCATGTAAGTACTTCACCGATCCAGCTGTTCGATCTAAAATGTGATTAGGATATAGAGGGTGCCTTTATTTTCTACATTTATTTGTATTTATGAGTCACTAAAGTTTACTACCATTACTAAAAAGAAGGTCAGCTCATTTTTTGTGTATCAAATGAGCGTAGCCCGTAGAGTGTATATAAACACTACATGGTATCTGCACAGTATAGATCGCAGATGCAGATAATGACTCAAATAAAACCTGTTTCCTGTCGCTGTCTTTTGATTGAACAACAGTGGTCGTTTTTTGTGGCGGGCTGAGATGGCCCCTCATTTGTTTTCTGGCCCTGTGTAAACAATAATCAAATAATCACAGGACGGAAGACTTTGTGTCTGAAGTTTACTTTGGGAGCTTCAAAGGGCCTCCTATCTCTGCGCGGCTAAAATCGCAGTGTGCTACAGAACGGGCGGGCAGCAGAACGAGGTTCATCTCCACTTCACTGTGAGGAACTTTCACTTATATTATTAGGTTTTTAGAACAAATGGCAGCACCAAGTGATGCCTTGTGAAATATCTTACCACACACCCCTCTTGTCTCGAGAGGAGCCTGTCCCATATCATCCACATTATTTAACCTTTAGTCTGGACTTGACTTTGACGGTTTAGAAATCAGTAAAGGCCCTTCTCTATGAACACATTTTGGTAGAACTTTACTTTACTTTGGATGAGGGATTTCTGTGGTAGTAGATACGTGTTTACATTCTTGTAAAGTGTTTGTGACTCCGTTTTACATTAGCAGCGTCCCTGTTGCTTCAGTTCTTAGCACAGAGAGGAGCTCATCAAGCGTTGCGCTCTTTGTACGCAGAGCGAGTGACTGGATGTAATATTTGGTTCTGTGTAGAAACAGGACTCTTTCCTGTTTCTACACAGAGCCAAATATTACATCCATTTGCTTATTTGGCTTAAAGTTGGCAAATGTTGACTTGATCATACACTTGTACAATTCTCTGATGGCAGAGATAATCATTGTAAAGTCAATTATTTCTTGGTCATTTAGGATGCAGTGTGTAAATGCTACATTGTTGGATGAATTTATCAAGATCTTAACTTTGACTTTTGCTTATTTAGTCATGACTGTAAAATGTAAGTACTCCTGTACAAAGAGAAATATTCACACTGTCACAGTCTTTCACTTAGAAGAATATTAGAGGGGTTGCATCCTGTTCTTGTGTAGTAAATACTAGTAGACATGTTTTAGGCCCAGAAAATTTTGTGTAACCTTTAACAACCTAAAAAAAAAACATTACAAATACGTTGCCAGCGGCCTCACAGCTGTGACAGTGGCTTTAGAGAGAACACGACGCAGTCAGAGGCGGATATGGACATAAAAAGATTGCACAGGCTTTGAGGCAGGCAGGCAGGCGGAGTTCAGTTCCTGGGCTTCACTGCCAGGAGCTGTTTGTGATATTTACTCTAAAGCAGCAGTTACCTTGGGTCACTGAGATCCAAAAATAAGAGAGAAAAAAAAAAAAAAAGACTGTAGATGATGTCTAAACAATGACACAAGGAAAACCGTTGTGATTTTACTGGCACGGGAAGTTGGAAAAGTTGAGGGCCGAGTGTGTGTGCAGCCTTTGATAGTTTTCATCAAGATTCAACAAATATGTGCGAAAGTGGTCAAATGTTTACTTGTCTGCAGCCAGAGTGGTTCGCTGCATTGCAGGTGAACCCTGGGAAATGCCCCACTTGTGTTTGCACTGTCTCATAGCTGCCGGCTGGTTCAAGCTAGAGAGCTTATCAAAGGGCCGTGCTGCCCTCTTATCAGTGGCAATTAGGTTTGGATTTAGCCCACAATATCTTTAATGGTCCTTATATAAAAACAGCAGACCCATTACACATGCCTGGAGACTTCACGTCCAGCCAAGATTATCTGGAGAGCCCATGCAGCGAGCCCAGTCTCAATCTAATAAAGACGATAAAAATGGGGGGAAAAAAATGATGCATCTAATTGGTGGGAACTGCCACTGGTCACGTCGCGAAGGATGCAGCGGTGATTCCTGAGTGACCACAATCTAAAAATGACTTCCCCAGCTGCTAGATAACAGCTCACCCTCGCTCCCAGTGATGTTTTTCCTCCAAAACGCCGCAGACACTTTGGCTGCGCTAACAAAAACTGATATTGATGCTAGTGGGAAAACAAGATTATCAGAGGGTGTGTCTATCATATCCAGGCCTGCATCAAGGTCACGCCCTCACGATATCAGAGACTTTACAATTAATCTAAAGCACGAGTGGGAAGACTGGGGCGATAGCAGCGCAGCAAAGATCATTTCTCAGCTCTAGTTTAATTTGGTTTTTAACTCCTGTCCTCTGCTGTTTCCAAATTAGATTAAGGGGCTTGAAGACTCCAACAGAACTGTCTGTTCATAAATGGATTATTTAGTTTGGAAAGGTGGCCCTGTTTGAGAAAATCTCATTCAGAATGAGAGAGGGGGTTAATCAGTATGTGATCAAATAGGGAGGGTCTGTAAAGTATATTAATGTTAATAACTGAAGTGCTGATGGGAGGGACTGGGTGCACTCTTGAAAGACAGATTTATGGAAAATGAGATATTTTTGTATGCAGCTTTGTGGGTATAGCACAAGTATGCATGTAGGCAGGCACATGTGCACACATGCATGTACATGCATATACTGTATATGTTACTTATTTATGCTGTTATATTTATGTTTTTTTGTATCTATACTTTTTTGTTGTTTTGTATGATTTATTACTTAAAAACGGTTTAGTTTGTTTAGACAGTAAAATTATTAAACAATATAATCACAAAAAATACGTTGAAAGAACCGTAAACAGCATGTCTGGTTGCTTATATGGTACTGTTTAATTTATGCAGCATGCTGACATGCTCATGTTTATCAGATGAAATGTTTCAATTATAAATGTTTACAGAATATTTTGAATATCACTGTGTAAATGTATGTGATACACCAAATCCGTAAATGAGATATGGTGTTTGTACATGACTCTACAACCTCACAACTAGCTGCATCTTTATGCTAGAAGATTCATCTTCTCATTAAGTGCACATAAACTTAACAAGTTTACTCAAGCATGACTGAGCCAAGTATATCAAATAATGATTATACTGTCAGTTAATTATGTCACACACTTTGATTAAGGTGATAATATTTCGGATCAATATATCAGGATCGTTAAAACAGCCCACGACTTATTTTGAGCTGGAAAAAAGAAAACATTGTGAAACTTGCACTCTGATATCCACAGTAACATTTTTAAATGAAATACAGACACTAATGTGGGAAGTTGAAAACATCCAATTTATAATAACATGTCTGTTGCGAACAAGGGATTTTCATTTTCTTTCATTTTGCACAACTTCTATAAAACCTGACCTTGAACAGTTTTACATACACTTTCACACAAAACTGCAACATGCTGCTATGTTATAAAATAATAATAACCACCACAAACAGTTCATTTAAGGGCATGTGCGTTTCAAAGGTCTACGGAAACTCACCTGGCGTGAAAGCTCTGTGAAACTGATGGATGTCCTCTCCTCTGAGCTCCTCAGCGATCTGACCGATCTTCTGCCTGACTCCGTCCAGTTTCCCGTCTGCTTCATTCAGAATGTCCTCTGGATCAGGAACACTACCAATCCAGAGAAAACAAACAGATTAAGAGGTAGAAATGCAAGTAACTCTAAAATACCCAGGTGTTATTTGGACATCCCATATGTATCAACAACTGTCTCCAAAGCAAACCAAAGCAAAAATATTTGAACTGATGATATCTTCACGTGACACTTTTTGCAATTGGTTCATTGTCCACGTATTCACTTTTTCTTCATCTTCAAAGTGATTTAATCTAATTCCACAACTTTAAAAAACAGTGAAAAATGCCCATCACAATATCTGATGACCTCATCAAATGTCTTAGTTTAAAAATATTCAATTTACTACGATGCAAGACCGAGAAAAGTGGAAGATTTTCACAACTGAGAACCTTGAACAATCAAATTTGGGAAATATTTCCTGGAAAATAACTAAAAAAACAATTAGTCGACTATCAAAATAATTTGCCTATTAGTTTTCTATCACTCAACTGAGCGATAACTAATCGTTGAGGCTTTATTATTATCTTTTCCAAAGTAAACTGCATCAGTTAACATGTGTCTCTACAACAGTACATACTTGGTCACTCTGTGTAAGAGAAAAATGGTCCTCTTGCTCTCGATGGTGACGTCTCGACTGATCTTAACAAGACGCTCATATTTGTCGTGTCTGGTGTCAAGCTCCTGCTGGAAAACTGAAAAGACATTAAAAAATAGTTAGTTTCAAAACCAATGTCTGCACTGATGAAGCACAGTGACCATGTGGGTGAAAGATGCAGTCAAAGTGCTGAGGGTGCAGTTACCTTTGAAGGCAGCGATGACAGGTGAGGACGGGTTGGCATCACGATCCTGCACTGCATCAGCATTTTTCCGGGAACATCCTTCACCTGACACGAGGCAGAAAAAGTCAGACCACTCTACATTTTCTCTAAAATGGTCCCATAAAGTTAAAGAAGCACTATAGCAATTTTGCACATATTTTGCAGATATATAATCAGAGCTCTTCTTATTATTATTATCATTATTGTTGTTGTTGTCAGGCTTAAGACTTGAACTATTTCACTGACAGTCTGTGTTGTAAACAGTGGATATGGAGGTTGTCAGATACGGGTGTTTGTATGGGATGGGGGTCAAACAAAAGATAATCTATATAGTTAAATTGTGGGAGTTGTAGGATTTGCCATTTTGTAGGTCTTAATCCACTTTGGCTTCTGCTGGATTGTTTCTTTTGTTTTTTAACTGTATCAAGTCCACAAACTTGATAGATGTAAAAAACTAAATCAGCTCAGACTATCAGCTACTAAACAACTAAATCATCTGCAACCATTTACATTTTTGATACTGGATTAAATGTTTAAGTCTGTTTTAAATAGAAATAAAAATCCATGGTTCCAGCTTCTTAAATATGTATATTTGCAGCTTTACTTATCTTTCTTTCACCAGTTAGACAAATCAAAATATCTGAAGATGAAATCTTGGCCTCTGGATAGTTTTCTATTCTCACATTTTACACAGAAGATCATAGATTAATCGGGAGAAGTTAAAAGTCACCTCCAGTGCCACCTAATAAATAAACTCCAGTATGTTGTTGTCAAACGGCGCTGTCATGGGAGTTAGGCAGGCTGACAGTTTACACATCAACATACAAATCTTTCTCTGCAGCTCAGTGTCAGCAGCTGTCACATACTGAAGGGAACTCTTAACATCTTTGTTATTGTGTCAATAGTTGGTCTCATATCTCGTGCAGGTAGCAATTCAACTTGAAAACGATGTTATTCTCAGTTGAGTCTAAAGGGCTGCACTTACCTTCTCGTTTATTCATGCCTTCAAGTGTTGCAATTTGTTCTTTTAATAAATTTAACTATTTTAAACTGTGATATTTGAACTAGCCTGTCAGCTCCGCGCTGCAGACCAAATGTGATTTAACGAGGCAGAGATTTACATTGGACAGCGATTATTAGCATCACCCGACCAACCTGCTCTGTTTACACATAAATGTCACTTCCTCTGAGCAACAATAAACCCTCTGAATAAAGTCTAAACATCCAACAAGGCGACAGAAACCGCGCTGACTTGTGCTTTAAAAAACAGGCACTCGTGTGGCCGTCGCTCATCGCGGGGCTTTCGCGCTGTTAGCACGCGTAGCAGAAAATGGAGAGAGGTGCATCATGGGAGATGTAGTATCACAGCAGAATGTGGCATTTTGTTTTATAACAGCGTTTTCACGAGTTACTGAAGTCACATTTGCTGTTTTTTATTTATTTTAATCTAAGCAAAAGTATCAGCAGATAATTTAACCTACAAACCCTTTACATGTAATCAGTTATTTAAATGCTTTATTTCGAAACGTGCAGCTCCTCCTGGAATAAAACCAGTTATATATTTGTTCTCTTTATATATATATATATATATATATATATATATATATATATATATATATATATATATATATATATATAGATAGATAGATAGATAGATATATATATATATATCAGTCAATGTCATGCATGGTTGATTGTTGCAGATGCTGTATCTACTTACAGTAGGCATACTGTTGTGTTAAACGTGGTCAGCTGGGAATGACACAGACTCGCTCTTGCAACCATAAAACACACTTTTATTATCAGTCAAAACCCTGACTGAGACACCAGTCCTCTCCATGCTGCCACCCTAGATTGGCCAGTGTCATTTGCTGCTATTACAGTATGTTTCATCCAACCTTTCTTGATCAGATTACTCGTCTCTCTACTGTAACCCCTCCTCCTCCAGGGACTCCTGCAGACTGTGTACGTGCAGCACGACTGGTGCCAACTTGAGCCCGAGCTTTGCCTCTGCACAGCACACTCCCTGGTATTCAAACACCACTTCGGCCTGTTACTGCGGTGACAGACACAGCCCATCAGAGTATTTAATGACACATTCATCAGAATATCATTTTGTGCTTCGTAAAATCTGATCAAAATGTGTTATAATATGCATTCCGATAGTCGATTCAAGTCTGTCTTAACCGCGGTCATGAGCTTCATTAACCGCCCCGTACATGACTAATCACTCTATGATAAAAGCGGCAACATCTTTATGCAAAATATTCTTTTGTTGTGTGAAAGGAATTTCACACATGCAAGCCAGGAATGAGGGCAAAACACACTGACGTTGACTGCTGAGGCCTTCAGGAGCTCTCCGGAAGCTCCAAACATCCGAGCTTTGACCAGCTGCTGCACGATTTTATACAGCAGTGCTGCAGGGAGACACCACGTGTCCTTGAACTTTCTATGTTACAGTTGTTTGCAAAAAAAACTGTTTACTGCACATATATATGCAGTTTGGGTCATATGTAAATAAAAGTTTATTTTGCAACCTTGGTAAATATTAAAGATAAAGTCCTCTAGCTCTGTGCAATCCCTAGATAAGGTGACAAAGACAGAAAGTATGTTTTGTTACATGTATGTTCACTAAATCAGTCCTTTTATTTCCACAAACCTACGTGCAGTAGTGGATCAAATATTTAGATTGTTTTCTCGAGTAAAATTAGCTGTACCCAAGTGTAAAAATACTTCAGTAGTAGTAATTAGTAGTAAGTAAGTAAATTGTTGGACAATTGGAAAGTTTACTTTATGTTTTATCATCAAAATGTTCTTGAGAGTAAAAAATTATCAGCACTACTTGTGCAAGATATTCTCATTCAGATGATTGTATAATTTCACAAATTACAAAATTGTTTGTATTATTACATAAATCAGAATCACATGGTTTTCACATGCAAGGTAATTTAGATGGTATGTTGGCACATTAGCACTAAACAACAACAATTAGTTGTGAGAATATATTAAAATGAGTAGTGCAAGACAAAAGTAAAACGTGAATAAAAATAAATTAAATATACAATGAGATATTATAAAACAAAGACAGAGACAATATGCAGTGTGTCTGTATGATTTAAATGAAATGAGAACTATACAGTTTTGTGCAGGAGTGTACAAAGTATTAGTTATAGAGGTACAAGATCTGGATTTTAATCTTATATACTATATTCTGTTCCTGCATATTGAACTTTTAGTCATTTTTACTTATGTGGTTTTCCTTCAACATATTTTTGAATATTGTTTGAGGGAGCCTGTAACACAAGAACTTCACTGCTCCGTGTAATTATTGTGCACATCTTGATTCTTGAATGTACATCAATGTACTTTTATGTATATTTTATACTATTAGGTAGTTTAATTTATGACCATGGACAGGAGTGTAGGACTCCTACTCCTATACAGGGCCTTCATGTGAGGAGGGCCTTCAAATATAACAGAGTGAGCCGTGGATGAGTGGAAAAATCTGAATTCATAATATTATAAAGAAGCATAAATCGCATGGAAAGGTACAAACACCTTGAAATTGTACACACGTGCAGTAAGTGTCAGTGTGCGTGATTATAGAGAATAATCACTGAGGCTGCACGACTGGAGCCGAGGGGTCTAGACATGAATTACTATTCATTGATTGACCACAGGACGTTATGATACATGTGCGAGCCATGGCATCGATTAACTGCTCCCACGTGCTTCCACCCATCTCTCTCTCTCTCTCTTTCTGTCTCTTTTTTCTTATTTCCCCTCCGACAGCCCCTGAAGGCGTCGCGGAGAGGGGGCGGAGCTTGTGCCCCACGTCAGAGCAGGCTGGGCCGTGGACGGGCTGCGCACACTCGGAGCGGCGCCATGCACGACCCTCGGACCGACAGCTAACCCGCAGAAATGCCTCCTGAAGACCTCGACCCAGCCCGAAATGCTCGGCCCGGGCCGCGCGCTGTCGCCTTTTCCCACTGAAAGATGTGAAGAGGCAGCGAGGCGGGGAAAATGGCGAGCTTCTGACTCTGACTTTTCCGTCTCGCTCCGTGTAGCGTGGCAGAGGCAGCGGGTCGTTTCCAAAGTTGTCGGTTAGCAGAGACGCGTGTGGAGGATCGGACTTAAAGGCGCAGCGCACCAACACCACCACCACCAGCAGCAGCAGCAGCAACACCACCGCCACTATGGAGAGGCAGCAGAGCGACTTGGACCGGGACCGGCAGGAGTGTGAACTTTGTGGGAAAATGGAGAACCTGCTGAAGTGCGGCAGGTGCCGGAGCTCCTTCTACTGCAGCAAGGAGCACCAGAAGCAGCACTGGAAGGAGCACAAGCTCACCTGCAAGGAGGCGGACAAGGCGCACAAGCCCGAGCAGGCTGCCACTCCGCAGCCGCCGGGGGGGGACGACGACGACGACGGGAGCAAGCACAATAGCCGGGAGAAGGTGAGCCCCGAGCGGGCGGACAGCGCGGGTCTGACGGCGGCCACCGACGCGGACGCACCGGGGGAGGAGGGCTCCAACAACACCGCCACACCTAATGGGCAGACCAGCTCGTCCCCGCAGAAACTCGCCACAGAGTACATCGTGCCCTGCATGAACAAGCACGGCATCTGCGTGGTGGACAACTTTCTGGGCGCCGAGACCGGACAGGGCATCCTGGATAACGTCAAAGCCCTGCACAAGACCGGCAAGTTCACGGACGGACAGCTGGTGAGTCAGAAGAGCGACTCCACCAAAGACATCCGAGGGGACAAAATCACGTGGATCGAGGGACGGGAGGCCGGCTGCGAGAAGATCCGCTTCCTCATGGGTCGCATGGACGACCTGATTAGACATTGTAACGGCAAACTAGGAAACTACACGGTAAATGGAAGGACGAAAGTAAGTATTGTCGAGCAGACTGCACACAGCTGTCTGAATGTGGGTGGTGGTGTGGGGCGGGGGGGTCAGAGCCATGCTGGTCTGCTGATCTACACCTGTCAGGCAGCAAGAGACAGGTGGGAATAGGGGATAAGAAATAGCAGTGATAGTCCATGAGAGTAAATAAAAAGTGAGTTTGTGTGTGTGTGTGTGTGTGTGTGTGTGTGTCTGTGCTGAAGTCACAGTGAGGTTTTGCTAATTAGTCCTGACTTTAAGTGTAAGAGGACAGTGAGTCCTCTGTGACTCCAGGTTAAAGCGTGGCTAATGCCCTGAGTCAGAAAGAAAGGTGGATTATTCCCTCAACACGCAGCATTTTGTGCCTTAAAGTACACCAGAGCTGCTCAAACTTTTCTTCTTTTTTTTTTTTTTTAATGTTAAATGAATTTGCCTTAAAAGTGGCCAAGACACCAGAAGATCCACGAGTGATGGAGGCATCATGACTTAACACATAATGTCTGAACTAATGGGCAGTTTTGGTAGATTGTGTGTCAGCTTCCCAGCACAAGCCTCAAACTCGAGGCGTAAATCAAGGGTGGGTTTGTTACTATGGCCAAAGGACATGACATGCACTGAGGTGTTTTATCTGGAATATATGAATCATTGCTTTATGAAAACGAAACCTTTTTAAGCTCAGTCAGTATTTTTACATGTGCAGCGTTCTTCTCTCCTCTCAAAGGATCCACCTGAATGCGTGTTCAGGGTGTACGGCTGTAATGACACACAATGCCAGATTTCATTTTCAGGCTCTGCACTCTCACACTAATGCAGTCTAGTAACAGTCGTGCAGTCTGTACTAGCTTAATAAAGGTGATGGTGTTTCAGAGAGGCGTTGATTCAGCTGCATACTCATTTCAGAGGCTGTACTTTGAGCAGTATATAATATTTAGCATACACTCACTGATTTAAAAAAAAATGTATATGTAAGGTGAATCAACACCTCTCCGAAACATCAGTAGGGTTCATGAAGGCAGGATTTATCGCAGGGCTGCAACCACAGATTATTTTCTTGTCTGTTTCATAAATGTCAGAAAATAGTGAAGAATCACAGTTTCATAAATTCCAAGTTGTCGTCAACACACTGTAGCCTCGTCTAAACGGGAAAATCCAGATTTTCTCTTCACAATAAAAAAAAAAATCCTCTAAATTGAGAAACTTTATTCAGTTATCAAATATCAATCAAATCAATAGTTTTGTCGATCAACTAATTCATTAATCAACTTATTGCTGCAGCTCTACAGGGCTGTTGGATTATACTGCATTAGTTTTCAGCTACTGACACCACCTGAAACTGACTGTGTACTTGCGGCGTGCCCAAACAGTGTGACTGTACAACACACTAAATGCTCTCCACATCATGCAGCTTCAGCTTATTCATATGCTGCACCGAAACTCATAGAAACAGGGAAGATCAATCAAAATTGTGTCTATATAAGGTTCATGAAAGATTTCATTCTTTCAGTAAGTACAGGTGTGTGTGTGTGTGTGTGAGTGTGTGAGGAGAGAGAGAGAGAGAGAGAGCTGCAGCAGCCATCTGGCAAACAGTGGGATGAATGTCACCATATCAGGCAGTGTGAAGTTTTAACTGCTGAATCATCTGCAGAGTTTCGCTGCTGTAATAATTCAGTTCAGCCTCTCACACAGTTGGTGAGACAAAGCTTCTTCTTTTTTTTTTTTTTTTTAATGCTGAGAGGAAGACCTGCACGTCTCGAGGCTGGCAGTGTGTGGGAGAGGAAGCTGTGAGCAGTCTTGTTTTCAGGCAGGTTTCTCTGAGACAGTGAGCTGCACGCTGACTTTTTAAAAGCCAACACCTTGTAACACCTCCTAACTGTTACTCCTCTCTAGTTGCTGTGTGTTGTTTTTTTTTTAAAGCAGCCTACGTCAGCCCAAAGCAATGTCGGCCTCACTCAACCGCGGCTGTTGGCTTGCGTGTGACCTCCGACTCTTCTTTTAACCAGATCTGGTCGCAGTGACCTTGTGGCATGAGACTGACCCCGGAGGAGATGAGCTGCTCTCAGCCCCCCTCCTGGGAGAAATACTCTGAAGCAGACAGTCACTGTTTCATTGAATAGAAGTTCAGCTGAATCCCTTTTCCAGAGCCCCCTTTGAAGTAAACCAGTTTTTTATGTACACTAATGCAGCCTGATACAGCAGGCCTGCTGTAAATCCTACCTTCATAGAGGTTGCAGTGATCAGTATTTAGAAAGCCTTTAAATCAGCTTTATGGTCATTTTGGAGGCTGTAGTTGAGAGCTGTTCTTCTCCAACATACATAAATCAGTAAGGAGCAATATAAATATTAGAAACACCACTTAGTATAACACACATACGTTTTAACAGCGCCTCAAACTACAGCCTCCAAAAGGACCATAAAGTTGAATCAGCACCTTTTTAAAACAATCTGAACAATAACTGAACATTACAGCCTTCATGAAGGGAGGATTTATTACAAGACTGTTGGTGTTAATAATCTGAAATTAAATGCTTCAGCACAGTCTTTTCTTTCAAACTCAGGTGAATTTAAAAGGTTATTCATGTGTTGATATGTGCACTTATTTTATTTTTTTTTGCTTGTTTTCATTCGGCCTATAAAGATGATAGAAAGTTAAAGAGAGATGGTGCAGATAGATGGTGCAGATAGATAGTGTAGAAGGTCATGGCAAAGGCAGTTAAAAGTCAGATGTTAAAAGGATTGGCACATCATAAAAAAAAAATAAAACGATACTCCTGAGCACTAAGCTCGCTCAAGGTAGTCGCTTCCTTATATTTGTCACCTTGCCTTATCACGTTCATGTTATCACAGTGCTTGACATTTAAGGTATCTAGCAGTAAAAAAAGCATGCGTTGGATTACAGCCTTGCTTGCTTCATGTACTTGGTTTTGGTACTGGCTCAGAGCTCTTATTTTTTCGGCTGCTCCTCCTGTCCCGTTGTTTTGTGGTTTTAGTTGCCCGTTCTGGTTCTCAGTAGACATGGAACATTTTTCAGAAAGCACACGGTCAGGTCGCACAGCAGATCCACTCAGGCGGGCCACTGAGTCGAGCTCCATTGAGAACTTGACTTCCTCACCTACTGCCCCAGTTGCCTTGGCAAACACATGGCTGGACTGTGACCAGCGAAAATCAGCATGACTTGCACAAATGGAGAGCGGTCAGTATCAGTGGCTCAAAGGGACACAACACAATGTAAGCACAATTTGTGTCGGGGAAGATAGAGGAAAAAGATTTTGCCCAAATAGTTATTTAATATCATTGTTCCCATTTCCCCTTTTCATTTGATAACATTGTGGAAAGTCGCAGGCAGCAGGGCATGTTTGTTTCTCCGCAGCTCCGGCCCGTTGAACGCTGCCTCATGCCATTATGGCATTATTGGGGGGGGGGGGGGCACGGAAAAACATTTGTAGCAGCGGCATGATTGTCCCGTCACTGACTCTCTGTCCCCGCTGAACATCCAGTATGTCTAGCACTTTAAAACAGCAGCTTACTAAGCCCCGGCCGCTTTGTAAGTATTCTCTCTGCCAGTGTGCACGGCCTGCAATTATAGTTACGTTGTTGTACATGAAACTTGATAACTCTGTCTAGAATACCACTTTGTACCCATCTTTAGAATTTAAATAGTGGATTTAGACGAACTGACTGGCGTCCAGTCCAGGGTGTACAGATTCTGCAACCATATTGACAAATGGTTTATAACTTGCTGTTTTCTAAGTCACGAAACATTCTTTCATATTCTAGCCTCTCAGTTTTGAGTTTTTCTAGGTTTTCTTTGTCTCTAAATTTAATATTTTTGGGCGACAGGCTGATAAAACAAGAAAATTCCCTGCATTTTAGGAAATTGTATTTGGCATTTTAAAATATATTGTATTTGTGTTTTTTTCATAATTGACAAATAGAGAATCCAATCCCTGGATTAGTCAATTTTGAAAAGAATTGTTTGTCACAGCCTAGAATATAACAGAGGGATGGGCAATATGGATAAAAGTAATGCAGTTTTAGATGTCAGTATACTGACAAAATGTAAATGGAAAAACTGCTGTAATGCCATGAAACAGTCGTGCACTGATTTACAACGTTTCCCACAATGCCCCTTATACCAGTATCGCAAAATCACATATTGTCTCACGGTTTACAAGTATATTGTTATATTGTCATTCAGCTCTGTCCAGCAGATATTCAAGCCATTCATTTTCAATAAAAACCTGCTGACAGATGCTGAGTAGCACCTTAAATCTTGGGGGGGGGTTTCATATTTTCATAGTTTTCATATTGTTGAATGTCGCGTCACTTGGAAAGTCACCAAGCGGCCGTGGACATATGTGCTTTCATAAGGAAGTTGACCGTTGACCTAAATCTTAAAGCTCTATAGAGTAAGCAGGCTAGAGGAAGTCATGTGGTGGTGGTCCTCTTGAGTGTTGGAGCCGACTGTACATTATGCTACAGGCCGCTCATCCTGCTCGTCCCTTCCTGCCCACAGTCCCAGCATGCCCAGGGGCAGCACCTTGCATGCCACCTTTTTCCTGCTTATTGTTTTGCCATCATGCAGCGAACAATAAATGTAATAGGTGTGGGGTTAGTCAGAGCATGGACTCACCCATCAGCCATGGTCGCCTTCTTTGTAATCCATCTTTGTTTAATCTTATAGTGTCCATAATAACTTTTGCTGTGATAATCTGTTGTTGTTGTGACGTGGTTGGTGGCTGGATGTGAGATGCTGTATGGTTGTAATATGTTTCAGATTATTTACAGGACGCACAATCTGACCGTTTAACAGACTGTGATTAAATCGTGATGCATTTTTATTTTAACATGTGTGTGTCTCCGTTTACCATGGAGTGACCGTGTAAGCAGGGCCTGGCTGTGATCCAAGTGGCACTTTCAGAAAAGAAGACCTCTGTTTTTGACTGTTGGCAGCTGTAGAGTTGAAGACAGGAAGGATTTATGGTGGGTGGAGCGTGACATCAAAATAAATGTACATTGAAAAAACAACGTATTAATTAGGACAGTTTGTGCTTCATTGGGTGTTTTCAGTTGATATACTATAGAGCTTTTATTGTAGTCAAAGCATCACCTTTTTTCTTTCTTAACCAACTTTTAAAACTTTGACTGAAAAGGCCTTTTTAAAGTGATATTTCTTGCTGCACTCAATCTTGTAGCACTGGCAACAAGAAAGTATCAGTGACTGATCCAATTACAGAATGAGCTCACTTGGCTCGCACACGGGCTCGATGGAGCCATTCAGTCAGGCTGAGAAGTTACTGCCCAAAACAAACCCAGCGCCATACATATCTGCTCTCCTCACTCACGTTGTACTCTAATATGAAACTGCCTGACTGACTGCAGGACAGTTTTGGAGGTGAGCTCGATGCCTCGGGTTCATCCAGACGTCCCAGCTTATCCTATGTGACTTTATGACTTGTCCGAGTGTTTATGCGAGTGGATCCCAGCACTGAGTCTCTTCCAGATGAAGCTTTAAGCAGCTTACAGCCTATGCGTTTATCTTTCGTTTATCAATGGGACACACCAGCAGAGCGCGCTGGCGGGGTCCGGCGACTTTACACAATCTCCTTCAGAGTATTTGCGTAATGACACCAGAAACGGTGCTTGTGCTTCCGCTGCAACATGTTGGCGGTGAAGGCTAGATCCGCCACTATATACGTCCCTCCATTGTTCACTGCCTACAGTAAAGCAGAAAAGAACAAACTAGGTCATTTCTTTAAACAGGGATTTCCTCTGGAGGCAGCACCACTGTCTGACAGATAAAACAGCGAGCTATCCCGGGCCGGGGGCCCAAACTGTCTCTGTTCCCACACTCCCCTGCGCTACAAGGTCTCCATCCCAACTGTTTGTACTCGTGTTTGGATAAGCATCTCTTCTGTGAAGTGAGCAGACCCCTCGCAGCTTTTCCTTTTTGCCCCACCCAAGTTCACGGCTCACATCAGCACGTGAACTAGGGATGCACTGATAGTATCGCAGCGATACTATCCAAGTGATCAGGTCACACGAGGTGAGAACCATCTCAAGTTCTGTGGGGACGGAGCTGTTTGATGAAGCGCCTCGCTGCGTTCAAAAAGCCCAAACCAGCAGTCATGAGCAGGAAAATGCCTGGTCAGATATGAGGCGCTGCTGAAAGGATCGTTTAATTAATCGATATAGTTCATCGGCTGAAACTGTGACGCAGCTGAAAGTCTTTATAGCACATAAAAAACAAGCACTTGTGAAGTGAGCTCATAGGAGGCAGATGGTTGAATCAGTGGTGAACATTTAGTAGCATGTTGTTAGTGGCTCAGGTAAATTGATAGGATATATACAGCCATGACAAGTGATCAACTTTTCTTTATGTTGCCTGCTTAATTTAAACCAGCGACAATAACACACCTTAATCATACAAAAATACACAAAACAAAATAAATCTGGTAAATGATAGAGCATATGCATTATAGATAAATAAATTCAAACAATTAATTCAAATAGAATGATTATCTGGTACAGGCACAGTTTGAGTTAGAGAACTTTAATGCATCTCCACCCCACCTGGAAAAAGGCTGTTTAAAAAAAAATGCTTTTGAAGCTGTCAGGTCAAATTCCTCTTCACCCACATGAGCAACAACAGGGCCGCTTCTTCACTTGTGCACCACTTGGCACAGCTTTATAAATCCCATTTGATTTCATAATGGAATTTTCATTATTTATGATTCTGTGGCAGTCGTGACAAAACTGCAGGCGAGCCGAGTGAAGCAGAAGAACCCAGGCTCTCTTCGGACTCAGCCACATGCACGCAGTTTTTTTCTGCATAAAACTGTAAACATATGGTAGAGGTTTGCATTTTGGACAAGGGATGGAAATTGTTAGCTGGCAAACTGAATTCACATCAAAAACACTAATTGTGCAAAAAGCATCATTATGTGACGCAAAGGCAGTTGGCCTGGAGTTATTGTGTGCGTCTGATGAGCGGTGATTTTTCTGCTGCTTTTTCCAACCGACTGAAGGACATTTCTGTTCAAACTTTTCACGTTCTAACAGAGGATCTTGTGCCTTAACGTTTAAGGTGGTCACTGCGTCTAATGTCCTTTTACTTACTAGATTACTTGAATTAAATGTAAGATTTTAAGTTTCCATTTTGTTTAGTAGTTCAATATTTGATTTATGTTCATATTACTGTGGAAATACCTGAACACAGCCATATCTGAATCCATATTTAGCAGAGCAAAGGCTCATGTTTTGGTTTACAGTACGTCTCCGGGTGTGACCTCTAAATAATCAAAATGATGTCAGTCTTGCTTGTGTTAGTCACATCCCATCCAGTTTGATTTATTTTGAGGTTTGGGTTGCAGTTGTCTGAGACAAATTGAGAATGAGAAGGAAAAATAAACAGTGGCGCCCAACTTGCGTGGAACAGATTAGTCTCTCCCACACAGAGGGATCCCCTCAGATGTATAAGGGATCTCGTCAGATATATTGTTCAACTAGTGAATTATTGAATTAATGTCGACGCCAAACAACAACTCACTATGATCATGAATATTACAGTGACCTTGTAACTCTCGCTCTCTATCTTCAGAATAAGAAGAATCCTTTATTCAGCCCACATGGGGAAATTAACATTTATTCATCCCACATGGGGAAATTAAACATTTTTCACTCTGTTTTTTTTGTTAACACACATTTTTACATATACATAGGGAATACACACACATGCACATGCAAGCTGGCGGAGAGATGCCAGAGTGAGGGGGCTGCACCGTAAGCGCGCCCCTGAGCAAGTTTTTTTGGGGTTCGGTGCCTTGCTCAAGGGCACCTCGGCACCGGTGACCCTCTGGTTCCCAAGCCAAGTCCCCACAGACTGAGCTACTGCCGCCCAGTATAAAAGTAATTGTGTAAAATTAACCTGCAGTGATCTGTGGGTAATGTAGGAACAAATGAAAACAGTCAGACGTTGACTTTCAGCAGAGATGTCATTTTCTCTGCCAGTGTTTTTCTTGGAGTCGATAAAAATCTTTAAAACTTACTGAGCTGGAACTGACAGGCTGCACGTTGACAGCCAGGCACCAAAGTGTAGTTAAAACACAACCTGTTAACAGGAAATTACATCAAACTAGCTTCCGTGCAAAACAAGCTTGTTTTCATGGAAAATGATCTTAATGTTTTACAAATAGTTTTTCATAACTGTCATACTGTGGGCGCAGGCTGTTGGTGTTTACGATCTATCTGTGGCTCAAAGTTTGCCTTTCACGTGGCCTCAGAGAGATCCAGTTTGATGACCTCTGCTGTGCTTCCCTCCTGCTCTCTCTGTGCCTGTAAACGCCACTCAGCCTCCGAGGCCTGCGCCTGTGGAATGTAAATAAACGGCACCGAGAGTGAGGTCAACCTCCTAATGAGGGCCACCGAGGAACGCGGAAGAATAAGTGGCTGAGAAGAAAGGAAGCTCACATAGAGAGAGAGGTCAGAGGTGAAGATAGCAAGGAAGAACCCCCCCACCCCCCCAGGACAGTTTTTGATACTGGCAGTTCATATACACCAGGTTATATTAAAAAATTTTACTTCTGTCAGGAAAATACACAGACAGCGAATATTATAGATGAACATACATGAGCATATACAGTAGTAAAACAGGTCTTTTATTGTGGAGGGTCATTGATTTTTTTCCCCCTCATTCCCGCACAAAGGGCTCCTCACTGGTGCTGTCTGTATTGCTGCTGCATGTTGCATTTTTCATCAAGGCTTTAGCTCCGAACCATCTGTGCTCCTCTGACTGAGGGTCTGATCAAAAGTGCTGTGTCTCCTACTGTGCTTCAGCTCGCTGGGTCCTCATGACCAGATCACATGAAAGGCTAACTCCTAAATAGCATTTCATATGAGGTTTGCGAATACTAGCTGATCTGCGTTCCACTCGCATGTGTTTTCTGTGGATTATTTGGGTACAACATTAGTGCAATTTCAACTTTATTTAGGCTTTTATTGCTCATTATTTTCTTAGTAACATTCAAATTTTTCCTGAAATCCATACTGCTCTACTATGATTTAATACTTTTTGTTAAGGTTTCAATAGCATATTCATTAGGGAAACACACTTGGTTCTGTGAACAATTTGTGTGTTCTAGTATGACCATACCTGACTCATTGGTGCATAATTGAGCCCAGAGTTGAGCTTTCCCTCAGATTTCTGTCGAGCACCAAAACTCTCACACCTTGAGTCAGCCCCCACACGCACACATTTGAATCCACACAAAACACACTTTTCCTAGCAGAGACTGTTTACCCATCTCCAGTCTTGCAGCGTGAGTCGAGCAGTTAAGGGTGGGAGGGGTGACATAGCCGAGGATCAGCCAACCTTCCTCACGCTCTGCACGTAGCACAACCATTAAAATACTGCTCCCTCTGGAGGAAGGCCAGGAGTCAAAGTTTACAGTAGTTCACTCCTCTCTTCTGCTCCAGCCCCACCCCTCTGTTCTCTCTGTCTGTGCCCCTCTCCCTCTCTTTTATACACACATACACAGAAAAGCTTACTGTATCACGACTTACAGACAGGAAGCCCTTTTGTCAGTTTCATGCCCCCCCTCACCCGCCTTGATTCTCAGCAGCCGTTTCTTCCAAGACCCACCCTTTAAAAAAAAAAAAAAAAAAAAAGATAAAGTGGTTTGTCAGTTTGCGCAGATACCCCCACTCCCCTCGTCTTTATGTCGGAGATTTGTTGTTTTTCGGCTTTGAAGGCCCTGATACTGTGCATTCCAGTGGTAACCTGCATCACGCAAAAGATGTGAGCACAATGTGGACTGACGCAGGCGACCGTGGTCAGAGGCGCAGGTGAATAAGATTCATGCGTATGTGTGATATGGATGTTTTGTTTTGTTTTTTTTTTGACTTTCACTGAGCGTTGCAAGTCCTGGAAAGAATTTGCACGCACAGATTTTGCAATACAGTCGTTATATAGTACAATAAAATTAATATTTTCCGTTTGTTTGTGGACCGAAAGGCCTACACAGTGTTACGTCTGCTCAATTCCTTTAACAAATATGATTATTTTTGAAAATGTAACACCTCCGAGCATTTCTCTGCAGACAAGTAAGCATTTCAAGATTCAGGCATAGAAAGCCTGATATTATTTCGCTTGGCACGAGACCAAGTAAAGGAGTTTAGTCTGCTGAGTGTTTATAATAATGTTGCTATGGTTTGTGTTGATCCAACTGCATGGAAGAATGTGGGGGAACTTGCCTTTTGTCTGTCATATCACCACTTATCCGATGTATGAGGGCTGATCTGCCTTCTGCGTCGGAGTGTATATTCAATGCTCACCTCAGCTCCTTTTTCAAGACGGCATGCGGTTGCATAGTGTCCCACAAGTGTTGGTTGTAATTTCCAGTGCTTGTGGTCTGATATCTGATACATGCAGCCTGATATAGCAGGTGGTGTACGTGAGTGATTTAAGATGATGAACACAGGCGTTTTTTTTGTCCTTCTCTCTCTCTATTCATAATGAATATCATGTCGTCCTTAGAAGTCCTTTTTCTCAAGAAGAGACAAGTGTTTTCTGTCCCAATTCTTCCGGCAATGTATGGGTCACCACTTGTGTGCGTCTTATTCCCAAGAGACCTTCTGTGCCTTACAAGTGCATTCGCTCACTGTTTACACCAAGCCGTTTACAAGAGCTCATAGGGGTTCACTGCCAACACCCAAGCAGATCATGCAAGTCTTAATAGAGCAGGAAAAGGCAAGGGGAAGTTGATGTGCAGCGCGATATCTCCGGTTTATTTTCTCGCTAGTTTAAAGTTTATAATGAGGCAGCTGTGTTGTGAGCCACCGCCGCTTCTATCAGTCTCGGCGCAGGTGAGGCAAAGACAATGCCGTCTGGCTGTGCCAAGTCCGCCTGCTGCATCCTCATCACGAGCCAAACAAAAGGCAATCTGACTGAGTGGATCCACACTGGCGGATGCATTTGCACCAACACACACGATGTTAATGCCGCCTCGTCTGTTCCTCCTTTATGGTGCAGTGCTGCTATTGGTTTGTTCAGTGACACATCTAGATGTTAAATGTGTATGTTTGAGCTCTTGTCACAGTGTCTGTTTTTACTAATCGTGTTTTTTCATCTTCCTGGCTTCAGGCAATGGTGGCATGTTACCCTGGAAACGGCACAGGATACGTGCGCCACGTGGATAACCCCAACGGTGACGGGCGGTGTGTCACATGCATATATTACCTTAATAAAGATTGGACTGCCAAGGTATGTGAGTGATGTCTGGAGGAAATAATTGTTATTAACCCTTAGTGATTATTATTTGGACTTTATTAGATTCTCTTGTTTCTCATTTTTATTTTTGTCATTGATTCAATTATGAAAATAATGAAATAACAGAATCAAAACAAAACAATCAATCAAAACGGAGTAATGAACAAAAAAAGGCCCTATTCCACTTCCTGTCACAAACATTATGACTAGTCAGCGCAGTTCTTGTGACCATGGCAGGGTCGCCACCCTCCATCCTGCTTTTTTTTCCACAGTCCACACCCAAGCAGAGTTGCGGTAGAGGTTACGTGTCAGTACGTGCTGTTCGGCCACTCTCCCCATTTATAATCCCATTAAAACGCAGAGATCCTGCTAATCCAGCCACACCCAATCAGGCAGACGAGCGCCCCCATTCTACCTTCCACACATGCACCGTTCCTCCTGCAGAACAGTGGATTCACAGGCAGACAGAGGAGAGAGACTAAGGTGTTACTATGGTAGTTTATTACTCACATCATTGCTGAAAAATAACTATATGGGAATATGAATTCCATAGAGCATTATTTGGTTGTGTTTTGCTGAAGAAATATTCATATAAATGGCCAAATATACAACTTTAAAAATGGCTTTGACTGATTGTATGGTCCAGTGTGGCAGAGAACACTCACCTGGTAGTCTAAGCAGTCACCGCCCCAGGTCTGACATGAAAAGATGGGGGTGACAGATTTGTGGTTTCAAATGAACTATTCATGCATACAAATTAATAGAATGTAACATTATACCATATTGTATATACAGCGTTTTACTATATATGGGATATAAGGAATGCCAAAGATTTC
Source organism: Scortum barcoo (assembly GCA_023238725.1). Lineage (NCBI taxonomy): Eukaryota > Metazoa > Chordata > Actinopteri > Centrarchiformes > Terapontidae > Scortum > Scortum barcoo. The sequence goes on from CM041544.1 coordinate 7,648,891, forward strand.
ACAGCCTTGTTAAATCAGTAGAATAATAATACTCTGTGTATCTTCAGCCAAAATCAAAACACAACTTTCACTGTATATTTTGCACACTGCGTTAAGATACACAAAATACACTATATTCAATGCTAATAATGAATGCTATAATCTAACCTATTAATGTTAACGTGATGGGATGAAGGCACCTCAGTACCAAAACGCAGCTGCTAACACTCTAGGTGCTCCACCTTCACTGACATCTAACTTCACTTCCTACTTCCACAGTAAGTCAAGAGCACAAATTTGTTTTTTCCACAAATTAGTTTTTCACCTCATGACGCCTGCCTGGCTCCACAACGCGACAGAATGTAGGTTACGCTGTAGTAGGTTTTAAGTGTTTAGCGGTAAATGTTATTGGACAAGCTGTTAAGGAACTCACCTCTTGAATGTGAGACAGATAAACAGGATGCCAGACACCAGGAAATAACAGCAGTCTTTATGATAGGAAGCAGCAACCGTAAGCTGGAAGGATACACACTTAGAGCATTACAAGACTCCCAAGTAGACAAGAGACTGTCTTCCAGACTTCCTCGCATACTTGACCTCCAGACCTGCATATGAAAATTGCGTAATTACAGAAAATTCTGTTTTGCTTCTGGATGCTAATTTGTGGTAGGACACTGTCCATGCAGCAGTCTTTCCTCTGTCTGTGAGTGCTGCTAAACCAAAGATGACCATTATTAGTTGTCATCAAACAATAAGGCAAGTCAAGTACAGAGGTAACAGCTAACTGGACAGTGCTTTCAATGTTAATCACTGCTGAGTCAATCACTGCAAACACTTCTCAGGTTGATTTTTGCACTGATGTTCAGCACGTCTCAGTTGACGTAGTTTGAACGTACGGCTTCTGTTCGTCTCTGTTAATGCCTTTGTTACTGTGATTTTCATGAGGATATCCTTTTATAACACTCAGCGGGTACAGTAGTTTTTTTGTTTTTTTCGACCATTTTATCTGCAGATTAGGATGAAATTACTTGTCTGTGGACTGTTAGACATCTTATTTTGCTATGAACAGACACATCAAAGTGTTCTTACCACTCCACTTTATAGCCAACAGCTGCTGATAAGTGCCATTCAACCAAACCTGTGACCTGCTTTTCTAAGTGTTTACAATCACAGTTTCATCCTGTGTATGCGTATACTCAATCTTTTCCACTTGCAGTGTGCATCAGGTGGGCCTCACCACCCCCCCCCCCTGTTAATCAACTTGAGCCTTTGCGCGATTCCTGTTGTTACATTCATGCACAGACTTCAATTATTCAAATGAGCCATGTTATGGTACCATGTTGGTCATGTGAATGAATCCAACCTGTTCTCTGATTGGCTGTTGATTAGGCGTGTGATGAGTGACCTTTTATAGAATGCGGTTGCCTGGATACCAGCAAGAGAATGACATGGAATGTTCAGGTTCAGTTGTTCCGGTTATTTACCCCCAATTTACAACATCACGTCTCTTCAATGACGAATGGACAAAATCATTATGAAACTGCAACATGCTGTGTCAAATTAGCTGCATGTATATAGTAAAGCACACTTAATAATCCTCTCAAGTCATACTGTAGTAGTAAAGTGACTATAAGTGCTGCTGTTTTGCAAAACACATGAAAAAGTGCGACGCAGAAACCTTTTTTTCTGCACTTAGATGTATATCATCCATCCATCCATCCATTTTCTACACTCCTTATCTTGCTCAGCAATGCATGGGGTGGGAGCGTTTCCCAGCATGCATTGGGTAAGAAAGGCAATGACAGGGCACCGGTCTATCACAGCTGACACACACTGTAGAGACGCACTCGCACCACTCTTTACCAGTCATGATTACAGCGCTCAACTATCAGTAGACATCATTCTTGTCATTTCTGCCATAGCTATCCAGCCTGAACAAGTGAAATGAATCCAGCCGCTGAAAGTAACTTTTTCTTTTTCCATAGCCACACCAACATTTTGCAAAGCGAGGAAGTTCTTGAGTCTGTCTTGAACATGTGATGCATCTTAATTCCCTTTAACACTAAATGCTTTGTTTTGAATGCTAAACATTCATACTGGTATCTGTGGGTACACCATGTGACTTCCTTTTGTGGAAGAAAAGCTCTCAGTAGGCATGAGGGTGTCAGGTTTGGCTGGATTTTATTTGTTTAACTTGGATAGGGTGTCAAACATCAAAAACCTTTTTGTTCTATCCACTGTTTCCATCACCCACCACAAACCAAACTCATGAATGATCTCAGTATTAATATTTTACCTTCCATAGTTCTGTGCATATGCAGGAACACTTTAAAGATCGTTCAGTAAAGTCACAGGAATGTATATTTATCTTTGTCTAGATCAGGTTCTAGTCAGTTCAGTTTTATTCATATAGTCAACAATCACGTGAGCAGAACTGACTTCTCAGTCATTTTCGTCACAAAATGCAGGACCAATGCACAGCTGAGTATACAGCTTAGATGATGCTATCTCCCGAAGTGGAGGATGTTACAGTCCTTATTTTTATTCTTAGTCAAAGGCTGCTGCTGCTGCTCCATCAACATTCAAAGTAACATCTAAATTCAGTATAAATATAAATTAGTATTACAGGAGCTGTTGCAGCGCTGTAGCAGAGTCCTTTATGTAGAAATCAGTCTACAGTGTAGTAAAGTCAGCAGGGAAGGAAGTCTGGGAAGTTTCATTTTTAAAGTTATGTTATCGTCTGTTCACATGATGGCCACAAAAACAATTGAAAATAATTGATAAATATAAATAGTTACTTACAGCCCCTTTAAGATTTCTGGTATGATTCGGCATCTCTCATGATTACTATGGTCTGGTTTAATAGTTCAACAAACTTTTGTTGGGCAGCTTGATGAGAAATACAGCAGAGAATAACTGCCGTGTCTGATAATTGCAGCGGTGACCTGATTTTTCTGTGTCTCCACAGCAGGACACAGTAACAGGAGTTGGTCACCTTGTTGAGAAGCTGGAGGTGCAGCTCCACGTCTGTCAGCTCACTGTGGCTGCACCTTTATATTTAATTAATATTAAAACTAATCTCCTGATTAGGCTCAAAATGACATTGTTCTGGTTTGTGGATGCAATTTTTTTGATCAACAATCACAGTCTGCATGGGGCAACTGCCATGACAAATACATTGTGTCTCCTGTGGCTCCTTCACAATAAAAGCTCTACGTTTTGCTGAATGCGTTAAACTAGCAGTAGAGAACGTTGAGTTAACAGCAGTAACGTAATCCAGCAGAGTGAACAGTAAATGGCTCATATCAGCCACCAGCAGGAATGGTAGACTGTACATTAACAGTGAAATCCTTTATATAGAGATGAAATTTAGGAAGGTAAAAACATTGAATGGTGATTACAGAAAAAATGATAACCATACATTGTATCTGAAAGGTTCGATTACAATAAGAATCTAAAGGAATTTAACTTTAAAGGTTAAAAAAAACACATTTACATATCAGCGGAAATCAAAGGAGTGGATATCAGTCCACTCCAGCTTGATGTAGGTCAGAGGGTCGTGTCCTGCAGGCGAGGGTCATCCTGTGTTCACTCTAATCCGTGCGTGACTTACAGGCCCACACAGCAAATGTAACCCCCAGTGTACTTATACGTGCAGTCAAACAATTGTTAAAATCACTGCTCCTTCAGCTGCTCACGTTGTGCAAAGAAAAAAAATCTCATGTCTTCTTTGACCCTATTGTGCTTTATTTAGTTTAGTCACACCACCGGCATTCCCCCTCATTCAAAGTAGTATAAATGGGAATAGCATTACTCCTCCACCAAAGGGTGTGAACCTTTTCTGCCCGGCTGGTTTGCGTGTGAAGAGAGGGGCCTATCATATCAGCTGTGTGAGAGTTTAAGCGGCACGCTTACAGCAATCTGCTTTTTCACTCTCCAGGTCCTTTATCCAGCCAGAGCAGTTTTCCTGTGGGTTATTCTTCCTATCCCTCCACAGGAAAGCCGTCCCCCCGCTGCTGCTTCCGATCCTGAGCTTTCCTCCTAGCCCTTTGAGTCGGACAACCCTTTCCCTTAACATTGTCGTCCCATGTTGATAATTTTAAAAAGCCTTGCATATCAGACATATTTAAGTGGATCTTTTATATCATAAATACATACTGTTTTTCTGAGACATGATCTCATTTCCCTGAAACTTTTTTTAATGTGGATGAACACAACAGGAGTCAGATCCACAAACGTGATCACTGCAGAGGCTTCGCTTAGTGTTTGCTTCCTACAGTCTCTCCTTACCTTCCTGCTATTGCTTTGTCCTGATTTGTATACATAACCACCGTGTTTCTTCTTCTTCTCCCGCTCTTCCAGGAACACGGTGGCCTTCTCCGAATCTTCCCAGAAGGAAAGGCCCAGTTTGCCGACATAGAGCCCAAATTTGACCGTCTGTTGCTGTTCTGGTCGGACAGGCGGAACCCTCACGAGGTTCAGCCCGCCTTCGCTACCAGGTCAGCATCCGAGTCCGTCCGCTGCACGTGCTCAGATGATCCGGGTCGGTTTTTGCAGTGACTCATGTTTCTAATTCTGTCCCCCGCAGGTATGCCATCACAGTGTGGTATTTCGATGCAGATGAGCGAGCCAGAGCTAAAGAGAAGTACTTAACAGGTAGGTTTTCATGAACAAACTGCACAATCCTGTTTCTGTTGTCTCAGGTGTGTTTTAATGTCTTTTTTTTTTTTCCCCAAACATCATCTCTTGTGTGATTCCTTTTTGTGCGCAGGTGCAGGGGAAAAAGGGGTAAAGGTTGAACTTGGCAAACCATCCGATCCCAGCTAATGGGAGGCCTGCATCTCCTACCAACAGCCATTAAGTGCTCTGTCCTAAGAAAGTGGCCTATAGAGAGCATGTGTGTGTGTTTTACATGGTGAAACAGCAGACTTTTGCTTGAGTGGGTGGAAGATCCATCCTCAGTGAGACAAAACAAACAAATACGCCACGATTTCTGTTCATTTTCAGCAAACCAGGGCAACCCAGAGGACCTTGAATGTCATGACGTTGTACTGAAAGGGATTGTGTGTGTTGTTTTTTTTTTTTTTTTTTTCATCTCTTTGGCGGAGAACGCTTATGTTACAGCTGACATTTTCAGAAATTCACTTCAAACCGGAATTAAGCTTCCGAGAGAATCTATATCTTTTGCATATTGGTTTCTGCAGTTAATAAATTAAAGGTACAGTGTTCTGCATATGCTTAATGTGTTATGCTTTTCACATGGAATCAGCTGTTATAAGCTACTGTATGGAAAAATGTGCTTGAGTTTGCAATAATAGGAGGAATGATCTGAATTAAAAAACACCCTTTTTCTGACAGAAATGCTTTGGTCTTAGTTTCATTAACTGTGTTAGCCATCCACTGTGTTTGTGATCTTGTTCCTCCTGCTCTCTCCAAATAGACAAACTCATCTGAATTGGCAGTGACTTAAGGAAACACACAAAATATCTCACTTCTGTGGTTTAAAGGCAGTGCAGCGTTAGTGGCTCTTCATGGTTTTTGCACGATACACAGGTTCATGCTGCCCTCTGCAGGCCTACAGTGTATTGCACCTATTTTTATTTCTTTCTCATTTTCTGGCCCCACTTTGATAGTTAAATTTCAACATGCCAGAAGTGAAATTCTTCACACTAGAAATAGCAGTCTTAGGTTAGTACAGCCATCAGCAAATCAATACTATCTGTAAGATTTACTTCTCTGAAAAAAACGCAACCTATGCTCTATGTCTGAAGATTCTCAGTCATTCAGGTTATGGTCATTTCTAAAAGCTAGAAGAAAGTCAGCTGGACCTGCTTGCTTGCTTCTTGAAGATGTCTCAGATTAGAGGTGAAACATCTTTAAGAACTTCAAGCAAGAATGGTTGATTTTCTTCTAACTCTTTGTTGGTTATTTTAAAACTGAAAATAAAATGTCATTTTATTAAATATTTTTGCTTCGCTATTTCAATCATTAATATATTTTAGTCTCTGATTTGACCAACTGGTAAATTACACTATAAACCAGTAGTATTGTTATTTAAATGTCTTTTGGCAAATTGATTTTTTTTAAGGTTATCTAACGGTCTGCACTATGTAACCAGAGTCGCCTTTTGGTTTTCAGTCTTTGATTTAATTTATCAGTGGCTTCACGTTGACGCTTTCAGCATTATGTGACATAGAATTGGTCAATAACCTAATCTGTAACATTTTAAGGTCAATACAGAGCTTTTCCAAGACAATCTCTAAACTTAAGCCTCACTATTGTGAGACTGTCCCTATTTTCTATTTGAACAAGGAACTACTTGCTCACTTCTGAAGTATTCGCTCCTGTTCATTTCCATGGTACCTCATGTGTTCAGTGCTTTCAAAATGCAAACGTCTCTGAAAACAGCTTATCAATAAAATGGGGAGAAGTGAAACATGTCCGGCCTGCTGTTCTTTCTTCTGACGCTCAGCTCAAATTCCAGGAATTGTTCCTTAAAACTCTGAAACTCAGCTTCAGTTGTCCCTGATTACAAACTGTGGTTTAAATAAGTGATGCACTGCTTTATTCTACTCCCACTGCCTCTTTCCTAATTTAAACACATCAAGTGAGACAAATTTTCCATCCAGCCCCTTACTGGAATGGAAAGTGTCGTTTTCAGCTGCTCATTAGATGTTTTCCTGTACTCGATTATCAAGATTATCAACAGGATTTATCATGCAGTAGTTATTAATATAAAATAGTTTTCTGTAAAGCTGTTAGTGATGTGATTCAGAATTCAGATTTATTCCTCACATACGAGTGATCTGGGTGGCGCTAGTGACTAGTGTGGGAAGAAAAAGAATTGAGATATAAAAGCAGAAATTTCAAGATGAATAATTATAAATATGTAAAAGAGTAGAGATACATGATGTGTCACCGGTGTACTTGCACAGATCAACAGTTAACTTCTGCTCACAATCAACCATTTTACTGTTTCCCGCTGCTCTCCAAATGAGCCCGTTTTAGTGGATTTAGACTTCAGTTGAGAAAAACGTGATGGTCACGTTTGTTGCAAAATTGTCTCTATTAACTTTTAAGTATTATTGTGAGATTAAAAATGAACTACATTGTTCACAGCATTTAACCATTTTTAATATGAATTAAATGAACATCTCTATATAAACACATCTGTATGAAAAAGAATATAGACAGTACATAAAATAGTATTATAGTACATATTACAAAAGTCAGGAAATATATTAAGCAATATTCAATATAAACTATACAATGGAAATGTTTAAGAGCAGTCAAAATTAGATCATACTTTGTACAAGGAGTGTGCAAAATTAATGTCCCATTAGTGGACCTTCAGAAACTGTCAGAGAGAAAAGTCTGTTAGTTCTTCTTCTTTAGACAAAATAGAAAACTGACTGTCTAGTGGGGGGCGACTCTCAGCCCCATGTGCCTCTGTCACCGAGAGAGACTGTGCAAAAATATACAAATTTTAAAAAACACAATGCCGCAGGTCAGCAGGAGTCACTGTGAGCTCCGGTCAGTAATGGCTGAGCTCCTCTGGAGGAGGAGGGAGGTGGTAAGTGTCATCCCCGCCGATGTAGGCGCCGATGCCGCTGCTTTGGCTCCCCCACTCGTAGCTGTCGGCAGCAAGACTGAAGAATCACATAGAGAACTTCTGTTAAATTTTGACCACTTCACTTTAGCCTTTTGCCATATTTTTATTATTATTATTATTATTATTATTATTATTATTATTATTATTATTATTACCTTGCTTGGATGTTCTGTGGCATGACACTCCAAGCCAGGTCATCGTCGCTGTCGTAACGCCGCGGGTTGTCGAAAAAGTAAGACCTAGAGGAGAAGACATGACCGGGAAGCCCAGAGCCGCTCTGCAGGATAAGCAAATGAGAGAAAAAACATAAGATAAGATAAGATAAGATAAGATAAGATAAAACATTTAGACTAAGACTTAAGTATTTCACTTAATTTGCTTTGCTTAGACACCTTAACTTAATCCTTCTGTTAGATTATTTAATTTGACTAAAATTTTGGCCTGAAACTGTTCAGCATTTCCTATAAATCAACTTGCGATCCCTCCAATTTATCCTGTGACCCGTGTGAGGATTCATGACCCGCAGGCTGGAAACTGCTGGCTCACCCTGTCTTGGTTGGGCTGCCGGACTCTGAAGAAGAAGACCACCAGAGAGGTGGGGAGCAGCTCCCACACGAACAAAATCACTCCAAAGACGACGTAGCCGGCGTTGCCCAGAGTGGACTTTAAATCCGCCTGAAAGGACAAAGACACGACATGTGATGAGAAACAGCCACAAATGAGGAAGAAATAAAAGCACCAACTCACACACACACTCATTACTGTGAAGGTCTCATGACAAAAGTGACACATGCAAAAACCGCAGATCACATTACACCTGATCAACTCGTCTGAACGGGCCATTGTTCTGGGGAAACAAACGTTCTCTACACCTGAGCGAACAAAATACAAAAAATATTGCGGCCTCCGGTGGCTCACCTGGTCTGAAACATTGTACCAGTCGTAGTCAAAGGAGTTAATGCTCTTGTTTGAGAGTCCCAGGACGACCAGATTGTAGCAGGCCCTGGAGGCGTACAGGAAGATGACGATGGCTCCTATCGCCGTCACCTGGCACACTGACGTCCCCTGCACAGTTTGAAGAGTGACACGTCAAACACACATCTACCCTCTGGAGGAAAAACTAAACATGATCTGACTGAATTAAAAAAAAAAGAAAAAAGCAATGCCGACCCAGCTGTGCTTCCAGCTCATAAACAAACCACAGCGCGACCAGTCATGCATAAGAACGACACTGTGTTGCTAGGAAACGATCGCTGTGTACAAAGCATGATCCTGGGGGGTGGAACTCGAGTTCGACTCCCACTGCGAGCGGGACCTTTGACAGGGAAGTGTCTCTTACCTTGGACTCCAGGTAAATGTTGGCCAGGGACATCTTGGCGATCTTGTACAGGCACAGGGAGAGCGAGACGGCGCACAGGACGAAGAGCGTGTCGTTGATGGCGACCCTCACCAGCACAATGGTGTGTGTCTCTGTGGAGGACATCCTCACCAGGAGGGCGCACACTAAATTCACAACTAGAAACACCAGGCTGATGAACAGGAAGAGCAGGTACAGCGGCAGCCTGTGGGAACCAGAAACATATTAACCCCAAACAATAACAGAGTTTAGATGTTTTCTCATTACTAAAGTAAAGAGTTCACTTTTTGGGGCCAAATAAGAGAAAATTATGAATGAGTGGAAAAAGAAATCTAGTAAATGTATGATCCCTAAAGCTCATCTCACCTGTATCTCAACAGCTCTGGTGCATATTTCAACTTTGCCTTGAAAACAACCTGTGAGAAGAAAAAGAGAAAGATGTCTGCTTCATGCAAATGCGTCACGCTGTTTCTGCAGCCCGCTCTCACTTCTGCAATTCGGACTCCTCCAGAAAACAAATCATCAAGACACTCGCTTGAAACAGGAACCTCGCATGAGAGTTTTGAACTTTCAGTACACGGCGGACGCACTTCACAGGGCTCTGTGCCGCGCTGTCAACTCGCAACTGTGACTCAAATCATCACAAGAGGATTACGCTAAAAATAAGCTTTGGGCAGAGGCCAGAGAAGCTATTATTTGATATTTGGATTAAATAAGCAGATGGAAGAATGATTCACTGTCCTGCACTTTGGAGCCGATCTGAATGAGGGTGTATCACACTGACAGCAACTGGTCACTTTTACAGGACAGTCCTTAGAGGGTCCTTGTGCTGTTAACATTAGTGACTATCAGAATGTCAGAGCCAATGTATTTGTTGAAATAACATGGATATAAAAATGAGTTGTTAAAGGTTTTGTTTTAAGCCTTTTTTTAATGTAAAGCAAAGGAATGGAAACACAAATTTGATAATCATATAATTCAGTTCATATCTTCGTATGTATCGGTGGCTGGAAAAAAAGTTCATATTTGGAGCTGAAATGATTTGATGATTTTGATAATAAAGTGACCCTTTCTTGAGCAAAAATGTCAAACATTCACTGTTGAAAAAAGAAGGATATCTTTTTCTAAATATATTGATAAATCACTGATTACATAATAGAAAATATTAAGTGATGAATCAACAATGGAAAATAATCATCTTAATAGTGTTTAGGGCTGCAACTAGTCATTATTTTCATATTTATTAATCTGTTGATTATTTCTCAATTAATCAATCAGTTGTTTGGTCTATAAAATCTCAGAAAGTGGTGATCAGTGTTTTTCAGAGCCCAAGGTACCGTCCTTAAATGTCTTTTTGTTTTGTCCACAACCCAAAGACACCAAGTTTACTTTCACAAAGGACTAAAGAAACCAGGAAATATTCAAAGCCACATCTGCAGTATTCAAATCAGAGAATCTTTGTCTTTGACTCAAAGTGATTCATCGATCATCAGAAACATTGGGGATTCATTTAGTAGTTTACAACAAACCGATGAATTGTTCCAGCTCTACTGTTGTTGTGATTCATTTCAAACATATGCCCAGTTCTAATTTCATAGCTGTTGTGTAACTTCATGTAACTTCACTGGAAGCCACTTTATATTTCGTCCAACTGTTGCACAATGCCCTAAACATCCCCTCCAGACATGATGACATGATTGACATAAACACACTCTGTTTGTAAAGATATTTTACACTTAATGAGTCTCTGCTCCCAAGGAAAAATACAATCTGATCAGCTTTATTTTAGATGGCCTTTTTTTTTGGGGGGGGGGGGCTATTTGCTGGATGTGAGATGTCTCCTTCCACTCTCCAGACCTGCAGCTTACACGCACGTCTCAAACTGAGGCTGAAGGCGAGCGCAGAGAAACCTTCCCTCCTCCGCATGAGACAGCAAACATCAGCCTGCACGCTGGAGGCGAAGCGACACAAACCGGGTCCGAGCTGAGCCGAGGACGAGCAGGTGCAGCCGCGCTCGCCTGGAGGACACTCACCTGAGCGAAGTACAGGTTCATGAGGCTGAGCGTGAAGAACTGCAGGCAGACGGGGAAGCAGTAGAGCAGCCAGAAGGGGAAAGGGCCCAGAGTGTTGGCCGTGACGAAGTTCTTGAAGTAGAAGGAGAAGAGCACGGTGCGCAGGGCCGCCCACAGCAGGCACAGCGACAGGAACACCGTCTGGTAGCTGAGCCGCTTGTGCCGGTACCGGAGGACGAGCCAGAGCTGCACGTACACGAAGAGGAAGAGCAGCGAGTAGAAGACGGTGTAGACCACCGTCAGGCCCAGGGTGACGAAGGGGGGCACGGCGGGGCTCAGGGTGGGCAGAGGCGGGGACCTGTCCGCCGGGGACGGCTCCGGATCCTCCGCCGGGGCCTCCATGAGCTGCTTCTCCCCGGCCCGGAGGAGGAGGGGAGGCTGGGTGGGTCTGCGTCGGCTCCTCAAGCCCAGGGAGAGCAAGGAAATACTAAAGGAGAGGAGAGGAGGCTGTCAGGAGCAGGAGCAGGAGCAGGAGGAGAGAGCGAGGCTGACTTCCTGCTGCAGAGCCGGAGACGGCCGGAGAGCGAGGCACATGATCGGTGATGAGAGGGGGGCCGTCTGAGAGGAGGCAGCGGCGGGCAGGAGGAGCCGAGAGAGCTGCAGGCCGGAGCTCAGAGAGTTAGAGAGGGAGGACCAGCCCACAGCCCTCTCCTCCTCCGAGCTCGTTACGTGACGCTACGCACCAGCTGACGCACGCCGCCGTACCTTTAACCCTGTGAGGGGGCTTCCCACCGCCCCGGGAGACCGACCCGGAGAGGTTTGGCTGGGTTTAGTCGAGGTGCGCGGTCTCAGTCTGATGGTCGGACTGCAGTAAAAACACAGTGTGCGCGCTTCAGTGGTAACATCACTGAGAGAGAGAGACACCAGATACCAGTGAGAAGATGTTACAGTCCACCGTTACATTTTAGATCATTTAGATGATGTTTAGATGACGGTAAAAAGACTATAAGAGGCTTAAAGAAATCCCCCACCTCTTTGCACTTTAAATAAAGTTACTTCCCCTTTTTTCCCAACTCGTACACCGATTAAAAGAAAATGTATTTAAGAAAAGTAAAGAGGAAAATCAGCCTTTACTACTACAGAACAAAAGGTGCTGCTGAGGTTAAGTTGTGTACCATGGACTGTAATGTACTGTATGTGCCCCTGGTTCCCACTGTGAAGTCTCAACTAAAGGCAAAACCCCCAAAAGATATCATTAAAAAGGAACCGAACATAGACCGAAACAATACATGAAAATCATGAATCATGCAGTTGAAGTTTCACACAGATTAATAAACACTAATTATTATATCAATTAAAACTAACTTTTTATGAAATTATTAACTTTTTTATCAATCAGTAAATTAATGCCACAGTGTGATCCTGGAGTCTTTGGCCCCTTTTGGGTCACAGTTTAAAAGGTTCAGCATGTAACTGTAGGTCAGTATTGTGGGAGGGAGTGAGGATGGTCTGCCTGCGCGACGACCAGAAAATAAGGGTTCCCTGCTTTTCCTACTTTGATCAGATGTTAAATAGTCAAATAAGGGTCAGATTAATGCAGCCGAGGCCAACATATTCTGACTTTTTGTCCCAAATATGAGCTTCAGAAAAAATAAAGACATCATTAGAGTTGTTTTCCTGGACTTTAGAAAGCTTTCCCAGATCCAAGGAAGATATTTATACAAATGTTTCCACAGGATCTCCTCATAACAAATAAACTGATCAATATGTGTAAAATCACTGCTTTAATTACAACCAAGAGGCCCGGTCAGAGAAGCAGAATATGGTTGATGATGAAGACACGTATGTAATCGGCACACAGAGCTCAGTGAAGTTTGTTAATGTTAGTGGTAGCAGGGTTTTTTGTTTCACAGGACCGGGGCGTGTGAACATGAGGAAGGCCAAGGATGGAGGCCACCCTGCTCACCTTTGACTGCTCTGATACATTCATCTTTTCACACAGGAACACTACCACCCGGTCACCAAACTAAACAGGAAGCTGTCAGCGCCAGTCCTCCCCTCTTGGCTGTTAAACTTTCCTTTGAATAAGCACATTATTATGGCCTCATCATGTGCCTTGTTTCTTGTATTTGCTTTGAATACAGACATACTATAATTGTGTCATAATAAAGCAGAGAACCTTTAGAAAAGAAAGCAAAAGATTAAGCTGAATAGTAAATGAATAAATCGAGTATAAAATAGTCCCCTCAGCTCAGCTCCAGTGCTTTAACACACCCACGTCTCCAGTTTTGTCTCTGAATAAAAAACCAATAATAACAGGGTGGTGATGAAATGGCTCTTCAGACTAATTATCAGGCTACAGTTTCCTGCCACAGACTGCAGTCCTCCACTGGTTCCCAAGCAACACTGTCAGAGGCAACAGACTCACTCAAACGCTGCAGATAACGACGTCACTGGCCCCAAGGTAAATAACCCATCAGCTACTAAGAGTCCAACAAGGGCCCAACGTGTGTCACCATTAAGTGCAGTAAATATCAACGGTGTTGTAAAATAGATAGCTTATATAATCTATATATGGAGCACAGTACTGTTCCCGGGTGGACTACTTTTAGTTTCATACAAGCACTATTAGAAAGTTCTCCAGGCGTGCTGAATCTATTTTCTGTTCACACAAAGCCCTCGCTATTTAACATACCTGAAAAAAATATTTTTGACGTATTGTGGTTACTAGTAAAAGAAACACATATATACACATCTGTGTTATTAATGTTCATCCTGTATGTATATATATTTATATTAATCTTTGAAAATGCTTTAATTCCATTGAGAATATGTGTTCAGAAATTCAAAAATGCAAACTTCATAAAATGACCAGAAGGTGGCACCAGTCAACTGTGTAAAGATGAAAAGGCTGGGAGGAAGCCTAAGTGTGAGAAAGAATATTCTTACAAGATAAGGTCTTAAAATCAGATAAAACAATTAAGAAGAAAAATATGCAAAGACAACATTTTTCAGTCTCTGGTATCTAACTGAACTTTTAAAATCCATCCAACATCTGGCAAAATGTTGCTGAATGTTATCATTTGAATAGATTCTCTTTAAAAAAATGGAACTGGTTTAGCCTTTGTGGCATATGGGAGATCCTGAGTTGTTGCTAACTGAACTAGTAACCGTAGACATATAAAGTTTGTCACCCCAGCCTTGGTACAAACATAATGCTTAATGCTTTTCAACATTCCTGACAATTATGGTTTGAAATCTGCAATGAAAAGTAATCCTTTCACGTGGTGACTGACACAAGGTCTTACATTTCATCTGTGGCATATTGATTGTGTGACTTGGCGTCTCAGCATGAAGCTATCTAACATTAGCAGCGAGCAGCAGATTGAAAAATGCTGGCTTTAACTGAGATACAGTTCAACAATCCTTTTAAAGCAGAGACATAAAAATTGAAAAAAAAAAACATGTAATGGCTGTCTATGATGCATGTTTTATCAGAGCATAGATAAAAAAAAACCCTGTAAATGCCCATTACACTGCTGCTGGAGAAAAAAAAAGAGAGGCTAAATGGAAAGTTTGCCCTGAGGGTGATGTCAAAGAAAATACCATGAGGTCATTAAAATCACAAGGATTTGTCCACTTTAAAGCATAAATATGCCCTTTATGTTTCACAGCTATCTATTATGCCATTATGTCATGTGTAAAACTGATGGTTTGGCCTAAAGGTGGTGCAAGAGGGTAGGGTGGCTGTTTCAGTGTCCTCCAGGGAGGTGGTTCCCCACCTATTTGCCTTGTGACCCTTAAAACAAATCAGCGTCCACTTGGGCCCCTTCAGCACAAGTTATGGCCTCAGATTGGACATGAGCCATGAGCGGCTTGACCAGATTAATTTAGACTTTTCATCTTTGATGATTTGATTTTAGGTTTTTAGAGGAAGATGAAGGTGAAAATGACCAGTATTTTAAAAGAAACTGGAATAATAACAGATAAGTCCGTTGAAATAAACACAATAAAAATTTTTATTTGTCATTCTTACGCCTTTCCAGGGGCACACTCTGCCAATCTGAAGACCAGTTTATGCTTTATGAGGAGTACTGTTATGTGGATATTTACCAGGCAGTGAGGAACTGAGAAAAAACACTATGTAGTTGTGTTATAGAAAATGCAGTGGTGGGAGAAGTATTCAGATGTTTTACTCTTTTACCTGAGTAAATGTAGCAGTATCACACTGAAAATACACCACTACAAGTAAAAGTCCTGTATTCAAAACCTAGACTCAATAAAGTATGTAAATATTATCAATGAAGTATCAAAAGTGCATATTATATATGATGTTATAGATTAATATTACTCTTTTATTAATGTGTATGTTGCATTTTACTGCTGTAGATGTTTAGGGTTGAATTCAATCTGACTTCTTTGCATCATGGTCTTGATCATCGTATGTTTATGGTGGTGCTGTCCTGTGAGAACATCATATCTCTGAAAAGTCTTTATGTGTCTTCCAGCTGATGAGAGAAGGTTTTAAATAGTTTTTTTAGCACAATGATGTACTATAGGGTGATTTTCTCAAACCATAAAGGAATATTTAATCCTTCTGTTTATCAGAGATATTCAAAATCATCACCTTAAATATGTAGTGGAGTAGATGTTTAAGAAGAGCATAATAACAATAATTAGTAGAAATGGAGAAGATACAAGGGAAATCCTCAAGTACAAGTACCTCGAATTTAAGTAGTTAAATACCGTAGTTGAGTAAATGTACTTAGTTACCTTCCACCACTTAGAATATGTAGAATCCTTAAAATGTCATCTGTATTTTCAGTTTGGACTGATGTAATAATGTCCTGGCCTGATGGTGGACATGGAGTCAGGGAGTCACTAAATGCTTTATTAATTATCATCCGGGGCTCATGATAATGAATACAAAATCTACTGGAGCTCTTTGCATTAATTAAGAGGTCATTTGATGTCTTATTTTCAAAATACATTGTATTGCCAACACATACAACACATATAAGTGTTGTCAAAAGACAATTTAGGCTGATGTTAGCACTAAACAAAAGGTTGGAGGTCACTAAAAAATCATTAGGAATCATGGGGCCCATGTTATGTCAATGTGGCCGATAGTTGCTCAGATAAGTGCACTAAAGTGTTGGACGGATGACTGACCATCCGTGAGCGGGGCAGAAACAGCTCCAAGTTGAACCATACTACCAGCATGCCCCTCATTATCCCAGCTGGAGTGGAGTCTGATATCCACAGCGGCCTGCCTCAGATGATTAGTGTATGGTACAGTGCTCTGTGATATTGTCCTTTACATAATGTTTCAGTGAAACCGGCCGTGGGCCTCTGTTGCTGGTAACTGGCCCATGCTCTGATGTCTATGCCCTGATGGCCCCTTGGCCTCCGTCCAAATCTGCCAACACAGCTCCAGCGTTGTCCTCCTGGAGACACTTGGCTCTCCCACACGGTGACCCCTGTATTATCGTACTTTATCATCCAAACGGTGATAGCTGCTTTCTGCTGTATTGGCAATACTGGAACAATGAGCAGCATCAGGGTTTAAATCAAAGGATATGATGTGACCTCAGTGCCCCACGGTGCCTGTTTCTGTCCTCAACCAACCCTCATAGCCTCTGTCATGAAGTGTTTATGCTTTTCCACCCGGGCCAAACGCCATCACTGCAAATGTCTTGTACTCACTTCATGGATTTGTTTTTGGGGCAGATTGAAAAGAAAAGTACAGGCTACCTCTCATCCCTCTCTCCAGTGAGCAAAGCACTTCTCTCTCAACTCCGCCCTAAAACTTGGACTGGTCTTCTCTCCAGCGCAGCCTGAGCCTCACTCCGCACTAACCTGGCTCTGACAGACCACAGGACTGCGTGACTGCTCCTGAAACACGAACAATGGTTTGGCAGGAGCGCGGGTGGCTCGTCTGTGCGAGTTTTCTCGGCTTTGTGGCGTCGGCGCAGGGCGTAACGCGGGCAGAGCTTTTTCGTTTCGGTCCGAGCGCAAGAGACCAGCTCCTGGAGGCAGGGAATGACCAGACACACCGACTCGACCTGGACAAGCCGGTGCTGTTTTATGATGGCACTTTCAACCACATCTTTGTAAGTTAATCCATTTTTTTTTCTTTTAACACAGTCGTGTGGTATTTGTTGGTCAGGGTGGAAAGCCCAGCCAGTTATACGTGAAAAGAGGTCAGTAGTCACAACCTTAAACAATGCCTGGAAGTTGCAAAATATATCTGGGGCAGGGTATGACTCCTTCTCCCGCTATTGAGTCAATATTGATTTACTTATCTCTGCTGCTGTGCCTAATCTGGAATGCACGTGTTCATGCCCAGCTTCCACTCAGGTTATCATTTCACTGCTGACACAAAGAGCACTCCAGGAACCATGTTTTGAAATCCATCCCAAAAACCTCTATTGATGAGTGTCACATAACGATGGGGCCAATAACGGATCTCAATATGACCCAAATATGAAAGTTAAACATATTCAGACGCTGACATATCTGAATGACACACAGGATGTGCACTTAGTCTGTAACCTGATAAAATCTTCAAGACCTCATGTGTTTATTGTTGATTATAAATGACATGAAAAAGAGGCAACAGCAGCATTTAGCTGAAAGCTGCACCATTGTGTTGCACAGACAATTATTCCCTGTGATTCTCCTGTTCAAAGAAAAGTGCTGCATCTCTCTTTTAATTGTGCCGCATGTGGATAATATGCCATCACAGAGTCATGATATACAAAAGTATTTCCCCTAAAATTATTAGTTTACGTTGCTTACATATTGATTGATGACTCTGTTAAAGGACTTCATCTGTGATCAGTGAGTTTTAATTTGTTGTATTTGGAACATTTAAGTGCCCGATCTCACCCCAGGAGCCGAACTATTTAAGGAGATGTGCAGAGGCAAAAAGTCACAGTTAACGCATGAGCCTGAGGTTGAGATAAATATTTGATTCCTTGTTATAACAGTCACTCTTGGGAGGATTTTCCCACTGCTGACTACACTCATCACTAACTACAAACATATTTCTCCACTGCAGGCCTAAAAATGGTTGTTTTTCATTCATGAGACAGCCGACCCTGAACTGTCTGTGCCCTGAGGGCGACCAATAATACTTTTCACGCCACACATGGTTATAGAAAGAACAATTTCTCTAATCATCATGAGGTCTGGTCGTCTCGTTCTCAGTGTGATTCATATTCCACAAATCTCTGGTATGTTCCAATATCCACTAACCTTAAAGATCCCTCTCTGCACTACGTCTGCGGGATCAGAATCACTGATCATTTTCCCAGCTCTGTCTTCCATTTTGGCAGGAAGTTTCTGTAATGAAGATTAGTGTGCAATCTTTCGGCCCTCTGTGGCTGTTCATCAGGGGCAAGGACAGGAAACAGTGTGGCCCGGGCCAGGAATAGTGCTCTTGTTTTCCCCCCTGGTCAGGAAGTGAAGGAGCCCAATGTAAAGAGTGCCTGTGTGTGTGTGTGTGTGTTTGACTACCCAGGTTTCCTTTTTTTTACAAGCCTCGCATGTGTTCACGTTAAACCTTAAGTGTGTAAAAGACCTGTGTTAAATGGCATCTTGTTTGTTCATTATCGCTTTTGTAGGACAAGGCAGCTGACTCGGATCATTAGTCTAATGAGTTTGGAATAAAGATCAAAGTGGGTCAGACTGGGACCGAGTTAGCCAGCGCTATGAAACAGTCGTTCATGTGTTGTTATCCTAGTTATTACAACGACGGTCAAGCTGTGTTACAATCGTCTCATTTCTTCTTATCCCCCTTAACCAACTGGTGCTTTTAATTTCAGATCAACACCAATGGCTTTGTTGCCACAACAGAGCCAACAAGCGAGTCGACATATCTTGGCAAAATGCCTGCGAGTTTCGGCATGATTGCAGCTCTGCAAGGAGACCTGGACACAAGCGACGGGGTAGGGAAGGTTTTCTTCCGTCAAGACTCCAGCCCTGAAGTCCTGCGTGGGGCCGCTGATTACATCAACAGGGCCTTTCCAGATGATGATGAAGTCAATCCCACCCATGCTGTGGTAATCACCTGGGTTGATGTCGCCACCCACGGACCTCATGACAGAGGAGACGGCTTTGACAAGAAGGTAAGCATCATGGGATGCTTCAAGTGATCTGTGGTGGTCCTGGTCATTTACACTCCCTCTAATGTTTTATTACACAGAGGAACACCTTCCAGCTGGTTCTTGCGTCCCTGGATACTGCCTCGTACGCTATCGTCCTGTATGCCAGGGATGGGATACGGTTTTCCTCCACGCATGTACAAGACAGTCGCGTGGTCATGCATGCTGGCTTCAGTAAGGGTTTAGTCAGGGGATTCCTGTTTTCTAGTCAGGGACCATACTACCGCACCACCACTGATGACGAGGCATCTGTCCAGGCATTAACAGAGTAAGTCAACCAATGGCTGCTAGTGGGAATGCAATTTCCTGAGCAGCGTCTTTTTTTGGAAAATTTTTCAAGAACAGTCTAAAGTCTTTTTCCTCCTCACAGGGAGACCAACTCTGGCGTGCGGGGCGTGTGGGTGTACGAGATTGGTACTTCTCCTTATTTTACCAATGTGGCTCCAGGTGAGGTCACTGACCTGCCCGATTCCACGCCACAGGGGAGCTCTGACGGCATTGAGGAGGAGCCTGAAGCAGAGAGGCCTGTGTATACTGATGGACAACAAGTGCAGTACCCTCCTTATGAAGGGGAGCAAATCGAAGTCCACTCAGTCCAGTACCAGCGCCGTCAGCCTGATAACCCAGAAGTGGTGGTGGTGGACGACGCAGATATAAATGTGGATAGTGAGTCAGCAGGAGAGAGGCTGAGTAATACTGGTGTAATTTTCAATCAGCTGTTCCTGTCATGTTCTTACTGTGTTTTCTATGTTTTTCAGTCTTCTCGTACGGCCCTGGGACCTGTGCGAACAATAGACATAAGTGCTCTCAGTTTTCTGACTGCAAGGACTACTCCACTGGGTACTGCTGCCACTGCAGACCTGGCTTCTATGGCAATGGGATACAGTGTGTGGCAGAGGGTAATGTCACTCTTCTCTTTTAAGTGGTCACCTGTCATTTTGTAGCAAGATTCAAATAGCAGTTGTGTTGGCTGCTGTCATTTTTACTGTGTCAGAGGAATGGGTTTGGTTAAAATGCATGAGATATGTGTGTATGGCAAACTTTATGAATTCTGTATTTTGAGCTCTCGTGATATAGAGAACAAATGGGTAAAATCTCTGGGTTCAGCTCTCTGTGACTGACTCTGATGTTTTTGGTTTGTTTTTGCAGGAAAGCCACAGAGAATGAATGGCAAAGTGTATGGAAAAGTGTACGTGGGCAACTCTCCTTCTCCAGTGGAGTTCACCAGCAACGATCTCCACTCCTATGTTGTGGTGAATGATGGGCGCTCCTATGTGGCCATCAGTGACATTCCTTACACCCTCGGGCCCTCGCTGCAGCCCCTGTCGGCCCTCGGTGGTGTGATAGGGTGGGCATTTGCTCTGGAGCAGCCTGGCTTCAAGAATGGTTTCAGTATTATTGGTAAGGGAAATATTTCTACAACTGCGCTAACAAAATGTGATCATTTTTAACCCTGGCAGCTTCTCAAGTGATTTTCTCATGCTTTGCTTGGTTAGAAAATGACAAAAAAAATGAAGACAATTTGGGAAGCATGCATCTCTCCACACAAATGTGAATACTGCTACAAGCAGTTTGCCATACAGCTGTGGTTTTATTCACTGTGTCCAGCTGAATTCCCCTCACATTAGCTCAGCTGAGACAGAAAGCCAAAGTTCATCCAGGGCCAGGGTCTTAAAATTAACCTCCTCCTCTCTGTCCTCTGTAGGGGGGGAGTTCACACGGCAGGCTGAGGTGACCTTTCTGCCAGGGAATGAGAAGCTGACCATCAGGCAGGAGTTCAAAGGCATCGACGAGCACGACCACCTGGTGGTGAGCACCACCCTGGAGGGTCAGGTCCCTGAGGTGTCTAGCGGCTCCACCGTGCAGATTGACTCTTACTCTGAGATCTACCAGTACAGCAACAACTGTAAGATGCATCTTGAGCAGAGAATGTTCTCTTGTTTTCTGCACTTAGCCAAACCTCTTGATTTTACCACCTGTCTATCTCACTCCTCAGTGATCACCTCATCCTCCACTCGGGACTACGTAGTGAGCTTGCCCGATGGCTCCACTGAAACCAGGACGTATCAGTGGCGTCAGACCATCACCTTCCAGAGCTGCCAGTACGGCGAGACTTTGAGGGACATGAAACCGACTCAGATGCTCACTGTGGACCAGGTCTTTGTCATGTACGATGTTAATAATGAGCTCATCCGGTATGCCATGAGCAACAAGATCGGGGACATCAGTGGTGAGGTCACAGGGATTATTTTTGTCTTCCTGTTTAGCTCACTTCCTTCCTGGAGTACAAAATATAACATCCTGACAAAGGACAGTTTTGCTAAAAATTAGGGTTATTGTTGAATGCGGCATACTTTTTTCACAGCAAATCAGGTGGATTGATTATTGCAGCGGTAACGTTGTCTTTAAAATACACCTTTAATTCTCAGGAGGGCAGCCAGAGGAGAACCCATGTTTCACTGGAAGACATGGCTGTGACACCAACGCTGTGTGCCGCCCTGGAGAGGGAACTCAGTTCACCTGCCAGTGTGCCGCTGGCTTCAACGGCAATGGACGCACATGTTATGGTGAGAACAACAAAAAATGGCCTTGTTTTAGCTTGTGGCAATGAAGTGGGTGTAGTAGCCTCACCACTAATGTATCTTCAGCTTTCAAGTAAATCAAACAGTTTCCACATCTATTTAGAGCCATTGTTTAATTAACCCAGATCGAAAGCCTCCCTTCCTGGGGAACTGGGCAATCTTGCCAATCAGCAGAGGAAGTTCCACATGGTAAACAAAGTTTCCCATACTCCCAGACCAGGTTAACATGTGCAGCGTGGTCCTCATCCACAGCCTGCACTCTATACAGGGCCTAAGACAGTATAAGAATCTTTTGCATTCAAGACTAGACAGGAAGAGCTCTGAGGCACATACAGTAGGAAAAGGAAGGAAGCATCTCAGACAGATGCTATCTTAAGTCATTTGTAATTAAGCAATCTAATTAAGCTCTCTGCTCTGATCTCCCAGCATCTGATAATGAAGGACGCTGACTTGACTTTAGAGCTCCGAACTCAACTTAGACTTAACGCGGCAGTTATTAGCATATGATAATTGGCTCTTCTCTTTATCAGACATTGACGAGTGCAGAGAGAATCCTCAGATCTGTGGCTCCCATGCTATCTGCAACAACCAGCCTGGGACCTTCCGCTGCGAATGTCAGGATGGATATCAGTTCGGTGGTGACGGGCAAACCTGCATTGGTAAAGTGGTGTTTGTGCGACACTTGGGATGTACAAGTTGAGACATAGACTGTAATAAAAATGCGTTAAAACATAAGTAGACCACGGAGAGCAAGCTGAAACACATACCTACCAGCTACAAGTGTGTGTGAGATTGTCTGAGTGTAAATGTGCACGTGTTCATCGGGCCCAGTTTCCAGCCTTTATGCTAAGCTAGGCAAACCGGCTGCTTTGTATTTATCTGTCAGACATGACAGTGGTATTAATCTTTTCATCCAGCTCTTCGCAAGAAAGTGAATAACAGTGTTTCCCAAAATCATTCATCGTTCCTTTCAGATCAAAAATGACAATAAGCATTGTAACACCTGTTAAACTGTTTTAAAATTTCAATGTGATTTCGGGAAATCATCTCAATGGCTAAAATATAATTGAAAAGTACTTCCGTGGTCTTCTTCTCTTCAGAGGTTAATCGACCGGTGGACCCCTGCGAACAAGGCACCCATGACTGTGACATTCCTGAGCGCGCTCAGTGCAGCTACACTAGAGGATTGTCCTACATCTGCTCCTGCCTGCCAGGGTTCATAGGAGATGGTAGAACCTGCCAAGGTAATGCAGAGAGACACTTCATAATAAACTGCTTTCAGCTTATACGTGACAGAATGTCTGCATAATGGGCCTCATTCAACAAATATACAACTTTAATGAGTAGTAAGTGCATTGCATTCCTGACATAGGAAGTGCATCACAGCAAAACTTCTTTCACTTTTGTTTTCACTGTCAAAGTCACATTATTATTATGCGATGATGCATTTGCAGACAGGAAGTTCTTGTTTATGGAGTCTGGAGTATGCCACTGGAATAATACAAAGTTTCATGTTTTTTCTCATAATCAGTTTATGCACTGATACATTAAGGAAAGCTGTTAGAAAGTGTTTTGATCTTAATTCCTCTTAATTCCTATGATGAATTGATCATTTGATTTTGAAATAGAATCACAGAACAGGGATATTTTTGGTGTTCTGTTTATTTGTCTCTGTCGTTCATTCACACTGTTAATTTGTTTCCTTCTGTAAAATATTAAATTAATATTAATTTAAAGATCAGCTCATTTGATCACAGACAGATGTGTGCCTAAAAATACATTTTTTAAATCCAAATTGTTGGCACACTCCAGGCTTTATGCTTGTTAGTGTGTGCAAGGAGAATGTGAAATCTGAAATTTGAGCATTTGCTGCCAAAAAGCTAAGCATTCACGAACAGTATCATCAGAGACATATCATAGAGGATGTTGATAAGGACATTGTAGCCCAAATTTTGTGATTTTTGTAAATTCTGGTAATGAAAATGTTAGAATTTCATCCTCAGATCTCAAGCCTCAGTGTTGTTACATGTACAGGGAGTGTTTTCACCCCCAGTCCCTCTCTGTAGTTGCCGTCATCATGTGATGATGATTAAATGAAACTAATGGCTGCCTGCATGGTATGGTCCACAGTCATACAACATGTTTTGTAAATGCCTGGCAGTAAAATGAAGTATTTCTAACTAAATGGATACTCTTTTAATACAAGTAGTCCGGATTTCAGATCCATTACACGGTCTTTAAGGCTATAATTGTTAAACCATCTGCTCAGGAATGGGGGAGGTGAGGCTGCTTACATAACACATCTGCAGGGATTGAACAGTGCAGCATGAAAAGCAGATGGGTATTTTATTTCATGTGTAGAGGTCTCTAGTCGGCGTGTAGTTCTTTGTTTTTTTCTTTTTTTGACTGGTTCTCGGTAGAGCTCATTCATAGCTACCATACTTTCCTTTGCGTTGTGTTCTGCACCCCGGGGACAGTTTGGGGCACAATTCCTGACCATAAAAGGACGCGATGAATCAGACATGCAGGAAACATTTAAGCTTTAGCAGAGTTGGTTGTTCTCTGTCCTCGCTCACCCTCCTTCTGTCCTGCCTGAAGACATAGACGAGTGCCAGCCAGGCAGGTGCCATCAGGACGCTGTGTGCCATAACACCCAGGGATCATTTACCTGTCAGTGCAGGCCAGGTTACTATGGCGATGGCGTCTACTGCTCTCCAGGTGAGTCTTTCGGAATGCTACCACTTTGTGAAACCTCGCTGAAACATCACTGTCAGTCGCCTTGATTTAACATTCAGTCTGTGCTACTACAAGTTTATTTTGGGTGGCTGTCGTGGGAGTTGAGGCCGTTTTGGTAATAGTTTTCTTTGATCCAGATGCAGACTGAATAATAGAAAAATCATCACAGATCATTTTTATTCTCAGCATTGTTTATTCCACCCATTTGGACAAGAGGAGTGTTTGGAAATGAGTTCCTTGCCAGAGTATATTGGTGCCAGCTGGAGCCTGCTTTTCATTTTCCTCTGGATAGCAAGAGGAATTTGTCCAGGCGTATGAGGGATGTGGGAGTTTTTGTGTAGCTGCATTCAAAGCAGAAAACAAAAGGAGATATAAGTGAGCTTCTGAATAGTTTTATGACATTGTTTCAGGGTATATGTGGCCGCGCTGGAGCTATTCTTCTTCTGCTCTTCTTCACAGAGAGGACAAAAACACAATGTGAGATCCACAGAGACAGTCTCCTGGGTGTGACAGATTACGGTCTACGGGGCCCCCGACCTCCCATTGGACATTACAGCCCAACCTGCGATGAGAACGGCGCCTATGAGTCCATGCAGTGCCATAGCCGCACAGGTTACTGCTGGTGCGTGGACCGAAATGGACAGGAGATCCCTGGGACTCGCTCTGGGCCTGGCAGTAGACCAATGTGTGAGTAGATCACATGAGTTCAACACCAGACTCAAAGAAACCACAGTGTCTGTCTCTATGTGTTAAAAGACCAGATATGCATGACCAGTGGAGGCTTTGAGGAAGTTATTTAAGGTTGGTTTACGCCACAACCACGAGACCGCTGATTTTCCAGTATTTGTCTCCGGTAGGCATCGACCACATTGGTGTGCCACCACTTATTGGGCCCACCCCTCGACCCGATGTCCACCCCCTGCCTCCAGGGACACACCTGCTGTTTGCCCAGAGCGGCAGGATAGAGCACATCCCGCTGGAAGGATATGATATGAAAAAGGACGATGCCAAGGCCATCCTCCATCTCCCAGTAAGTTTCTCTCAATAAACTAAAGACTTTGAGCGGATTTGTGGGATCTATTTTTGTCTTATTTTGGCTGTAGATTTCTTTTGTGGTTTGAACCGCTTGCTGGGAATTTAAAAGTGATATTGTTGGAGATGTTTATGATGTTTATTTCCTCTTAATACCTACACTTTTGAGAGATTTAACAGGCCTTTCTGTTTATGAGAATATGTTTGATTGAAATGACTGGATTTAGTCTGTCCATTACATAAAAAATGCTTATAAGACCTTAGAAGACCATAGCTATATACTAAGCACCTCTGAGGAAAAAAAGTCTTTCCTCAGTGCATATGTGAGTTCATCTCAGGCTGAATGTCAAGTCAGGATTTTTTTGGCACATGTACTCCAATGATAATAGTGAAAGCTACAGTATGTTTTGATTTCTCATTTGTGCATACAGCTTGTTACACAAGTCGATCGCTTACTGGTAATAATACTTCCATTCAAGCTCTGAGTTTTTCCCATCTGCTTCATGCGTTCAAGACCTGCACTTTATTGGAGGCACATGGTGACATTCACACTAATTACTAACATCAGTCTGACATCTTTGGAATTGCAATCTACATTTCTTGTTCCGCTGATTTCCAAACTAGCTGGTCTGAAGCCTGGCCAGATTGCTCACGCTCAGTGAGCTTGTTTGGATTTATATCTAATGTCAGAAAAAACACACATCTGCTCTGTGTCTTTTATCTCTGACCACTCTTGTTTGAACAAAGTGCACTTCAAAGGTTGCCGTTTGCTGACCCCTCCACAGGAGAAGGTAATCATTGGAGTGGCCTATGACTGTGTGGAGAAAATGGTCTACTGGACTGAAATCACATCTCCCTCAATCAGCAAGGCCAGCATTCAGGGGGGCGAGCCCACTGTGGTCATTAGATCAGGTAGCCGATCGCTTTTATCCTTCACTCTGCTGGTTTACTTTCATTTTTCAGCTATCTGTGAACTATGAGACTGTTTTCATAAAGCACATTGCAAAATGTATCGTCAACAGATTTGCATAGCCCAGAGGGCATCGCCATCGACCACTTGGGACGAACCATGTTCTGGACAGACTCTGTGAAGGATTGCATCGAGGTGGCGTCTTTGGACGGGTTGCAGCGTCGAGTCATAATAGACACCGATCTTGTCAACCCCCGTGCCATTATCACTGACTCTCCCAGTGGGTGTGTAGTGTTTCACTTGAAACCTTTACACTTTACTACCTTGTCTCTTTGACAAACCGCAAGATATCATTATCACTAAGGAAGATTTTAAAGTCAATTTATTCTAAGATCTTTTCTAAAGGTTTTGATAGTAAACTGACTCCACACCTGTCCTTACAACAGTCATCTATACTGGACCGATTGGAACCGCGACGCTCCCAAGATTGAGACTTCTTACATGGATGGATCCAACAGGAGGGTGCTGGTTAAAGACGATCTGGGCCTGCCCAACGGCCTGACTTATGACTCTCAGAGCTCCCTGCTCTGTTGGGCAGATGCAGGTACTGTACAATAAATTTCAGACGGATGACTCAGTTATGAAACGGCGGCTGCCTTGTGATCAGTAATAAGTGTATTCTCTCTTGCCTGCAGGCACGCATAAAATGGAGTGCATGCATCCTGGCAGGGGCGACCGCAGAAAAGTTATGGAGGGGATTCAGTACCCATTCGGAATCACATCTTTCGGGAAGAACATGTACTACACTGACTGGCGCAGGTTTGACTTGTTTATTATCATGAAGTCTAGCTTTTTATTTAACATCTGCAATGCAAGAAAAATAAAATGCTTTTTTTTCTTCTTTTATTCTAATGAATGAAATCTTAATATGCTTTATTTATGTGTGTGTGTGTAAGGTCTACATATTTAATAAAAGTAGTTTAAAGGGGTTTATCTAGTTCTTGTTTACCTTGATGTAATGATTTGAATAGTTGAATTACTACACATTTATAGCATCAGAGACGTAATAAGGCTTTAATAAGGCTGTGAATTTCTCCTGGAGATTAATAAAGTATCTATCTATCTATCTATCTATCTATCTATCTCTCTATCCATCCATCCATCCATCCATCCATCCATCTATATCCATGGTCTGCTGCGCAATGTAAGAACCCAGGTTTGTCGAGGTAGAGGAACGAGAGGGTAGGTCAGAGGTCAAAAAGCTCCCCACACTTCAAGCATGGTTTCCTTGATGTTCCTCCAAACTCGGACATTCCCACTCCGAAGACTGTGGCGCTTTTCTTCCCATGCGGCTGATTCAGTCTGTTGCAGCGAGACGGGGGTTGGGTTGTCTATTTTTGTGTGTGTGCGTGTTTGTATGTGGGGTGAGGAAGCATCTTAAAAAGTGGCAGCTGGCGCCTCGGCGTCTGTGAGTGACCTGCCCAGGGCCTCCCTCTGATCTTGCCAGGGCTGGAGCCTTGCATGAGTAGGTTGGGAGATGGTGGTGGTGGTGGGGGAGGCGCACAAACTATGTCTGCTATGGTGAAGAATCTCACCCTAACCCCTTCCTCATTCTTGACAGACTTTGTACAAAACACAGGGAGTCAGGATGCTAACATTTCTCAGGCCGGGGATAGTCTCGGATTGCTAAACTCTTGATTTGTTTTCAACAGGGATGCAGTGGTTGCCGTGGACCGCCATGCTGGCAGGGAGTTAGACGAGTTCCAGCCTCAAAAACGGACCAAGCTTTATGGGATAGCTATGGCATACGCCCACTGTCCTTCAGGTGAATATGCCAGTTGAGAGGGTGCAACAGAGCCATGTGTTCTCCTTAAACTCCCCTAAAAAATGTGATGCCTGGAGTCACCTTTGAATATTTGCATCTAGCACTGATGTGCAGCCCCACTAAAGAGCCATTCCTAGAAACAGCTCAACCATAGCACATTTGAGGGCTATCTCTGAGTCAGGCATATTATCCGTTCCTTTTACTCTTTGGGACCGAGCAGCCCAGTTTTGTGACCTCTGGAAAGAATTCAGAGGGCAGACAGCGAGCAGGGTCCACTCCACGACCTGAAAGCAACACGAGGAGCTCTGCAGCTAGCATTCATCATGAGGTGGAGGGATTACTGATGTTACGGTGCAGCACCAGGCCTCATCCTCCCTTCTAGATAAGGCGTAGAGCCAGGGAATGTAGAGCGGAGGAAGAGGGGCCTCCAACATCTGGAGTTTGCTCTGTGTTTCCTTTAAATGTGTATATATCTGTTGAACAAACAAGTGAAGAGACTGTTTCCTGGTGCTCCCCCATGATGGCGGCTTGCGATTTACAAAAGTGTCCTGGAATGTCCTGCATTAATGAGAGTTTGTATGTTTTGGTTTTTTTTTCCCCCACCACCAGGACAAAACTACTGTGCTGTGAACAACGGGGGCTGCACCCACCTCTGTTTAGCAACCCCGACCGGCCGCTCCTGCAAATGTCCTGACAACGCAGTGGGCGTGGGCTGTGTGGAGAGAGACTGAACAGAGCTGGGTCTGAGAGTTGACACTGTTTGGATGTTTTGACCGCAAATTAGGAGCCACTCAGCATTACTAAACTATAGCTGCTGAAAATGCCACCGAAAAACCCGGAGGTGAACTTACTGTGCCTTTTATTGCTCAGTGTTATGCTTATCTGCGTTTTTTTTACACTTCCCATTTTATAAAACCACAGTGGCCTTTGAGAACTGTAAATATAAACACTATTTTGTAATTTCCTGAGTGCACATAAACTGAGAATAAAGCTCAAGGGATATATAATTTAATGTGAAGTTCATCACAGCGATGCATGACATCATCTCGTGTCATTTGTGTTACACTGTGGCATGTCCAGATTAGTTTATCTCATGGAAGAATTACTGTGGAGGGTGACTAGTGTCCGTACAAGCTGGTGGAGATGAGTTTACACCCAGGGCAGCAAACGAATAAACATTTTTCTAACACGCCGGTCTGCTGTGTCTGTGGCTTTGGTGCGATAATAGCGACACCGTGTGTTGGGTGGAGGTCATTACAAGTCCATGTTTGGCGGTGTGTTGCAGGAAGTGCTGCCAAAGTAAACAGTAGAGGGCCATAGATGAACAAATGGCCTGTCAAAGACACATATGTGTAAAAATATACATATATAATATAATATTACCAGATGTGGCCCTTTTAACGTTATAATTTAGCTCCTTTGTCGTATATATTATATATTAACGTTGCATTTCTCTGCATTGTTATTTATTTCTAATTCCTTAAATAATCTAATAAGTAACTCAGGCAGGTGAAAAAAGAAGCGTTTGGTTTGTTGTTCTCACGTGGCCAAAATGCAATGTGTCGATGGAATGACGTCTCTGCTTTGTTAACGTGAAGCAAACAGCGACGTGCTGCCTCCTCACAGCCCGTCTGCTGCTGCTGCAAGAGGGGGACACGGTCTGACGTCAGGGCTGCTTTAGGGGGCCTTCATAGACTCGGAATTTAATAATTTGATGATACAGCCATAGTAGGGTGGCAATTAAACTTTAATTATTAATCTATCTGCTGATTATTGCCGCCTACAACATGGCAGAAACACTTCCGTTTATTTTACTTATTTTACTTTGTCTCTAATTTATTATCTATCTTTGGGAAAATATAAATAATTCTTACACACAAACGCACAAACTATTTCAAAGATAGAATATTTGAAGGAGAATCACACACGTAGAAATGACAGAAGTTCAAGATATAGGAATAGAATATAATATATAAAATTAAATATAAAAATAAAATAAACCATAGAAATATAAAATAGAATAGGAATAAAATGGTATAAATAAAATAAAATGGAGCTGGAATGGTAAAATTGAGGTGTAACAGTAGTCATAAATATATATAGGCAGAGATGTAAACAATATAAAGAGTTATAAAAACATATAGACAGGTGAGGATAAAGTGACAGGATTAGTAACAAATTCATTTAAATTCATGGCTGTTCACTGTATGAATAATCAATTACCTTATGTGTGGCGGTTTTATTAATGAAATATTAAAACAGCTGATGTGTCTTCCAAAAGCAAACATGTTACACCTATTAATAAATCAGGAATTGCTTGCAAATTCAGATTGGTCTGATATTTTTATCTAAACAAGCAATAACTGCATGAACGGGAACATTTACAGAGACTCCCCAAACGCAACACTTTCCTGATCGAGATGTTTTGATTGATTGGGGATCAGAACATGTTGACCAATGGGAAGCTCTGCAGGAGTCAGTGGGCGGGCCACCGGCTGTTAGGATGCTGCGATGTGCGGACCCTCAAGCTTGTCTTCGCGGGGTATTTTACGCCGGACAACAGATAAAAACAGATAAAATTGTATTTTTGAATAAATACAGAGCCCTCTGTCTTTAACATGTTTAATCACAGCGTTTCTGCCGAGTCAGATTCACCAAAATACTAACAAATGTTCACCTTTTGGACTCAAACATGATATTAGTTTTTGTCGAAATGTGTATTTTGACCCTTTAAGGAAACACCAATAAAAAAATAAACAATAAAAAGTAACAAAAACAACAATCAATAAACTTTCACGGCTCGTGACTAACCGTCACAGGGCCGTTAACGTTCTAGGAGGTTGTGACGTCTCGTCGCGCGGGGCGGAGGGCTGTCCTGCAGTCAGCGCTGAGGGCGAAATCACACCGCGCGCAGAGCGGACACTAGCATTATTAGCTGGATTTAATTCATGGAAAACCGAGGTATGTATGAAAATGAGCCATCCCGCTCTGCAGTAGACAGTAGTTTTGTAAGGAAGATGTAGCTGAAGCCAGAGCGTGTTTTTTTTTTTTTTTTGAAAGCTAGTAACGATATACTTGTTTCTCTGCTTCAGTTTTGACAGCTGCCACACACAGAATCGTTACGATGCAACAGTCAACGTTTTGACCGCAGCTAAGCAACTGTAATCTCTTCATATGTATTTTGTTAATTAAAATAGGACGTAAAGGTCACTGGGTACAGCAGCTCTGAGGCTAATGTGGAATTTATGCAAATATTATGGTTAAAATTGTCGAGATATCGCGCTGCCTCTGGTGGTCAAGCTAACTACCACAATAAACACGACTATCGAGCAAAACTTTCAAAATAAAAGCGTTTTCTGCCTGAGAAGTGATTCAGTCCTCAACTGGAAGCATAAAACACATATAATAGGATATGTAAGAATGAAAATAACTCTACATTTGTAGTACATAGTTAACATAATTCGTATAAATTTGTCACACTAAATTTATGTAGAAAAACTTGTTGTCAAAGTATCGAATGAATGTTATTCACAAAAATGTGTTAGTAAGTTATTCTTTTTTTCTTTTTCATCTATTTTTTTCTTCTCACTGAGAAGAGAAAATAAGAAGTTTTTTAAAAGTGTAGATTATTTTTATCTGTAAGCTGTGTTGTGTAAATGTAGAAAATGTTTTCTGAGCCTTGGACATTAGAGATAACTGATGTGCGTATTTTATGGTTTGTCCACATGCATCTGAATTATATTATGTAAGTTTAAATATGTATATAAGTAGCTTACAAAGCAACTCAGATCATTTTAGGTCAATCATTTTAAGGAATTGGATGGTGGGTATGAGAGCTGGAATGATTCGTCGATTAATCAATAAGCGTCCAACTTTTGTATTAAGTGCCGCCTATTTTGATAGTAGAATAATCATTTGATTTATTAAAAAAAAAACCCATCGAAATCCTCTCATTCTGCTTCTCAAATGTTAATATTTTCTAGTTTCATTAACCCTCTAGTAAACTGAGTATCTTTGAGTTGTAGACAAAACAAAACATTTCAGGATGTCACTTTGGCAAACACTGATCGACTGTTTCTTTATTTTATGGACCAAACAACTAATTGATTTATCCAGAAAATGATTAACAGATAAATTGATAGAAAAACTAATAATTTAGTTGCAGCATTTATGGGAATTACATCACTTCTGACTCAGCATTTTGAATTATATACTTGTAGTTGTAGAAATTAGATGGTGGCGAGATTACAGTTTCCACTATCTTCAATAACAAGTTAGCTGCTTTTATTTTGAAAACAAAGCCTTTTCCGGAAGCAGCTGTCTTCCCGCTGCCTGATGTTTTGACGCAGGCTCTATCAGGTACTGAGCTAGCTAAGCTGAGCGTGTGTCTTAAGCCCATCTTGTTTTGCCTCAGTGTGTCAGGCACGTTTGGCTGAAGTTTCGGGTTCAAGTCAAGTTCATGTGCGTCATTTATTAACAGCCAGAACCTCCGAGCCCGCCTTCAAAAGCGAAAGTGCGTTTGCCAGCTGATCCTGTTTGGCTAACCTCTGACACTGTGTGTGTTTTGGTCCTTTTGTTGTTGTTTTCTGCAGGAGCACAATTCAAAAGTAGCTAAGCAAGGAAGTAAAATCATGACCCTGCTATGAGTGACTCAGGAGGGCAGCTTCGTCCAGTGCTGTCCGGGATACTTTTGGCCACCTGGAGGATTGTGAAGGAAACCGAAAGGAGGGTTTTGTCAGTCCCGGCTTCCTCCTCTCGTGACTGGTGATAACGCTGGAGGTGTGGACGACATGGCCAGTGCACAGCACACTGAGTTGTCATACGCCTGGGAAAAGTACATGGACTGTAGGCTGCAGGGGGCCGATCTGCAGGTAGGCTGTCAGATACACTGAAGGCTCAGGGGTCTCTCTGTGGGTGGGGGTGATGCTGGCTGTCATTTTCCAGGAGTATAAGGAAGTGGTCCTGCAAAAAGCCTCATGATGGGTGTATCTGTGCAGTTGGGCATATCTTGTTTATTCTAACGGACACACATTTTTGTTTTCTTCACGTTTTAAGTTACAAAACCAATCAGTTTCTTGACAGTTTGGTGCTGGTGTCAGTATAAGATTCTCTCAGTTCCAAGCTAAATAAAACCTTCAGTAAGAAAATATCATCCAATAACAAACACTGTTAGTAGACATTCTTTCAGTCCGCTTCTTGTTTCCTGTTTTTTCCTCACTAAACTGAGTGACTAGGAATTATAAAAGCCTATTGCAACATACTGTGCAGCTTTAGAAAACTGAACTAAAAAGACACACAAATGTTTATTTTGCTCTAGATGTTTTTTAGTAAACAGCGTTTGTACTCATTAAACTCATGCAACTCTGCCAAACAATTGAATTGAAACATCCATAGTGAGACTGCAAATGCTTGTGTTTATAAGATTTCCTCCTTCAGAATCTGGGCAGATTGCTTTGCCCTCAGATGTGACTTATCTTTTATTGAATCATTTATAATTGTACAGGACAGGGAGTCATTCTGTCATTGTACTGTAAGCAGTGTGTAAGCAGTAATAAAAATAACTTAACAGAAAATGAAAGAAAATGGTTCCCCCATGTTGCTCAGGACCTGCCATGAATCCTCTGCTCGGACGCCACTTTTCCGAGGCAGAAATTCAACTGATGCACAGAGTGAGTCACTGTACAGAGGTGGAGGCAGGTGTAAACCACAGATTGCTTATGTTGCTCAAATGCACTTCTGTCCACTTCCTGTGTTGGCATATTCAAAGGAGAGAGTGGTGGCATTTCTGAAATCTCTGTAAGGCCACTGCAGCTCTTTTTTTCTCTCCCCCACCACCTCCTCCTCTTCCTGCTGTCAGAGAACTAACAGCCAGATCACGGGACTTGGATTAGGATCGGCCTGCAGGCTAAGAGTGATCTGCCCTGCACACACACACACACAGATGAGCTGATTTAGCCATTATGTTAGCCCATTGTATTTGATTTATCATGTGCGAGCCGTCCTTAAAAGACAGACCTGCTGTCATTTTTTAAAGCCAGTGAGTGCTAAGAAAAAGCCTCTATAGAGTTTTTTTTTTCTTTGAAGTAATGGCTTCCTCCCTTTATCGTCATCATCACGTCTGTGGTGGTGTGTTATGTTCCGTTGCTTTGTTAATCATGGCGGAATGCATCAAGATATCAGCTGTAGAAACGGTGACGGCTTGTTCTCAGTTGTCATAGTAATCCCAGCACCTAGACTGTGCCAAGCAGGCTCTGAATCTCTCTTACTGCTAACTTTTTATGCCAGTTCTTGTTGTGATGAGTCTCTTGGGACAACTCTGTTTGCTCCTGCACTTGTCACCTTCTCAGTTATCAAAGTGGTGTGTGTTTGTGTGTATGTGATGCAGAAGCATGGTTATCTGAGTACAGCTGTACTCTCTATTTTACTGATACCATAGCTCTCCCTCCCGATTGAATCTGACAGGGACCCCCAGTGACAGACTATAGCTTACACATGGACACTGCCGTGCTGCTCATACATGATATTTTTTTCTATCCATCCCATCTGAGCACAAGTGCGTACAGTACATTCTTACTGTCTCACTTAAAGTGGCATCATTTGCAGTCCATGTGCAGGTAAAAATGAAATTATCAGAAATTATCATAGAAACTACCCAGAAACTGAAAGGCCTCTGTTTTACCGCCCATCAGACAACAAGTCTGGTATCGCACTTTCCAGTGAAATGTGGAGGGCAAAAAGACACCTTCTCCCGCCGTGACCAATAAATTGCCACGAAAAAGAAATGTGTTAACAGTACTGGTGCTGCAGCCCTGCCAATGTTTTTTGCCTCCCTCACCTTTTATTCTTTGCATTCTTGCCTCTCATCTTTCTGCTTTTCATCCGCATTTCTGTCAGGTTCAGTCTCTCGATGGCATTTTTTGTCACTTATTCACCGCCCCGTGACTGAAGATGGTAACAGAAGTGGGATGTCTTGATGACCCACAGGGTCTAACAGGTCTAACCCTATTTGACCGTACTCTTCCTGTTTTTGTTTCTCAATAAATACTGTTCTGAGAAATGCCACAAAAAGATTATATATGGGCATATATATATATGCCTGTGGTATTTTTTTTGGTCAAAGGAAACCACAGTCTCAGTAGGGACAGAGCAAACTCCTGTGGTGGATGTGCTTAGCCCTGTTTATAAAGGAGAGCACTGGCTCAGTGTTTCACTTGTCACACCCATCCTCCTACTTCTGATATACATGCACTGTGCATACAGCTTCACCTTTGCTGTATAGAATCCACTATAATCAAAATCACTGTTTGTATTTCATTTGTAGCAAGGACTTAAAATAATCACATCCATATTATAGCCTCAGTAAAATGGGATTTCTGGCATTAAGTATTTCTGTCCATTCTTAAGAGGTTCTTCGTCTTTGGAGCCAACACAACCGTGTTAGTGTCTTCTGCTACAAATGAAATTTGCCTTGGGCACACTTGCATTGAAGTATCTGTGGGGACACTTTCCATTCAGCCCAGTCTCTCTGAATCTTGATGAGCATAGTCAATTTAGCTGAATGGTTACGTGGCCAGGAGCCAAGTGAGAGACCAGGTTTTATTGCTTGTAGACTGTTCAGTTTCATGATGAGCTAACAGGATGTTTCAAAACACCAAAGTGGTTTGGGACACTTCACTGCTTTTCTGTTCTTTTGATAACAAGTGGCTCTAAAGTAATTGAACATTGCTGGCTCTGCTTCACTTTTAAATCACTTTAAATTCAGTCAGTTGTTGGACTGATTTCATTTGATTTGATAGGAGTTTGGATTTTTGCATAAACATGAACGACCTGCACTTGAAGATTGGACTCATTTTGTAAGTACTGTTCTGTAGCTCCAATAACATCAGATGTTTTTGACATTTCATTATGGCGATGGGCTGTAATGTAAATGTGCATTGTCTGTACATTGTCACTGTTTAACAACAGACACTTGTATGTAAAGCTGATTAAATAAAGTGATTTTCTGAATTAGAATAGCCATGGTCACACATTCCACCCACATTACCTGTCATTAGCTTTCTAAGCTCAGTTCTGTGCTTTACATTCCTTCTGTGGTAAAGCCCTGAATCCTTGTCTAAAGAAGATTAAACTTGTCGAGCAAAGCGTAAGGCAAAAACCTGGTGAATATGAAGGAGGGAGCAAAGAAAGGCAGTGCTGGTTCACCTTCATCCCCAAAGTTAATTATTATTTGGCTCGTCAGGGCTGAACAGTGCCAGATAGCTTCGCTTTTGCGTTATTTCTGTGATGCTTTACTGTGCACATATTTCCATGAATGTGTTATCAAAGACATTATGCTGTGCAGTTTGTCCGGCATTAAAATCAGCTGTAATATGTATAGCTAATGTAGCAATCTAAAGCGATTAATGATAATGTGCATGGATCACACATACATCTGAGCCACTAACTGCACATGCAGTATACAGACAGTATTTTAG
Source organism: Scortum barcoo (assembly GCA_023238725.1). Lineage (NCBI taxonomy): Eukaryota > Metazoa > Chordata > Actinopteri > Centrarchiformes > Terapontidae > Scortum > Scortum barcoo. Next base: position 7,685,578 of record CM041544.1, read on the forward strand.
TAACATGGAAACATTATTTCTGATTATTATTTATTTATTGATTATTTTGAGGTTTGATGAAATTGAATTATAACATGCATGCACTGGTATGTTCATTAACATTGGTTTTCCTAATAGGTGAATATTATGTAAATGGCAGCATTGTTTCTCAGCAGAACCATTATGGATGCACGTACATCTAATTAACATCAACTTAAGTGAAATAATGGGACTTGTATATATATATTTTTTGCTTTCCTATAAGAATAATTTCTAAATCTGAAAAACCAAGCAGCCCTTGTTCAGACTGGAGACTTCTCAGTCTTCATGTTTTCAGGATTAGTAATGCCTCACCTCAAGTGATGCCGGAGTTTCACATCAAAAGCTCTTCTTTCATAACTCAGAGCAATCATAGTGAATGTAACACCGTATCAGTTTTCAGTTCTGAGAAAAACAGTGGAAATGATACTCATTTTAAACACATCTGACAACATCATTAGTGTGACAGAAATGTTTAATTTATTCCACAGAAATTTGCCATTAATACCTCCTACACTTTCAAGTGAATTCACCACAACTAAGGTCATTACTCTTTGACTCAAATTCAAGTTCTGCAAAACAAAAAAAAGCGTGCAGTCACCCCCTGATCATGATGTCTTGTGATCATCACAATACTTTCACCAGAGGTCTTAAATCATTTAAATTTTATGTGGTGTAACTCTCATGATTTCTAGTATGTTCTGGTATTGTTTACCAACACATATTTCTGCTAAATCGCTCTCTTAGGCTTGCTGGTTGACCACAGGACTCTTTTCACATCTGCATTTATTGTTCCGCCCTTAGTTTCAACCTAACACCTACTCACTCTGGTCTCTAGGGCTGTTCCAAACGATTGGCTGAAAGGATGAATAATTCATCTCTCCGGTCCTGGGTTGAGTCAGACTCCAGCCACTGCTCTGCCTCAGCTTTTTCCACCCAGTGGCTTGTTATGAAGTCAGATCTCTCCGTCAAAAACACAGTTTCTTGGTCTGCTAGGGAAGTGAAAGGCCAGAGCAGGCTGCTTGAATAGTAATTTTGACCAGCACGGGCTTGTGTGCTATCTCCCTGTAATGAAAACAATGAAGCAGAGAGCCGCACATTTTCATTTCCTTCACAGTGGCGAAAAAAGGTCACCACTTGTGACGGTGTGGAACTGACAAAAACACAAGCATGCCTTTTGGTTGCAGCCTCTTGACATTATGTTGCTGTGTCTTAATGGAAAAAAGAGACGTTATTTGCGGTGGTATGTGATGTTGCTTTGCTCTCTGACTCGCAGTTTGTGAGGAAATGCGCAGCGTTAGGGGCTCCTCATGATGCTCATCACCCAAATGTCAAATTAGATCAGTAGGGATCTCAAACCGGAAAAATACATTGCGTAACCAACGCTCCTCTCACGAGGACAGGATCACATCGCTTTCACTGCCTCCGCCAAGTTGTAGTCTACCCAATTATCCAAAGAGAGCTTGAGAGGAAAGTCTGTACCAGTGTGAGTGACTCAGCCGTCAGACTCCCATGACTAGGCCTCCCATGATTGCCATGTTGGATAAAGGCAGTGAAACAGACTCAGGTCACAGCCACCGTGGCTGAGCAATTATGGAAATTTCTCTTGGGCTTTCAGTACACAAACATGTGTTCCTCTCGTGTAAAGACATCCTCATACAGAAGAGTATTTAGTTGAAAGTATGAGTAAAATATAATTAAAAGCAGTGGTGTCTTTTTTATTATAGACTGTGTGTATCTCCCTTATCATCCACCTTTAATGTGTCTTCATGTAGTAATTTCCATTGGGGCAGGCAGCCCTTGAACTCACACAGCAACAATTAACCAGGACAGATGAAAGAAAAGGTCTGCATCACCAAAATGATATGTGGTTAAATTATATTGAATTGATTCTTCAGTCAACAAATCATAAAACAGTTTTGAGTGCACAAGTGGCAGTGAGTGATATCTGTGGCTTTATGTCTCAAACACCCAGATAGCCTGTGTACATCTGTGTGACAAATGAGCACATAAAGAAGTTCATCACCGCGGAGGAAAGGTCAAAGCTTTCTTTTTGTTTACAGAAATTTGTTCTCGGGGCTTTGTGAGCCGTTGATTTCCCCTCTAAGCTGTATTAATCAGTATTGGCAGTCTCACCATTATCAAATCACCCCGGCTGGTTTGTGCCGAGCGCATTGTAATATTGGATTAGAGCCTCCGAGGGAAAAAACAACCCTGTTGCTGGGAAATTAGTGTTATCGTGAACCACTGAGTTTCCCTTTCCCTGCATGCGGAATACGGCCACAACAGGTACACTGATAACACAAGGACAAACCAAGTCATTTTAGATGCTCATTTTGGGAGATTAATTTTAATAGAGTGAGTGCGTCACTCCAGTGCGGCTTCAGGGTTTATTTATTAAACTAATAATAGTTTTGGCAACCTTGATGCATTGATTTCCTGCCAGTCACTCCCCCTTGTTTATCTTTGCTCTCATCTGGTGCTGCATTTATTTCTTTCACCTTTTTATGTTCTTGTCAGCTGTTATGTTTTTCCCCTGTCCTCTGCTGTCTTCTCTCACGATCCATGCATTTCTTTCTCTTTCTCTTCCCGTCTCCTGTGTGTGATGTTGTCCAGCCCCCTGGTGTGCAGTGACCATTTCCCCCCCCCTCCCCCACTCACCTACCTACCTACCTACCTATCCACCCATCCCCTCACTGCTTGGGTTGGCTGTTGCTCCTCAGCTGTTGATGCATCACCCCCTCTGCCCCTCCTTGACCCCGGTGAGTGTGGTCAACTCTGCACCTTCATCGTCAGCAGCTTAAAATTTTAACGCTTGACATAATTGCAAAACAAACAAGTGCAGTATTGCTTATTTATTGCAAGTTGCATCTCTTTTACTGCCATTCACAGTGCTAACAAGAGCGCTAACATAAAAACCAAACTTGCTCTCACAGTTATGACACAGGAAGGAAGTTGACTCAGTGCTTAACTCTATAACACAGCTTAGTTCTGCCAGAGTAGTAGGTCGGGTCAGCCCTCCTCACCATGACAGTTAGCAACAAAAGCCGAGGTGTGACAAAACTGCAGGCACCTGAATAACTGTTGGAGAGTGATTAAATCAGTTTCACAGATTTGCATTGCTGTCTCAGTCATTTTCAGACCTGTAAAGTAGACTCAGGAACACAATCTAACAATAAATATTGCTGTATTTACTCTCTAAAGGGCTGTTTTACATCTCCTTTCTCTTTCTGTCACTGTCTGCTCTTATGTATATAATGCCAATAGATTCCAGAAATAAGGCCGTGTACAAATCTGAGTTCATGCAGATAAGCTTGATTTGATGTGGTGTCACTGTGACATAACGTAGTTGTACAAAGATATCACTGTACTTCTTCTATGGCATTATATTACGAGGAGGAATTAAAGGTGCTCTGTGGCATTTTCTTGTAAACAAACAGAAGTTATGTTATATAAAATGTTTTTCACCAAAACACATTATTATTAGTCTTTAAGGTTTATGTTGAATGTGTTCCTTTCCTCCATAAAGCATTTGTAAGGCTGGTGTTTTGAATATTTTAAATTCTACTAACTCCACAACTCCTTTACACGCAGATAGATGGAAACAGTAAATCTCTTAATGGTGTTTAATAGTACTGAATGTCATTTTATTTTTACCAACCTCACTTTATAATGGTGAGTTCTGATCTAATTTTTGTAAAATCTCCAGGAAGAGATAAAAAAGTTGATTTGACTGCTTGTTTTGAGCATTAATGAATAATTGTGATTGGTTCATTTCTAAAACTTTCAAGGATGTGTTATAATTAATTTTAAAACAAGTTGAAAAAGGGATTTTTAAAACCGTAAATTAATTTTGTGTACATTGTACACATTGTTATTTCCATGCAGTCAGTGCCATCATAGGTCAGGCTGTGTGTAACGTGATTGCTGTGTGTGGTGTCTCTTCCCTGGCTTTGTGACCCAGACACTCAGTGCAGCCACATCAGTCAGGGATCAGCGTTGCCTGAGTGAATCCAGTCAGTGGTGTCAGATTAGCTGCAGAGTAAAGCTAGCTCCTGTGTGGCATAAGGGATAGGAGGATGCCGGCTTAGAAAATTGCACGTCTGCTGGGAAGGTATTAACACACTACTCTGGAAAGCAGTTGTGCAGTTAAAAGCAGTCAGGTGGCTTATCTCACTGTTAAGAAAGTCCTGATTGCCTTCAACTCCAACTCTGGTCGTTAGAGATGCTTGCTCTATTTTATTATTATATCACTGTCACACGGCTGATTTTATCTTTATATGGTCCTTTATTGTTGGTTGTGATTTTTAAATCGTCCAGTGCTATTTGCAATGAGCCTTTACTTTGAACATCAATAAGGGAAGTTTGATCAGAGAGAAAGCATATAAAATATGACCTGTGATTCTAGGGAGTAGGTTTTTTTTTTTTTTTTTTAAATTTGACCTCCAGGTGTGTAAAAGTATAAATGAGTTGTGTTTTGCTTCCAGTGCGATTGTATTGGGAGGTAAGAGAGGAGAAATAAAATACACTGACTTTCAGCATCTGACCTGTAAATCAATATTGGGGCATTGGTTCCAGATAATGACATTAGTGGCTCTTATACCACTATCTAATTGACTACACCATCATGGGTAATGATTACAAAACATCAAATAATTTAGTGTGATGTTGTAAAGGCCATCAAGTAAAAGGGTGCTATTTTTATATAGTGAATGTGTTCATTTCGATTCCTTTTGATGTGAATCCAAGTAATAATGTGGGTTTGCTTCACATTGCTGCTCTGGTGTCTCATCTGTGTCTGTCTGTCTCTCTTGTCAGGTCAGCCTTCAGGGTCTGGAGAATTTCCTCTGTCTCTTCCACTATGTGCAGCATCAGCCCAGCCACAACACCAAAGATGCACTGAAATTCTGGTAGGTTTCGTTATTATTTTACCATCTTTAACTGTGCTGTGATGGAGCTTTTGTCTCACTAGAGGTCGGCAGCACCTTCGGTCAGGTTTTAAACCTCACAATGAAATGTGGCATCATATATGTGAATTGTGGTGTATGAAACTAATGCCAGTTGTTTCTCTAGTGTTCACCAAGGACAAGGAACTGATACATTTTATGCCCCACCTTTATAGTGGAGGTTGCAGACATTATGTAATCATGGTGCATTAGCTTTTGGAGTACCTTGCTGCATAGATTTACATATTGATGAAGAAATTTGTGGGGCATTAGCACCTAAAGTGCCTCTTGTTTGTATTCTATTCAGTGTAAATAAGTCACACACACCCACAACCTAGCATTTGTGTGGATGTGTTCCCTCAACTGAAAAGTGATTTGTTTGAATGGGGGGGTTTGGTTAAAATGGCCGAAGTAATGTCCTTGATTAAAGATAAGCTGGAGAGTTTTTCGTACATTTTTGCAGCTTTTGTCTGCAGTAATGAAGCTCTTTGTTCACAGATGCAGAAATTTAACTATAGTGGGTTTATCACGAAAACCTGAAGTCATTATAATGCTGTAAGCTGTCTTTAGATCTGACACGCTAGCACATTTGCAAATTTATGATACCGTAACTGTAGTTTGTTTAAAGTGGGTAAGTTTGTAAGTTTCTGCAGTGTTTCTCTGAAGATGAGGAAGCTTTCAGTGTTTCAGTGTCGGAATGTCAGCACAAATTAGTGTTGTGCTTGCTTCTTATTAAAATTAATAACAGTGTGGCAAAAAACCTTTAAAGGCAGTGTTCATTTGTATCTGAACAGATTAAATGAATCTCTGAAACCTGTGGCATCAAAGATCTTTTGGCATCAATCAGAGCCTTCATCTTAAGTCATCTGTAATCATGATGTATTAAGGTGTCATTTACGAATGTCCATCACAACGTATTGCAGTCCTCAGTGATTTTAAATTTGAAGAAATAAAACAAACAAAAAGAGTCGAAATCGAAAAAAATCGAAATTGCACGTTCTTAAATTCTTATTGTTTGCTTTAGAACCAGACATATAGTTGCAGTCGATCACGTGTAGAAACCATGTTTGCTTCCATGGCATAATTAAAACTCTTGACACTCCATTAGCAGTGCACTATACAGGCAGGAACACTAGCTCACAACACTACAGAATGTGCTCCTATAAGAGCTGGAACCACTCTAACCCAGACAACATTTGAATATCACCCACTGCTTAATATGTCCTTTAATCTCTTGAGGAAAGCTTTTTACTGTGACAAAATGAAACAGATATTTTCCACACTGAAACACCTCTGTTGTATAATGAACTCAGATGAAGTGAAGGACATTACAATAATTGGCCAGAGGGAAAACACAAAATTTGAGATCTTCAGCAGAGTGATGTCTTTTGCAATGGGATGATCATATCGTGGAAACCATAATCTCTGTTTACTAAGTCTCTAATTACTGTCTTGTGGTAAGGATAAAACAGCTGAGAGGATGGTGGCACAAAGTTGGCGAAGAAATGAGTCAGAATAATGCTTTCAATGTTTGACAAGCAAACACTGTTTTAAATAACTGTAAGGTAGTTTTTTTTTATCGTGTTTTCCTCGATTTGATTTATTTACATTTCTCTGCGATACAGCCTGAACCGTCAGCATGTCAGCATTTTGATTCCAGGGCATTATATGTAATTTATTGATAAATTTACATAACACATATTCCAACGCCACGAGCTGAGTGACTTTTGTGTCCTAGCTTGACTTGATTCAGCCTGCATTCTGTCCTTTACTGGTGAAGATGCAGTTTGTGCTGTTTGATCAAAGCTTACCTTTGGATTGAGGTTTGTGGTTCATGTGTGTCTAAGGTAATACAATACACACACAAGCTTTATTATATATTACAGTAGCTATCACACACTGAACTAGACTGAGTACTAGAGTACTGCGAGTCTCTGATTCGTCAATACTCAAACAGACAGACAGTGGGTTTTCCTTACTCATCATCTGGTCTTCTGGTATCATACTCAACAATACTACTCAACAAAATGTGTAAATACTTCATATATAGAGGAGTTGAACACGTCTGTGATCTTGTGCTAGTTTGAGTAGGGACGTGGTCTGGCGTGCTGATGGTGTGTCACAGCCTTTTAGATGTGCGTCTGGCCCACTTGAGACTGACCTGTGACCTAACAAAGCTCCATTCAGTGCACAGATATGTTTCACCCAGACTAAAGCTAAATTATCACAGTGAGTTTGAATTTTAACAGAGGTTACACTGTGTCATTTAATACTTTGTAGTGACACACTGTGACAGCGGAGCGTTTTCAGAAGACGACTCGTTTTAAATTATGGCAGGTCGACACAGCTTAAATGTTTTAATATCAGGATATTGATAAGAACATTTTTGCAATGCAAAATGTTTCAGATGTGTGAAATGGAAACCATAATAATATTTCATTTCATTTTTTTCAGATCCTTCTCAGGTGCCACATCCATAATGTAAACTGTGTCTATTGGTCTGAAAGTGAAGTGTCCTCAGAGAAAGTGTTAAAATGCTTATATTCTGTCCTGAAGAGCTGTGGTGCCTCTTGTATATTTGTGGGTTTGTACTAAGGGTCTTTGCAGGCAGATTTGACTCCATAAGTACCATGATTGGTTTGTTTCAGCCACATCCCTCTTCATCCTCTAATAATTTTGCGCCATCGTCTCTTTCATTAGACTTCTCCTGAGCAAATTGTGATGTAATCTGCTTTTCCATAGCCGTGCGTACCTTCCCTTTGCTGGTTTCTATTGCTGCCTTCGAAGTCGAAGGGTAACCTACACTGTCTGTTGGAGTAAAATAATATCTTATGTATCTGTGGTGTAGAATCTGTTCAGTGACTCCTTAAGAAAAGCAGAAATCAGGCCTCTCTGTAGTGGAAATGTCGTAGAAATCAAAAGAGCATTTAGCGTAACATGTTTATCCAATTTTTTGGGGGGGACCTTGTGGTCTCAATTAGAACTGGGAATAGATCTGCAGTGAATAAAACAATAGAGTTAAAAAACGGGTTTTGTGCATAATTTTGTACATAACTTTATGGAATTAGTCTAAACAGATTTTATCTGTTTTTTGGGAAATCTTGACACTTGATAAGAAATAATAAAAGAATAAAGCTCAACTAAATTACTATTTGGCACTTTTTCTAGTTTCTCCTAGTAGGCCTTTTTGTGCATTAAAAAAAGTATAAAATTTCTTGTTGTTGGGAATACAAAGGCTGTCACTGTGAATGACAGTTGACCCTGGAGGTCTTCCACAGGGCACTGGGGGCTCGACAGTATTCCCAAGACCAGTCCCCTCTCGCCATGTGACATCACATGCTTTCATGTGATACGCTGATCTGCTGCGAATCTGGAAAGCTTCCATTTGAAATTCCAATTTAATGGAATTTGCGCTGCAGAACAGAAAGTTCAGTCAGTAGTCGTGTGAGGAGGTATGCAGATACAGCCAGCAGAGCTGCAGTCATGCTTGGAGAAAACTCAACATGGCTGGAAGGAGACTGTCGGGGCCCAGTAACATTTGGTAAGATGAGAACGAAGAAGAGTAAGGAATATGTTTTTGTGTTTTTTAAATCAAATACTTGATGTAGATTCGATTAACTAAGCACTCTTCTGTGTACTAATTTTTTTTTACATAGGGTAGGTTTTTTAGTAAATAGGTTTAGATCAGAACAGCGTGTAAACAGCAGGAATGTAAATGTGTAAAAGTGAAATGTTATTTGATTAGTTTCTGATGGATTAGATATGGCTCTGTCCTGAGGACAAATTCATGCTGTAGCTGTGTAATTGGGATTGTCCTGTAAAAGGGGGTGTGTATCTTAAAGGATGAATGGTGAGAAATGTGAGATTTGCAAGTCATGTTGAGACCCATAGCTCATTGTTGGTTGCATTTAGAGGAACATGTGGTCATGGCAGACATGAGCACACGAGCTGAGTGGCGCTCTGTGAACACTCTTTGTAGGATAAGTCAGTTTTCATATTTACCTTCAAGCCACATGAGTCTAGATTTGAAGATTTGACTGTAAAATGCATACTTGGACCAGTAGTTTATTTTGCTTATTGAGACGCACGTTGTTGGAACAATCTGATGGTCAAGATTTCACTGTGTTGTCACCTGAAGCTTTTTGAGGAAGTTGACTGTTCTGCAATGCGATTTAACTGATGCTTTCAAGTACAATTACAGATTTAATCCCAAACAAACTCATGCATAATCATCACTGAACTGTAATTTCTGTTTTTACTGACATTAAACTTTTTATTTTCTTTGCCTTTATTGCAACACTTGTATGTCTGATACTTAGAAATTCTTAACACAAGGTTACACAAAGTATGTGACTTTGTCTGATATTTTTATATGTGATTTTCAGCTATTACAGTCTCCGAGGATGATTTCACAACTTTCATTTTTCATTTACAGTATTCAATTAAAAATCATGCTGCCACTAGAAATGACGAATGTGTTGATTTGATTTTTCTCTGAGTAAGGACAAGCTTGTATAAAGATGTGTGTGTGGCAGCTTTGATGTGCCACAGCCTTACGATGTTTCATCTCCTCTGCTGCAGCTCAGACATGAGTGGGGCCAGTAACACACTGGCAAGGGAGTTCCTGACTGATGTACATCAACTATGCAGTGCAGTGGCCCAGAGAGCAGAGGCGCGGGAGGAGGATGAGGAGGAGAGTCACATGGTGGCACTGGGAGAGTACCTGGTCAGGGGAAGGGGCTTCCTGCTGCTCAGCACCCTGGACTCCATCATCGACCAGGTGAGTTCAACACCACAAATAATGAAGTTTTGTTTAAGTGCCGTTGTCCTGATCATGTGAAGTTAACTTAAGGGAAGAAAGAAAGATGTTATTACTATGCTCAGTTATTTTCAAACAGAAGACGTTTGTAATCTTCTGACTTGAAGTAACAAATGTATTATTGAATGGAATATTGTGGAATGATGAATGTGACCCTGTGTCAGTGTCCTCGTGGCTTCGTATCATTCAGATCTTTTAGCTAATTTCTCAAACATTCATTATATTTTCTCTTTTTAATGGGAGCTTTTAGTACAAAAGTGTGATGCATTCATGTCCAAGTGAGTTATCACAAGCTCCAGCTGTGTGTGTCAGCTGTGGCCTGCGTGGAATTGACAATCAGGGCCAGACACAGTTGCTTTGTGATATATACAGACGGCTTGCAAAACAGGATTTCAGATTAAAAAAAAATTGTATTTGCATTTAGTTGAAAATGTATTTTGAGTTTTGTTTGAGCCACTGTGCTGTTAAATACTCCCACCCTGTGCTGCCCGGTCTCTATCTGACACTGTTTAGATGAGTCAGTTTTAGCTCAGTAAAATATTTCTTATGTAAAGGTGGCAAAGACTCTCATTAATCACATTGCTAAAACTCCCCCACACGACCAGTATTCTTATAGTCATTTTCAAACATAGCATGAAAAAAAATGTGTTAAATGTCAAGCTACCGTCATCTCTGGGTACATCATCAACTGAATCATTCAAATTGCAAATGCTTTGCTACAACCAGATAAAAAGCTGTATAATTTTACCGCAGAGATGGTTAGAGTTTGTATCAGTACAATGGCCAATAAGTAGCAGAAAATCTCAGTTCAGAAGTGCCAAGCTAGGTTTGAACGCATTTAGAAACATTATCTTCTTTTATGGAGTTTGTCCACCAGAGAGCAGTTTATTTTTACACAGTAAAATGTCCTCTCCAGTATGTACAATCTAAGTCACTGTTGATCAAGATTGTTGTCATGTTTTTATGTTGAAAAAAAAATACTATTATGATATATTGTTATCAGATTTTGTAAACTTCCAAATACTGATATCATTATAGCATCAGCCTCACAAATCCAGTGTTGGCCTGACTAGACTAGACTTAGACTTAGACTTAGACTTAGACTAGACTGACTTTATTGATCCCTTTGAGATGGCTCCCTCAGGGAAATTTAAGTTTCCAGCAGCATATATATACAGAATACGCTATAGTTAGTGTATCCAGAAACTTACAAAGAAGTAAACATATTCACTAAAATAACCAGACTAAGGGAAAGAGTGTATCAAACAAACAGCCTACTTCATTTTTGAGTTACTTAATGCATTACTCATATCAATACATAAACAAAAGTGACTGACCCATTACCTTTAAGAAACTTTTCTCATTCTTTCTCTTGTCTTGTCTATATCTATTATGACGATTCAGTGGTTTATGGAGCTGCACACCCTAAACAATATCACTTATTTTTAATTATGAAAAATGTAGTAGAAGCAGCTGAACATTATACTTTGAAATTATCAAAATCAACCTGGGGTGAAAGTGATTGCACTACAAAAATAAATGCTGTGCGTATTATACAGTGAAAAAAACCCTTTATGTTCCTTCATTCCTGTAATATCAGCAAGCTGGTCATTTGTAATTCACACATGAAGGAGTAGGTTGATTGTTTTTAATTAACACATGAAGGAGTTGGTTCTCTCTCTGCTGTGAAGTATGCCCTGGACAGACATGAGATCCCCAGGGTCTCTGGAAGTAAGGCTGTCATGTAGATGCTACATTGCTTCCTGACACACTTGCGCAAATGACTAAGTCACTAACTAAATGCACACAAATAAACAAGTAACTAGCTGACTGCTGGGATGAAAACATTATTGCAAAATAGTTTCATTTGGATACAGAGTAAATCTTGAAGTAGCTCTATTATCTTTGTTGAAAGAAGAGAAACACAAAAGGACATTTGTGCTGAGTGTGGGCTAGAGTTTGTCTTGGTGGGAGTGTCTGGGTGTGACATCAGAGTGTGACCAAAGGGAGAAGGAAGCTTTCGAGGTAACCTCAGTGAGTTTTTTTGCACTCTCAGGAATTGACCTGCCGGGAGGAGCTGCTCACTTTGCTGCTGTCTCTACTGCCACTGGTCTGGAAGATCCCTGTGCAGGAGGAAAAAGCCCCTGGTCAGTATCGTTTGTACAGGCAAACTGAAACAGAGACTGTGTTTCATGGTCCTGAAATGTTCTCTGGCTTTTGTTTTATTTATATATTTGTTTCATCTTCAACCTTAATAATTCTTTACCAAATGTTAATATTAAGCAGTGTTTCGGTGTTAGCTGTGGTGGGTTTATGAGACTTTATGAGTATACAAAGTGTACATTGATTTTGACTGTAAAAAGTGTCTGTGACTCTTTTTTTTTTTAAGTTGTATTTTACTTGGTTAACACTGCAAACTGTGTATTGTTCTCATTTCAAGATGGAGGAATCAGTTGTTTATCATTGCACTCAATGTCTCCATTATGTTGAATCTTAGCATAGCATACATAAGCAGCCACACAACAGGAGATGACCAGTGCTAGCAGAGGTCTGTGACCTCAGGATGACACCGGCATTTAGTACAGGATTGCTGATCCTCTCTAACATGGACCTGAGACATTTTTACTTTTAATTAGTTCCTACTCACTGAGTGTGTTTTAACAAACACAGAATGGCTGCTCATATGCAGCTGAACTTTATTTTAATCATCTGACTTAAAAATGTGTTATTTGGAAATTGAGAATTCTAAATGTTCAAAATGTTGGTTTTAAGTTTCATTTTCTAAAACTGAGACTTAAAAAGGACGTTACTCCAATGTGACTTCATTATACAATTTAAGTTGGTGTAACTGACAATATTAGCATATAGGTTTTATGTACGCTCAGAGCGAATCTGACAGATGTTCCTTTGTGTCGACAGATTTCACCCTGCCGTCCCTACTGGAGGTGTTCCTAAGCCGAGAGGTGAAGGCCGCCCCTCTCAGAGCAGGACAGAAGGCTGCGACCGATGAACAGAACTCTGGGAAGAGGTCTCGTGTTGGCAGCGGCACCTGGAAGTCACGGAGGTCACGCAGGACAGCGCAGAGATACTCTGTAAAGGATGCTCGCAAGTCCCAGGTTTCTACCTCAGATTCAGAAGCCAACCTTGAAGACAAGGCCGTCCCAGGCCCTGGTGGCGCCAGGAGCCGAAGATCACACGGCTCCACTATCCGGGTGAGCTGTCAGCATCATCGTTCAGAGGCCTCGCATTTAACATCCACTGCCACCACCACCACTACCATTACCACAGCAGAAACCATGAGTGCACCATACCCACATCCCCGAGCCACTGGGTCCCAGACGGTGGACACTGAAACCCTGACAGACCCCGCTGCAATATCAATTTTCAACCGCATGGAAAACTCGCCCTTTGATCTCTGCCATGTGTTGCTTTCCCTGCTGGAGAAGGTTTGTAAGTTTGACATGAGCATTAACCACAACCCGGGCCTGGCGGTTAGTGTCGTACCAACTCTCACTGAGATCCTGACTGAGTTTGGAGATTGCTGTGGTCCAGGGGGAGGGGGTGGAGGAGGAACAGGGGCGGAGGAGCTTGCTGGAGGCTGGACGGAGGAGCCCATCGCACTGGTCCAGAGGATGCTTCTACGCACCATCCTACACCTAATGTCTGTAGATGTGAGTCAGAGTGAAACCCTCCCAGATAGCCTGAGACGCAGCCTGACAGACTTGCTGCGAGCCACCCTCAAAATCCGAAGCTGCTTGGACAGACAGACTAACCCTTTTGCTCCTCGGCATAAGAAGACCCTGCAGGAGGTCCAGGATGACTTTTCATTCTCTCGCTATCGCCACAGGGCGCTACTGCTGCCAGAGCTTCTAGAGGGAGTGCTGCAAGTCCTGCTGGGTTGCCTGCAGGCTTCCACACCCAATCCGTTTTTCTTCAGCCAAGCACTGGAGCTCATCCATGAGTTTGTCCAGCACCGCGGTCTGGAGCTCTTTGAGGCCACAGTGTTGCGGCTGGAGGGGCTTGGCAGGGCCAGGGATTCTGAAGTAGTCGGCGAGGCTTCAGAGAGACTGCGAGGTCTCATCGCAGGGGTCTTCAAGATCATCAGTGCTGTCAAGAAGGCAAAGTCAGAGCAGCTGCATCAATCTGTCTGTGCCCGCCGCCGCCATCGCCGCTGTGAATATTCCCATTTTCTGCATCACCACAGAGACCTGTCGGGTTTGCCCGTCTCTGCATTCAAGCAGGCTGCTAGACGCAACCCTTTTGAGGAGGACGGAGAAGGCAAGGAAGGCATGGAGGGTGATGCAGTGCGTTACCCCGAGCGCTGCTGCTGCCTGGCCGCCTGCTCTCACCAGTGCCTGCGGCTCTTGCAGAGACTCTCCCCCAATGGGCCAGCTGTGTTACAGGTGCTAGCTGGGGTTCAGGCTGTTGGCATCTGCTGCTGTATGGACCCCCGCTCAGTTGTAGGACCCCTGCTGCATGCCTTCCAAGCACCAGGTCTGCGAAGTTACCAGTCTCATGTTCTTAGTGTCCTTGGCAGACTGATCCTAGACCAGCTTGGTGGCGGACAGCCCTCAGAGAAAGCCAAGCTGGCCTCCTGTAACATCTGCACTCTGGATAGCAGCCAGTTGCCGGGCCTGGAGGAGACACTGCAGCATGGGGATCCTGCAGCCGTTTCTACCAGTCTGTGTTACCGCTCTCAGGGTATCCTGCCAAGTGGGGGAGGGGCAGAGGACATGCTGTGGAAGTGGGATGCCCTTGAGGCCTACCAGGAACTGGTGTTTGGTGAGGACTGGCAGCTGAGTCAGCAGATCGCTGGCCATGTGTGCCACCTGACCCTGAGGGGTAATGCTGTAGTGCAGTGGCAGCTCTACACACACATCTTCAACCCTGTGCTGCAGAGAGGGGTAGAACTGTCCCACCATGCCCAACAGCTGGGGGTTTCCACCGTCTGTACTCAGGTGTGCAGCTATCACACACAGTGCCTGCCTGTGGAGGTACTGCTCATTTACCTGCAAACGTTACCTGCCCTTCTCAAATCAAGGTGAGCAGTTTTACAATTTAAGAAGTGTTTTTCTTGAGTCATATTTTTCTTTTATCATCTGTGGTCTTTTTTTGGTGGTTGTCTCTGAGTTTGCCCTCTTGTGTTAGAGAACATTTCAGGCTTTTTCTAAAGTTGTTTAAATTTAAAATGTTTTCTTAGGCAGGAGGATGTGCAGCTGCAAGCTGTTCTTGTTTTAAGTAAATGTGCAGAGGCATCAAAAATCTGTGTTTATACTTATCTCTCTTTACATTAAAGTGATTCAGATGGTTATTTTGAAAAATGTTTTAGCAAATGTCTCACTCCACAAATGGATTCTGCTCCTTTTTATGCTATTACATAAAGCAAATACAATCCTGCCAGCTCAAAGTAAGACACCTAATCCTCTTGGACATTGTTTGTCATTAGATCTGTCTGTCTAGGTGATTGCTAATTGATGCTAATCAATAATTTATTACAGCTTTGTGGACTGAGTGACAGAAGGAATATTATTGACTGTTTATATAACACTGTTACGGATACAGAAGTCTGACAGACGCAGGTGTGCACTGTATTATGTAGGTTTTAGTTTATCCATTTAATGTTGAGTTCTCAGCTGCTGAATTGCTTTTATGTGTGAATGTGTTTATCTGTCTGTGTGTTGACCCCTCTGACCTGTGTGGCTTGTATACCAGCTCCCACCCAATGCATGCAGGGATAGGTTGTATCCCCTTGTGACTCTAAGCGGCATCAGTGGGTACTGAAAAAGGATGGATGGATGCTTTGAGGCTGTCTGTCAGCGGTGGCCTGATAGATTTCCTTATTAAAATTCAGTGTTGTTCTGCTCTCTGCAGGTTTGACTGGCACTGGCAGCCTTTACAGCTGTGATGTTTGTCATCTGAACCTTTTCAGAAGACACTTTAGAGCAATCTTTAGGTCGCCATGTTTATGTAAAAGGCATCATGATTCAAGTCTTTTATTCATCATAATGTTTTTACCCCTTCATGTTCCTTCAATACATTTTTGTTTAACCACAAAGCTACTAATGCTCAGTGGATATTTGCAATTTACATACATGAGGCGGCTCATTAATACAATCGGTTGTACAAATGAAGCACATTTTTGTTTGATTAATTTGTTAATTATTAAGGATAAATAATCAATACTTGATAAATCCTACTGTAGCATGCATACCAATAAAAGTATGGGTAAGGACAGAGCCTATCTTGATTTCAGGTTTTCAATAACTGGTTTTCACACATACTCAATGCACAGGCTAAAATGTCAGCTACTAATGTGTGAGGGCACAAAATAGGCTGTTAATTCCACATTCAACTTATTGTAGCTATAGGAGTGTAATGTCTTGTTATTCTTTGTTGTTCAAAATAACACTAAGAATTCTGCTTTATGTAGCTTTTATGTAGCCCCCGTACACTTGTACTTGATGTAGTATGTTTTATTACAATTGTTCAACTTTATTGAAGCTTCAGTTCATAGTAAGGTACACAAAAACATGGTATCTCAAATGTAACATACAACTGGTCTTAAACTCAAAACAAAATAAAGATTTCAGCTTGGCCTTGAACATCAGCCAACAGCATCACATCAGCAGCCAAATTATGATATTTGCTGGAAAGTAATATGAAAATGATAACTTGAAGGAGGATGCTTACTTAACTACTGCTTATAATAGGGCAAAGTACTGTACACGATCAGTCTCGCTACTCTAGGTTAAACCGTACGGCTCCATCTGGTGGGCCAATTATATATGTGATTTTTTTTTTCTTTGAAAATAGTGATACATTAGGTGACCCAAAATAAAAGGTGTTTTTTTGTATTTTTAAGCTTGACTGACACAGATGTGAATGAGAGGTGTGTACACTCCTAAGCTGTAACATTCTACAACAATCAAGCCAAATTTTCTGTAGGTACAGCAATATACCTTCTATGGTATATTCACTTAAATGGATCAACTAATGCTACACTAGTTATTTTACATCTAAAGAGTACACCTTGATTTAAAAGAATACCAACAGGAAAAGTTTTTGTTACAGGATAAGCTAAAAGACGAATAATTTCTGGCATTGGCAGAAAGATCTGGCATTTTGCCTTCCTCTTCATCATCTTGTTCTGCTCCTTTTGCTTTCTGTGTAACAGATCTCCACATTTTTTGGATGATAGCATTAAATATTCAGGCTAATGGATAGTCATCCTGATGGACTCACACACCACTAATAAAAGAGGAAATGTTCTGAAAAGGCAGAATTAATCAGCTCTACATTAATTTAGGGGAAGGCTGAAGTAAGTGTTTGAATTAGGGGGGGGGAATCAGCAAGTTGATAATCTATTGGCTATATCTATTTCACGCACTGAGCTCAAAGCTGCAACTGAACATCTGTTTCAGATCCCCAACATACTGGGAAGACAATCCCATGCTGAGATGAAAGTGTTTTTATTTTAGTTAGTGTATAATGTCAGCACATCTCGTGAGATTGTTGTTTTCCCACCAAATGCTGATTTAACCTTCACTCAGAGGTAGCACATTATTCTTTAAAGGTAAATTACCCTGCATTGAAATAGCATCATTTATTATTTATAACTGCCTCAATAGTGTGTGTATACCAGTAGTTAACAAATTTAAAAGGGTAAAAAACACACAAAAAGCACATTGGATAACAAATCAAATGCAGTATAGTAAGTAGGAACTTAACGAATGTAGCAGCTGTGTTCATGTGCAGTGTTAGCATCCTGAAGTATCCTTCACAGTTAATTTATCATGTTAATAGAAGTTGAGTAATTTATTGAAAGCCGTTGTTGTGCCCTGGGGGAAATTATATCTGCAACCTGATGGGAGGAAATGAAATAAGTGATTGAAGCAGTGTGACGAGTCATGTGTGATGGCTTTTCCTCTGATCGACTAGTTGTAGAGTCTGCTAGATTAGACTGAGTAGTGCCATTTATTTTTAATTGCCAGGAGGGTTTCAGTGTGTGGACTTCATATTTGTATCTTTCTGTCACCATATTAATCCTTCCTTTAGCCAATGAGGGTTACATGCATTGCTAGTTCCTTCCAGGGATTCATTTTAAAATAAATGTTACATAAAAAATAAAGAATGTCAAAAAATTAATAATGAGTGTTTCAGATTGTCCAAATCTATGTTGAATGTGTGTTATTTTTTGGTCCATTTTCTGTTTTGCTTTGCTTAGTTTGTGATTTCTGTTACAGGGTTATCAGAGACCTTTTTGTCAGCTGTAACGGGCTCAGTCAAGTGACAGAGCTCGTCTACCTGGACCAGACCCGCTCTTTTGCTCTGAAGGTGTTTGAGACTCTGATAATAGGCACTGAACACCAGCAGGTTGACAGCGCACTTCAGGATCTGGAGAGTGCAGATGCTGAGGAGAGGGAGGCTGTCTTGGGCCTGGCTGAGGAACTGGGAGCCCGGGGGGCTGGAGAGGGCCCACAGAGCCTCAGCAAGTTCTACGAGGGCCTCAAGGAGGCATATCCACGTCACAAGAGCCGGAGTGGGCAGGGCCGCGGACCAGGGCGCAGCCGAGCAGAGGCCCACCTCCACGTCATCAACCTCTTCTTGTGCGTGGCTTTCCTATGTGTCAGCAAAGAGGCTGATTCTGACCGAGACTCAGCCAATGACTCTGAGGACACTTCGGGTTACGACAGTACAGCCAGCGAACCTCTTGGCGGGCGACTGCCTTACCTGTCCCCAGATAGCGTGGCCCTGCCCTCCAAAGAGCAGTTGCGGCGGGCTGCAGATGTGTGGTCAGTGTGTCGTTGGATCTACCTGGCCAGCCCCTTGTTTCAGAGGCAGTTCTTCAGGCTGGGGGGACTGGATGTCTGCTTGCGCCTCATGTCCATGGTTATTCAGAAACTTTCCTGTAAGAACAAGGATGGAAAAGCAAAGAAGAAGAGGGATGGTAAGGGCAAAAGCAGCCCAGAGTTAGCAGCCCCAACTGCCTCACTGGGTCTGGAGGATTCAGCCGAGTCCCTCAGCTCTAGTCCAGCTGAGGGGAAAACCAAAGATCCTGCAAAGAAGCTGGAGGAAGAATGGCAGCTCCAAAGTATTCGTCTCCTTGAGGCCTTGCTGGCTATCTGTCTGCACAGTGCCAACTCAGCCCCGCAGAGGGTAGAGCCTGAGCTTTCTTATCAGGTATGTAGTGCAATATCATATCGATCAGCTGGCCCCTAAACACATCAACCTGGCTTGAGTTAAACTGAATGTCTGTTAAATGTCTCCTCTTGTCTACAGCTCCAGTCGGTGGAAGAAACCCTGTTTGAGGTGAGAGACCAGCTCTCTCGCTCAGGAGTCGTGAACTCTGACCTCGCTGTCCCTCTATTTGACTCACTCCTGAGAGTGGCCTTGGCAGAGGTGTCATCCGGTCCCGATCCCCCTGAGGAGAGGCCAGACAGGGTGAGTCCTGCCTTGGGAGAAACTGTGAGTGAAGTTACTGCACTTTTCAAAATACTACGAACAGAGGCAGTTTAGCCTCAGACACCTGATTCCTTTACAGTACGGTGCTGTCAGTGTTCATCGCTGTATAAAACTTTTGGCAAAATGTTACTCTGGTATGAAGCTTTTTTTAAAAATATCTAATTGAAAATACACTCACTGACAAAAGTCTTGTTGTTTATCCAAGTTGTAGGAACAACAAATAACAACTTTACATGTCACATGTCACTTAACATCAAAACATAAAGTCATGGTGCCTTGGAAAAAAGAATTAATATCTTGTATGACTCCCATGAGCTTGGAGGACTGCATCCATACGTCTCGGCAATGACTCAAATAACTTATTGACAAAGTCCTCTGGAATGGCAAAGAAAGCTTTCTTGCAGGACTCCCAGAGTCCATCAAGATTCTTAGGTTTCATCTTCCAAACCTCCTCCTTCATCTTACCCCAGACATGCTCAGTAATGTTCATGTCTGGTGGCTGGGCTGGCCAATCAATCCTGGAGCACCTTGACCTTCTTCGCTTTCAGGAATTTCAATGTGGAGGCTGAAGTATGAGAAGGAGCGGCATCCTGCTGCAGAATTTGCCCTCTCTTGTGGTTTGGAATGTAATGGGCAGCAAGAATTTCTTTGTCTTTGTTCTTTGTCTTTCTTTCTTTCTCTGTTGATGTTGCCATCCACTCTGCAGATCTCTCGCGCACCCCTCCATACTGGAGGTAGCCCCAAACCATGATTTTTCCTCCACCAAACTTGACTGTTTTCTGGGTGAATCTTGGGTCCATGTGGGTTCCAACAGGTCTTCTGCAGTGATTCATCAGAAAAATCAACCTTCTGCCGCTTTTCCACCGTCCATCCTTTCTGCAAGCTGTGGACCTTGGCAAAGACAACACCAAGTCTGCCGCCTCAGCAGCAGGCTCTTGATGGTCTGCAATTTGGTCTGTGGTTGAATCTTTGGCATGTTGTCAGAGGTCAGGTTGCACTTAACATGAAGGTCTGGTGTGCTGGGGTTCTTTTTATACACAACTGGGAATGTGTTAATTACAGTATTTGACAGGTGAAGCTCTAATCTGTGATTGGTTGAATCATTTAAAGACATGACAAGACAAGACTTTTGTCCTTGGGAAAACAGTTATGGGCTTTACCAAGCTGTGAACATCAGGACACTTTTTGACAGTTTAATTTTGCACCCAGTTATTAATGTGAAGGCCCTTGACATTAAAATGAATCATTTATTCTAACAATTGATTGATTGGAAATCAATTATATGCCATTTTAAGTTACTATATTCTTATGCAACAAGACTTTTGTCAGGGACTGTATAAATGTTTTTTAGCTTGCACATTTTTATGCAAATATTTTCACACAACCACAAAAATACTCGCTAATGTGAATGATGCTATAATTTCATATGCTATTTTAAACTTAGGGGCACCCTGTCCACATTTTGTACTTTCTTTTGCATTGCCCTTTGATTTACAAATTCTCATCACTAGTTTCAACTAGGTGATAAATTTGCAAATGCTTCTCCAGGTGTCAGATGGAGGTGAGATTTGGAAATCTCACGTTTTTTTTAAACAACCACATGGGACCAGAAACAAACGGCATCTTATTGTGTGATGTGATATTATCTTCCAATCTTTCTGCTGCCAAGGTAGCAACTATGGTCAGGGCAAGCGACCAATACAGGCCTTAAACAATCAGATAAATAACATATCTTTGCTTGACAAAGTCCATTCAATGTCCATTTTTATTTATGAAGCAGTTTGTGTTCAGTCACCACTTCTACTACTAATACTTCTTTGGCTGAACAACATGGTAAAATAGAAAGATTGGTGGTGTTTATTTAGGAGGCAACCATACAATGAAAGGAAAACCATTTTCCAGCCAAGCGTCGTCAAGCATCAGGCCGGCTGTGTATGGCCACTCACACTGCGTTGCTAAGCAGCTGTTATCTGCCTGATGTACAACAAAACAGCAGCCGTAATAGTTGATATCCCTTGTTTAGACTGAGCAGTGGATGCAAACATGGAGTGAGCATGGCCTCATTTTGAAACCCCCGACAAGTCACTGATGTAACTTTGTTTTAAAGATTTCTACATGTTCATGTAAGTTCTTCCAGCATAGTCCTCATAAACATATAAAGAATCAATCGGTTGTAATATTCATTCTAATAATCCTTTATTCACAGCAATGCTGTCCTCAATAGTATGTACTTTTGCTGTATCTTTAATGAATTAATGAACAATTCTCAGGGCCATAAATGGTTGTGACCAGACTTTTGTTTGTTCTAGAAAGTGAGACAAATACAAAAGATGATCATTTTTCTGCCCTCACTAAAATGACTTCCGGCCTGCAACTGGGTACCTCCCCCTTGTGTTTTTCACAAGTCTTAAAATGCCTGTCTGACTAAGCCTGTTCCAACACAGGATGATTTAGCTTTTTATATAATAGATTTACCTATTTCCTAAGAGCTTAGTGCTTTCTCAGTGAGCCCAGCAGAGTGTGATGTTCGCTTAACCATTACAAGTATGCTGCTATGAAGCCCTGAGATTAGTCTTCCACCGCAAAGTTTGTCCACTGGAGGACTTTCCTTTAAAATGTTAACTTTGCCCACAATTGAATATCAAAGCTGCCTGGTCGTCTGTTTAAAGGAAGAGACGTGTGTATTACAGTGAGCCTCTTTGAACTTTTAAACCGTTTAGAGTTGGTCTGTTTACTTGAGTGTTTGTGTGTATATGTGTGTTTGCTTACGTGCGCGTATTGTATGATGACTGACTGTTCACATTAAGGAACTGGGCTGTGTGAGCACAGTGCAAGTCAGCTGATATTTGTCTTATGACCAAAATCTTTTACTTTTTTCCCCCTCTCATCGCTTGGAAAACATTTTGTGCCCAATTTATTCTGTATTAGTGGAAGGGCAGCTGCTCGTCATGCTTGGTGTATTTTAGCATGTAGAAGCTTTTTTTACAAACAGGATTGGGTAAGCTTTTACAAAATGAATCTTATTTTACCAACAGCTTAACAATAAAGATTATATTGGTATTGGTTTGGTTGTATTTGGACTGTATGTATGTTAAATCGAAATTTGTGACTTTTAGTTACCTCTCTCTCTCTCTCTCTCTCTCTCTCTCTCTCTCTGTCTCTCTCTCTCTCTCTCTCTCTCTCTCTCTCTCTCTCTCTCTTTCTCCTCTCTCTGTGTTTCACTCACTCTCTCACCCTTTCTGTCAGAAGCTCCAGGTGTTGGCGGAGGGGGCGGCCCCAGCAGGTGATCTGTCTGAGGAGGTGGACGAGGTGCAGAGCTGTGGCGTCAAGCCCCCTGGGGAGGAGGAGGGCTACGACGCTGACAGCGAAAGCAACCCTGAGGACATGGCCAAGCAGGAAGAGGGTAGGTCCACACCCACTGCCACGCACACACACACACACATACACACAATAACACTTACTCCCATTTACTCTTCCTCAAGAATCCACAGCTACCGCACACACCTGACAGCTCCAAATAATGGCTCCTTTTAACGTCGCTGGTGCTGTTTGCTTTACTTTTAAGTCTTGTACCAATCCACTCCAGACGCATTTTTCATCCTCTTTACCTCCCTGGGGTTATTTTAAGTACGCTGTAAATCTTTTTACTTCATGCACTTTGTCTTCTCAACCATTTGTTTATGTTAGTGATAAATGTCAAAAGACTAATCTTGATGGATTGAGGGGTCATGTGTTGACGTCAACCTCTAAACATGATCATTTTTAGCCTTGGGAAATGTTGCTTCTCCCACAAAAGAATTGCTTAGCCAAAAATATCTGTTGAATTATTACGCAGTATTGTGTTTCCTTACATTCTGGGAGATTTTATGTTGAACATCATCAAGGTTTTTACGCAATTTGCAGTATGAAAACCCACATCCTCTGTTGGTTTGCTGTGGAGGATATTTGGCAATAATAAGTGGCTGGTTTGTGTTGCATATATATGACATGGCAGAAACAGGCCAGAGCGCTTTCCTCACAAGAGCCTCTTGTATCGGCTCTGCCTCTCCACTCTGGTCTTGCAGGTTAAGAACGTGGCCCGATTACACCCTTTTTACTTTTTCATCCCCTCAGAATAGAGTCATTGTTGTACGTTTTACAACTGCAAGCAGCTACACTGTGTGGCCTCATGAGCTGGATCTTGTGACTTAAAGTCCTCATCAAATGGAGGCTTCCTGGAAAACTTTTGCGCCCTGGAAAACAGTCAATCTTTAATGCTGACCTCATGCTAGACAAAAAATAAATAAACTTCAACCAATGCAGTAGCAGTTTTTTGACAGTTATGTCTCTCTGTCCTTATCAAATCAAACAGCTGTTTATTCTTAATATTTGGTTCCATAGGAAATACATCATGTTAAGGAAGTAAGCACTACAGTAACACTAAAGGCTGCTAGTTGCTTAAGTTTCAGACAGTCAGCTTTAATTAAAAAAATAATTGCTCCAGTATAAAGTATTTCAGGGGGCGAGTTGCTTGATTGACAGGTGTCTTAGCCTATCACAGTCAGCTGTGACATTTTCTCATCCTACGTCTTCTCTCCCAGGGCTCCCTTTATGTCTAAATAAAGATTTTCTGGCTCAATAAGTCTCCTCACAATGCAATGTTGTCTCACACACAAAGTACATCAGTGTTTTTATGAAGTCTTGTTTACGCTTTATCAGCTTCTTGTATTCATATATGTGACCAAGCAGTTAATGAAATTATTTGTGAAGATGACATTTCTTTTGCAAAAACAGAGCATAAAATTAGATGAAATGCAAACTAGTGGTTTTGCTGCAATTAAATGCATCCTCACACTAAACAAAAATTCCACAAACTGTCATTAAGAGATACTGGCATGGCAGTTGGAAGACGTCTTTTAGTTAATATTTACTGAAAGCAGTATGTATGCTTTAGATTGAGGCAAACTGTGTACTGTAGCTGTGCAAAGGGAGAGTGAGAGCTTCATTAATAAAAGGAGGTCCCAGAAGCTGCGTGAGAGCCTGCTGGGCTGCTCTCCTGTAAATCATGAGGGGACTCCCATGCTGCTCTGAGGCTCAGCCCAGCACTAAGGCTAATTCATTTTTATGAGCTGCCTCCAAGATGGGTGTTTGGAGCTGAGGCAGGGAAAGCCTGTGGATCATGAAGCTGTTTAAGCAACACAGCCTGCCAGTGTGTGTGTTTGCGTGTTAGCACATTTGGCGTGTCAGTCAGCGTGACGTCTCATCTCTCCGTGTCTGTGTGAGATTCTCTTGTTGTGTCTCTGATCTTGCCCCGGTGTGTGTGGTTGTTGTCTTAGGACTGAAGGTGGAGTCCGCTGCGCTGCGTGAGTTTGTGGCGGTGGCAGACGGGCCCGGGCGTGGCGTGCTGCTCTTCCCGGATATCTGCACAATGGAGCTGCAGCTTCTCGCCACCGGCTCCCCAGACCTGGAGGTTCTGAGTCATGTTTTTCACAGCCTGCTGGGTGCAGTCCACGCCAACCGCCGCAATGCTGCCTTGCTCTATGATCAGGTCAGACTGACCCCTTCTTCCTCTTTGTACTATTCTTAACCGCCTCAGCAGTCATACTTTTTTCCTCTGTGCTCTCTGTGAGCAATATAACTGACCTCTCTCTGGTCCTCACAGGGAGGAGTCAAAACCATCCTGTCTGGCTTTCATAACATCCTCAGCCAAACAGATCCCTCCCTTACAGGTTTGTTGTTTCTTCTGGCTTATTTTTGCCTTATCTGACACTGCAGGATATTATTCATGTGTGACATCTAAGGGAAAGAAAACTGGGCTAACTCAGTTTGCTGTGGTCCTAAGATTTTTTTTTTCCCTGCTGCTGACATTTTGACTGGGTCCTCAGGGTTCAAACGTTATTTTTGTCTTATTTGGAATTGTAAGAATTTGTAAAAATTGTGTCTTTTTTTCCAGCTTCTGAAATTCTGGCTGTTTTCTCATGGCTAAAACATTGAGTACAATTTGAATGATATTGATCATTTGTACACAGTCCTTCAATCCTATTTTTTCAGATTTGAGTGTTCTGTGTCTGTCGTACACTTGTATCTGATTGGTTCATCTGTGGCCTTTATGTGTTTCCAAACTAGAGATGTTTTCTACTAAAAGCAAAGCAGACAGTGACGCTGTTTTGTGTTTTTGCCTGCGGTGTTCTGATGCATGCCCAAGTGAATGAAAACTGTTTACGTAATCTTCTCTTCATTGGTCTACATTCAGATTGCCAGACTGTGCTAGTGGAGCTGCTGGTTGCCATGGTGAGCCAGCGAATCACAGCGGAGGAACTGGCTCTATTGATTCGCCTCTTCCTGGAGAAGACCCCACCTACTGTAAATAAAGAACCCTATCAGTCACAAACAATGCACTGTTAGGTTAGGTTCAGGGTGTTGACACTGTTAGCTTATGCTCACAGTATCTGCACATTTCAATTTTTCAGCAGGAACACAAACTTATTTGTATGACATACTTCCTGTGACACTCTCTTCTCACTTCTTGGTTCTTTAAAACTCATCAACACAGTGGTCCCCCGGGCCCATTGCATTCTATATGCAATTAACACCAGTGTGTGTGGAACAGATGTGATGCTACAACTTATTACCACAGGTCTGTTTAATTGGAATTCAGCAGCAGACATCATTAATAACCTGTCTCCAAGAAGTAGGTTCCCAAAAAGGAAGAGAGAGGTTTATTTTTAACCATGTGAATGTAATGACATGTGACCTGTGTTTTCCATCAATGAAAATGAGACACATCAGTGATTGCAGTGGCATCATATAATTGTCTTTCTGTCCTGCTACTCAGAGTTTTCTATTTTAGTAAGTGTGTTTTGTTCATTCCTTTTTATTATTAATGTCTTGTTTATTTTCTTCATTAAGACACACAGGGTTACCACAGGTTTAATGCAATATTGAACAGCCATTAAACTGCTCCTTAGTTTAAGGAACCAAAAGAAACATAATTACAAAAACTGTAAACATACAGAGATAACACATCAAATCTAAAATGATGGAGAACGTGTTTCTCAATTCCCATTTGCTTTGTTACCTGGCAGGAGATATTACTGAAAGGCATCCTACAAATCGTTGAAGCCAACACGAATATAGAACCTCTTCACTTCCTGACCTTTCCAATAATCCTTGGGGCTTCGACGCCAGGAGGGACATCTGCTGGCTCGAGACAGAACGGTGGTGTGGGAGGGAAAAGTGTTGGTTTGCTCTGGAAGGGCAAGCTATCTCCTGGCCGCAGGGACGGGGATAGTGAGCACCGACCAAGCCACCTCCGTTCCTCTCCCTGGCACATCGCTCCACTCCACTTACCCCTGGTTGGGCAGAACTGTTGGCCCCACATGGCCAGCGGCTTCAGCGCCTCTATGTGGCTGAGGGTGGCAGAGCAGGAGGAGAGGGATGGGGACAAAGACGAGGGTGAGACACAAAACTTTTTCACCAAGACACTTACATGCCTGACTTCCATAAACTTGAACTGCTTTTGAGATTCTTTACTCATTGTTTTCCAGAAGAGAGTAACCCTCCTGCAGCTGATTCCCTCCATGGATCCTCTCAGTCTGGGACGAGATTAGTAGAGGAAGGCCTCATTCATATTCTCTCCATGGGCTCCAAGGCACTGATGCTTCAAGTGTGGGCAGACTTCTCTACAGGCTCCCTCACATTCAGGTGAGCTCCAGAGTAGACTGCTGTCTCAAAGACGTGTGTAAAGAGTGGGTTACTGTTTCTTAAGTATTAGTAGTTTACGGACCTTGACGTATTGTAATGTGCTGTTCCCTCAGGATTTGTATAGACCCAAACGATGAGATAAAAGCAGGCCTTCTGGCACAGGCAGACTCCGGTGAGGAGCTGCTCAGAGCGGGCCAATGGCAGCACATCGGCCTTACATACACCCAACAGCCAGAGGGCAAGAAGAACATTCACGGCCGCGTGGTTGTCTGGGTGTGTGGCATCAGGTGAGGAAATGTATTTAATAACATTAGTAAGAATTCGGTGATTTGGTTTTAAATTTGGTAGATAAGTCAACATTGACCTGCTCTCTTTCAGGAAATGTGAGGTTTCTTTGGACTACACCCTCCCCAGAAAGTCCAGTTTATCATCTGATAGCAACAAAACCTTTTGCATGTTGGGCCACTGTGTGCCGTCCTCTGGGGAACTGTTGAAGCAGAGTGACCGCTGGAGCATGGGCACTGTGCTTCTCTTCAATGGTAGGACTCCTGTTAACTCCCGTCTTCTTTATCTGACTGGAATCGTGTGTCTACTAGCTCTTAGACACTTTATCCCACTCATCATCGTAATCTCCATGCGTACGTGCTGTCTGCTTTAATCCTTTATCTGTTTGGCCTCGGTGCTGCTCTCTGGTGGTCCTCTGATTACCAGTGCCTCTTATAATGAGTATATACTTTACATAAATGTCCGTTAATGGTTTGTGGTGCAGTTAAATCTTAAAAGCATATCCAGTCTAAAAGGCTGCTGCTGGTGTTCTGTAGATTCTCAGCATTCTCTCAGGAGGCTCACTGAATACTTCTCTTGTTGCCTCTAATTGGCTGTGAATGGCTTGCCTCTAGGCCATCTCAACCTGTGAACCCATCTGATCTCTTTAGACAAGCTTTAGCCTCTCGCTGTTGTTGGAATTCATCGTAGGTAGCAGTTTCTTCTTAGGAAAGAAGAACGAAGGGTGAGATTCAGGAAATAAAATGTCAGGGTCTCGCTTTGCATCACATCATATGTTATTACTGTATAGGTTATTGAGTAATATCAACCAATTAAATATAGGGTTCAAGTTGGGTTTCTCTCAGTTCTGTTTCCTATTAACAGAAATCTGCAATGTTTTTATCATTAGGACATAACTGCAACTCTGTTTGCCCCCATATTTCAGGATCTAGAATAGGAACTGAGGAGGCCCTCTACCTGTACACCAGCGGGCCCGACCTCACCTCCATCATGCCCTGCAAATATGGCAAGCCCAGCGGGACGTTCTCCAAGTTTGTCACTGAGGAAAGCCTGAAGTGTGAGCATGTGCGCGAGCTTCTGATGAAGAACAAGGACGTAGACACGACAGCTTTGGTTGTAAGTCTCAGTTTACACGAAACATTAACTCACCGCCCCCATCACAACACAAAATGTGCTCTGATGAAATCTGAAACAAAGAAATGTGTTATTTTTACTGTTGTTTCATCTGCCAAATTTCTGAATGTCAGTTGTGTTAAAATGCAGATTGACACTGCTGTTAAACCCTGTAGTGTGATTCAAGCACTCTGTACGCACAGCAAATCCCTCCTATGTCTCTATTTATTGTTTCATTTCACGGTGTATGAGTAATGTGCTGTTCCAATTAGCTGTCATTAATGATACTGCACTGTAGGAAGTAATTTTTCCCCAATGGAAAAAGCTATTACAGTTAAGCTGCAGCTATTTCAATGAGACTGAAAATAGTTTTTCTCCCATTAAATGCTAATGGCTTTGTTGATAATAGCTCTGCTGATTAAAAAAATGAAAAGAAGGGAGTAAGACAAGAAGAATGAATGATTTCCCCTCCACATCTTTATAACTTGTACTTTATAACTTATAACTGTTGTACTCTAACAGAGTCTAACCCAGGTCTAAATCCATGTTTGAAATTGCAGCTCCAGGCCAGCAGGGCTACAACAGTAAATACTTCAAGTAAAAAAATTAAAAGTTACAGGATAAAAGTTTTGGCTGAAATTGATAACTGATAATTCTGTTTCTGCACAGGAGAGCTTGGCTGTGGTGTATGCTCCCAGCAGTCCCAGAGTCTACACCATCTATGAGCCTGTAATCCGACTGAAGGGTCAGGCAAAGACGGTGGTTACCCAACGGCCGTTCAGCTCCAAGGAGGTGCAGAGTGTCTCCCTGGAGCCAAACTCTCTCCGAGCTCTGCTCCCCACTGAAACCCAGGGCCTGCAGAGTGTCCTGCACAAGATCGGAGGAACGGGAAACTTTGTCTTCCTCTTCGCACAGGTAGGATGATCCATATTTTTAATGAAGCTCCAGCACTGGCCAAGTCAGGAGGAGTAATGATTCCCAGTTCCCATTTAAGGAATGCTGTGGGTTTAGATGGATGTGTTGGAGAGAAGGAATAGCAATGATGCTGTGTTTTTATTAACTTTTACAATACTTTTACAAATAACTCACCTCACTATAATGTGGAAAAATGTTTCATAACTTTACACATTGATGACATAAACTTCTGCTTGTTAGCTGTTACTGAGGTGAGAAACAACACAAAAAAGGGGAAATTCAGTTTTAAAGTCATAAACACTCACTTGATATGATGGTCATAGGTTTTACACCAGGGCTAGTTTAGTAGAGCAAGATTAGTCCATGGATAGAAAATTAACTGGCAACTAGTTTGATAAACTAATATTAAGTTATCATTTTCAACATGTGATGATTCCAACTTCTTAAATTATAGCATTTTCTGCTTTTCCTTGTCTTGATATTATAGTAAATTAAGGATCTTTGTTTTTGCTGGCCAGAAAAATCAAGATTCTGGGTTCTAGGTAATAGTAATACTCACTGGTTTCTGATGTTTGATAGATCCTACAATTATTTGAGATAATAATTTGTAGATTAGTTGATTATGAGAATAATCATTAGCAGCAGCCCTGAAGAAAAACCCATTTAAAAACCCATTTAATTTGAAGTCTGTACACTGCTTCATACTAATATTTATATAGGGGCCCCATATGACTAGCCCAAAAGAAAATTGACTTCTTGTTTTTATTAATTATATTAAATACAGAAATTATCAAGGCAGTGAATTCTGTAATTAACTAGGTTACTGTGTTGTTACCTGTGTAGGACGAGGAAATATTGGTGTTGGTGCACTTGTTTCTACTTGCCAATAGAGATCACAGATTTTTTAGATCTGAGTTTTTATATTAGTTTTGTGTGCCTCTGTGGTAAAACAACTGTAACAATATGAAATAATCTTTTAGAAAAGAGGCAATACATAACTCTATCTTCAGGTCCATATTGTTCACGTTCATAAATTTTCCTCTCCTCTGTGGGTCTGCGGCGTCCAGACGGTGGAGCTGAGCGACTGTGAGAAGACCCAGGCTCTGGCCCTGCGGGTGCTGCTGTCTTTGTCCAAGTTTAACCAACACCGCATTCATGAAATGGACTGTTACCATGGCTACTCTATGATCCACCAAGTCCTCATCAAGTCCAAATGCATCGTGGGATATCATATGCTGAAAGTGAGTCACACCTTGAACTCTGTCTTCTGTGCCCACAGCCTTCGTTGATCTGTACGGTAAAACATATTCTCTGGCACTTTTTTTTTTTATCGTGAACCTGATCCTGCCCGACACGCCGGTGCCTCTCTGAGCTGGTGTCGGTGACCCTGCTGTTACTTGACCCGCCGGCTGTGTCTGTAATTGAGCTGTGTGATGGCTGTGCGATGAAATGGATTCTGTCTGACTTGATGAAACGCTGAGCTCCTGCAGAGTCACACGGCACCTCTGATTGGCTTTGTCACTTTAGGCTTCCACTTCCTGTATTGTATAGCACAGAACTGCACTGATTGGTGATATTAAACACTCATAATCATTCCCGAATGAAAAGGAACATGCTGTGATACAGTTGCATTTTACTCCCACTTGTACATTTCTATTTATGCTGCAAAAGAAACCTCTCTTTTGTATCTCTCTTAAATATGAATAAGTTTAACCTTTTAATGGACTGAATTCACTTCTCAGACAGATTAATAATGTAACTACCTGTGTATCAGACTGCAAGCTTCTACCTTACCTCAGTCTGGAGACCCAAAGGACTGCAAGATTTATAACCGCTGCAGTGAAGCTGGTCACAAATGGTAGCCTCTGATCAATACAGACAGGGCTGCTCGGAGAGTAAATGGCATTGGTTTTGACAGAGTGATAAGCACTCCAAAAAATTTCATGGAGAATTTATCGATCCTCCTCCTGTCTGAGGTTCTGCACTGTAAGGTTGTTTCTGGAGAGATAGCGATTATCAATATGTTGAGGTATGTGTCTGACGAGAGCAACCAGAACTCTGTTATAGAAATGCTGTAGAAGGGGCTGTATTTCTGATGTGGTGGCCATATTTTGTCTTTCTAGACGTTACTGGATGGATGCTGCAGTGAACCCATCCTCATCCTGGGAGATGACAGACAGTTCCGCCTAGACACAGAGTCCGTCGCTGTGGTGCAGGATATCCGGCTTCTGTCAGACATCCTGTTGGACTGGAAGATCTGGGCCAAGGCCGAGGTAGACACAAACATTGTAGGATGTAAAAGTAGACAAAACATTACAGAAAATATATATACATTAAGCAGACGCAAAGACAAGTAAACATATTCCTAACCATAAATTCAAATTAGGATGTCAAATAAGTTGTTAAAAGACTGTTTTTATTTTATTTTAGTAATAATATTAAGTAAAACTACAATGAGGATAAACTGAGGCACAAAAATGAGTTCAATTTAAAATATGAATATGAGATATTTTGTTGTTTTCTCATCAGACCTGAAGGTGCAGTATACAGAAAAGCAGGAAAACAGATAATTGTTAGATAATTGATAATTGAATGGCTTAGTTTCGCTCAAGGTCTGTTTATTGATTAACACCCTTTCCTGATAATGGAAAGAAAGCTTAAAACATCATCACCTAATGATGAGCTGGCAATGAATTCCTAAACTTCAGGAGAAGCTCTCAGTGGTCACCAGCTCAACAGTTTCAGTTTCTCAAAATGACTCCCCAAATTTGAATGAAGAAATTTGGTTTATAATAATTTTCACCTTGATTTTATGTCCCAACAAACCCAAAATTTTGGGGAGGAAACACTAATGCACTCCTAATCATACAATCTGGGTCGCTTAGCAACTGTGTTTTAACTAAAAATGGTATTTTGAAACCAGATTTTAGTGTATTAAAACATAATTTTGCATTCCGTGCAGCACTGTTTTACTTTGCTGAGGACTAATGGTGCTCTCAACCACTAATACAGGATGACCAGTTAATGTGTCTGCCTCTCCATTGTCATTCATTCCTTGTGTTGTTTCTGTCAGTGTGGAGTGTGGGAGACGCTGCTCGCTGCCTTAGAGATCCTCATCAGGGTCCACCACCCTCACCAGGTCTTCAACATCTGTCAGTTCCTTAAGGCTGAAGTAGTACATCGCTTCCTGCTCACTTGTCAGGTGTTACAGGTAGGTCCCAGTCTCTGAAGAGGATTGTTACGGCAGCTTTATGACAGTTACTGACCTTATTATATTTGTCTTAAGGAGCATCGGGACGAGCATCTTACTGCCATCCCGCAGGAAGTCTGTCTGTCATTCGTCAAAATCATCCAGGAGGTCCTTGGGTCTCCTCCGGACATGGACCTGCTGAAACTGATCTACAACTTTCTGCTGGCTGTTCACCCACCCACCAACACCTACGTCTGCCACACTCCATCCAGCTTCTACTTCTCACTACACATAGGTAAGGAGAGGCAGTCGAGAGCAGCAGCTCTGTGTGGAAGTGCCATTAATTTAATGCACTGAGTTCTTTTGATGTCTCTTTATTTGTCAGATGGGAAGCTGTACCAGGAGAAGGTGCAGTCCATTATGTACCTGAGACACTCCAACAGTGGAGGAAAGTCCGCCAGCAGCTCTGTGATGTCACTCTCCCCGACTGTCTTCACTGATGCTCCCCATGAAGGTATAGCCGCTTAAAAAGATTTACTCTTACTGCTGCTCTAACAGTTCTTACGGAGCACTGTTTTATTATACGCCTTCTTTCCAACTAAGCCATTTTACCTCTTTTATCTGAGCTTTTATTGTTTACAATAAATAATAATATAAGCCTCATTTGTCATAATAACCCTGGTTTCTGAATTTCTCGTAAAGCCCTTTATATCTTGAGAAAAGGGATGTATGAATTAAATGGATCTGTCTGTGATGCTTGTAACAATACATTGTAATCAATTCAGCAGGACAAAAGGATATTTCCTGCACTGACCTTGTTTACACAAGATATTTGTTTCATGTCTCAATGTGATTAAAAGTGTAATTTTGTCAATGAGCAGCCAGGATTCTGCACTGCCACATAATGTTATTTATCACAGCTACAGGTCTATCAATATTGGCTATTTGCTCTGCAAGTGCTGTAACATGCGCCTGCATACAAATAAGGCCCTTTGCGACCTTCAGTTATAAAGTTTGATCAAATATAAATACTGAATCATTTTGTTCTCTTTTCCAGGCCATCTCCACGCTCCTTCCCCTGAACACGGAGGTGATGATCAGTCGCTACGCCCACCTAGTCTGGCACCATCTCCGTACACCTCCCCTCTGCTGACACCTCGACTTGGACACGGTAGCTCAAACGAGGTGGGTGAAGGTGACGGGGTCTCCCTCACCACTCAGCAGGCTCTCGGCAGCACAGAGACGTTAAAGAAGGGCGGTGGCGATGAGCAGCTCCTGAGCAGCTGTGAATCTGCCAAGACAATCTGCGACTCTAAGGACATAGGCGAGGGAGGAACCCTGCGCACTCCCTCCATCAGCGTGGAGGAGGAGCGGGACGAGGCAGCAGAAGTGGACAGCCTTGCAGAGGGCAGCGTGGGGGTGGCGGAGTCGGAGGACAGGTTTGACTGGGCCAGTGATGAGGCGCCGCGCCGCCCTGATAGCTTGAAAGGCATCCAGTCCTTCCAGAGGAGTCACAGCAACTTGACCAGTCTGGGCCTGGCTTTCCCAGCTCCAAACGGCTCGTTGGCAGTTGGCCGCTGGCCCACCGTGGCTGACCGAGGCTCCATGCCTGAAGACTGGGAGAGCTACACCTACTCTCCTGGCTATGAGAGGGCGCACAGCAAAACAGAGTCCAATGACAGGTATGCTGCCATAGCACCCTTTAACAAAGGATGCTTGTTTGGCTGTATCTCAAGAAAACTCTTTCTTCTTTGATTAAGAATATTAAGATTTACATAATCTAAAATACATCATTTGGTTATGTAAACAGTCCTTAGCCAACTTTGAAAATGGTTTGTACTGCAGTGACAATTTCATTTCATTTCTACCTGCCAGCCAGCTCCTGAGATTTGTTCAATGTAATCCTGTTTTGGGTTTTTTTCACCAAAGTCACCTTTTCTTTATTAGACACAATGTGGGCTGTCTGACATTAAGTCACTTTGATTTCTTGTTGAGTTCAAGCTGTGCAGAAGACTTCGAAGAAACCAAATAGTGTCTTAAATCTAAATTCATAGCAGGTGTTTGTTTTATATTCTGACTTTACGCTCTAACTGCTTGGGTTGTCTTGTGTTCACTGATAAACATCTTCTCTTCAGACAGATGCAGGTTTTATACCACCGGGGTGCAAAAGATTCACTTCCAGTTATTAAAACAAACTTCAATAATTCTTGCTGTGTGCTGTGTTATGTTTTTTTTTTTTTTTACTAATGAGCATTTTGTTAGTAAATACAGCTGTTCATCTGGTGTCAAGACATTGAAAATCTAACAAAGTTTTCAATTTTAGCAGGGAGGATTATCAAAATACCATTACGAATGTCAACTCACACTGCAAGTCACTGATCTCAGTAAATATGTATAAATATGTAATAAGTATATGTAAAGACATAAACATTCTGTATAATCATACAGACAATCAACATTTTATTAGAATATACTGTACTGTACATGTGTTGAGTGCTTACAGAGAGAACTTGGCTTGTTTTTGATGCACTAAAGTCTAAGCTGTGTTTCTCAGGTCTAGCACCGAGGACTGCCTGGTGCTGATCTGCTGTGGACTCTATGATCTTTTGCGGGGCATCTTGCTGCTGCTGCCTGACCTCATGCTTGAGGAGGTGATGGACAAGCTCATCCAACCAGATGCCCTCATTGTCCTGGTCAACCACTCATCACCTGTCATCCAGCAGGGAGTCATGAAGGTTTGTTCAGCACCACTCTCTGACGAGTGTCATTTACTGTAGAGAAGGTGGATCTGATTTTTTTTTTTTTTTATAGAGCCAGGCTAGTTTTTTCCCCTTGTCTCCAGTTTTTGTACTCCAGCTATGTATTAATCACACAGACAAAAGAGCGGCATCAGTCTTCTCATAGAAGTTTTGGCATAAGCACCCAACTATTTATCAAAAGCGTAAGAAAGAATTTTTTACTTAGTGCCAGTATGTCAGAGCCGGCAAAGTATAACAATATATTGCCAGTGTTGAGGTCATACCACTCTGAGGGTTACCTTATATTATTCTGCCCCTCTTATCTAGCTGCTGGACGCCTATTTCAGCAGAGCCCAAAAGGAGCAGAAGGAGAAATTCCTGAAGAACCATGGCTTCTCACTGCTGGCCAACCAGCTGTACATCCACCAGGGCAGCCAGGGGCTCCTCGAATGCTTTCTGGAGATGCTGTTTGGACGGCCGGTGGGCCTGGAGGAAGAGTGAGTGCAGGGACACTTCAAACCATAAAGTCCAGGGACCATAGGAGGGTTTTATTTTATAATAGTATGCATTGAATTGTCTACCATATGGATAAATGTCTTGGATGCACATATATTTATACACGTTGATGTACCACTATTTCCTTTCTGTGTTGCTTTCCAGTCTGGACCTGGAGGAAATGGAAAACATCTCACCCTTCAGAAAGCGCTGTATCATCCCTGTGTTGGGTCTTATTGAGAACTCCCTCTATGAGAACTCCCTGGTGCACAACATCCTGTGCATGCTGCTGCAGCTCCTCAATGCCTGCCCCAAGCTGGCAGACATCCTGCTAGACCACGGGCTGCTCTATGTGCTCTTTAACACCCTATCCACCCTCAACGGCATGGAGAACGGGTAAGGTTGCCAGAAACAGAGGATGATTCATTCAGACACCTCCACGGGTTTTGTGTTAAACCTTTGAGCCATGAATTAAATCATTAATCCCATCACTGTTCATTGAT
Organism: Scortum barcoo; assembly: GCA_023238725.1. Lineage (NCBI taxonomy): Eukaryota > Metazoa > Chordata > Actinopteri > Centrarchiformes > Terapontidae > Scortum > Scortum barcoo. The sequence continues at coordinate 7,721,745 of CM041544.1, forward strand.
CTGGCATACACAAGCGGTAGAGTCACTTCCTATGCTTCATATTTTCTTCTTTTTGTCCTTCCCCTGCAGTATTCCCCTGAATGACTACAAGCTTCTGGTGTGTGACATCCAGCAGCTGTTAGTGGCCGTGACTATCCACTCCTGCAGCTCTTCAGGGTCCCAGTACTTCCGCATCATCGAAGACCTCATTACGTTGCTGGGTTTCATGCAGACCAGTAAGATGCGTCGCACCCAGGGTGAGGACTAAAATTCAATACACATGCAAAATACATCAGTGTTGTCATCTACTGTGCTCTGCAGTTCTGGATGGTATCAAGCTGTCAGGCTCCGGCACAGAGAGAAACTGGGCCGTCACTTCATTATCTGCAACTGCAGAGTGGAAAGTCATTTGAAGGAAAAAAATGCAATTTGAAAAATATCTCACATCTCCATCTTTCCACTAAATGGTTTTCTCTCATTTTCCCCTAAATTTGCTCTCCCGTCTCTTCGCCATTAGCACTTATTTCTTTGCTATTGTTTTTTATCTGATATAATCATTCTGTGATCACGAAAACATTACAAGGGCATTACGGCTCTGGACATGGCACCCTTTAGTTTTGGTTGTCATTTAAGTAATTGTACCCGATTATATTACTGCCCTCATTTTGGCCTCATGCAAGAACATTTGTGTATCATTATCCTAAACTTCTCTTATTTTTTTTTTCCCAAGTCCTATTCTGCAAACCCTTTTAACTGCACAAATGACTCGTGTCAACTTGATGAATGCCACTAGTTCATTAACATAATACCTTTCTGTCCTATTTGTGGGCAAGTTTCATCAGTAAAATGTTACCCAAGAGATCCGATCAGATTGAAGCAACATTTTTTTTAGTCAAACTGGCGGATTATCTGTGAACTGCTCGCAACACAGGCTTCGACTTCTAACATGATGGTTCATTGTCTTTCATTTCTTTTCCTTCTCAGAGATGGCGGTGGCTTTGCAGTTTCGTGTCCTTCAGTCAGCAATTGAGTTCATAAAGACGACAGCCAATCAGGAACCTCAGAAGCTGAGCAGCTCTGTCAATGCGCCGAGCTCTCCACATCATGCCATCTACCAGAAGCGCAAGAGCATCGCTGGTGAGCATTTCAGACCAAAGCAATTGTAGAAATCTGGTCTGCAGACGTAGAATTTGAGCACTGTGTGTTTTCAGGCATTTTACTCTCTCACCTGCCTGTTCATTGTTCATTGACCCTCTCCTCATCCTGATCCGAAGGTTCCATTGCCATGAAAGACTCCATTATCCCCCGCATCCCCAGACAGCACTATTGCTCCTATGGCCAGATCCCCCTGTCCCCTCCTTTCAGCTTCCTGTCCCAGGAAACCCCCCTCCCCTCCCCCTCTGGGGCTCCATCCTACATGCTCCACTGTGACGCAGGTAGCTCGGACTGTGGTCCACAGCGGAGAACATCCTCCCTGTCATGGGGCATGTTTCCCATTTTTTTTGCTGTGAACTCACCCTTTCCCCCCAGCACTCACCTCTGGGGGGTTAATTTGCCCAGTATCCTTGTGCGCTACTGGTGCCTTTTGTGTGTGCATGTTTCAATGCTTAACTTAATCAGAGTTAAGCATTTTGATCAGTGAGTCTTTATAATCTTCTTTCTCTGTCTTCAATGATTTATGAGATATTTGCATAACCTTACTCTGAACTTGAAAGGAAAAAGAAAGCAAGTGTGCCTCTACTTACAAATGTCATACCATCATGTGTGCCCCATTTGTGTTCTCGCAATTGAGCCTGTGCCAATATCGTGCTTGCAGGCCGGCGGCGGTTCTCTCTGGCCCAGACCGACTCTCTCCTGATGCGGATGCGCTCCGTAGCCAGCGATGAGCTCAACCAGATGATGCAGAGGAGGATGAGCCAGGAAAACCCCATTCGTGCCAGTGAGACTGAGTTTGTTCAGCGGCTGCAGAGGCTCGTGGTTCTTGCTGTCAACAGACTCATTTACCATGGTAAAAGAAACAAAACAAAACTTCTCCCACTTATGTATAGTAATCTTCTCTTTGTTCTCTTTCACCCAGGGTAAACCCAACTTGCTCTCTAATCCTGGTTCTGCCTGGTGTCTCTCATTTCAGATGTGAGTCAGGACTTATTTGACCTGCTGAATATTCCCGACTCACCAGATCAGCTTTTCACACCTGATCCAGGTGATCACCCGCCGGATGAAAGTGGCTCAGCCTTTGTCCCACACTCTCCTACTCCCTTCACGCTGCCGCCTGCCAGCAAGAAGAGCTTCCAGAAAGACATCCTCAAACTTATGATGGATGGGATCAAAATCAGTCTGGTATGAAGACAGTCACCTAAAAGCTTTTTTTGGTGTTTTTTGTTTTTTAGCTTTTAAGATCTGTTTGCAATATTGTGAGACCGCATGTTGATGGCTGTGATCTCACAGGGCAGCACGGGTCGAGGGGGAGCCCCACATCAGCAGTGGCGAAGGATCCTGTGGTCTTGTCGGGATACTTTTCGGGTCCAAATCGGCCGCATGCTCGTGCACACGCTCAGCCCGGTGCTTCCCCTGTCTGACAGGAAGGAGGCGCTGGAATTCGTGTTAGATCACAGACATTTGGATATCCTTAAGGAGAGCCTCAGTCCGGGTCTAGAGGTGAGTGTGAAGGAAATGCATCATTAGCGTTTATTTGCTACTTTGTCCTCTTAGATTTTAGACCCCAAAATGATATATCCCTGGTCAATTTAACCTGCTTGGTGCAAAATTCTGACTTTTATGCGTTTGTTTCAGGGGAAAGTGTAAGTGAGTGCACAGTATAGTAGCTCTGCTTGTCATTTCACTCCCACAGACAGGCTTTCCAGCAGCTGTCAGGCCATTACCCTAAAATAACTCTGATAGATGTTTTCATGCTCTTCTTCAGCCCCCTTGCATTGCCATGGGAGTCTTCTTTCACTATGTGTCCTCTTCTCAGGCTTTACAGAGGGTCAGCTAGTCGGATACGGCTTGTTTCATGCCCATCACTGTATGCCACTTGGTGCAGACAGAAATGAATTTTTAATCGGCGCTCTTCCTTTTCTCTCTTTTCACTCAGCATGGGCCGAAGCTGTCGCTGTACCTGTATGAAATGCTGCACGATCACAAAGACAGCCTCACCAAAGACGAGCAGAACGCAGTGGGTGTATTCATGACCTCGCTCAAGCTTTGTGGCCACCGCTGCATCCCACCCAACGCTCCACACAAACAAGACTTGCTCAAGGCCATAAAAGAGGTAAGTCCAACTCAGATACACAGTTGTTGTTAAAGGGAAGGATAACAGTTTCCAAGAATTTTTAGTCAAACCTAATTTGCCTGTTTGGTAGCTTGGTAGTATGAAATATCAGCTTTTGTGCAGGTGGAAAATCTTGGTCGTCCGTAAATGCTCAGTGCAGACTGTCCCAGAAGCTCCCCAAGCTCATCAAGCTAATGTATGTGACTTTATTCATACAGGAAAAATTCAAGTATGAAGCAGAAGAGAAAACAAGCAAAGTGGCATGGGAAAAGAAAATGAAATGACCAACACGCAGAGGAAGTGAGTAGGGATTTTTTTTTTTTTTTTTTTCAAGATGCAAGATTGATGTTCAGCACAAGAAAGTATTGGTAAGAATCATGTCTTTGTTCCACTCCTCTATTCACTCCTTTCTTTCTTATTTCTCTGCAGTCTTATCCAGAGGCTGGATGGAAAGTCCAAGGACATTTCCAAGATTGCAGCTGATATCACTCAGAATGTGTCTCTGCGGCAAGGCATGGAGAGAAAGAAAGTCATTCAGCACATCAGGGGACTCTATAAGACTGACCTCAGTGCAAGCCGCCACTGGCAGGAGCTGGTGCAACAACTGACGCATGACCGGTGGGCATTGAGATTTATCTCTCACAAGGGCTTACACAATATTGGAACAGAGAACAATGATAATAAAATTGTTACCATAATGGTGATTGTTACTCTAATGGTGATTATTTTTCTGGTCATTCTCTTTTAAAAGAAAACGATAAAGAAAATGACTGTGATGTGAAACAGTTAGAAGGCAATTTGAGTACATTTGTATAGCATGCAAGGTGATGTGTGGAGAGCCCAGATACCTTAGAAGAAAGTCCAATTTGTAAAGGAAATCAAGCAAAGTTTTTGATCTTTACATTTGTACATTCATATCTAGTGAGGCAGATTTGTATTGATATGAGTAGATGAAGTATGTGAGAGGTCTGTCCTGTTTTTTTTCAGTGCGGTTTGGTACGACCCGACATCTTACCCGACATCCTGGCAGCTGGACCCCACTGAAGGGCCAAACCGGGAGCGACGGCGGCTCCAGAGATGCTACCTCACCATTCCTAACAAATACCTGCTAAAGGACAGACGCAAGCCTGAAGGTGAAGAAACACTTTTTACTTTTAGCCATATGGGACAATTCTGTCTAGCACAAGTGTGTTTGTCTCCTTTAATGTTCTCAATCTGACCTCCATGTTTTCGTTCAGACACAGTGAAGCCAGCATTGTCCTTCCTATTTGAGGATAAGACCCACTCCTCCTTCTCCTCCACTGTCAAAGACAAAGCCACCAGCGAGCCCATCAGGTATAATTTTCTTTGCCTGGCTGTAAGCCTTTAGTAAATATCATATAACCCCCTGAGGAAGCCAGGAGGAGCTGAAGAAGGCACATAAATGTCTTATCAACTTGTGCCACGTTGAGAGGTGTTTTTCTTGTATGAGAAATGTCTTTTTGTCCTTAGGTTCACCAGACGGTGCATCAGCGTCGCCCCCTCCAGAGAGACGGCAGGGGAGCTACTCCTGGGTATGACACTGTCCATCTCTCCCAGCTGCTCCATGCATAATATAGTCAGCCAGTCACAAAGCACACAGAGTAATGTGCTCTCTCTGAGGCACTAGAGAATATTCCACTCCCCTCACACACAAAGTGTTTGTTAGTTATTCAGCAGGGGAAGCTTTTGTTTGTCTTGCTCTCAGTACACCGAATCTCACTCACCCTGTGTCGTCTCACAGGAAAGTCCGGGATGTACTTTGTGGAGGACAATGCCGCTGACGCTTACGACAACCAGGTAAAGTGCCAGAGGACTGTTCACGATTATTCTGCCTTTTGCGAGCCCGCCCCACCCACTCAGCACTGAATGTGTTTATGTGTTTGGACAGAGCCTTCACGGGGAGACTGAGGCACCTTCTTTCTCCTGGACGTACGAGGAGATCAAGGAGGTGCACAAGCGCTGGTGGCAGCTGAGAGATAATGCTGTGGAGATATTCCTCACCAATGGCAGGACACTGCTGTTAGCCTTTGACAACTCCAAGGTGAGGCAACCACGTGGAATAAAAATGAAGGAAGCTACGTTGTGACTGAAAATAAATGCTGGCATTGCTCATGGATGGCATTCAGTAGATGTTTCATTATTGCAAAAAAACGTATCATCCAGACCTAGACTACCCAGCAGATCACAAGAGAAAAAAATCAGGCTGTGTTTCATTTGAATATAAAAATGATGCCTCCCAGGATGGACTGTGATAAAATTGATAAGATGAAAGCCCAGTCATATGAATAGACAAAATCACGCAGCTTTAAAAAGAAACAATAGATTTTCAGTGAGAGTTAATAGTTAAATTGCCTATTTGGTATTCCATCCTCGATACCTGCCGGGTTCTGTAGTATTCTGTGCCAGAAATGAATCATGATGATCAGTCGTGATAGTAAGATACAGTACCACCATGCTCTGAAGGAAAATTCTATTTTAGATAGAGTAAGAAGATGGTTGGACAACCAACTTTGTCGAAGCAAGTTGGAGGTTGACAGCAGGTATTTCCAGAGCATACCAAAGAGACAGTCTGTTGTCCTCAAGTTGTCTGGGATGAACGTGGTAAATATTATACCTCGTTATTAGCTTTGTCATTATGAGCATGTTAAAGCATGACTTTAATATTTAGCTCCAAGCCCTGTTGTCCCTCAGTAGAGCCTTACAGAGCTGCTGACATGGATGTATACTCTGTTAAAGTATATTTTGGGGAGTTTTTTGGGATTTATAGATAGCTGTCAGTAGAGAGATGACAGGAAGAGAATGATGGGGAGCGACAAACAAAACTAAAGTTCCTTACTGAAAATTGGGGATTAAATCCTCCCTGACCACGCTGCCTGCATGGCAGCCTTACTGATTCTTGAAAGCTAATACCAGTATTTTTTATTGAGGTTATTAGTAGTTGTATAGTATTTAATAGCAGCTATTAGTGTCTATTCAATTTTACCTTTCTCATCTCAAGCATTCTCCCCGAATCTTGGACTTGATTTAGTGGAAAAGCTTTAGCTTTTAGATGATGAAACTAAAACTTAAGACTAATTGAGTTCAGCAGTTCCCTCAAGGCACCAGGCTCATTTTTTTGTGCAGCGGTTCAGGAAACCAAGAGACTCACTTCACTTGAGTCCTGACACAGGAGGTGAAAAACACCTCACGCCTCTCTGTGCTCTCGTCTCAGTTCCGTGACGACGTTTACCACAACATCCTGACCTCTGATCTGCCCAACCTGCTGGAGCACGGAAACATCACGGCGCTCACTCAGCTGTGGGGTTCGGGTCAGATCTCTAACTTCGAGTACCTCACACATCTCAACAAGCACGCCGGCCGCTCCTTCAACGACCTCATGCAGTACCCGGTGTTCCCCTTCATCCTGCGAGATTACACCAGCGAGACGCTCGACCTGCAGGATCCCAACATCTACAGGTCAGTCCTGCATGGCAGCTCTGTTAATATGTTTGGAAAGGCCTTTGAGGTTGGGTTGTATCACGTATTATGTGTGAAAAGGAAATCTAAGTAGGAAATAACTTTCTATAAAGTTAGAGTTATTCTTCTCAAGTGTTCCTCGTGTAATTGTGGTATTTTTTTCATGACAAAGGATGACAAATAATAATAATAATAATAAGGTCTCTTTGAAGTCAAGACTCGTGAAACAGGAGTAATTTATAATGGGGAAATTGTTTCCATTTGTCACTGTTGGTTCAGTATTGCTTCGCTAACACTGTGTTGTCATGCAGGAATTTAGTCAAACCCATCGCAGTCCAGTCAAAAGAGAAAGAGGATCGCTACGTGGACAATTACAGGGTGAGGCCCGTCGTATGTTTTTAGCACGCGTCTCTTCAGTGTAATTGATGTTCCTGTAAGACAACACATTGACACATGTGCGTTTGTTGTGCAGTACCTTGAGGAGGAGTACAAGAAGGGCATTCGCGAAGACGACCCCATGCCTCCCGTCCAGCCTTACCACTACGGCTCACACTACTCAAACAGCGGCACCGTGCTGCATTTCCTGGTCCGAATGCCTCCTTTCACTAAGATGTTCCTTGCTTACCAGGGTGAGTCACACATCAGCTTTTACTTAAAGTTATGGACGAAAATCTGAAGCCAGTAAAAAAAAAAAACACATGTCCAGCTGTCTTTCATGCTATCTATAGTTTCAATAAGTACTGCAAATGTTAATTGAGTGACAGCCCAGGGCTCTTTAACAGCAGATAATTATCACACATCTCCAAAAAGCTTTTAGCAGCACCTGTCTGCGCTACACTGACCGCTCCATCTTGGTTGATGCTGAGGCTTTTAGTGCTAAAATGCTGGAACGTCCTGATCTAACTGACATGCTGCCGTGTTGCGTCACATGTATTAGCCATGAAAGGTTACTTCATCTTTATACTTTTCTCTGATCAACTCCTCATCCTTCCTTCTCTTTTTCTGTTTCTTCCTGTCTTGTTAATTTTTTTTCCATTCATCTGTGTCTCTCTGATCCTCCGAGGCGTCTTTTTATGTGATCGTAAATGTATTCAGCAAACATGGTGTCTAAGGTCATGAAAGGGGATCTTTTCAATCAGTGAGTTGAATCTGTAATTAGATTGTCTTTGGCCTTAATCAGACCAGAGCTTTGATATCCCGGACCGGACGTTTCACTCCATGAACACCACGTGGCGTCTCTCCTCCTACGAGTCTATGACTGATGTGAAAGAGCTCATCCCAGAGTTTTTCTACCTCCCAGAATTCCTGGTCAACAGAGAGGGTAATTATTATTTTCCACTCCATTGTATACCTTTAATCTTTACACATTTATCTCAACATACATTTTTCACAGCTTCTCCTGAATTAAAACATCCTTTGTGCTTTGCAGGTTTTGATTTCGGTGTACGTCAAAATGGCGAGAGGGTGAATCATGTGAACTTGCCACCCTGGGCCCGCAATGATCCACGTCTGTTCATCCTGATCCATCGGCAAGCACTGGAGTCAGACCAGGTCTCCCAGACACTGTGCCAGTGGATCGATCTGGTGTTTGGGCTTAAGCAAAAAGGCAGAGCTGCTGTCCAGGCCATCAATGTCTTCCACCCAGCTGTGAGCAGCTGCCTCTTTCATCACATTTAATGGAATTTAAGGGAAAATTCAATTTGAGTTGATGCTGACTTAAGTCTCTTGTTTTTCACAGACTTATTTTGGCATGGACGTTTCAGCAGTAGAAGACCCAGTGCAGCGTCGGGCTCTGGAGACAATGATCAAAACCTACGGACAGACTCCAAGGCAGCTTTTCAACGGCTCCCATATCAGCAGGGCCGGCCCCAAGCTCATGATGGAGGGGGAGCTGCCGGCCGCTATGGGTCTCCTCGTTCAGCTGGCCTTCAGAGAAACCCGAGAACAGGCCAAGGAAATAGTCTGCCCGGTAATCACCTTTATGGTGGCAGCAATTCTGCCAGCCTGCTGTGCACTGAGGAAGACTTGACTTAATGCGTTGTCCGTGAAATGATCCGCTGCTCACCTTGCAATTTCCTCCACCTCCCCCACAGAGCCCACTACCATGGATCAAAGGCCTGAAGTGGGGCGAGTACGTGGGTTCACCCTCTGCTCCGGACCCGGTGGTGTGTTTCAGCCAGCCGCATGGGGAGAGGTTCGGATCCCTACTGGCTCTGCCGACACGAGCCATCTGCGGGCTGTCCCGCAAGTTCTGCCTCATGATGATTTACAGCAAAGAGCAAGGTAAGAAGCCCACCACCCAGTCAGTTTGGACGTACACGATGTCCTGCTGACTCCATTAAGTTCCCACTCTCTGCTCTGCAGGTGTTCGGAGCATGCACAGCACAGACATCCAGTGGTCGGCCATCTTGAGCTGGGGCTACGCAGACAATATACTGAGGCTGAAGAGCAAGCAGAGCGAACCACCCATCAACTTCATTCAGTGTTCGCAACTTCACCAGGTAAACCAGCTCAGGAACATTGCGTTACACAACTCCACACTGACGGCTGACCAATAAGCTGCCAGGTTACCTCTGTCCAACCGCCTGTCTTGCTCTCTCCTCCAGGTGACCAGCTGCGCCTGGGTGCCTGATGGCTGCCAGCTATTTACGGGCAGCAAGTGTGGAGTCATCACCGCCTACAGCAACCGCTTCACCAGCACAACGGTGGGTTTCCATGGCGATGTCCCCCTCTAACCTTCCGCCTCCACATCAACACCCAATCCACCCACCCACCTCACATTACCCCCCCTCCTCCGCTCCCCTCTCCTACCCCTCTTTAGAACGCCTCACCGTGCTCAAACGCTGAGCTTCATTAGTCACATCACAGTTGCCCTTGAAACACATTTCCACCAAGCCTACAAGTGGGATTAGAGGTCTGGGAGTTCAGTCATCAGAGAGGCTTTCAGACTTTCATCGGTCCCCACCGACAGGCATCTAGATTTCCTGTTTTCTCTGTCTCTGAAGGGTGTTTTCAGTAGCGATTGATTCATGCTGTTCAGAAAATCCTGTTGGGGCTTGATTAATAGATTTTTTTGGGGGTGGGAAACAGCAAAACCAAGATAAACACTGTGTCAAATGCAACTATTCAGATCTGTGTGTCCTTTGTATGTGGTCTCTAATGTGTGTTCCCGATTTGGAAATTGTCTCTCCATAGCCGTCAGAGATGGAGGTGGAGTCTCAGGTCCACTTGTATGGACACACAGGGGAGGTCACCAACCTGTTTGTCTGCAAACCCTATAGCATCCTCATCAGTGTCAGCAAAGATGGCACCTGTATCCTCTGGGACCTCAACAGGTCAGTGTGTGTGCTTGTGTGTCTTATCTATTCATAGTTATTTTTATGTGTGTTGAAAAACATAAAGCAATGCTTTTTTGTCATCCTCAGGCTCTGTTACGTTCAAAGCCTCACAGGCCACAAAAGCCCAGTGACTGCAGTGTCTGCCAGCGAGACCACAGGTGACATAGCAACAGTTTGTGACTCAGGTGAAGATCCTCTCAGACTTTATCACTTTTCACTGACTGACATGGTGTGTTGTTGGTCCTTGATGTGAGTTACGACACATTATTCTCTGTACCCAGTTGGTGGAGGCAGCGACCTGCGCCTCTGGACGGTGAACGGTGACCTAATCGGCCACGTCCACTGCAGAGAGATCATCTGCTCCGTGGCCTTCTCCAACCAGCCTGAGGGCGTGTCTGTCAACGTCATCGCTGGTGGGCTGGAGAACGGCGTTGTCAGGTGAGCAGAAACTCTATGTATTTTTTCTTTTCCTCCCTCAGACTACGTATTCACATGGATGCTTGTTTTTCTGTTTAAAATATGTCCAGGTTGTGGAGCACCTGGGATTTAAAACCAGTGAGAGAGATCACCTTTTCCAAGTCAAGCAAACCCATCATCAGGTACCCTATCAGCGCTACAATCGTACCATTCTTTGCCTTTATGTAATGCCTCATGAATGCTGATGTTAACGTCCGCTCCTGTGTGCCTTAGCCTGACGTACTCGTGCGACGGCCACCACCTCTACACAGCCAACAGCGAGGGCACAGTGATGGCGTGGTGTCGGCGGGACCAGCAGCGCATGAAGCTGCCCATGTTCTACTCCTTCCTGAGCAGCTATGCTGCAGGCTGACCGTGTGTCTGATGTTTACGACTGTCCGGTTCTCAGCGAGAGGAGCCCCCCCTCTCCTCCTCCTCACCCTCCTCCTTCTCCTCCTCCTCCTCACACTGACGGGGAGGAGGACGTGTCAGCATGGCCTCAACCTCCCTGAAACCTCCCTGACTTTTAACTAAAGCCATCCCTGGCTGTGCAAGCTCGACCACAGCTACTCCCAGCATCAAGAAATAATTCTGAAAATAGTATTATATGTATATAAATATATATTTATAAACATACTTAAGTGGAATGTGGGGGGGTGATGAATATTTGGCTGAGGCTGCAACAGACACTTTATACAAAATGTATTTCTGAGAGTGTGTTTGGTATGTTAAGTCCTTTCAGATTTTGTTTCTTGCTGTTGAGTTTTTTTTGTTGTGCAAAGGTCCCTGCCTGATGTTGATTTTGCTGTTTCCTGGTAAGCTGCTATCGTCTGGCCAAAGCCAGACCCAAAGTGTGAAGACCCCCACCCACTGTCTCTCACCTTGCTGGCGCTCAGATCTCCCACAGCGTGTTGTCTGACAGACTGCCGCCGGAGCTCAGCGAGCGCGCCCTGCTGACGCTGCAGTGTCTTGGTGGGAGGGAGTGAGTCCCTCCTCGCGTCTGTCACCAGGAGACGTCCCGCTCTGTGGGAGTGAGACGCCGCTCTGCTGGGCTGTCTGCTCCACTCAAGTCTGAACACTAGTGTCACGGCCCTGCATCACTTCGTATCTGAGCTCAGTGGAGGAACTGGGGGGATGAATTCCTTGTGTTGCCTGTTCTTCTGTCCTACTTTTGCATGCTAGAATGATGCTGAACTTTACTGCGTGTACGTGGATGTGACATTTACTGCCATGATACTTTACTATGGCCTGTCTGGGTTGCGCCTGTCCTTTAGCATTGAGAAGTGTTGGTATTCATTTATTTATTAGCAACACTGCAGAGTCTCTTTCTTTCTTTCTCTTATGTTTTACTGACTTAAACTGTCCACCACTCAAATGCACTAAAAGCTTTTCACTACTTTATACAGTTTGCTAAAACTCTGAGGAAGCAATTAACAAACAGCAGTAAATGCCTTCGAGAAGCAGCAAAGAGGAGGCATGTTCAGTCCAGATTGAAGCATTACACAAAGGTTGTAGTAGGTGGGAGGATGTGGTGAGGAGCATCGTGTCCCGCAGACTGAGCTTAGAGTTAGTGTCTCCTGCACTGATGAGGTTTACAGCTTTTTTCAGCATCTTGTACACTACACTGAGCAGTCCTGGAAACCATCGACCAAACGTTTCTTTCCTTAACCTGCCCATGGATCCATGCAGCTATTCTTTACATTCCCACTTAACTCACAGCACTTTGTTTTGTCTCTTAATGTGTGTGAAATGGTAGACGAAGCACTTTTTCTTTTGTATCAGCTACCATTTAAATTCATGGAGAGCCAATGATGATCTGTGGTCTTAATGTGAACTGAGCTTTGGTGTAATTCCACTAATTAATCTGATCCAGAAAGCAATATCAGACATGCAATAGATCATTTTGTCATGTTTCATATAGGAAGAAAGGAGGAGTTTGTTTTAACACAGCTGTGAAAAAAAAACAAGCTGTTTCGCCTTGGCGGGAGACTGCAGCGAGCCTTCTGTAAAGAAAAATAATGTCTTACATTTCACACTTTGGTGTTTGACTTGTTTACGAGAAAGGGAATATTTCTTCTATCATGACATCATTCCTTTTGTGTTGTTATCTTGATTTCTTTTTCCCCCCCTGCTCAGCCCACCTTGACCCTTGTTGTGTGCAGCATCAGGCCTGTACAAGATGTGATGTTCCTCTGTTTGTTTTCTGTTTCATGCTTACATGTGTGCACACATTTCCTCTCCTCCTTTAAATGTATAAAAGTGCATAGGAACGACAACCTTTCTTCTTCTCTTGAACACCCACATGTGAGATTGTATGATTGTTTTTTTGTTTTGTTTTGTATTTTTTGTTCATTTTTTGAGCAAGAAGCAGGAAGGAAAAACGTTAATGGGCGATGTTATTTTTGTGTGCTTTCTGACATCTTAGGAAATGTTATTTGTCTGTTCATAACTTAAGCTATGCATAATTTAAGATTATTGTATTAGGTTGCTTGAATCATGTAATTTAATTGACCCCTCTGGACTGGTTTGGCATCACGGCCTGATTTTCTGAAAGGTCATGTTTTATGTTCTTTTTTTGTTTGTATATATGTGCGTGTGTGTATGTATGGACAAATCAAGTGATGACTATATTATAAATATATAAATATATATAAATATTTGAAGAAGTATTACTACGTCCTGTCGTGTGTGTACAGTTCTGACTTTGTGTGGAGAGCGATGCGTTCAGGGGCATCCGAAGCGAGAAGGAAACCAGAGGTGATGCTGCACAGAGGCATGAATAGGAAATAAAAATAAGAAAATATATTGATTATGATTAAAGAAAAGGAGTCAGATCTGGGTGTGAGTTCCCCCCAAAGAGGAGAGACGAGGCCCATCAATTACTTTTGAGGGGGGGGGCGGTGATGTCAAAGCCGATGCAGAAATGAAACGGGGAAGCCTGCAGATCTCAGGTGCCTTCTGCAGCAATAAAGCAAATTAGAAAAAAAAGCAGCATAAAATAATTTGACTAATGGGCTGCCTCGGTGCGTTTAGGGCCACTGTGCGGTCGGAGCGCATCCCGGCGTCTCGTTTGCGCTGCTGCCGCGGCTCCTGGTCCGCTGATCGAGCGCTCCCTGCCCCACAGCCCGTATCTGATCGTCACACTGAGGTTTCCCCCCCTGCTGCATGCGTAACATCTCCAAGTCCAGCCGCGGCGCTCACTGAGACCTCGCCGCTCGGATCTCGTCTCTTCCCACACGGAATAACGCACGACTCACGCTGAGGCGAAATTACACCGGCAGGATTCACCTCCCCGGGTCCAGTCCAGACCGAGAGACGAGGCTGGGATTTCCTCTTATCATTTGATATTTGACAGATCCTCTCTTTTGTGCGCGCGCGTGTGTGTGTGTGTGTGTGTGTGTGTGTGTGTGTGCTCGCGCGCGTGTGTGTGTGTGTGTGTGTGTGTTGGGTGGAGTCAACCCGGAATTCTCCAAATTGGAAAAACCATTGGCACATTTCAGGTAGGTCGGCGGCAGTAGCCTACATTAATGTGCTGGTAGCCGAGCAATGCAGCGAGGCATCCAGACAGGATTTTGTTAATGTGATGTCTTCATGCAACATCAGTTTGTTTTTTTATTTATTTTTTTATTTTTTTCTCCATGATGTTTGGTTTGCTGTTTTCTGCTCTCTAACCAGGGCCGCTGCAGCTCGCAGGGTGTGTGTGTGTGTGTGTGCAATTGAATCCCCTTTAGAAATGAGAGTCGCCCATGTTTGACAGATCTGCATCAACAATTAGCATCGTTAGGGTCGGATGAAGCGGCGAAGACACGAAACGCAGCCGTGTGAGCGTCGGGGTGGACGGATCGGAGGGAAACCTAAGTGGGGAAGGCCTGGTAGCTTCCCTACGAGGGTGTGATTAAAAGCTATAAATTGGCTTCAGAGCCATGAAGTGTAGGTGAGGGGGGGGGGGCAGCTTTGGAGAGATTAATTCACCGTCAGCGACCCCCTTTTTGCAACACATCTGCCTCATAACATCCGCTTGAATGCTGCTCAGTTCGACTTGATGCGATTGAAATGAAATAAATAAACAAGTCGATGCAAAAGGAAAAAATCCACAGTGAGTGTGGATTGATACAGCAGCTCTGTGAGATGCTTCATACTTCACATTATTACAAAACACATCTGTGGTCAGGTGTCATCTCCCTCCCTCTCTCTGTCTGCCAAACTGGGACGTTTCAGGAGCGGGGGGGGGGGTCAAGGGGCCTGAAATGGGAGCAAGATTCAGTCATTCCAGTTGTGGATGCGCGGAGAGGTTCAGTGGAGTAGATTAAAGGCGCTGCATTGATGCACAGAGTGGAGAAAGTTGAGGAGAGATCTTCCTCAGCCTGCAGATGGAGGGAAGCTGCAGGTTCGAGTCCCTCTGAGAGGAGCTGGTCATTCAAAGGCAGTGAGGCAACATAAAGCTCCAAATGTCTGCTGAAGTGCCCTTGAGTAAACCACTTGAGCCCCGAGGTGAACCATGCAGCTTTTAAAGAGGTGCGTGGCCCAACGCCCCCGTCCACCAGCCTGCTGTGAAGAATAACGTGACCATAAAGGAAAAAATAATTGTGCATGAGCACTGACTGAAAAATGACAAAACCGCTGCCCAGCTGCTGCCTTCAAAGGCCTTTCTTTAGATAAAATGGAGCTGCTGTAAAACAGATTCCCCCAGACAAAATGGGTCCTGTTAAATAAAAACGATGTGGTAGGGAATGGCTGCTCTGAGGCGAGGGGGGGGGGGCAGAGACACCGCCAGGGGGGATGCTGCTTTGTGGATTTAATGTGATGTTCATTGACTCCATGTGTCCCCCTTTGTGCCTCTGTTTTCCATCACAGGAGCACCATGAAGGACGGCATCGCCAACAACAGCACGGCCAGCATCTCCCAAGCCAGGAAAGCTGTGGAGCAGCTGAAGATGGAGGCCTGCATGGATAGGATAAAGGTACGGGGCTTTCACGTTTAACCTGCGTCTGTCAGCAGATATTTGCGTGTGTTTCTGTTTTACCAAATGTGTAATATGTGGAGTTTTAAATCGCCAAGCTGAAGTTCACCTTAGCCACACACAAGACAGTTGGAAACTTTGTGGACTTCCATTTCATGCAGCTGTTTGTTAGTTACTGTTACAAAGGAAAAAATATATTTTTCACTCATCAGATGATCTGTTGCCGTAATAGCGTGAATTTAAAACTGTAAAGTGTTTAATATTTAGACTGATCTTAAATGTCGTAAACTAGTATGTGAATGTGATGCCTACACGGTAAACTTCTGTGTATGTCCTCTGATTTGGACACACTTTATTTCGAGCAGTATAGCAGCTTTCTCTGGATGAGTGACGGTCTTCAGCTCCCAACAAACATTCATTCATCTTTATTCACTTAACGTCTGAACAGTGTCACACAAAAAAATGGTTTTGCTTGCTTAGAAGTGGAAACATTATCATGATTTCCTGTCACGACTTATTGTTTGCCCACAGTTCAATGAAAGTAATCATTTATTAGCTCAGTAGCTCGGCTGAAACGCTCTATCTGCTATTATCGTCCAAAATGTTCCTACGTTATGATGAATGTTGACGTTTATTTGTCAGTCCCGCTCACCAACCTGCTGCCGTACTCGGTAATGCAACAAATCTGTATTAATCCGCGGCTCAAATTAGTCCCCCATTAAAATACTGTTTAGCCCTGTTTGAGTAATACTTGCTAAAAGCTACAGTGCCCAGCTGTTTTGCAAAATTACTGAGCATTTCTGAGCTTGAGAGTCATGGAGAGGCTGAGAATTATTTGAGAGACAAACTGGCCCAGTATTGGTTTCAATCAATTCATGAGATGGAAAAGTTCCCAAAAAATAGGACCAAGTTAAGATTTTTTTATTCGAGCATTATGGGATAAGAACTACATGTGCTGCCATCTTTTTGGGAAATCTGCTTGCTAAGTCTCGCGGAGAGTCGGATGGGGATGCCAATGGCGCGTCTTAGCTTAGTTAGCTTAGCATAAAGATTGTGAGCACAGTGAAAGCCGGACCGGGAAAGCCGGACAGACTGCAGCCGGCTGAGAAATAATCCAGCACACAACCCCATGAAAAAGTGTTATTTTTCAAACTTCATCTCAAACGAGATGTAACAGTGGAAGGTCAGGTTAGTTACCTTCTCTGTTCACTGTCCCCATCTAACTCCACTAGAGAGCGAATAAATGTGCTTCCTCAAATGTTGTATTGCTCCTTAAATATAAACTTTACACTTCAGAATAATTATAGATAAGGTCCTTATGTTGATTCTTATCTCCACTCTTGAGCACTAAGTCATCTCCGTGCATTATGAATGCATTAACCCACATATTGGATGGACTGATACAGGAGCAGTAAACCATCACATTGTGTCTGTCCTCTCTTCATTACACTCCTTTAACTCTGTCAGAGTCACGATGGATGATTTTTTTAAGGACACTGCTGCAGAACCAGAGATACTGTCTTTTTTTTTTTTTATTCCACACGCTCTTTGTCTGTGCGACTACATTACCCACGATGCAACTGACAGTAGGGGTGAATTAAGGTGTGTTGTACTAGTAGCAGCTAATGTAGCCCGGAGCCTTTTGCCTCAAGCAGAGATGAGGAGCACAGAGGTCTCACTTCTTTCTATCTTCTAACGCCCCCAGATTTTTTCATTTTTAAACTTTTAGTCTTCACACCCAACCGATGCTGACTCCCCCTGGAGCCACACAAGCCTCCATCAGACTTTTTGTTTCACGTACATAAACATTCGTAATCTACCTTAATTACAGTTTCCTTAATTTATTCCAACAGCTGACTGCAAGGTGCCAACAAAACAAGTGTTTCTCAGCTTAGTTTAGTGCAGCGTCTTCTGACAGGTGCCACATGAAGCCTCGGTTCACCCTGAAAGCACCAGTGTCACCACCTCTCTGTCAGAGTGCATCTATTCTGCACAGCTGGGAGACCCAAGTAGCAGCGATGTGGAGGCTGCGAGATAAACCCAGGGGCGTGGTGGGTCACAATGACCGCTGACCACCACTGACGTTAGTTTTCTACCGATCGGGCATTATGTTTTCTTAGCACAGAGATTGTCTGTGATTGTCATGTGCGCTTCTTCTCGCCTCATGCTGCCGGTGTTTGCAGTGCGCAAGCTTAACGTCTCCGGCTGAAACTCCCCGTCACAGCATAAGAAAAAGTGCACCTTTAAATGAGCTAATCTTCACTTGTTCTGTAAACTAATCATAACTGCCTGCAGCTCCACCAGACATTTATTGTGAAACAGTTCAGGGCTCATAAAGAGTGTGTAGGCTCATAAAGAGTGTGTGCCCTCATCAAACAACACCTGCTTAAATATTGACTTTCAAGCCTGATATACTCTTTGTGGTTGAGGTCGGTCACCATGCCTTAAAACGTCATAATACTGTTACTGTAAATAGAGATTTCTGCATCACTTCCATTCATTAGATAGAGGCGCTCATTGTTCCTGTATGATGTTTTCTCCCCAATAAAAGGCTACATTAATATGTTTCTGCAGTGCGAACGGGCAGCTCTTCCCCGCGACGTTCATGAACGACTTCTTGTGCAACTTAAAAGGCCATGTCATCATCTCATTCGGTATGCTCCTCATGTGCCCAGGGAATGATTGCCCCACAGCCCCGAGGCTGTTCGCTCAGCATTATAGCTGGGCCTGGAAGCCCGCCATACACCATCATCCCCACTCAGCACAACAAAGAGGCTGCTTACAAGAAAACCCTCCTCTTCTTAAAAAAACAAAGCGATTATCCCCAGCTTGTAATCAGGGTTCATAAAGATGTATTGCGTAGAGCTGCAGTTTAACACACAAGTTGACTTATTGGTGCAACTCATTTAACTTCTTTTAATGTTATCAGGAATCATATCAATCAATAAGTTATGTTTTTTGTTAGTGGCTGTGGCTCCGGAGGTAGAGAGAAATGTCAGCAGTTCACTCCCCGACTCCTTCAGACCACGTCAAAGTTGTCTTGGGCAACAAAGAGGCTGCTTACAAGAAAAATGATTAGGTTAGATCCTGAGGCATCGTGCATGGAAGCAGTGTGTGATTGTGTGAGTCAATGGGGTGAATGGCTTGTATTATAAAGCATTTTGAGTGGACTAGATAAGAGAAGCGCTATATAAGTGCATTTACACGTCCATTTACCATTTACACTGTTGTCCAAGCATCTCTCGTCCCTCTTATCATCTAGACTGTGACTCCAATAGGCCGAAAGATGCATCAGACTTATTCTAACTTTGAGAACACACACACACACACAAAGTGAAGTGCAGCCCAGTGTGAGCTTCAATGCGAGGCCATCAATATAGACTAATGCAACATAGCTCACCATAGCAATGCATAGTAACGTTTAAAAAATAATTTTTACGAAGAAAATATTTACTTTTAGAGGATACATACATTTGCAAGATAAATATGAATTAAAAAAATGTCAGATCACACAACAGCAGCTGAGTGGAAAGGACTGTTCACGGCAGCCTCCAACATGTAATTCATGTTGTTCATGAGTCAGAAGTTTTGAAAAGAAAAAAGTGTCAACAAACTGGGGGCAATGTGGCTGCAAAGGCATCATCTCTGTCAGTTAGTTGATGGATTCAAAATGTTCGATTTGTTTCTCTTATTTGGTGCCGCTACAAAGTTAGAAACATGAATGCCCCCAAGTCAAAACAACAGAGGCTTTTGTTGTTGATATGCAGCCAGAGAAGAAACATGAAGTAACTTGGACATAATTCTTATCAGACTGCCCACTTTTAATACTGGACTGACATTCAACGCAGGCTTTAAACATTATGTTCAGGCCTACAGCCAGTTCTCCAGCAGATTCACATGAAGGTGCCAAAAGGACAGAAACACTGGTTTGTAAATCAGAAATGTGGGTTTTCCCTTTCCAGTTAGCTTGGAATAGAAAGAATAAATACACTTTTAACAACTGTTTAATATACCAAAGAATGTCACAGTATGGGTCACTAAGCCAGCAAAATGTCACCAGCATCAAGCAAAACAAGGCTGTGGTCGAACCGCATTTTAAGTTGCAAACTATTTCATGGTTGGAATATAAAATGAGAACATGCCCGGTAACTAATCATGCCCCAAACGGCGCACGAGGTAAACTAGCTGGTAAAGAAGTGTACAATGATGTTACGTCTTTCTGTTAAACGAGCTGAGAAGTGTTTCGATCGTGTCGCGTCTGTACAGACTCGTCAGTTTTATTGTCACCTGACGCGTCCGGCTTGAATCTTAAATGTCACGTCTGATCTGTATCTGAAAGGCTTTCTCTCAGCTCTGTAGCCAGTTTGACAAAAGTTTAAGCTTCCTGAATAACTGACTCTCTCTCATTCGGCTGCAGCGTGGCACATCTTTGTTCTCATGTTAAAAAGCCTTTTAGGGGCGCACAGGTGGCTCAGTGGTAGAGAGTACGTGTGCCCATGTATGAGGCCTTAGGCTGCAGGGGACCCCGGTTCGATTCCCGGCTGGGGTCCCTTTGCTGCATGTCTTCCCCCTCTCTCTCCCACCTTTCCTGTCAATCTTCAGCTGTCCTATCTATAATAGAAAAAAATATATATTTAAAAAAAAAAAAAACCTTTTAGCACCAAAATATGAAGCGGTTTGTAATCCGGCTGACAAAAAAGACAAGCAGTGCCTTTGTCTGACAAGTGGACATGCATTTATTTAGCCAAAGTATGTTTTTTTTTTTTTAGCCACCCATGATGACATTTACGTGAGCAATCTAACCAGAGGTACTGGACTCAAATACAATTTTTTTCCTGTTATTAGTGCTCACATTTCTAAACAAGCTAAGAGAAATACTACAAAGAAATACTTCACGAATACAATAAAGAAGAGAAAAGTTTGTACTGAATAAGACAGCAGGCTACATTAGGCCTTAGGCAGTTATAAATATTACATTTTAAGTATTTATGTAAGATTTTTGCCAATTCAGAAGTGTTGTGTGTTCCTCTAAAAATAGTTTTAGTAACAGCATGATTTGACAGCTGCATTGTTTTCTCAGCAGTTGTTGGATGACTGATAGGCAGGCAGATGTTTGTGCTTTGATAACCACTTGGCACATCAGAAGTGGAGATCCAAGTAATTCTTCGTTAACGGGCCCCCGGAAAAAAAAAAGAGCCACTGAAGTAGAACGTGGCTGCAAATGAAAGCAGAGAAAAGTACAGAGAAAGAGGAGAAAACAGACAGTTGGCCACGTCTGGCGATCCCTTAAATTTAATTAAAGGATCTGATGAGGGAGAGAGTGTGTATCAGTGACAAGAGCAGTCTCTGTGCTGCTGATTGAGGGATCACCACATTCTCATTAATTGCTCAATCAGCCAAAGGAATGTGATCTGTGCTAATTAGAAGGACTCTCCTTCCATCATGGGGCTGCAGTGTAATTACAGTCAGTCTGGGCCTAATGACACACACCGTGCAATACCACTTTTTGTCCTGTGGGGCTCTCATTCTCTGCAGAAACCGTGGCTGCAGTCACAGGATAATATAATTATTGCATTTACTTTCATTATGAGAATAATTAAGCTGTTTACTTGAATTGCAAGAGGAGGCTTTGTTCGTGTTCCCACTTTGTGCAGGCTTGGGTGCTGAGATTAGTGGCTGAATTAGGTCAAATAGAGGCGGAAATTGTGAATATATGTGCAGCTAAAATAATTAAACATTTAAAATATGTTGTATCTTCTTAGTGAGCTGATCATTTTTAATATGGCTCTCTACCAATGTGATTAATATAACAGCTGAGTAAGTGTGGCTTAATAAAAAAACAGGGCCAGAATAAGTGTTTCATTAGTCGTCGCAAGTTTTTGACCAAATACCAGCATTCCCATCATCCTCAGCGGTACATTGGTGGTGCTACTTAGCATGGTAAAATGCTAACCTGAGATGATGAAAATAGTAATGTTTACATTTAGTGGTACTTACTATTTACTGGTACTTATCATCAAATAATTGTGTATTTAGACATGGGAAGTTGGCTAACAAGGTTAAAGGTTAAAGCTGACAATTTTCTACATTTTTCTTGTCAACTAGTCCCATGTAAAGACCACACAAACAATGAATGGATCCTACTGAAAAGTGTGCAGCTAAAATCTGATATAACTTATTCTTCTGTGCCACCAAATGTATGTTAACTTAATGACTGAAAATAGTCCCGAACAAATGCACCATCTACTCCTGTGTGAGTAGATTTTTTTCAAATTGAATGTACATATTTGTGAACCGTTTAAATAGAGTTGTGTCTTCACTATGAAGACAGGACAGTGTGGACCCGTGGGCTTGCAGCTGAGTGCCGCAGGGCAGGGAAGACAGAAAGAATTTAGAAACTGACTAACGCATTGTTGATTATGGTCGTTTCATGGGATTTGTTGACAAGAAGAAAAATGTAGAATAACTGCAGCTTTATTGTTCCTTTCAAGATACAGATATCTCAGGACCTGATATTGATCTGCACCTCTTTAGACATATTATTGGATGCTGTGAGACTGTAAAAAAATAATAGTGTAATAATCCCTGTTTAAGACCAAAAGCCAATAGGCAGCATAATGGATTTTGCGCATTGTATTCTCTTGTGAGAGCAGCAGTGGGTGAGGTGAAGTAGCAGGCAGGAGATCAGATGGCTCTGTCCTCCATGTAGATCCCTGAGCCCTCGCCGACCCTCCGATGCAGCTGCTCCTCTACTCTCCATTTGCGGCCTCCCCTCCCGTAACCTCCCACTCGGCTCCCGAGCAGAAACCCATATTCACATTCACAGTCTGGCCGCACTGTAAAATTTATAGTCACTGTTTGACTTTGAAAAATACAGTATGCAACTTTTTCACCTTGAGGCAGGAAGTGTGTTGTTAGTCCCACCCTCCTCTCTCCTCAGCCGGTCAAGGTCCCGCCTTAACACCCGTCAGTCATCTTGATGAGCTGTCTCTTCCTGTTGCCTGAGGCTGAGGTAACGGGCATCAGTGCGGTCACCACAGGCACTGACGAGTCGGAAACACAGACAATATGCATTTTTAAAGCAAATGGAGCTGTACAGGGCTCACACAGATTTTGGACAGGTCTTAACTCAGGTCCTAGATTTCAATATTTCATTATGGTGTTCATTATCAAGTAAACAAAACATTACCGTCACTGTTTTGGAATTGATTTTACAAAATTAATTCACTCTGAAATGCTAAAGAAATGTGCAATAAACATAAGTGTTCATCAATTCAAATTGTACAACAATACAAGCAAAGTGTTCTTTACAAAATACAGTAACTTATCTAAACTCATGAATGGGTGAAAAGACTGAATCTCCATTTTTAGCCACTCTAGTAGTTAAATGGATGGCGGTGTCTGTCTGCCACATTCATGCTCCCCAGAGGCCAAGTGCAAATCAATCTACATTTGACTTTGATACTTTACTCCTTTTTAGAACAGTTGTAATCCAGTAAGCTTTACATGGCTTTAATCTAGTCCTGTTTGACCCTCTTGGGCTTAAAAGTGCCAAGTTGGAAATCCAAAACTCCTCCTTCTAAATGAGCAACTCTGCTAAATCTCTCTCTCTCTTTGACAAAGACACTTTCCTTATTCCTATAAAGTGTGTTTGAAGTGTGTGTGAAGAGACCAAATTATTCTTTTCCATAATGTGGAAGTTCATAAATTTACTCAACTGGTACTACATTGTGTATAGTAGTATTGGTTATTCAATCATTTTGGGGGCATTTTATGCCTTTATTAAATAACAACAGGGGAGAGAGGACATAAAAGGACGAGAAGAAAGGCCGGACTTGAACTTTTAAGTCACATATCTCATGAATTATATATCAGAAAACCAGGAAGAATCTCAGACACCGCCCTGATGAAGGCAAGATAGCTGAAAATAGCACGGTGCGCTGGTTCTGATTTTCATAATTTAAAACTCCCTGTCAGGTGAGGAGGTGAAGGAGGCGTCTCTGTATGTTTATACATATCTTACATGTTTGTGTAAAGGTTATTAAAGGTTATTATGTCACAGCCACATGCTCACCTGTGCATGTCTTTTTTTCTTTTGTCTCAACATTTCAGGTCTCCAAAGCAGCGGCAGACCTGATGGCGTACTGTGATGCCCACATACGCGAGGACCCCCTCATCATGCCCGTCCCCGCCTCTGAGAACCCTTTCCGAGAGAAGAAGTTCTTCTGCACCATCCTCTGATGAGCTGCTGGTAGAGCTGTACGGGGTGCAGGCATGGCGTTGCCTGGCTTCTCTGTCTTCACCACACCTGAAGCTGCTGGCCATAGGCGTTGAGTTGAGTTTTCCCAGGCGGACACTCTGTTGTTGGTCAGCTCTGTCCTGGTGGCTGAAGGTTTTGGGGGAGTCAGCTACCAAACTGGCAACCCAGTGAGCGTATCATGTCTTGTTAAATAGGTTTGTTATTGCTTTGTTATTAGAGAACAGCCTTGCTCAGTGCTTAATGAGATGAAAGATGTTTTTTTTTTTATTTCTTTAATTGTGCTAGATCTTAACATGCCTCAGGAAACAGAAATTTGCCCAACGTCTACGACTTTTTGAAATATTTATTTCCCCTCTCTTTATCTGAACAGAAAAGCATTCATCTTTGTATTATCTTGAACATCATTTGAATTATTTTTCTATCACTTTCAGTGAACAGGTTTGACTATTTGTAGCAACACTTTGCTGAAAGTACCACTAAAATCTGACACTTCCCTCACTAGTGGTTTCTATTTCAACTTGCCTCCACAGTCGCCAACAATTAACCCGCTCCTTTTTACTGCTGCGGTACAGTCAGCTTCAGACTGGAGTGTGGAAACAGAGCCCTTATCTCACACGGCAAACTATTTCAGATTGTGCACGCTGCGCTCAGTAACATAGACGGAGGTGTCTGCACGTCGGCTCTGCTGCAAATAAATAAACAGACTCTATTTATTGAAAGGTGCAGAGCTAATGTTTCAACAGTGGAATGAGTTCTTCGGGGTTATCACTGTGCAAACAACCCCTAAGTCAAAAATTATTTATGAATCTGCCACCTCCTCTCCAAGCCGCGCTAATGCATTCTACCTTTGCTGCTCTGTTTGATTTACCCTTCATATACTTCATCCACACTCCATCCAAATCAGAGACTCTATCGGTTAATCCTGCAGCTGACGACTGGAATATTTTTACAAGTTGCAGGGTATCTGTTCCTCTTACTTCCATAACGGTCTCATTTGTTTTCTGGGCATGTTTCCTGAGCCTAATTCTTTTTTGCCTGTCCTAGAGTGAATGGCAAGGCCTTTGACATTAATGCCAAACCAGAGGCCTGCATGTTTCTCTGCTCCTTTTTGACAGCCTCCTCTGTTTCCAAGGGACTGCCAGTCTTTTAGAGTGTACAGTATGTTACAGTGCCAATTTCTGTGAGAGCGGTGTGATCTTCACACTGTGGTCCCGCAGCCCTTTTTTCTCTCCCGTTTTGTTTGTTTTGGAAGAAAAAGCACACTGTCGAAACATTTCCTTTACACGGTAGTTAAATAGCATTTGCTAATTTTTACGATGAATTGTTATGATCGTTATTAATATTGTTATTATGAGTAGTATTATTGAATATTTGTTGCACAGCACTGACAGCTACATGACGTGTAGTGCTATTCAGCTTGTATGATACTTAGGAAAAAAAACATTTATAAATCATGCAATTATTGATACTATCTGAATATTTTTTAAAAATAATGGTAAGGGTCGGTTTACATAATATGATCCCTTCGGTGGTTCAGGCTTTTTGCATCATTGTTTCTGTAAAATTCAAAGAAATTTTCCTCCTGGTACTTGAACAGCCATTGCATTAGAAATCAAACTGATACTGGACTGTCACAAACACAAACCATTGGACTCAAATTGTTTTCAGGATAATTGCTGTCTATATTTCCTATCTAAAAAACCTGAGACTGACCTCAGGGCGCTCCCACTGACCTCATCTTAAGGATGGTGCCAAATCTGAAACAAGAAATATAATGGCTAGAGATGAATATTGCATGGATTTATTTCTATCTATAACAGAGAGAACTATTATGATATGAAATATTGCCTCTTCAGTGACTTTCTGGGTGCTACTCTGCACATAATTGGAGTCCGGGTGTGTCGACAATGTGCAGCTGTATTCATGAATGGTATTATCGTTTTTGGTAAAAAATAGCATTTAAATAACAGGCTTTGTAAATCCTTTGATGGATCAAATGAATTAAAGGAAAACGGCAACCCAAATGTGCTGTGTCTTCAATATTTCTGCCTCATGTCTCTCACTGGCGTTTTGAGTTGCCGTCTGTCTGGTTCTGGGTCTCGCAGAGGAACATGATATTCTGGTGTGTAGTGGAGACCTCCTGTGGCTGAGCTGAACCACAGGCCATCTGGATGCGCTGTTCATGTGTCGTGGCATTTTCTTTTTTTTTTCTTTTAAGGATTAAGATTCAATTTAGCCGCGGCCAGTTTGTCTTTTACACCGTAGATAAAAAGAACCAAAATACATCAGTCCACACTGCAGGTCGCACGAAGGATGTCCTTTATAATAATAATTTATGAACATGAACATCTTAATTTTCTGTTGTAGCTGTTTCATGTGTCCATCCGTGCGTCTATTTACAGCCTCACCTGGGAATAGACTGAAATTACAGCTTTGTGCCAGGTTTGGCTGATACTGGTTCTTTCTTTTTAGACACTTTTTTCAGACACTGTTTCACTGTTTGCTTCGGCCAAATGAGTCAGGACCATACAAAGAAATCAACCTGCTGATTTGCCATTAGTGGTCACATTAAAATTGTATAACTTAGCACATTACACAAAATAGTATTGACACTTTTTAAATAAGGAAAGGTATCACTTATTGATTTCTCTGAATTAATGAATGTAATTAAAGGGGGAGAAAGCTTTGGACCAGCTGTGGTGTGGGTTATTATCTACATTTATTTTGTGTTAAAGGACTTGAAAAACGATACAGCTTTTGTATTGTGTCTTGAAATGACAGCAGTTTTGCTTGTTTTCACGTGAAACATTTCTGTATATTTTTAGGGTCTTCTTACTGGCTTTAATTGGGCGTGGCTCTGATAGAAAAATATGACGTCACCAACTATTTCTGACTGTGTTCAGCGACATCTGAATGGGAATATGATCAATGGTGATGGCTTATATGGTCATTTCAATAAAATCTGCTCCAATCACACCCACACAGCAGTATAGGTGAATGTTTAATGGTTTTAAAAATACATAAGGATTTTTCTTGTCCTTACTTTAAATGTAATTGTTAGTCAGTCCAGTCAGGACTAACTGAGGTTTGGAAAAACACTTCCCAATCACAAAATAACAAAAGTTGTCCCGGAGGGCTTTCCAGCCTGCACAACATGCAGCACCATCTGTCCTTAGGCTCTCAATCCGGATAAGAAAAAAAAAACTTTTCTGGGAGAAAAATTAAGTAAAAAATAATTTATGCACCAAACACTAAAATTAGAAATTCAAGAAGTAGGTCTTAATATTATGTGATTTGCACATGATTCTCTGCTGGGACATGACTGGATAAAAAGAAATCTATACACATCCAGAGAAAAGTGCAGCGGGTGCTGAGAGTTTTGAACGCTGCAAATCAAAAGAGAAAGCATACACATGGGTTGGAACGGTATAAGCAGAGCATAAATAGGTTTCAGCACATAAATAAACAGTTCAATCAGAGTTGGTAGCATAAACAACAAACCAGGATAGATGAGGGATGGATATCCACTGTGGAGCAGGGCCGGTACAGTAGGTTGTGTGTTAAGAAACCCTGACCATGCTATGAATAGCCTTTTTTCCCCCTTTCAAATGAATAATGTGTTGCAGAGAGAGAACTAAATCATTGTAATGAGTATATTTGTGAATATGAAGAATTATATAATGCACAGGAAAGTAATTATCCCTAGGGCAGTAGGTTATCTAATACAGAGAATCTGTGCAAGAGCAATTTTCCAAATTGAGCAGTGAGCCCCTAAAGTGTACGTAAAATACATGAGAATAGTAATAATTTGTGATAAGATTATCTACAGTCACAGCATGCTGTTTTGCAGCGGATTCATTTTTGCTCATAACACTGGCACACAGTCTGTTGCATGCCAGTGTTTCCCATTACGTTATTATTTTCCCCTAGAATGGGCGGTAAAGTCTCTAAAATAACATTTATGCAACACTGGAACTCCATTAAAATCAATACAAATGAAATGTTTACAAGCAAAGCAGCAGGCGCTCGTGGTGATGTGGCCCACTCCTCCTCTCCAGGAGAAACACTGGTGCTCTCAGAGTCAGAAGAAATCCTCCTCAAACGTCCCTCTCCATGCACAATAGATTCCATTTAAATGATTCATGTGCAGCACAGAGTGAGGGCTTTAATAAAGTTGTGTTCTAATCTTAAGAACACAACATGTCACCTGGGTTTTAGAGGGATAAAATGATTCATATGTTAATTGTCTACTCTGCTTAAGACGTCTTCATCACTTCATTAGAAATTCACAATGTGGACTGAAACAGAACAAACCAAAAAATTTTTTGTGATTAACATGGAAGGGTCCATCTCAGTGACACTGTTTGTTGTTTTAGTTCGGCATTAATGTTTAGTTTCAATTTACTCCTAAGGACGTGATAAACAATGTTTTGTGCTTACTATAACATTCTGTTTCCTCTGAAGTTGTTAGGGTGGAAACTGAAACTGCATAGTGCTGCTCTATATTTTATAAAGATGTGAAAAACACTTAAATTGCATAGTGGAAACCCCACCATGGTGCACGCAATTATCCTTTAATAGGTTACACAAAATCATAGGAAGAGATACGTTCATAGAGATTGTGCAGAGTCCTGCAGAAATCTGAAATGAACACATGATATTTTTAGCATATTTTTGCCTAGTGTAGAATATGTACAGTTCTTGTTATATATTTAGTACAAATCGCACTGCTGCTGCTGATAATAATCCTAATATAACCCTATCATTATTATTATTCGGAATAGCTAATCTTACAAAATGTTGTTGCATCTTGGTCATTATAAATAACATTTAGTTGATTAATCCCTATTTTTTTTTAATCTGCCTTATATTCTTCATTTTAAATAAAATTCAGATTGAACTTTAGATATTTATATGTTTTTATTTGATTAAAGTTGCATCTCAAAGTCATTTATAAGGGTTAAAATGAAAGCTAAATTGTACTTAAGCAAAACTGTACATCAAAAACAATAAAATACTACTACTAGTAAATAACTATCAATAAAAATAACATCAACAAATTGCATCTGGAGGTCTGTCATACCTTTACCAATCCTTTACTGCGCCTTCTGTAGCAAAAACAACGCCCCGATTGGCTAGGGAGCGCCGAACTCCATCTCCCAGAGTGCTCCGCGGCAGGGCTCCCCGTCTCCCATTGGTCCGTCTCTCCGAGCGGCGGAGGCAGACGTGAGGCGGTGGTGAGAGCCCGGCGGAGGGCTGCGGAGCGGAGATGAAGCGCACTCACGGAGCCGCTCACACCGCGCAGCGCCGTGCGGCTCAGGAAGAGGCTCCGCGCCGCTCAGGCTGAAGGCTGCTCCGGCTGAGTGAGCGAGTGAAGGGCTCCGTCCATGCGGAGGCTAGCGCTCATCCTGCTGCCCTGTGCTGTCGCCGTCCTGGTGCACTTGTGGTTGGCGCGACGACCCTCCTCCACCCCGCCGGACAACAACACACACTCGGGTAGTTTCTTTTAAAAAAAGCCCAAACCTCGGGCTTCACCTCCTCGGCAACTTTTCCTGCTTTTTTCCCCCAGTTTTTATTCTTCTTTTTGACAAACTAGCGGCGGGCTAACTTTGCTCCGCTGTGTCCGCTGAGGTTGTTAGTTTGTGCGGGAACAGGTAGTTTTAAGTCTGCTCGTGTGTGACTGTGTGTGTGTGTGTGTGTGTGTTTCAGTGGGGAGATAATGTGACAGTTCAGTAGTGCTGGGCGTTGCTGGGATAGTCTGGAAACAAGAGGGGAGCCGAGCATCTGTGCTGCTTTCAAATGCACACTTCTTTAACACAGTGTAGTTTAGCAGCTCCTTTTCTCTATGCGAGAAGACAATTTTGGCGAGGTCAGTCATGAGATGCACAGTAAGTCGGTGAGAAGTAGATATGAGGGGAAACTGAAGTCAAAGAAGTGTGATTTTTCATTTTCCATCTCAGGTTGCTGCCTCAGTATTGTCACTGTTATATTTCACCCTCCTCATCCTCCTCCACCCGGACATTAAACACATCATCAGGTAGGGAATGACATCCTGAGGTTGGAGGTGTTTTCCCAGTGAGAGGTTTCAGCTTGGCTTTCTCTGTGTGTGTGTGTGTTTTTTTCTAATATAGATGAAGCATCGCCTTTCTATGAAGTTTTGGTGGGGGTGCTGTCAGCGAGACACCATTATGAACTGCGACAAGCGATAAGGGA
The DNA here is from genome assembly GCA_023238725.1 of Scortum barcoo. Taxonomy (NCBI): domain Eukaryota; kingdom Metazoa; phylum Chordata; class Actinopteri; order Centrarchiformes; family Terapontidae; genus Scortum; species Scortum barcoo. The sequence goes on from CM041544.1 coordinate 7,751,699, forward strand.
GACCTGGCTGGGCTACCTCCGAGATCACCCCCACTTCCAGCACAGGTCTGTAAGGTGGAGCTACAAAGAAAATCCAAAAAAAAAAAAAAAAAACTTCACTGCTTGTTCTTTTTTTTTTTTCTTTCCAAGGCCAGATTCATACAGCGGAAATAAAGCCTGCAGCAGGCTGCGAGTAACTGACTGGCCCATCAACCCTTTTATCTTTACCTGACCAGAGGCCGATATTGTTCTCTCTTTCATTCTTCCTTTTTTTTTTGTCCATTTCCTTCTCATTCAGCGATCTGAGCTCAGATAAGGTGTGATGGCCTTTAAGCAACCCTCAGTAACCATGGCAACGGAGGGTGGATAGATGGACAAGCTTTAGAAACCTTGCAGCCTAATATTGCACAAAAAAAAAGATGAATGCCGTTGTGTTTGTGCTTATTTTCAGAGTGGGGGTGAAGTTTATCGTGGGTAAACATGGGTGTCCCATCCCAGAGGAGGACAGAGAGGACCTGTACTCCTGCACCCTCCTGAACTTCACTGAGCCAGGTATTTAGGGGAAAAAAAACATCTCACACACTAATGAGTGGACATCTGCTGCCGTAATTTGGAAAGATGCTCTCTTGACGCTGTTGTCTGCTGCTCGCCTGTGCGAGCGCCGACACCCGGAGCTGAGGCAGGAGAACAGGAGACGAGTTGAGACGATGAGAAGAATGCATGTTCAGAAAAGAAGTAAAACGCCTTTTATTCATGTTCGCCCATAGCTCAAGGACGCCGTTCCTTTGCTTTCCATACCCAAGGCCAAAGCAGAAATCTCTCCCAGTCAACACAGCTGCTGCACTAGAGCTGCTAACCACTTGAAAAGTAAAGCCATACGAGGCACTGACTCACTATATGGGAAATAATTGAACAGGCTCACTGTCAGATTGAACATCCACAGTAATTGTTATGTCTCTCACCTTCACAGAGGCGGTCCAATGCAGCCATTTCACTACTTTCACTTTCACTACTACTACACACTCCCGTTTGTGTTTGTTGCCTTCATGAAAACATAATTACCACTCATCAGAATAGGCTTTTTCAGACGACGGCCTTTAGGGTCACTGTGATGTTTTATATTTCCAGCCCATTCTCTGCTCTCCATCGTGTTAATGGTTGTAAGTGTTGACGTGATTTGCTTCAGAATCGGAGGCGGGCAGGCTTCGGCGCGAGATGCTCGGTGTGATTGGAAGAGGAAGAGACAGTGGCTGCTTTTAAACACAGTTGGGTACCTGACTGAGGATTCGGGTCAAAGCACGCGTTAAGTGAACAATTAATTGTGATTGAAATTTGTTTGTGTGTGCTGCATTCATCGCAGGATTTTTTTTTTTTTTTTGTAGGACCTCAATAAGGTGAATGCTGTTGATCTGTAAATGATGTAGAATATTCTAGACCTGTAGTTGTTTTCTAATATTGAAAAATATCACCAATGAATACTAAATAATTTGCAGTTAATTATTTATGATTCGTGCCCAGTTTTATTTATTTTTCTTCAGAATAAAGTAGCAGCCTCATGCAGCCAAGTGTCAAGAGACGCAGTGCTGTTTATTCGTTTTGACAAGTGAGCACAAACTAATCATTTATATTTAGTGAACAGGAATATTGAATATGTCCTCACACACTGGTGAAATCCTGCAGCTCAGTTCTGCCCGGTCAGTGTGAGAAACATTTGGGTTGATAAATTGCTGCTTTCTCTTTGTCTGCGATTCCTCGTCTCTAATGGTCTTTATTTTGGAATGAGCAGCAGAACTTGTGTAGAACGCATATAAAGTAAAAAGCCTCCTTCCCTTTAACAGCCTTGATCTTTTCATTGATCTCCTGGGTAATAAACTGCTCTTTTGTAATTAAGAAACCACACTCACGAGCAGAAGCCCGCTTTGAAGACAGCAGTCCTAAGAACCAGCTCCTCAAAGTGCTGATGGTGTAGCTTTACAAGGGTTTGCCGTCTTCTCTGAATGCACCCCCTCTGCCCGAATTGTCTCCATCACTGAAAAGAGACAGTCAGCACGTTGGGATCGTAATAAATTTCATGTGTGCTTGTGTGATAATCTCTGCCGTCCCTCTGTCCCAGCGGCAGGTCAGGATGCAGAGATGGAGATCGTGACGGTGTCTGACCCCTCAGTGCTCGTCCCCTCTGACGTGTCGGCCATCGCCCTGGACTTCAAGGTCCTGCACCCGGTGGTGATCACCAGGCTGGGGGTGTTTCCCAGTGGGACCCGGCCTGAGCTTCAGAGCAACGTCACAGTAAAGCTTCTCCAGCTGGACCAGGAGGTAACATCACCCTCACCCCTGAGCGTAATTCATCTCGTATGCTGCTTCTTTGCTACATACACAGCCTGGGGGCAGCTGGAGGACCCAGTGCTGCTTCTGTTTACTGCCTCACTTATAGACAAACTGAAACTCCCTAACAGTCTGTAGTATAGTATTCAGTGTAGATGAAGGTGCATTTGCTCAAAGATTAAAAAGAAAAACTAACCACAGTTTCTACATTAATTTTTTATGAATGAAACTTGTGATTTTTGCAGGAGGCTGTGGTCACTGCTCGCTTCAGCGCCATCAGCACAGGGACCATGGTGAACGGGGTGTGGTACAAACCAGTGGAGCAGTTCATCTTGCCTAAGGTCAGTTTTTCACGCATACTCAGGGCTGTAGCCAGGATGCTGACAACCACCAGTCCAAAGAAAAGAAAGTCTCTCACACATTTAAATAAATAAATACATTTAAAAGATTCACTTCACCCCTGACCCACACTCAGCACCCCAGAGGCAAGTTGTTGGGTGTAGTCAGAAATCTGCTTTGTTGCTCAGCACACTGATACCACAGAAAAAAACAAGGTTTTCAGGGAAATCTTTCATAAACTTGTAGTGGAGAAGTAGTACTGAAATCAGCCTAAATAAAAAGTTTATGTGTGTACTATAAGCTTACTAAAGCCAGTAAAGACATATGATAAGGCTCAGTTTAAATAGCGTTGGACAGAACAACAGAGGATGTAATGTCTGTGTATTTTACCCAGGGTTTTGAGGGGACGCTGGTTTGGGAGAACTTGGACTTTGCTGGACTGACCACAGTCAACTCCTCCTCTGTGCAGATCAATGATGGAGGAGGTATCCTCAAGATCTCCTCTGTACGTTCTGACACAAATACATATAAAGAATATTTTCTCAAGTGCTCAAGTTCAAGAAGTTAAAAACTTTCTTTTGCTCATTCCTTGAATTGCAGATCGCAGAGGGCATATTGCCTCATAGGAGTGCACTTGGATTTCCCGGTTTGGCTGGAGGGTTCACGTTCACTATCTATGGTTGGTCCAGCAGCAGAATGAACTCTGAGCTTTTTATAAAAAAACAGTTCGATCAGAAATGCTGCATAAGCCAGCTGTTGTAAAAGAAGTCCCTATGTAAAAAAAAAAAAAACACTGATTCACTCTGGCAGGTTATGAGATTAGCTTCTTTTTCGCCTCAGGGCTCCTGCATACGTGCCAAATGGGAAAAAGGAAAAAAGATTTTCCCCTCTCTACCCTGTTGTGTTACATTATTGATTGTACCTCCTACATGTGTTTGGATTGGAGTTTATCTCTGAATGGATTTGTTGCTGTTTTGGGGAAAACAAAATTAAATCACCATCCATATCTCTGAAAACAGAACTAATGATCCATTCTGTAAAATGCTACAATTTCATGATTGTATATTATTGCTTTGCCAGCCAGTGATTTAAGTTAGTATCCCTCAAAGGTGCCTTAATTTATTCAGACCTTGGATGAATAAAAAGTTACTCTTACTCTTTAAAACCTCATTTTGGATAAAAACTCTGACCATTTTCTTTAACTTATTCTTCCCCCCCACCCTCACTCTTACCCCCATCGTGTTGCCCACCCCCTCTGTGTCAGACGGAGACGGCCTGTCGGGGCTGCTGCGGGGCCGCCCAGCCAGGATGGAGCGCCGTGCCTCCAACCTGAGGCAAGAGGATACCACCTTGCAGCAGGAGAGCCTCAGGCACGGCGACATTGTGTTTGTAGACGTGGTCGACACCTACAGGAACGTGCCTTCCAAACTGCTTCAGTTCTATAAATGGTATGCCAAGTGCTAATGACTCGATTCTCTGTCTCCAAATTGCCTGGGCCCTCTGAGGAAATCAGCTACCTGAAATGAAAGTGTGTCGTCGCCTCAAAATGTCTTGCTGTTAGAATCACGATTGCAATCAGTCAGTCAGGGAAAAAGTACAGTTGTGAGTCACCATAGCAAAATACACAGAGCGATCTCAAGCCTCGACTCTGCAAGTGTACTATTTATTTGCAAGACCTCCTGCCCTTCACTCTCGCTGGTATTTTGAAAGTAAATCCTCTGGGATATTGGCAAAATCAAAAGGTGGGCTTTAATTAAATTTACAAATTCCCTCTCTGGCAGGTCTGTGGGAAACGCTGACTTTAATCTGCTGCTGAAGACTGATGATGATTGTTACATCGATGTGGACTCAGTATTAATGAAGATTGACCACAAGGGTCTCAAGCGCAGCAACTTTTGGTGGGGGAAGTAAGTACGATGTGTACAGTGTATACTGTGCTTGTGATTTTAGTTCACTTGTTTGCAACTTAACTTCAGTGCAGTGTCAGCTGAACTTCAGATGAAAAAGAGGGGAGTGCTCTGTCAAAACGATGATGGGTCAGTTGAAAGGGAGACAGGATGTGATGATAATGTATCTACTGTGCTGACCCAGTTTCAGGCAGAGCTGGGCAGTGGACCGCATTGGGAAGTGGCAGGAGCTGGAGTACGCTAGTCCGGCCTACCCAGCGTTCGCCTGCGGCTCGGGCTACGTGGTCTCTCGTGACCTGGTCCAGTGGCTTGCCAGCAATGCAGATAAACTGAAGGCTTACCAGGTAGAGTATCAGAGAGCAAGAGGCTGTAGCAGCACGGGGACAGATAGTGATGAATGTTATGTGAGGAATCTGTCCTGTGCGTCTCTTCACAGGGAGAAGATGTGAGCATGGGGATATGGATGGCAGCTGTTGGACCACAGAAATATCAGGTAAATAAAAAATAAATGAACGACTTCCAGACCAAAAATCATTCATTATTTTAATATGTTTATAAAACACAACTGATAAGACTTTTTTTTTGGGACTGAAATCCTGCTCTTTCCATCAAGATGAGACAGGCATTCAATGTCTGACAGTAAGAAATATTATAAAATACTGCTGAAAAAGCAGAAAATTCATTATCTACACATTTTATTTCTGTAAGCAAACAAGATAACATCACATAAAAAAAGAAGAACGAGAGAAGAAGAAAAGTATTTAAGAAAATATTAGTTAAAAAGGAAAAGATAAAAAAAAGTTCTTAAGATAACGTGTCACTAAGAATTACAATATTCTGTCAGCTCAATTATTCAAGCAGCTTGATTTTAGTTTGCTCCATCTCAGCTTGAATAAACTGTTGAACTTTATTCTGGGCGATGAAGATGAGCTCAGCTTACTCTGGGTTATCAGTCAAACTTAATTCATAAATGTCATGTTTTATACAAGTGCGCTTTAAGGTGTTCTACAACTTAGTGAAACTGACAAGATTAGTTGGACAGCAGAAAGATGAACAACGAAGCAAAGGGAGACCAACACGCACACTGTCTGTCATTTGTACTCAATTTGTTTCAGTCCTCAGAGCTTCATTCAGTAAAATTCAATAATACACCAATACACTCCAAAAATGAAAACACACTATATAAAATATTAATGTGAAGTGATAAATGACTTAACCCTGTCACTCTGAACCTCTTACTTGCTGCTGAGATTGCCATTATTTTCCTCTCCAAACCACTGTGCTTTTCACACTCCCAGTGACATGAGTGTGACATATATATGTTTTACTTTATAATACAAAATAACAATATAACTTAATTAACATAGCCTTTTAGCACAGCTTTACAACCTTTAGCATTTCACTGCACAAACTATAGGAGTGATAAATAGGACCTGTGAAATCAGAAATCTGCTGGCGGAGTCTGTGGAAACTTGTCAATGTGGAGTTCAGCTACAGCGAATCAAAGGTGCACGTTAACTAAACATCATTGTGTAGCTAATTACCACATCGGTCTGTGCATGCTAACACAGCCTCTGTCCTGCCCCTTTGTTGTTGTTGTCTCCAGGACCCCGGCTGGCTGTGTGAAAAAGAGTGCTACCTGGACATGCTGTCGTCTCCCCAGCACACGGCCGAGGAGCTGCGCATTCTCTGGGACCGGAAGAGGGCCTGCGGAGACCCCTGCGGTTGTCCCTGGGGCCACTAAAACGCTCACCAGGTGGCGCCGAGGGTAAAATGCACTCAACACTGGCGGTCTGTTCAGTTTTCTGTGGTTTCCTTAAAAAAATAGTTTTATCAGTTATTATTATTATTACAGAATGAAAACACTTAGCTTTTTGAAATGTTGGACAATAATCTTCAGATCTTTGAGACTCCATCGCAGGTTCTTAATATTAACAAAAATGCTGCACCGACATAATAAAGCATTTGCAGCTTCAGAATTCATTAGAAACTCACATTTAGCTGTAGCATACTGTCAGTATTTCTATCACAAATTACATTAAATTTAAGATTGAAAATGTGGAAAGAGACTGTGGATTAAAAGCTGTTTTAATTAAGAACCATGTGCAATACCAGCATGTGATCATGTACAGAACCATTGCTGTAAGACTTGAGTACTTTGTAATATTATAATTATTGGTACTCTGATACTTGACAGACATAAACCTTGTGGTTTAAAAGGGATATTTGATGGGATTTTAAAGGTGATTGCTTTACCTTGCTATATTTTGTAAATTATTGTCTTAAGCTTTTCATCCTCTTCACTATTTGTAGATTTCTGACGAGCTTTCTCACAAACACACAGTTTGTACCGTAACTGTCATTGTGCAAATAGTGATGTGGCCTTACTGTATTTGTTAGGCGTCATACTGTATGTACGTTAACACTTGTGATATCGACACAGATTTGAATTAGTGTACTTGCAGCACACGTTTTTGGAACTTGACCAAGCAGTCGGAGCGATTGTGAAAACAGACTCATTAGTTTAACACTGGTTTTATGAAACGAACCTCACAGGTAATAAAGAACGCTTAAAAGAGATGAATGACTTCCTTGTTGTTTATTTTGGGGATGATGCGCACGGTAAACTTGCAGGTGCTGCCGATTCTGTGTCGCATCCGTGTCGAGCCCCGCAGCTTCGTGCTTGCCGTTAGTGCCGCTCAGACGGCACCAGTACGCAAACAGACTTTGCTCGTGCTGTTTGAGGAGTCCATTTCTTCAACTTAAAAGGAATATGAAATCACTTTGATCTCTATTGGTGATTGTTTTCCTGAGACAGTGAGCTGGACAGTGCTGGAATGATGAACAGAGAAACCTGTGGAGTGTTTTAGCCTCAAATCGATCTGTGGCTGCATGTCAATCAATAGGACTGAACACATCCACATGTACATCCAACCTTTTAAAATGTTGACGAGCACATGTGGTAAGAAATGTTCTTTTTTTTTTTTTTTTTTTAATACAAGCCTTGTGTGAGCATATGCTTTTAGCTGCTGCAGTGATTAGTTTGCCATGTGATTGATGCTGAGTCGCTAGAATTAGATTACCTCGCAGTATATTTTTGTAAATAATGAAAGATGATGCTGAATATTTTACTAATGGAAGATAATACAAGTCGTTTGTTTTCTTTAGGTCTGTCTTACCTGCCAAAAAAAAAATCTATTCCTGTAATTAACCTGACACTGGAGCACGCATTCCTCTTCCTCTGAACCATCCACCTTCCTCTCCCTCCCCATCTCATCCTCTCGCCTCCTCTCGTTCAGTGAGCTGCATGATAACAAAGTCATATCCGCATCTGTTCCACTCTCCTACGTAGATAAGGACGCTGTTTCTCACCCCATCAGCCCCTCTCTCGCTGATTTGGCTCGAAGCCCTTCACTGTGAACCGGGAGAGAAGCGTGGAAATAACACGGCGATGAAAACAAGCTCACTTCTCATTTCTGCTCGAGTGCTTCTTTAGAAGATGAAGTTATTGAATTTGTCTAAACTCCGGTGAGCGCTGTGGGGATATTGTCACTCACCGATGTAAAATGTTTAAATTATTAGAAGTTTTTTTTTCTTCTTCAGAAATGTGCTCTAAATCTTCTGTGCGTTTTATTCCCTGTGTGCGCTGTTCTCTCATACATGCTCAGTCAACCAGGCGAACAAATCAACCCCATCAGCCTCTGTCATAACCATTTTCAGACAAAATTGTGCACCGTTTACTGAAAAATTGCTGTTGTGTATTATGTTATTGAGTCTTCCTAGGCTTTTAATTTAGTCCTTCACCACTTTTCATTGTTTGATCTCACCTTATTTCCTGCCAATATGACAGCGCGGGGTGTTTATATAATGTGGAGAGTACTATTCTGCCTCATATTCCGAAGGAAATAATGCTCACGCATCGGCATAAGCCAGACTTAGTGTGAAATAACATTGTGTCAAAGGGGAACACTGCTCAAGAATTCCTTTGTTCTCTCAGAGATCAATACTTGTGAACATGAAGTCGCTCACAAAGCTGGATGCTAAAAGAGTAAAGCAGAACAAGAAAAAAAAAAAAAAACAGGGCATAATAAAATAATCTCAGCTCATCTGTGTGACCCAGAATATCTGATTCATCCATATGTTTGATATAAATAAACCCCACACGTTTTGAGTCGTCTCTGCCCTTAAGCGTGTGTGTAATCTTTTCTAAGCGACGACAAGAGTACAATTCCCTGAACCACTGACTTATTTTCACTCTATTAATATTTTGCCATGAAAGTGCAATCATCCGTTTAGCCTGTGACAAGCACTGCTCTGAGAAAATAGATGGAACTTGGGCGCTCGAGTTAATTGTATTTATAAAATCCTTTTCATCTTGAGTCTCACCTCTTCCCAAAGCTCATCTTCTCGCGCTGCAGATTGAATATATGAATATGTTGACATTACAGATTTTGGTCTTATTTTCTTGATGTCCAGCCTCTGCAAACACTCTTAGCCTGTTCTTTTCTGTCTCATGTCCCCTCATAGGCCCTGTCAGATGTGTGTCCTTTCATTACTCAGATTTTCAAAATAAGATCTTAGTCATGGATTATAAACTGGATGTTATTTAACACCATATGCATCATATAGAAATGTACGTTGTTAGATTTGTTTTTTTTCCATGCTATTGAATTGTCAATCTTTTCATCCATTTTGTCCGTCATGAGTTGCTAAAACTACTACTACTCCTGTTTCAACCATTCATCTGTTTCTTTTAGAAAAATATTTCAGTTTTAGCTAACTAAACTATACATTCATTACGTTTAGCAAAAAATTTTGCATTGTTCATCCATTAATCTTTAGCTAACTACTGTATATATCTTTTACATTTGGCTAACTATTTTAAACGAATGCAATGCTAACAATTAGGAATGGCTGGCTTGCAAATATTTTTTTTTGTTGTATGTTGTCTCGATCACAGATGAATTATTTCGTTATCTCATGAAGACAGGCTTTGTAGTCTCGAGATAATCAACCTGTTATCACAAGAAAATGATTGTTTCCTCTTATTACTTATCATTTTTAGCAGAGGTTTGAGTGCAATGCCAGATGGCGTCTTGACAACTGAGCAATTTAGCAACTGGTTTAAATTGAAAATGTCAGATTAAGGATTATTGATCAACACATTAGCCTCTCAGTCTAAGACAGGCAGAAACTGCTATGTTTCTTTAAAAGATAACATTCAGATTAGTCTTTGTCATTTGACTCTCCGGGTGAAAGAGGTGGGATCAAATGAACCAGACACTCATTTTTGAGTTTTCCATAATTATCCTGTGATCACCAGAAAACAGACGTCATCTTGAGAGATTGGCCTTTTGTTTGCGAGACAAAAGCTTTGTTATCTCAAGAAAACAAAATATTTAACTTGTGATCTTGAAATAACAGCACAAAAAAAAAAAAAAAGAAAACATTGCAAAGCCATTTTGCCATTTTCTGCCATACTTATTACTTTTATCTGTACTTCCATACTTTTATCTGTTTAACTACTGTCAACTTCTTTGTTTGGTTGCCAAGTAATTAGTTTGCACAGATGTACTAATAACTGACTCAGTCAGCTGCTTATTATACCTTTAAGGTCAGCATACACCAGTTTGTTATCCCATTTAGCTTTTTTATTTTCCTCCTTAACAAAAATATGTGGATACATTTTTAAAAAATGAATTAGATTTCTTTAGTTGTTAATTAGTTGATTCCATGTACCGCCTTCAGTGTGCTCCTGTTTTATTTTTCTGCATAACCTATTTAATCAAAATGCCACTTAAAGATTATAAACTACCAGTGAGGGCTTGTGCAATACCCGTGTGTTTTATTCTACAGCGCTGTGGAAACATACAGTACATTATAGATTAACTTAAACTTACCTGTGGTGTCAAAGTAAAGCTGCCGCGATTCAGATCAGGCACAGCTGTCCCAGATCCTGGAGAGAGGAGCTTACAGTCTGCTGAGTGCTGTGCATCTGCATACTCATTCAAACAACTCCAGGTTCTTAGGCTCTCCTCACAGAGCATTACACATTGCTGTCAATCAGCTTCCTTTACCCCAACAACCCCCCTCTCCTCTGTGTGCACTAAAACGAGGAGGAAATCATTTATTCATGACACCCGGCATCTAAAACCGGTATCTCCGACTGATTCTGATTCACAGGAATGAGGGGATATTATTAGACACACAACTATGCCCTAATGGGGCAACATTTTCATTCCCAATCTGAACTCACCCACGGCTCCCTCTCTCATTTCCATAGCAGCTCTAGAGTATCAGCCTGGTAAGGTTATGGCTGTCACTTTTTGCAAACATTTGCCGAACACAGCTGTGACATGTGTGACATTGTGGATCAGTTAGATGATTTGGTAGAAAGTTGGCTATTAGTACACGTAATTATGCCTGTCTTTGACAAAGTGAAATACTGAATGAATCATGGAGTTTCATAAGCACTCTTGATCTCTGCTGCAGTGACATGGCAGATTTACTACGATAGTGTTTGTGAGAGATAATTAGTCATTCAGTCATTACTGAACCATTACTGACAGTCATGCTGTCTTAAGAGGATCGTGAATTAGCTCATCGGTCTGATGATGAGATTCTCGGAAACCACTCATCTGATGTAATCTGATGCAACGCTATATATGGAAGAAATGTCATGATGTCAGCTAAGTGAATCCAGTTGCCCTCAGTTCAGCATTAAAAGGTTTCTCAAGCAATATAGTGTTGCACTTGCATGAGATGAGAAACAAATTTAAAAAAGAACTGATACAGCAGAGGCCAAGATATCCTGACTTTTATTCCTTAGTATGGGTCAAGTTCCTGGATCCTACATCTCCCATAATGCAAATCTTTCTTTAGCATCTTTTGCTAGGCTTCTCCTCCCTGGTGAACAGCCACATCAAACGCCATGCCCCAGTTTGTGTTATATATATATGTAATGTCCAAATCCAAGCCGAGATAACCCTGATGACATATGACATCATCTCAAAAGCTCCATTCAGAGCCACAGACAATGTCAATCCACAGTTATCACAGACTGAGAAGTACTTTCTCCTCATAAAGTGAACTTGATGTGTAAAATTGCTGGAGTGCCCCCTTTAATCAGCACACAGTCAATTTAAACTCAAAGAAGACAGTTCTCTGTTGGCTACAATGATTGCAGGTGAAAACAAGTGGGTACTTTGTTATTCGTCTTTATCCCCGATGGGACATGGGGGCGCAGTGAGGTTTTTACAAACAAGTGAGAGCCAGAATTATGCATGAGAACATGTGTTGTTCTGGGAACAGTGACATGAATATGATAACCACGCTGCCATGAATATTGTAAACTGAAGGAAGCTTGTTATTAGCCCCTGCGGATCAAGCAACATTAAAGGGTTGGTCTGTTGATATTGTATGTTTTTCTTATAGTCAACATATCCCATGAAAAGTGCAAACCAACAATGAATTGATCCCACTAATACAAATAGCTTCATTTACCCTCTTTTTTTAATCATGGACTTCCATTGTTGTCCAAAAGAATATTAACTTCATTATCATGAACATAGGCTTTGTGGTGTATTAATATCACTCCTACATACACCATCCTGCTGTCATTAATATTTACTGGTGCACCAAATTGTGTCCAGCTGTTAGAAGTTACTCAGCCTTTTCTGAGAATGAAAGCTATATTCATAACCCATTTAAAAAAAATGTTTTCAGTAGGAACTAATGGGTTTTCATGCGTGCCATCTTGTAACATGGCTCAACATGTAGACCAATTTAAGACACTGAAAGCACTCAGCGGTGGTGTTGGTGGTTTTCTTCAGGCTTTTGTGGAGGAATAAAATGTCCTGCCAGTTGCTCCAGTGGAGCAGCACAGCAGGCCTAAAGTGAAGGACTGCAGTTGTTCTGCCATTTCCAGATTGTAAAATGTGTAACTGTACATTGGTCAAGCAAGGTGTGACAAAAAAAAAAAGCAATCTCAAAAAAAAAAAACTTTTTCCAAGTAATTTTTTAAGGAACATTTCAATTCAGCAGAATAACCAACAAGACGAGTAAAGGTGCACAAACAGCAGCATCCGTTACCATTCTCAGCAATGTGGTTTTCAAAAACATTGTTGCCACAAGAATATTTATGAAATATCTATTGGAGTGCTACCAAGCAACACAAATGTGTAAAGCGCAGCCCAGTGATAAATAATACAAAGCTTGCAGAGGATGAGTGAGACAGTGAGTGAGCCATGTCGCCCTTCACACAAAAGCTATTCTGTTTTGCTCTCAAACAGAACTCAGACACTGTGGGTGGAGAAAAATCAATCTAGTCAACCTAGAGACAGAGAGAGGGAGAAGAAATGAAAACCGTGAGAGGCTTTGATTATTGTGATGGACTTAAGTCAGCTCTGCAAAAGCCACTTCATACGTCTTCTGCTGCTTATCAAATCACAAATGCATTTGCATCACATTTTCCTGCACTTGTGGCTGCTTGGATTGAAAATTAGTAGAGGAAACTGGTCCCCCAGATTTTCAAGAATTTGACATTTTGATGAATAGATGTATTTTCAGAGAAACCGCAGTTCAATCCGAAAGACACATAATTAACTGAATTGCAGCTGTCAAGAGCAGGAGCTTCAGTGAGTCAACAGAGCTGTCTGGGACAGATAGCCTCTGTCCGCAAGGCTGCACTTCTTTTCAGCAGCTCAAGAAAAACTCACAACAGTATTTACAGACGCGGCAGATAATATGGGATTTAGATGACTGGTGCCTTGTATTTCAGAACTAGCTCGCAGTAAAACACCAACCACATCTATAGCAACCAGTGTTCAGTCAAGGTTTCTCAAAACAGAGCACATGGCAGGCACTTCTGTAATAACTTGAATCAGCCTCACGGTATTCAGCATGGAGTCACAAAAGTGCCGAGTGCCTTGAAAAATAAACACATGGATCGGGTGCAACAGGAGAATGCTTATGATTACATATGCCGTGGATAATGATGGCTCAGTGTGTGCGCTGGGTAAATGTGTGAAAGATCCTAGAAAAAAACATTAGGTGCAGTGTAAGAAGAAAAAAAAAAAAGGCTGTAACTACGAGGCAGAACGGCACACAGACACGTTGTTGTTTTCCCAATTACACCCGTGTGCTCAGTAGATGGTGCTGCTCATCTCTGTAGAAAGGTCCTTTCTTCCCACCATTACATCAAACATGTTCACTTCAAAACAATGAAAACCAAAGTAGCCTCGACACCGCAAGGAGACGTGAAATTCAGTTTCAAAAGTGAGACAAACGCACATCTTTAGTTTTTTTTTTATTCAACAGATGCAAATAAGTTCTTAACTGCAGCACAGTGTCTACTTGTGAATATAATAGGATCACCCTGATAAAATACGAGAGACGTGAAGAATATGTGTTGAATCTGAACCAGATGGAAACACAGTCTGCAATAAAGTGTCAACAGAGTGTTCATATACAGACTAGCATAAACAGCATGAAAGCTACTTTGCATATAATGCCAGCATGTTACATAACAAGTAGACAATTGAGTTGCAGAAGTCTTTTCCACAGGATTGGCACTCTGGTGGTTTAAAGATTAAGGACATCCACATTTTAGTTTAAATGGACTTTAGAAAAAAACAACAAAACAACAACAACAAAAAAAAAAAAAAAAAACACCCACCATTCACTCTGCCCTGAATATACTATTTTCATTTTGAGGCAAAACATTAAAAAATACATTTATATGCACTGTAGTGCATGTCAAAAGGAAGGCTTTTAAGCTTTGTTGTCATCTTGTTATTTTTCATTTTTAAGAAGTGAACCTAAAACCATAAGAAGTTTCTATTTTAATTTCTTCCACTGACTGCACAGCTACACTCTGATACAAAAACTGCTGATGTGTACTTTGTAACGCAACACTTGAAGGATGCCGACTAGCACGCCAAAGACAGAGAGGCAGAATTTGGGGCTGCTTTGCTGAATGCAGTCAAAGCTGTCTACCAGAATCCAAGCGCTCAACTTTGATGATTAATTGTGACGCATAAAGTAGTTTGTGAATGTAACATACTGCTGTGTGTGTGTGTGTTGAGCTATTCAGGAATGTGTGTTTCTGCATGATTAGCAGCTTCTGTGCTAGCGGAGTGTGCAGGGTTAGTATGCAAGTGGTGTAGCAGTGATAGGTGGCTGAGGTCAGTGGTTGTGGCTCGAGTGTGGCTCTGTACTGGACTCTGCTGTGGCCTCAGCCTCATGGTGCATTTGGCTGAGGTGTTTGACAAGGCTCTCAAGCTGAGGGTTCCCCCCAAACTCCCTGATGAGGCGGTAGGCCTCCATCTCCAGGTCCCGCAGAGTCTGACGGGTGTAGGCGAACGAGCCCACCTTCTCCAGGTAGTCCACGCAGTACCGTTTGATGTCCATGTTCTCTGTGCGCTGCCTCAGGATGTTCTGCACCTGGGTGCTCTCTGGACGGGACCATATGGCGTGGATGGTGGGGAAAGAGAACTTGCCCTCGGTCAGGTCCTCGCAGAAGCTCTTGTTCTCGCTGTACTCGCGAGAGCTCAGGTTGGCGTAATCGTCGCGGATCTGGAAGAAGAGGCCCAGCGTGTCCAGGAGGGGTTTCAGGTCCTGTTTCCAGTCTGAGAAGAGCTGCATGAGGCCCACGGCCAGGCCAAAGAGCCCTCCAGTTTTCTGCAGCACCATGTTGCGGTACTCCTGCTCAGTGGGACAGGTGTAGGTGTCCCTCCAGTGGATGTCCAGGCCTTGACCTCGGTGCAGCTCCAGCAGCTGCCGGGTAAACACTCGGACAGCTTCGGGGTGCTCCAGGGTCAGCACCTTCTCCAGCCCCAAGAAGTAGACGTAGTTGGCCGAGTTGATGACGGAGGGGATGCCATAGATGCTGTGGGCCACGGGGAAGCCTCGCCGCAGCTTGGAGCTGTCCTCGATATCGTCTATGAGCAAGCTGGCGTTGTGCAGCATCTCAGTCACCTCGATGATCACCTGATGCAAACAAACCTGATCATTAAGCTGAACTGTTACACAGAAATGATAGTGTATAGTTTCATTATTGTGTCCAGAAAAAAAACTCAATCATATCAACCTTTCTTCATAATAATTCATGTTTTTATGTTGCTGCACTAAGTTTCAGGAACTGCTGCATGATGCTTATGCTGAGGAAACTTGACTAGTAACAGACAGTGATAGCTTCCTCTCAGGAGCTCTGTGTAAATTATGCATTACAGCATGTATACAGCAGAGGGTGCCATGTCTACACTCTTGTCTGCACTGCTCTGCTAGAGAGACTCTTCATCAGCAGACAAAATAGCTGTCGCTGAAACAAACCAGGCAGTGAGTTGGAGAGAGAATGAGGAGTTTGGCAAAGACGCGCTCCAGATCGAAGTGCTTGATTTAATCTGATCTGCGCTTAAACATCTTACCAAAGAGAGCAGCAGTTGCACAATGAGTTTAGATGAAATGTCTTCACATGGTAAGACAATTACATGTGATACTGCAGGGCTCGGCACACGTCCTCTAAAAAACCTGAGCCATAAATGATGAGTGTATTGACCAGCTTATGGCTGCTTGACCCTCTGTCAACATTAACATATGTGCACCTCTGT
This sequence comes from Scortum barcoo, assembly GCA_023238725.1. NCBI lineage: Eukaryota > Metazoa > Chordata > Actinopteri > Centrarchiformes > Terapontidae > Scortum > Scortum barcoo. The sequence goes on from CM041544.1 coordinate 7,767,855, forward strand.
GGTGAATCAAATGCTTTACGGACAATGGACAACATGTTACATAGATACTTTATTTGCTGAGCTAATGTCAAATAACTAATAATAATAATAATAATAATTTGTTAGTGGAACACACAGCCATATTAAACATCCTCTGTCCATCAGGACGAGCCTCAATCTGAGGCCGGAAATGTCTTTGTTTCAGGTCCATGTTGGACACAAAGCAGCCAGGGTTGCCATCAGGTGTCTGCTGTCTTGAGCTGGCCGTGCAGCCTGCTGGAGTGCTCCGCTGATTTAAAAGACAAGTGGTGTGGCCTGGTAATGAAAGCTGTTTGTACGGGGCTGGGGAGCACAAAGAGAGGCTCAGTGGGTCAGGCAGATGGCCAAGGCTGGGCCAGTTGAGCAGTTTATTCGCCAAACACAACCTTTAATTCGGCAGGGTCCCGACACTCGCTCACCCTGCAACCTAAGTGAGCCACTTACGAGAGAAGGGGGTTGTGGGTAGGGAGAAAATGAATGCACACAGGAACAAGAATACTGAATATTACGCAGCCAAAAAACACAGTCGGATTCAAAAGGTTTGCTGCAAACAGACTGTGGTCTTTGTGAATTTATTTTCCAGTCAGGACAAAAAGGAACAAGAGTTGAAATTCACACATACAGCAGCCCCAGATAACAGCAGCAGCTATCAAACCCAAACCCAAACCCAAACCCCGACAAATTTCAAGTTTTGGACTTTGAGTGTCTGGGTCCTCCAACGAATTGAATTAGTCAGGCGGCCGCTGTGTAATGCTGCTGTTTAAGTGCCGAAAGCTTTGCTGCTCCGCAAGACGTCATTGATTATCACCAGAGGTTACTGACTCAGAAACTCGCTGTTTGCCAAAGCTACAATCAGTGATCCATTAAGAATGCAGAGGCTCCTTCGCAACAAACGAGTCCAATATGCTGAGGGGAAATAACTCTAAAAACAGACAAGTCGGTTATCTGCATGCATAAATCTGTCTCACTTGGAGGGACTTTAGTGGGTGCTAACCACCGCAAATACACCTGAGTCAGACCGCAGGACTGTTGAAGTCTGGCCAAGGTTTTAACATGGTCATCCCACATGATCACACACCACGCCTACTGGATTGTGCCATTCAGAAATACTTTTCATTCATCTAGAACTGTTTTAGTTTTAGTACGCAAATATAATTTAAAAAATGGTAGATGTTCTGTAAAATTCTTAAGAGGCTACGGTATAATCTTCAGATGAGTTTTTTTAAAATTATGTTGTTTTGATTCTGTGAGGTGATGCAAAAGACACAATAAAGCCTGTGACTAATCAACTAATTCATTATAGAGGTGGCAGGTCACCTTCACTGCCGCCATAAAAAAGAACACGCTTTAATGAAATAAAACATAAAGGCCAAAGAGCAGAGGGGCTATTTCAGCAAATGTCAGAGATTTAATGAGTGTCGCTACTGTTTAGGCTGTCCTCTACTAACTAAACAGATCATGAGATGAGCTGTGTCTGGACCCGTCCGGCTTTACTGCAACACAATCTGCTGTTGTCACAACTTATCTGCCCTGTGAATGATGACCATCCAGCACAAAACAGCTTGTATCCAGAAATGTGACTCTTTAAAAACAAGGCATAGCTTTTATTAAGCCACTGTTCGGTATTTATGAGTTGCTACACGTCACATTTCACATGCTAACCTGCAACACTTCCAAGTTATTTTCTCACGGAGACAGCTGTGTTATAGTCTCACTCTGCATCAGTTGCATTAAACCTGACGAGACGCTCTCAGCCCGAGGCGGCGCATATTCTCATGAATGACACGTGTTTTCAAAGTAAAAGACAGCATATAAAAGCTAACATACACTATCAGAGAACAGGAAGAAGCCAGTCAGCTAAAGGTCGCAGGGCAACTGAGCGGGGGGAATTTCCCCAAACCTCCACAACCTGTGCTGTACTACACTGTAGAAAAGCACATATGGGGATTTGATAAAAAATTCATTGCCAAATGAATGAGACCGTGTGCTGCTGTCACTGCCTCCATCTATCCGAAGGCACGGCTGTTTCCATGGCTGCGACTTCTTGGCAGCAGTGTGCTAATGATGACGAGAGGAGTCTGCACGATGGGTTCAGCAGGAGTTTATAGGGCTGCTACACAGAAAGGGAGGAGGGGGGAGGGGGAGTCATAGGGGGAGATCATTCTTTGATATATGAGGTACATTTAAACCTCAACTACCCACTCAAACATAACGAGGAAATAATGTCTGAAGTGGAGTTATCAGGAGAACAAAAGTAGATTTGGTTTCAATCTGCATATAAATGTAAGCCAAATGAACTGCCGACTAATCTGAATCGAAATCTGATCAATCAAACTTAAACCTCTAAAGGTAACATGTCAGTGTGGCCTCAAGGAGCATACGTGCTCCTGAACTGAAAATGTCAGCGCTTCTATCAGGAGATGTAGTAGCGTGTAATGTGAAAATAATCAAAACTACCACTTTGAATGTTGAGTCGCTCCTTTTATTAATTTTTGCTAACTGAATTCATTCATTTGAAGACAGACAGTAGCAGTGTGAACGCTGTGATTAAATAAATCTCTGCTGATGCAAAGTGTGAGATGGATGCTGTAGCAGGAGGAGGGCTGCCACGACAGGACTGAGCTATAATATTCAACAACTCCTCACAAGAGTCTGACAACTTTATTTATTACACACATGCATCCATTTTTATTGAGGCCCAAAACCAGTCATCACACTGTGGGGAAGACTTTTATTGTGCGCTACAAGAAATGACCATGGGAGACAACAGTGCGACCTCTGAGCTCCACTGCAGAACTAGGATTCCTCTATTTGGGGAAGGGTTTATAAAACATTCAGGACAAAGGGGGACCTGTTGAACACCAAACCTAATGAGAGCTGACAGGCTCAGCATTTAGCATTCTGCGCTAAGAAAGGCCTGTACATTCAGAAAACACAGTTTAGTTTCCATATCTCCATCACTGCACACAGGACCAGTATTCAGCCACAACAATGCTAACGCTATCAGTGTAATAAGGTCAATCTCCCCCAAGCGGACAGCGGGAGGGTCCTGCTCAATAAAACCTCAACAGCTAATTTGAAATTAATCTGACTGAGGAAAAGCAGGAATGCTGTTTAGCCTGCTGTCTGTGTGTGCACTTCAATATGTCTGTTGCCATCTAATCGGGCAGCATCCAAGAATATGTTACAACACTGTAATGGATGAGCGGAGGCGTGCGCTTGCCTGGGAAGCTGTCTACGACTTAAATCATGCTAATCCTTTGCTCTCAGAGGTGAACAGGAACACAAGAAACTGAAAAAGCAGCAATCTCTCTCTCTCTCTGGGGATGAATGTGGGTATAGCAGGTCTTAAAACACACAGACAAACAATCCCCAAATGCTGCCAAACAGTTCGTTTTCACTACCATTTAATGCACCATCTGGAATATTCTGTGTAGTAAAACAATCACAAACCATGACCCACTCATTCATTCACAAAGCAAACTAACATTGATTTGAAGGTTTTCTTTAAAGACAGACAGTCAGTCTCTACTCCACTGTAGCACCATCCTCCCACTTACAAAAAAGTGTTAACTTCTATTTATTGTACAACATTAGCATAAAATAAAAATAAAAAAAAACTTGGTAACTAGCCTCATCATACTCCTGGGGAAACCCCTGGATTAGAAACAACAGCTACTGCACCTGTTCCTGTGCAGCGATTACCATTAATTTGGAGTCTTCCTTTTTTTCTACCTAATTTCGAAAGAGAAATTTAATGTGACTGAGGGGGGCAACGATTTAGAGTCTAGGGATCAAACCAATTCCTCAGCAACTGCCCTGACCAAAGTTCACATGCAGTAAGTTAAAGTGCTTAGTGGATATAATTTAAAGCCTAACTCAATTCAGTGCAGTGAAGTTTTGCTTTCACTCCCACCAGAAACACTTCTCCTTCTTCCTCATCAGAAACTCAGTTTGACAGAGAGTGTGCCTTATAGAAATGGCTTTCCGTGTGCTGGTGGGATTCATGCCAGAATCTATGTAATCTATCTAGATTTTTATCCCTCACAGATGACTTGGAGGAGTATTGAGAGGAGAAGGGAGATGGTAGCAGATGACTTGATATTGGTGAACAGTGGAGAGAGAAAGTTGTTCAGCCAGTCATCTGAATGGCAGACAGGGTGTGGTTGGGCTGTCACATGACCAGCAAGACATAAGAGCTGTCCGACCGCCAGGCTACAGTCGAGGCAAAAACCATCAAGACTGGAAGCAATCTGCAACTCTTTGAAAGATTTAAAAGCAGAAGTGGGAGTGTGTGGAAAACCTGAAGTCCTGTTTCACATCAGTATGTAATTATTATGGAAACGATTAGTCTTAGTGGGCAGGTCCCCAGTCTTCTTGGATTCATGAAAACTCCATTTGAAAGCCTTTCATGACTGTGTTATGTTTTTGCTGTATAGCACTCCATTATGTTTGTGTTGTAGCTAACAATAGATGGTTAACTAGCATTGTTTTACTTTCTTGTTAACATAATTTTGAAAAGAGCTCTTCATGATATTATTAAATAGTTATTATTAATGCACCACCGCTGAGAAACTTGAAAGCACTGAGTCACAAGTAGAAACCTTGAAATGAAACAGTACATACAACAGCTACCTAATAAAAATGAAGAAGAGAGAGCAAACAGTGCAAGTGCTATGAACAAATCCACAGTGGGCAGGAATTCATCATAGTTTGAATGATACTTCATTATTAAAAAAGGAGCAAAATGCAATCGGTGAGTTTTTTAGACAATAGGGTGAAACTATATGTTAATTATTCCTTCATTATTCTTTATTCAAATGTAAGAGGGGCTCTGCTCTGCAACATAAGGTACTCTGATCTGACACACTTTGGGTTTGTGAGTCACATCGGCTTCAGTCTTAACCCACAAAGCCTCTGATGGGCTCGGCTGGTCTTCCAGCTGGCTAAACAGCCATTCACCAGAGCAACACCAGACCTTTTTCCAATCGCTCCACAAAATGTGTGATGAGGACGGCAATTCAGACGCCTGGAAACATGCTAATGGACGGGGCCTGTAAGCAGTCAAACCTCACAATCATTTCTTAGAAACATGTAATTGACTGACTACATGTAATGTAAACAGGTTCACTAGTAGTCACAAAGCCACAACGATTTACTGCAGAACCCAAATCTGCAGCTCTGCACAGCTGTTTTCCCTCATTTACCTTTTTCTGTTGGTTTTATACCCCACACAGCTTCACAAACACTTTAGTCTTTAACTTGTTGACAACAGTGGCAAGTAGTCATTCTTAGCGAAAGATCAAACAAACCATGGACAAACGTTGCAACTACCTGATGAAGACAGTCAAACGTCTAGCAAGCTTAAGATTCAGATATTTTTGTCAAATAAATGAATAATATTGGACCTAAACATGTCAAGTGGACATAAATGTAACTTTGATGGAATAATAATGTTGGTCTATATCTGCTGGACATGTAAGTAAACAACTAACGTGTAAACTACTCAACTAGATTTAGGGCTCTTCTGCCCCCTGATAAAATTGCAGTGCATCCTTCCACAATTCATGAAATCAGCAATGAGAGGAAGCTGCTTTTTTCAACCAACTGCTCAAACAAATATAGAAAAGGCTAACTTCACCTTTTTCATTTCACTCCACTTGATGCTCAACTGCATTAACAACCTCCTGTAATAAATCACTAACGCTCTATATCCAAGCTTTATATTTACATTCAGTTAGCAACAACTCGGCTGACAGAACGCTTCAGTTACATTAACAAAAATAAATTGCCTATTTGGAATGAGTGCGGCATCATTTCACCTTCCTGGACCTGTCTGCAACAATAAATATCAGACAACTCTGGATGTTAAGAGGCTTGAGATGGCCAGTTTCTTACCTGCAGTTTGTCCTCTGGGACGTTAAGCCAGTGGTTAAATGCTTGGGATAGTTTTGTCCTTACTTGTTTTCCTGAGAACAGAGCAGAAAACAGCAATTAAATTGTTTTAATAGTCAAATACACGCAAACTGTAGCCTACACAGGAGCGGGAAAAACATAACCTGTGACTTCATCCTTCATAGTGACTACTGTTGTAAATCATCTGCTCATTCTACATTTTTAAAAATTAGTTGTCAGTTCTTTGGCTTTGCTGACATTAGTATTTTTTCATCCCTTATGTTGCTGATATTTCAGAATGCACACAATTTGTTGAGGTCTATATTAACACAGCTTGGCAGGTGGTAGCTACAAATCCCCAGAGAAACTGAACTTTAAAGGAAAAATCTCTTGTTGTCATAAATTCAGCCAGTATAACTGCAGGTAAGCATGACAGCAATCTCACCCTCACTGCTGTAAACATAGAGCGCTTTGCATGAAATAGCTTTATAACAGAGGCCAATGAGATAAAAAATATACATTTATTTTACAAATCAAACAGATTTTTCATTATTTCATTATGTCCCATCTTTTGCAAGCACTTATTTCAATATTTAACATTTTACCCCCAATCAGCACTTAACTCTGTTTTCTTGTATAGCAAAGCTAATTCAAAGTTAAACTTGGAACCAGGCAGACAATGTGGGATATTACCCGGCTACAAGAAATGAGTCCTCAGAAAAAGGAAAAAGAAAAGCGCCTCAGCTGGCCTAAATGAAGCACCGGAAGTTTTCTGTTGTTCAAAGACAAAGTCTGAGACAAAGTCTTGGACTGTTGTAAAGCCTTTTCTAGTTGAGTGCTCACATCCTCAATCTAAGCAGTGACAGGGCCAACACTATAAAAGGTCCAGGTTTAAAATACTGGAATTTTCCTTTAATGATGATGTCTGTTGATAGACTTTAAAGTAATCTTATTCTATAAGCATAAATGACAGAGTGATACTGCAGCAGAGGAAACATCCCAACTACCAGAGACTCTTAGGACTTGTCCCATTTACCCAAATAAAATTCTGGTGTTAGGTCAGCCACTTCTCCACTTACAAAAAGTGACCAATCAAAACTGAAGAAACAAATACAAGTTTCCTAAACAGCAGCGAGCGACTGCACTCTGGCAAGAGAAATTAGATAAAATAAATAAATAAATAAATAATAAAACAGGGATCTTAAACACGCACACAACTCCGCACAACCTGTCAGCTTCAGGGTATTAACATTTTAATTCCTCCAGGGTTCTTTATTATTACCATTTGCAGCCATAAATGTGAAAAATACATCCTCAGATATGAGTACCAGATATTACCAAAATGAGAAATAAGTTTATGTTCAAACCATCATCTACTATCTTTATAGTGAAATGTTAAAAAGAAAAGCATAAACAAAGTCTTTAAAATAATGAGCCCATATGTTGCTGCCAAAATACAGATTTGAAGTTTACGTACCATATTATTCAGTTGTCATGACTGTTCCAAGTGCAAAACAAAACATATTTCAGCTAAAAACTTAACATGGTAAGATTGCATGGATTATTTTAAATTCAAGCCTACTGTGCCACAGCAGTAACACAAACACACACACTCAATAAGAAATTAAGCAACACCTAATAACACAAAGAGAGGTGTTGGAGCTGAACAACAAGATGCCATTATGCCTGCTGTGTGTACACTGGAGCCTTACATCACATTCATCATTTCAGACATTTTGCTGACTAACAACTAACAGGAAGTGAGCGGGTGAGGGCTCAGTGTGGCTCTAGGACTCCCAGCAGTATATGTGACTTCCGATGACCTTTCAGCTGCATGTCTGTGTGTGTCCACCTCACCCGGCGTTCTACAGTCTGACATGGAAAAAAGACTAACCTGGCAGTTGCAACAAGTACTTGTATGGCTCCAGCAGGATTCGCTCAGAGGCGGCTTCTGAGTCACGGTCCATTGCTTCAGGTTTACACAAATCTATATGGAGGACAATGGAAATAGATTAAAAAAAAAAGTGAGGAAATGCAGTTGCTGAAGACAGTGTGATTCAAGATAAAAGTGTCATTTATGATAAATGAGTGCTGCAGTCTAATACTGTTTGTAAGATTATGTATGCAGTGTTATGCAACCATAGATAGATAGATAGATACTTTATTGATCTCCAAGAGAAATTCACATTTCCAGCAGCTTGAAAGGTGGAAACATAAGGGCATGCAAGTAAATACAGTAAAAATGCAAAAAGAAACTATAATAAAATAGAAGGTAAAAAATGCAATATAAAATAACAATATAAAATTAAAATATATGAAATATCAAATAAGCATCTGGCAGTTCTTGTTCAAAGGTGCAGTTGTGCAAAATGGCAGTGTGTGACATACAGTTGTGTGACAGTTATAAACCTTTCATAACTAAAGGTCAAAATAATAAAATGATCTGGGAGACCAGTTGTTTTGAGTGATGAAGAGCTTTTAAAAATACCTCTTTGATTGATTAAAAAAGGGGGGAGAAAATGTTTTAAATATTAAATTTAGTAAGTCTTGTGTAGCAAATGGTATTTTCAGTTTCACTCATCTGGAACTATAAAATGGAAAACAACAATGTTCCTAGCTTTTAATGCGTGGTAATCTCTCGTGACTTGACTGTGAATTGTTTAAAGTGTTTTGTAACAAAATGACAGACTAAAATACGATACAAAGCCACATTTGTTCTGTTTTGCATTTAGTCTGGGTTGTGGGAAATGTAAGAAATCTGAAAAACTGTCGCACAAAATGCACAAACCAATGATGAAGAGCAATACAGATGTAAATAGTTAAAAGAATACAACTTGCACTTCATTTTACATCTTTATATTGTATTGTTTATCTGGTCTCGTGACAGTAAAGACCTATTTTCCAATAATATGATCCATCCCTTGATAACCTCCTCCCTGAACTAAGAGATTAGATAATGTAAGAGATTAAAGGTGAATCTCTGAACTGGTGTAGCAACAGTTTCCAGCCACAAAAGTCATTAATCCCTCTCACTTGTTGTTGATTGAGAGTTGGCTTACAGAAATAATGATGACATTACTGAGCTCTGGAAGTTAAAAGGCTTGGTGTAAGTCCACAATTACACAAGAGTAAAGTAGAGAAGATAATTCTAGTTAGTGGTGCTTGTGTGTTCATGTCGGGTTGCTCGTATCTGACAGATTGAGGAGCCAGAACTGTACTTGAAAAAAATAGCAGAAAGGAGTGTGTTGACATGACAAGAACAACGTCAGCCTCCAAGGCCATCTTGGTGTAACTGACATCAGCTACAGAACTGTAAAATGCTGCTCCACACTTGGAGGCACAATACACAGGAACTGCGTGGGTATCATTTGAGAGAGATATTTGTACCCACTTTTTGTACATGAGCATATAATTGAGACACAGGAGATACAACAAGAAACACAAAACTGATGTTTTTAGTAAAGCTTTACATTAAAAATGCTCTTACTCATAAACCAAACAAGTGAACCATGAAAGGTTATGACAAATGTGAGGACATATTTTCATATTGTAGTGCACTGTGCCAGACGCATGTGCAGAGCTATAAAAACCCCTTTGTGCACACTGATCACATGATAAGTTAAAACAATCACATTACTGGTGAATCACTGAAAACTGGTGACAAGTGATGTGGCAATAAAAACAGAAAGGCTGGGCCAACTGTGACAGCAAATGCTCATCTCAACAAAAAACCCTATCATTTACAAATAAATCTCTTGTTCTTAACATACGATGGTAGTTTAGATTTCCTTTCATATAAAAGGAGTCGACTACATTGTTTACACCCTGTCAAGTCATTAGAAGACGCAAATAAACCTAAAAAAAAGTGTGAATACTCTTTGACAAAACATCAGTCAATTAACGCAAACATTAATTTAAAAAAGGAAACCATTCACTGCAGCTCAGCTTGTGATACTGATGCACAGCCTCACAGCTACTTATTATAATTAAATGATCATACTACATAACTATCTATCTATAATACTATAAAAAAGCTAATGCTGAGTTATGAAAAAAAGTCTTTAAAAATAGAAGTTAAATTTTGGGAGGTTTTGTTTTTCCATCATGTTGACAGAGCGCAGGAACTTTAAAAAACAATAGTGATGAATTTTTAACTCCACAGCAGAGGCGGACACTTTCAGTTCCCTCAGACTCTCTTAACTCCACCCACCTCGGCTACTGCCGGTCCTGTAGTCCGGTTAGCCAGAATGCTAATTAGCTGGCGTTAGCAGGCTAACATAAGCGCGCCGGCTCACCACTGTTGGGCATTTCTCTCCTCTTCATAGAAAATAAAAACTCCCACTTCAACTTCAAACTCCACCGGTCGACTAAGGCACACCAAATGACTGCCACATCCACACTTTCAAACCATTTTAGCTCCAAGTGTCACTGGCTAACTCACCGGATGCTATGCTAGGCTAGTAACCGTTACGCACTGTTCAGACACTTCCAGGCTACTTTCGCTGAGCCGCCTATATATGCATTGTCTTCGTTACAGAGCAGGCGCAGAGTAGCTGGGGAATGTAACATGGGTGCCTCGCTTGATGTGTGTCGAAGTTATACTCCTACATTGCCCGGTAAACCAGTCAGACCTGTAGTGTAGATCTGGAAAACGCTCCTCTGCTGTATCGGGACACTCTGTGATACATATCGAAGGCACACATGTATCCAAAAAACTGGGAGTTGTAGTTTCTCTGCATTTTTTTCTCTGTATTGTGAGAAGCTAACCACTAGGATGACTCCATCCACATTACCATGGATATTTTTCTCCCGAATTAGCCAATCGTGTGCCGCGGAGGCGTGCCCCATCGCAGTCCCACCCAATGATAGAACGTTCCTCTGCTGGAGGCGGGACTAATGCGCCCGTCAATCACTCTGAGGAGGCGGGGATTGGCTCATAGAAGTAGCTAGGCTAGATGAGCTACTCAACAAGGCAAACAGCGAAAACGACTTTTACCGTCCGCATCCAACATCAACCGGCAGCCAACGGACGACGTTAAAACCTGTCAGATTTCTCTCATAAATGTCCCTATGGATTACTGATTCACTTTCGTCGAACAACACAAGTGTTTCTCAACTTGACAGCATAGGTAAGCCCGCTTTTGGTCGGCAAAACCATCGCTATTTTGAACATTTTTTCTCTCTGTGTACTAGCTTGCTTCCCTGCTGCTGCCAAGCCAACCTTGACGTTAGCTAACTTGTTAACTAACGCTGCGGTGTGTTTTATTTTGGAGGGGCTTTTTAGGGAATGAATGAATGAATTAGAAGACAATAAAGGCATAAAAAACAAGAAATAAAACTTGAGGTCAGCTCGATAACAAAGTTCCTCTGTGGCCGACCGAATGAAGATAGGGGAGCGCGGTGAAAGGTCGCTCCTCTCCCGGGCTGAACAGTTTGAAGCTGCGGGGTGTTGTGGAGGAATCCTCCGGGAGGCTTGTCGTCGAGAAACCGCCTGTCACGGTGCTCCCTCATCGCTCCCCTTTTGCAAAAAAAGTGATATTACACGAAAATCCACGGGCGACCCGTGCACGCCTGCTGCAGGATGTGATTTGTCGACCCAGCGAGTGAGCCGTGGAGTGTTTTTTTTATTATACAAAACAGGTACATTGTCAGGCTTTTCTTTTCGCAGCTCGACAACTCGTTTGATCAGTTGTGGCTGTATTAACCAGATGCGAGGTGGACTGTTTTCCCTCTCGATGCTGAATGCGATTTTTTTTTTGCACGTTTTTCTTTCTGTTGTACATTTCCGTAACTGTCTGCACCGCTGACAGACCTTTTACAGAGAAGGTTTAAATGGGCTCGACGCTTTAGTTATCCGGTTTAGCACATCGAGGATGAAGAGGGGGAGGGAGGGGGGAGAAAGACTGGGGGGGGTGTTTGTGTTGGTGTGTGTGCAGTATTGTCGGCGGTGGTCAATCACTCACTTGCAGCGCCTGCTCTTGCAAATTGTCTGGGGCGGATGACATTGTATCCTCCGCGACCGAGAGTCACAACACTAGTGTGTGTGTGTGTGTGTGGTGGGGGTGAGGTTGTTATTAAGGGGGGGTTGCTGCGACCTTGGCTTCCCCGGTTTAACAATCAAAATTGTTGTCTGTATGAACGCGGTGTCTCCCTCCTGCTTGACCTTGTTGCGAACCGTTTCGTCGACTCGCTTCTTTGTCAGTGAAGCAGTCAGCGAAATTACCAGAGAGAGGGAGAGAGCATTTTGCGGGAGGTGGGTGGGTAGGAAGGAAAGTGACTTTTTCAACGGGGCCGCCGCTCACTTTGTCCAACTTGTTATCACGCCACGGCTTTTAATGTGACATAAATAAGTATAAAGGTCTGCCCGTCAGCGGTGTTGTTTCTCTCCGCTCGCCGAGTGTACTCTCTCCGCAGATAGAGAGAGAGCAGCTAGACAAGGAGGGGAGGGGAGGGGGGGCGAGAAATGAACGGTGTCGGGGCAGCTTTTCTCTTATTACAAAAAAGGAAAGGAAACACCGAGATATTCCCTACACCGTGCAAGAGACTAGTTCCGGTGGGGGCAGGTGAATTTGGACCGCGGCTCCCGAAATTTCCACCGTCCGAAGTGCTCTTCCTCCCCCGTTTTTTTTTCCCTTGTAGCCGACTGTCAGCTACAGAAATGGCGTCATCCTCTGCTGTAGTGTCGGTGTAGTCGGTGCGGTGCAGACAGCGGACACACCACGCTAACACCGAAAACAACCGAGCGACCGTCTCTCCAGCCGTCACCTCCGCCTCATTACCACTTTATTGTCCGTGCTTTTGTGCCAAACAGAGGGAGGAAGTCGTCGTCGTCCCCTCGATTTTTTTTTGCCTAGTTAGTTCGCGTTTGCTCGCCCTGCGCAGCCACAAGCCAAGTCTGACTGACTGACTACAGTACACTGGGCATTACATAAACGGCTTTAAGGGCTCTGCCAATGAGAGTGATCAGCCTCGGTTTACTTTGCAACACGGGTATTTTTTTTTCGGGGGGCGGGGGGATGCTGGAACACACACACGCACACATACCACCAGCCGATTGCATTAGCTGGGATTATTTAAGCGAAGGATCTTTTAAACTTTTTCGACACTATTCCGATGTGCGGACCGTGTGTCTCTTCCCTTTTTCCTAAGCGATGTTAATGTTGTGTGTGTGTGTGTGTGCGCCACCCAGCTCTCTCTCTCTCAAAGCATCCAGCAGTGTGGCAGAAGAAGTGATGTCATCATAACATAACCGTGTCTTGTTGTGTCAGACTGAAGTTGGCACCGTCTGTGATGTCTAACAGCTTCTTCGACCTCTATTTGCAGCCCCAGATTCGTCGCACTGGTCTCCAAGAGGACTTATAGAGAGATGAAGGTACGTTCATTCATTATTTCTTTGTTTTGTTTAGTTTGGTTGTTGTTCTTTTGCATGTGCCCGATGTCACAAGGGAATCTCAGTCAGATCACCCCTACTCCTTCCTTTTTTTTTTTTTTTTTTTGCCCAGCCTGAGCTCAGATTCATGTAACTCCTCTATAAACATGCCTTAACTGGGCAAATCAAACACAGAAATGTTAAATGCACTATCAGTAGTCTGTACATAGTGCTTCATCCTTTTGTTCAAATGAATAAGGCTGGAGTGAACTTTTACTAAATGTCAATTTTGGACTTGTTCAAACACAGCGTGGCGAGCGTCTCTGGACATAAGCCAAAGCAATGCATTTATTTGATAAGCATGATATTGAGTTTCCAGTGGCTTCAGCTGTATTTGTGAGCACAATTGTAATTATAATTTTGAGGTTATGCTTTGTTATACAATGTTATTGAATATCATGCAGAGATTGGGGGGGCTGGATGTGTGCAAATTTCATTTTAACCGCTTTCAGAGTGTCTCCCCTCTAAACCCATGCTAAATACTTGGTGCATGATCATATGTGAACAGCAGAACAAATGGGCATTGTTTTCTCTAGCCCTGTGCAATTAGAAAAAGTCACAGCTGTCATTGTTTGGGGAAATGGGTGGTAATTCAAGCTAATTAAATCTTTTCTTAAGAGTTTCAGTGGATCGTAGTCATGGCTGTTGTTGTGCCCACAGGCTGTTGTGTGCTTAACTTGTCATTTTTTGGTTTGTGAGCCACATGCAGGGTCACAACACGGTGAGGTGTTTTACTTTTACATGATTTGTTATGATGCACAGAAACTTTGAATGAAGCGAGCAGAAGGTGGGAGCTCTTTGATGAGCTCTGTGGTGGACAAATTAAAAAGCCACTCTCGTAATGATTTGTAGTGTCACTCTGGTCCCATGTTATGCTCATTGCGGTTAATCACACTATACCACCACCACCGCTAATAGACATGTTAGCAATCTACCAAAACAACCAATTAAAATACCTCCAAAAGCATCATGTGATGTAAAAAATAGTTCCCTACACATTTTTATATCCTGTTGGTTATTAAATGTAGTCAAAACGTCACATGCAAGACAAGGAAATCATTTTACCTTTTCTCTACTTCAGAACCATTTCTGTCGCCTGTGCTTGTCCTCGTCCTCCAAGTAATGCTGACTTGAACTGCATGATGATTTGTGGTTATATAATGAGCTGTTTGTGTCAGAAGAAGACAATGGGTTTCTGATTGTCATGACTAGAAATGCACTTCAGTTAACGGAGGGCACAGTGGTTCAGATGGTATAGAAACAGACAGTGTGAGTAGATACAACCCAATTCACACCGTAGGCTAGCTTTGCTGTGTAATTTCCTACAAGTGTCTACTTTAATAAAGCACGATATGTTAAAATTCATTTAACTGTTAGCCGTTAGTGCCTGTGACCGTTTTGTGGTTATTATTTCTCTCCAGCTGGATTGTAGTACCATCTTATAATACAGTTATTGTGCTTACACTTGCTTATTTTCATAACTGCTCACAGGAGTGATGCTTTCACTTTGACATTTCTGGTTTAATGTTGTAGCATTTAGTTGTTTTCTCAGTGCTCTGAGTCATCTGGCTCTATTGATGCTTGAGGAGTGCTCACTTATTTTACTGCTCTGTGTAGTAGGAGCATCTGTTCAATGCCTAAACTGTAAATTGCTCTGTAAGTAGGACAACTTTTCACCCTGTTCACTTATTTCATGTCACTTTGTTTATAGTCTGCAGCCTTTCTTCATCTGCTTTAACAGTGTGTGCTGAATAAACTTTAAATATTAGACATCCTAAAGGTAGACTAATGTGTTGGGTAATTGTTTGAATTCCTAATTAACTTAATATCATCTAACTGCCTTTGCATTAACTGGAATGAAGAAAGCTCCCTGCTCCAGCAGAGGTGATCTTTTAGATTTACTCAGCTTACTGCACTTTGTCCCTGACCTTGGTGACCAAGACGAGATGTAATAAAAACGTCTTGAGCATCAATGCCAGCAGTCCAAGCTCCTACGGAATATTCTGCTGTCACATAAAGTCCACACCATTTCCATATATATATATATATATATATATATATATATATATATATATATATATATATATATATATATATATATATATATATATATATATATATATATATATATATAGATTATGTGGAGTTATAAAGTCTAGAGATTGGGGACATCTAATGAGAGATGCTATCGAGACTACAATTCATGGCTTCTCAACCTCTGGCTGCTTTAGTTTTGATCATTTTGTTTTAACCTGTCTCTTGTGACTCAGCTTTAGAGAGGCGCACCACAAAATCACTAAATTGCAGGATTACTCCTTTAACTGCAGTTGGACATTGTGTCAAAACAGTAACTGCTAAGACAGCTTTTTGACTGAAGCTGTTTGTAAGAAAATTGCAGTGGGAGTAAAATGTATTTAGTGTAGTTGTTCTTGCATTTAGACAAGCTAACAGCATGTGGTGCTGTGGTAATATGGCACAGACTTGAGCAGGTGGGAACAGACCCTCAGCAGGTCAGATGCAGCAGGCTGCCGGAGTTGAAAGGGTCCCCGTCTGGGAACCAAGTACTTTGTTACAATAAATATGTCAACACCTGAGATGAGTCGAGTGTAAATATGATCTGATTTTATAAGAATGTAAGAAGGATTGTTTGCAAAGTCTGAAGTAATTTGCTGTTATGGAAGGAGAGAACTTTTGCAAATTGGTTACCTCTGAATTGTAATTATTGTTTAATAATGATTAAATGATTATGTTTTTTTTTTTTTTAAATAAAAAATGTACCGAAAACTCAATAGCAAGTAAGAGACTGATACAAATCATTCAGGAGGCATGATATGTAAAAATAAGGTATTTGCATTTTGGAGTTGTCCATACTTCCAAGTGCACGTGTTTGGGAAGTGGTCAGGAAATGGGTTACTTTAAGATTCTAAGCACCAGAGGTTTATTCAAGCTTGTCTAAAAGCTGTCATCATTTTTGTAAATTTAAATACAGCGTTTGATTAAAATGTTTATGCAGTTTGAATTGTTTGTGATACTGCGAGTGTGGATTTGCCAAGTTTTGGGGGGAATAAGTGTGTAAACAGAGGGCATGAAGGTTTTTTTTTTTCTAGTTTAAAGCTGCCATGGCATTGCCAAGGCAACTCCTGCTGAAGCACCAGTCACTGGAATTGTGGTGACTCTGGTTTGGACAAAGAGGTGATTCACAGCAGGATTATTGTACGTGTGAGCTTGGCTGGGAGGGAGCTTAATTCTTTCCTGCGTGCCTCTTGCATGTTCCTTTGTTCAGCCTACAAGCCTATTCATTATAGCACAATATAAAGGGTCAAAACGATTGTTTATAATATTTCAGTTACACTGATTAGTGCCTGACTGGTATGTTAAAAAAGGAGCAATTTTGTATGCTTAGACATCAATACTTGTAATTCTCTGAAAATAAGTGATTTGTTTCACTTCAATCCAGCACACTTGATTTGACTCAGACATTAAATGTTATGTCATCCTGTTTCCATCACACTCACCTGGTTCAACGACTGGATATAAAGCAGTTTATGTTCCCAACCTCACGTTACACTGTTGAGTAACCTGAGACCTACCGACCTAAAGTGGTGACACATCCATCCAACGTGTGTCCTTTTTAGCTTTAAGAGGCCAACAGTCTGGTTTAAATCCTGAGAAATGGCAACAGTAGTTAAAATTAAGAATGCAGTGAGAAAATAAGACACACACTGAAACTCTGATCTGAAGGGGAAATCACACATGCTAAATTGTAACTGGATCTCCTGTGCTAAGGGGAGGAGAATCAAAAACACTTAAATGATGCCCTCACACACACTGTTAACATTTTGGTGGATGAGTGATGACGTGAAGTAGTCAAAAAGAAAAAGTCAAAAGCAAGGTGTAGATAGTAGCAGGGTTTGCTTATAATTACAATTATGTGTTAGCTGTTAATATCGTCTGCTTCTACATTATCTGAGTCATACTATCGCAAAAAGTAGTAATACTCATTGCGAATACAAGAATTTTACGTGAATACTGAAATTAATTATAATTGTATAAATATATATAAATTATATAAGTATTATCAGAAAAACACTCAAATATCAAAAGTACTTTTCAGTTATCTAGAATAAACCCTGTTATTGTTATATTTGTATGTTATTGCTTAGTCACTAGTGATGCATTTATATGTATTGTTCAAGCTAAAACATTTAAATGAGTTAGTACACTGTTTGTAGTTTAAAATATATATATTTTACAGGTAAAATCTTAAGGTGCCATCTTCACAGGGGTTTTCACATGCACTACCTAATAAGACCTCTTCTTAGATCAGTGTTGGTGCGTATGTTTAACATCTCCTCGCCAGTCGTTTCATTTTGTTATACCCGTCAGGGCGGGATAACTTAACCCATAATTATTTTCATAGTGCATAGAGTCAGGTGAAGTCACGTAACTCCCAGCACGGCTCCACCCAGCTTACACCTGACGAGAGGCTTAATCAGTCTGAATAATTGAAAACTTTCATTTGCAAAGTAACCGTAGGTGTTATATACATGTAATGGAGTGAAAAGCACAAAATCTCCCTCTGAAATGTAGTTTAGGCAAAGTCTAAACATGAAAAAAATGTATTAAGTTGGGCTCAAGTACAGTCCACCACCTTTGGTTATTTGTCTGTAATAATTTGAATGAAGTTGTTGACTTAACATGACATTTCTAAAATGCTTGTATTGAAAGCAGACAGACATGGATTCAGTCCAGTGAGTCCACACCGTGAGGGGGATTTAATGGGTCAGATGTAGACAATCTGTAAATAATGATCTGAGCTATCATAGGCTGTAAACAGTCTACGATAACAGGCGATGATAATGGAGAAAATGGAGCTAGAATAATTGACTCCTCCACCAACAAATCTCCAAAGACAGCATCACAACATCATTGTAATTATTGGCTGATTTGTAGGTAAAAGCTCAGCAGAGGTGAACATTGACATCTGACGTTTGTGAATGTCACATTGACTTTGATGGACGTGAATGAGAGGCAGGAGGAATAGTTGCAGAGGCTGGTGCGAGTGCATCTTTCGCATCAGCAATAGATTTCTGCGCATTTCCACAGGACGGAAACAGCCTGTGGTCTGCTGAGCGAACGAGCAGGGATTCCTTGAGCCACTCCCTGATGGCTCATATAAAGTGAGGCCATACACTACATTGCATCACAATCCATTGTTCACACGCATCACCCCACAGCATTTCACTATTCACTATTTCTTGAAGCTTTTACCTTTTTGATAGCTGCCTGGAAGTATCTTTTGAGTTGTAGAATGAAAACGCTATAGTCACTCAGGCTGTCAAGGAAATGCACTATAAGCAGGAGCTTATTTTCAACTGGCGCTGTGTGGAGTTGGCTGTTAAAATTTTCATGACCTGAGAGTCTTTACTGAGCAGAAACTGATCTCATTCTGCTCTTGCCAGTGTCACTCTAGTATATTTGGTTTTGGTAAAGCTGGAGTGATTTCAAAGTTCTGACTTAATGTAGCAGCATTTCCCGTTTTGTTCCATGACTAGAAAAGCTTAAATACTGAGTAAGCTTTGCATCACTAGTAATCAGTGAGGTTGCTGGTGCTCTGTTTAAATAGTCAGTGTAATTCAACTGCCAGGACAGAAGCACTTTACGGCCAACGGTGCACCATCACCTCTGCAATTTGTTTGAGATAGTTCCTTTTATGGAGGGAAAAAGCATTTACAGCATGAATAAATTGAAGTTGTTACCTAATGTGATATCTGTTCGCGTCTGACTGATACCCACGTAGATCGGCCTTGTAATTACTACCTGTACGTGGCTTTTTTCCTCTTCGTCTCAGATGTGGTGTATTTAAGCAAAGTCAAGCTACAGTTTAGGTGTTTAGGTTTGTTTCTTTCCCTGCCAGCCGCAGGTGCGTTTTGTCACCCCATGCCAAGCCACATTTGTATGTGTTTAATCAAGCACGCGTGCCTGGAGAGTATTTTCCACATCAGTGGCACTAGGTGAATAGCCAGAGAGCTGGTCTTGATTGTACCTCTGCTATTACCATTACGTTGACTTTAACATGCAGAAGCTGAAGTGGTGCTCGCGGCTTGTGATAAATACCGCTCTGCTGTTTTTCTGACAGATTCTTAGGTGAGAGCAACCCTTGTGAGGTGCGTGGTGTTTTAGCTTATTTTAAGTTGGTGAGAGGATGTTACACCTCCCAAAGACACAGGAATTCCGCCTCTCTGAGCTTAGTCATCTTGATTCGTTGATCTTCTGAGTGGGGGAAACATTGTCTGCCGCTCAGCACTGGCAGGAGCGATGAATTTATATATATTTTAAAAAAAGGAGTCAGTGTTTTTCACCAGACAGCTGAAGGCTAAATGGCAATCTAATCCAAGGGATGGAATTTTCTTTCATAGTTTGGTCTGAACGTAGAGAGGTGGGGCTCTATCAGTGGAAACAACAAACTCTCCTCTTATTTGTGTTGGCATGCAAGCACGACAAATGTAAATCTGGCCTCAGTCGTGTGTTATCACCCCTGCCTTGTTAAGTTGGGGAGGTTTGGCAGCTACAGCTGTCAAGATAACCCGAGCTGCCCTCTCTGGCTCAGTAGTATGACTCTTCCTCTTAAAAGGAAGAAACAAATGGGCTCAGAGCAGGAGGAAGCAAACGGAAACAGCATTAGTACGGCTGCGGAGCTTGAACAGCGGCGTAAACAGTGGCGGTCTGGCTTTGTGTTGCAGCCATGACTGACAAGAGAGCTGGTTAGCCAATGGAAATGGCTTCATGCGTCATGTAAACCTGGTCTTGGCAAGGGCAGCTGGTGCTGAGGCCAGACTGCACTAAAGACTAATGAGGTGTTTATCTGAGAGGTGGGGAGGCTGAAGTGCACTGGACTCTGCCCCTGAATCCCATCTGTCAGAATCCCAGAGACATCAGAGAAGAGGCGACTTGTCCTGACTTGACTGCGCCAGACTCACAGCCTTCTTAGATGAAATTTGTCCATCTGTTAGCAAACATGTTTCTGTCCCTTTTTTCCCAGTTTGCTGCCAATTTGAGTTTATTTTTCAATGGATGCGTGTTTGATTCATGATAATATGTCTTTGCAGTCATATGTTGATTGCATCTCAAAATGATTTGTCTTTTTATGGCACTTTGCATCCTAAATACGGATCTGTTTTAACCACAGTGCACAGAGACCCCCATCTGTAAGAGTCTGGTACAAAGTCTCTTGGCAGTACACGATGAAAGTAAAACCACAATGTGAAACATTGCTTTAAGTCAGCAGAGCATCCTAACAGTTGTGTTTTTTTGGCATGCCACCATTCTTATTTTTAGTATGGAGCTCTTTATCTGATTCTGCCCATTTGCTATCAAACGGAGTATCCTATTTGCACGACCGCCAAACTAAAGTTGTTCTGCATGATAGCTTGGCTGAGAGTTACTATAACACCTGTGTGATTAATGGAAAGTGGAGTGTTTCCTTGTCAGATCACCAGTCTGCCAATCCAGATAATCTCCACCTCTGTTAATGTCTCATAAATCATGTTATTTTGGGAGGGTTTTGTGGGTTGAGTGTGTGAGTGTGAGTCACTACATGTTTTAGTTCAAGATCATGTAGAATTTAGCCTCGGGTCACAAATAAGTTAATGAGGGATATGAAACCCTTATGTTCATTTGGATAATTGGACAGTGGACTTTGTAATCATGTCACTGGTTCCCCTGTTTGCTTTTGTTTGCACCCATGTATGTGAGGTTAATTTCACCTAACATTAATAGCAGTTCAACGATAACACAGATTAAGGTTGATGTTGATGTGACCCAGATACTGATCGGAGTCATTTAAGACTTTCTCTTCAATTTAAAACCCTGATTGAATATGTATATTTATTGATACTTCTAATGTAGACTACATAAATAAATACACTACACTTGGTGTCCTTGCTGTTAGAGTAGTATCCATACAGAGAGGAGTGTCAGTGTTGTTTTACAGAAAGGTTTGTGCAACATTTGGACAACCTTTATCGCTAGCTTGAAAATACACAAGTTCAAAAGCAGTATTCGATCAATGCTAGCACTTAAGAGGTACCAAGAGGTGCACCTGCACAACATTGCTGAAATAGAGGCGAAGCAGCTGTTTCTTTCTGTGTTTTTTTTTTCACTTCTGCTGATGCACTCTGTCAATGTGAAACTGCTCTATAAAACTGCTGGCTGCTATTTTATTTTTCATGCCACTGAAGTTTGCTCACGTGCAACTTATTAGGACCAGGTTCAAGTGTTTACATGCAGGCTGGAGGTAATTATTTTTTTTACGGCTAGATTACCCAGAGCCCAATGGGTTACAATAAACAAAGGAGCTGACTTGGATCAGGATTTATTTAACAAAAGGTTAACCTACAAATGGTTAAAACGCGTCAAAGCTCTCAAAGAGTCACAGAGTGTTACCATTTCAGTGCTCGTTCATGGCATAAGTATGTAGGCCTACAGCAGCTGGTTGAAATAATTAGTTCCTGCGCTGCTGGCAAAGGTTTTCGTTTGAATGGGAAACCTGTAAACTCTTTGCCCTTGTGGGAACAATGATCAGCAGTTATAAACTTGGACACAACCCCTAAGATTTATGTATTTGATTTGTATCTCTTAAAGTGTAATTATAAGAAAATGAAAGTAACAGAATAACAAATTGGAGAGTTGAGGTGTCTTATTGAGCTGCTACAAGTATCTGACTTGCAGCATGAAATCTAATATGCATAACCTGTTTAGAGAAATATTTTCTCAGAGTGCTAAATGAACAGTCATCTTTCGTTTGTGAATTTTGTCTCTAACTTGATGTGAAATGGGAAACGGGGGCTCGCTCATTCATTCATTCAGAAAATAAAGAGACGTATTTCTTGTTCAGTGCGCTGCTAAAAAAACACACACATTTGTAGTTTTGCACACAGGAGGAGCTGTCAGTCTGCTGTCAGGAGTATTAACATGGTGCACAAATGACATGTTGCAATTGCTCTTGCTGTGTCCTGTCAGCAGGAAGTGTGTCCCACTTTGGGTGTTATTCTAGAAAGATGTCTAAATATACCACTCTTAGGCTAGGCCATTTCTTCAGCCTTAGTGAAACACCCTCAGTAAATTCATCTCTGTGTGCTCTACCCTTCGCAAATCTGTTCCTGAGGGGGGGAAAAAGGTTTGATAAACATCCAATGATGACACAAGATGGTGCTATGTGTTCCGGATAGCTTCTTCTTTGTAGTCATCAAAGCAGTAGTGAAGTGGCCTTTTTGTTTGCTCCCTCAGAGGCTTGTTTTCCAATACCCAGAGCAGATGGTATGTGTTTTCTGTGGATGAATCACTGAGCAGGGTGGGTTTTAGCGTAGCTGGCCTACACTATGTGAAGCTTCTCGTGTGCGTGTCCTCCCGCTTTATCTGCGAAAATACACCTGTGTCGGTACGCTATAAATAAAAAAGGCTTTGAATTCACTTGCTTCTCTTTTTTTCCTTATTCCCTCAGACTCTGGAGGAGCCCCCCTACTTGACGGTAGGGACGGATGTGAGTGCCAAGTACCGAGGGGCTTTCTGCGAGGCCAAGATTAAGACTGCCAAGAGGCTAGTCAAGGCCAAGGTAAGTCACATTTCAAAGTGTTCACGATCTAACATTAAAAATGTATTGTCAGCAGACCTGGGGGCTCTTGTCTTTGTGCGAAGGGGCTGCGATCGAGATCACACAGTTCCACTCTAATATCACCAGGTAGACTGGAGAAGACGTTCCGTTAGATGCCGGCTGTGTTGGGATGATCAGATGGACCTGATTCTGAGAGTTTGCATTAAATTTTCTCATCTATGATGTTGCCTAAATCCAGCTGTGTTGCTCACATGCCAGAGCTCTACCACCTGGCTTAGATAGTTAGTACTGCTCATACAGTCGAAACGCCGATCGGGGCCCCAGCTGTGACAGATGCGGGGGCCTGGCCGAGCACACCAGGTACCCATCAAGTCCTCAGGCATCCCCTCTCGCCCACGGCTGCCGCGTTTTGTGGTGGGGACAGCGCGGCTGCCGTTTTCCCTCCCGTTGGTTTTATGCTTTGCCGATGAACGCATTGCATGGCGCACGTAGTACAGTATCTCATTTCCCGGTGGGGCTGGAGCATCTGGATAATACAATAGAGACAGATCGCTTGTCTCTCGTTCTGCTCGAGTGTGTGGGCGGAACAAAGATTGGATGCTGGCTTTTTCACAGTGTCAGTGCACTGTAGTTCCCCCTGTAGAGACAAAAGAGCAGTGATGTTCAGTCGTTCTCACGCACCAGCTGAAATCATCAAATGATGTGCCTTTTTGTCTCATGGACAGAGACAAACAACATGACAAAGTACACCATGTGATGTTCTTAATTTAAATATTGCGGGGCTAAAATGAAGCCAGTCTCCACTCATAAATTAATCACCATGCTAATTGGCTGAGTGTGGGGTTTGTTTTTGGGGTAGCTGTAATGTGAATGCGAGCTCTGTTACACAAACGTTGAAACATGGCAATTATTCAGCGGTTGTAGCGAGTCTGAATATTCTGCTGTAATGAATTCCTCTTTAGCTCTTTGGTTCATTAATCTCTGTCTGCTTGTTTAACAAAGTCGATGGTGGCAGCATATGTATGGCGGTGTCTTTTTTTTTTTTTTTTTTTTTTCAAGACCCAGGGAAAGATCTGTATGACATTTTTATTTATGATAATGATGATCTGTGCTTGAAGACCTGTAAAAAGTCAATTAGCACCATGTCAGCATTACTCATGGTGACATGTTCAGCACACATATGATTAGTCAGGCCTAAGCCTGTGGCATAGGAACAAGTACAGTAAAAAAATGCACACTGCATGATAGATTCCTAATTCACTGCAGGATGCCAATAAAATAATCTCTTCAGTGTAAGAAAATGCAGGTTCTTTGTTCAACAGCAGACCTGTACTTACATATAACATAATTAAAGCAATTATATGAGAAAACTTGTATATGAAAGAGATGATCTGGAGAGAATTAGTGAAACAGCCGTTAAGTTTAATCTGAGCTGTTACACATCCAGGCGGTGCTTGTTGTCAGCCGGGGATCAGGTCCTTTACTGTCTATGGCCAAAAAAACACAAACTACAGCAGTCAAATTTGCAGGAATAAATCAATATCAGTGTTGACGTCGCTGTGGGGATTTTTTTAATTGGGTGTATTGGATATAGTGAAACACAAGTGTAACATTTTCAGGCTTATTTGAAGAAGGGCTCTTATATAAACCTATTCACCTCACATATATTTGCTGGCCCGAGGTTCAGTTTTATCAGAAATGTGCTCTCATATCTTATTCCAATATTTGTTGTGGCATCTAAGTGGTCATACAACTTGTGCACATACAGCTACAGACCTCTGTTGAACCCAGCTCACGGTGAGGGTGTTGTCAGGACGGACGGGTGTTATTGACGCTCTGTAGCCGAGGCTTTGGGCAGTCGCCCTCCCTCTATCTGCGGTGAGCCCTGTGAAGAGAGGGATCCCTTTATTCCACCGGGCAGGAATGTTATCTCCATGACTGATGAAATGCTGCCTCAGGAAGCTTTTTATCCCTTCCTCTTCCCTCCTCATTTTATGACCTGACAAATTCAACAGCATCTCGCAGTATGTATTTGTTTCATTCATTGTCTCGAGTCTGCCTTCACCGCAGCGAGACTTTGATTGCTGTTTCTGCTGTTATAGTTGAAACTGACTGGAGGGAGCATTGTCTGAATTTGTTACTTCTTATTCTGAGATGGGGTGCTTAACATCTTTTCCCACCCACTATGGTGGTTGATTTGAAGCTAAATCACAGTCAATAAAGGTGAAGCCAGCCTTCCATTATAATTACTTTACTATTGTTACTTTACTATCGTACTAGCGCATGCTGTCAGGAAGCAAGAGGGAAGCACATGAGCACTGATAAATATGAAGCAGGGAGGGGCATTTGTGACACTAAACAGATTCTGTGCTTCTTGCTGCTTCAACACTTTCCACGTGTGCTCCTTGGAAAATATGTGACATTAAATGGCTGCGTGTATGTGAATGCGCTAGACGCATGGTCTTTTCTGTCACTCGGTGTTGCCAGGTCCCTATGCAGATGCAGGATTACCACAGCCTGATCAGATTATGATCCACTGTGGCTCACTTAGGGGAGACTGCAGAGGCAGAAAAGAGTCAGGGTGGAGAGGGAGGGGGGATGGTCAGTCACTGTTGCCCTAACATTCACAGTTGAAATCCACCACGCTTGGCGCCAACAGATGCGGCACAGTTGCCGCACAGGACTCGGTTCACTCAACGATGCCAGAAATGAGCCCTAGTATTAAATACTCAGACACACGCTGCATGCCTAATGACGCCAAGAAGTCTCTGCCGTTATCTGTTATCTGAAACCACACTGATGCAAGCAACAGACCTGTCTCACTGCCGACTGCCGAGTCCATAATTGTAATCGCCGTGTTGCAGTTCTGAAGTTCGGCAGCGCTACAGAAGGGACGTGTTGCCTCTGTGAAGTGGATGATTGATGTGGCCCAGTCTGGCCTTTGGGGAATTGTTTGTTCATCCTCATTACTGATTCTCCTCCCCTTGTTGCCCCCACCTCCTCCTCTTCCACAGGTGACCTTTAAACCAGATCTGTCCACCGCTGAGGTTCATGATGAAAACATCAAAGGACCTCTAAAGGTAAGGAAAGATGGGGGAGGCTGGTGTTGTCCCCTCAGTCAGGAGCGTTGTCGTAACACACATGTTGTCTTTACTTTCCACTGATTGCTTTAGTTTTGTCTTTGTTGGCTCAGGCTATAACACCATAGCAAATGCAGAAAAAGGACAAGCAAATTGGTCAGTGAAGTGTTGGCTTTGCGCTTTAATTTCAGTTGATAATGATTCTTATATGGCTGTGTCATTAAAACACGTCACTTTAAAACACGTCATTAGATTTACCATCAGTTGGATATTAGGATGCCAAATAACAGGCATGTATCCGTCCCACAGGTGGGTGCCGTTGTAGAGGTGAAGAATCAGGATGGAGTTTACCAGGAGGCCACAATCAATAAGCTGACTGACGCTAGTATATATACTGTTGGTAAGTCAATAACAAACTGTCTGCTTTCCCTCCTCACTCTCAGGCTTGCACGCTCCCCACAGCTAGCTAGCAGAAAACATTCTTGTGTTCAATGAAAATTTCTAAAGGGTTCTCGGGGTTTGTATATTTCCTGTCCTGAAGCATTTATCCTTTTTAAAGTTCTTGCAATAACAACCTGTAATCGATTCCTAAGAAAAGAGTGATTTCTGGCGGTGAAAAGTTGCCACGCTTTACGTGCTCAGATTATTCATATCTGTATTACAATCCGAACTACCACTGTTCTACCACTGCACATACGTTATTCTGCAAAATATCTCCAGTTCAGTCTGAAGCAGCTAATGTGAAAAGAAAACATGAACAAGATGAGCTTCTAAAACCTTTTAATGGAAGTAAAAAATGATGAGGAGGAAAAATAATCTAAAGGAAGAGGTAAATTTTACTTCAGTCTTAGGCTTTAGAGGCTGATTTCAGACTGTGCCTTGCTGTCAACACTGAAATATAATAATGAAATGAATAATGAAATATAATGCAGGGCTGCAACTAAAAATAACCTTTATTATCAATTTAATTAGCCCTTGAATAATGACCAACAGTATGAAACAATGTACAATTCATAAAACTGAGATAAGCAGCCAAATCTCACATGTGAAAGGCAGGAACCAGCTATTTCCTTTTGAACTCTTGCTTTCAGTTTGTAACCTCAGGTCTGCCAAGAGGTGCACAGTTATCGTGCTGGATAATCCAAAGTATACAGAGTAAAGACTGCCACTCAGATCTGCAGTCTCTCAGCAGCTGCTCGTCGCTTCAAAGTGCCCATGGGGGTTTTCCCTTATCTCAAAACACTCGTCTTGGCACATTTTCATTCTTCTTATTCATCAGTGAGAAAACAAAAACACGAGTAGAGTACATTTGAGCAATGAATAATGAAATGTAAGGATTCACTCGTCTGAGTTTATCTGCGGTGGTTGTTAAAAGTCAAAAGGTTTGTTGAGTTCTGTAACATGATATACATTATTGTTTATATTCAGTGTTATTTGATATGCATATCGTTGTGAAAGTCAGTCTATGGAGATTTAATATCTGGCTGATTTGATGTCAGTTAATACATGAACAAAATCAGTAAATCCTCAGACACTTCCCCACGTCCCTTTTTAGTCTGCCATTTACTCCACTCTCTGTCTGGCAGAGGGTCCTTGAAGCTCTAATAAAGCTCTATAACTGCCTGCTGGAGGATCCGTCTGAGCCTTAAAAGACCAACGTAATTTGTTTTTAACATATTGCAAATGGAGCAGACATTTTGTATCCGAGGCATTTGTGCCCAAGTGTGTGTTTGTGTGTGTATCCGTGGACTCCTGGCCTACATACAGCAGCCTAATAGACCGTCTCTCATCTCTGCAGTGTTTGACGACGGCGACGAGAAGACCCTGAGGCGTTCCTCTCTCTGCCTGAAAGGAGCGCGTCACTTTGCAGAGAGCGAGGCAAGTGTTGCACTGTCCAGCAGTTTTACACCAGCCTCATCTCTCAGCTTCCTTGGGAAATGAAGATGATTTTATAGTTTCTGTTCTTTAAAAATGTTATTTTCACCCAGTCACCGGCAGTCTGTACTCTGTACTGTGCTGAAATTAAATTGCTGCTTATGAATGGTCCCATATTGGCATTTAGAAGGTCAGCTGTGAAATATCTCCAGAAAACGTAAGCGGATATCACAGCAAAGTTGCCAAACGTAAACTGTGTCTAGTGCTGGGCAAATCCCTCCATTTGTAACAGATGGAATCCCATCAAGAGAATTTCTTCCAGGTATACAAGATAAATCTTTTGTTTCCAATTTACTGTCTGAGAAGGTGGCACTGAGGCTCTCTGCTGTTGTTTTTCACCTCTGCAGACACTTGACAGACTCCCTCTCACCAACCCCGAGCACTTCGGCACACCTGTCATCGGCAAGAAGGGCAACCGCGGCCGACGATCAAACCCGATGTGAGTATCGTCAACTGTCTATATGCGTCCTGCAGGGTTCATATCAAACTTAATATATCAGAGGTCTGTGATGCTGGCGGGGTGGGATTTTTCTATACCGATCCACAGTCATCAGCAACAGGATTCCCCATTCTGAGTGCGCTGACAGCTGTTGAAATGCAAGATCTCCGTCCCCCTTCATAAAGAGCCCCTGAGGCCCGGAAGAGGAGAGCCTACTCGCCCCCTCCAGCTCCTTAATCACGTCGTGCCCGTGTGTGTGAGGCAGTGTGAGCACGGCATGGTCCTGCTGAATATTACCCCCCCCCCCTTTGACTCAAATGTTCCAGTGGGTGTTTTATGCTCTGACGTGCCTACTCCTGGGAGACTGCAGAGTTTTCATCAGGGAATAGGAACTGCTGAGGGCTTTTTTGGCACTAGATATAATTGTGTCTTCTGTGTTATAAAGAGGACACTCTGCTACATAATCTCATTTTCTGACACCCCTTGCTAATGGCACTCAGAGAAAAGTCAATATTACTCCAAACATTGATGCAATATTGACTTGGAACAGTCCCAGCTGCACATTAGCACCTTGGACCGATCGTCTTCCTGTGCACTAAAAGTGTCTCAGTCCTGAATTACATGGAATGACAATACAGAAGAGACTGAGATTACTCAAAAAAGAAAATGGGTACATTTATAGTTTTAGTAGGCTGTGCCATTTCTTCTTCTGATTATGGAGTAGTTTAATATTTCTAGGACAAGCTCTTATTCTCTTAAATATGAAGTGATGTCAAGCAGGTGATTCACTTAGCTTAGCATAAAGACTGGAAACAAAGGAAAACAGCTTGATCTGTCCAGAGGATCCATCACCTCTAAATTTTACATGATTTACACTCATAATGTCTTGTTTGTTTAACTGTGAAGTTTCCAAGGAAACAACAAAAATTTACTCCAGGAAGTCACTGCTCCCGGCCAAGAAACAGTTTGGCAGATAACGCTCAGTAGTACTGTTTTTCCACTTAGGTTGTTAGGTTACAAATTCAACAAATTACATGTAGTTTGTTAATTAGAGAGTTTTGGAGATGGTGGTTAGAGGATTTTGTTACTTTTTGGACAGACCATTGCTAGCTATTTCCTCCTATTTCCAGTCTTTATGCTAAGCTAAGCGAGCTCATCAAATGTGTGCCAAGGAAACCAATTTCTTGCCGTAAGCTATTTCCCTAAATGTAAATACCTCTTTAAAATCTTGTCAAACATTCCTGAATTGTCGCGTCTCCAGTGAGGAGCTACCGTGCTTTGATTCACAGCTTTGTTGTTGTAGTAGTAGTAGTAGTAGTAGTAGTACTAGCAGCCTGGTTGATTTACTGCTGTTGAGTTGTGCCAGAGAGTTTGTGTGTGTGTATGTGTATGTGTGTGTATATGTATGTGTGTGTATATGTACATAGTGCTGTGCTCGGAGCAGGCCTAGCGAGGCATAAAAAGAGGACGGAGGATCTGTTTGCCTGCTGGTGCTGCCTGCATGATCACTCAGAGACAGGTCTGCTGTCTGCTGTCCGACTGTGGACAGCAGCAGAGACAGAGCTGGCTCGTCAATACACTAATCCTAATGAGCGAGCCCATCAGTGGACTGGGCTGTTTGATTCACTGTGCTCCACAATGATAAGACTAGAAGGTTTGTTTTGTTGTGCTGTGGGCTTTTTGATCCTGAAGCAGTTAAATGAAAATATGGTTGTTTAGCTGAAATCCTCCACCTCCCTGTATTGAGAGAGACCAGCGCACACAATTTAATTTTCCTTACCTGTTTATATGAAGCGTGTATGTGAAATGCCAGGATCTTTGTAGCTCGATGAACAAGCAGGATTTTTTTCTTTTCATGCAATGCTACACTTACCTTTTAGTATTAACTCTGATTATGTTTTAGGACAGCAACAAGTTCTCATTGTTGGGAACATGTTTTGATGATGTGGATTTTACAACATGTAGAGGCTGGTATGACTTCGTGCACACAGTTGCTATGAATGAAGTTGTGAATATTTTGTGGTGATTTTTTTTTTTTTTGATTAACTGATTTATTGAAAAAATGTCTGAAAAAATGAAAAAAGTGCAAAATGCCCATGACAATTTCCTAAAGCCCAAGGTGATGTCATAAAATCGCTTGTTTAGCCAGACCGGCAGAGCTAAACTTAGGAATATTCCATTTTAAATCACATAAGACAAATAAATGCAATAAATCCTTACAATTGAGAAGCTGAAATGTTTAGTGCTTTTGCTTGAAAAATGACCTCAGTAATTAATCAGTAATGAAAATTGACTTGCTTCAGCTCTAACTTTGAACTTTTACATGGTAGTAGTTACCTGCATTGTCGTTGTGTATTAATTAAACTAAATTTACCAGATGTGAAGCATTACCATAATACGAGCATCCACGTGCCCACTGTATCTTTTGAGTACAAACTGTCCTGTTTCTCCCACAGTCAAGAGGAAGAGTTGTCTTCATCCTCCAGTGAAGAAGAGGAGAGTGATCAGCGGCAGAATGAGGACCTGTTCGGCAAAGTGGTCTGCGTGGAGGGGGTCCCCACTGGAGACAAAAAGAAGACCACGTGGTATCCAGCCCTGGTGAGCTCATAGTCTCCCTTTCTCCGTTGCCCTCTGCTCCATCACTGTGAACACTGTGGGGCCGCTGCTGCTGCTGATGATCTCCCAGTACACTCGCAGCATTGTGCCATTTCATCCAAATGCCTGCTTGTGTAACCTCAGCACTCAGCGGGATTATCTTATTGCTTTAGAATTCACCCACCATGAAACGTCGGAAATGTGCATGCTGTTGCAGTTAAATAGCTGATCTTTTTTTTTTCTGTAGCCCCCTGCCTTCTGTAGTTTGACACACTTCAAAAAGATTGAGCTGCTCAACTCTTATTTTGAAGGAGAAAGAAACTTGTGCCACAATGCAGCACAAACACTGGTTTGATGTTTTCAGTCTTTTCCAGTCCATTTCTTTCCACTCACCCTTAACTCTCAGCCACCACTGGCGCGCACAATGAAATGGTGACAGGCGTTGTTTGTTTATGTAAGTGTTACAAGTAGAAGTGGGAGAATGGGAGAGGGTGGAGAAAGCTGTCCCTTTAACTGTGGAGTCAGCAGGGCCCCGCCTCCAGGGTTTGTTGTTCTTGGCCTGCTGCTGACTGGACTCCATGCCGCCTCCTTGACTGACAGCAAAGAGAAGTGCTCCATGCCGCCTCCTTGTGACAGCAAAGAGAAGTGCATTACACTGTCATTGTCTGTACACTGTGAGTTTACACTGTGAGCGTACGGCGGAGGGGTGGAGCAGTACACTGCTACATGTCTCACGCAACAGTTGATGCACAGCTGTGACAAACAGTGTGCTATAGAGCGGCCCAGTGAAACAAAAGTCAAAAGAAATGAGTCTGCAAATGTGTCAAAGGGGGGAAATGGTGCCACCGAGCAAACACGAGTCATGGCGCTCAAGTGAAAGCATCCACCCTACAAGCGCGTGTGCGTGTGCTGTATATACAGAGCAGGAGCGAGCAGGCAGAGTCCTGCTGGAAATCAAATCTCCATATCAGCATCAGCAGCAGCAGTGCTGCCTCCTCTGGGTTAGACCATGGCACTGGAACAGCTCCCGCTGTTGTCCTCCTCGACTCCGGCAAACAGCAGCGGCACATGTTGTGAGTGGGCGCGCTCCCCGCACACATCACTCCTCATCTCACTCACTTGTTTTTCTTTGTTTTGTAGACAGCATATTTTGTAATCCATCAGCGTGGCCTTTGGCTGAAACTACTTTAATTGTGGACTCCGACCACCCCCCCTCCCCTCTCTTCCACTTTATACACACACACTTACATACAGAGGACCACCTTATCTGACCTCTGGACTGTCTCTTGTTTCTGTGCAACAAGGTCATCTCCCCGGACTGCCATGAAGACGTGACTATGAAGAAGGACAACATCTTCGTCCGCTCTTTCAAGGATGGGAAATTGTGAGTCATTGCTAAAATGCTGAAACCAACATTTGCACCATGTGTGTCGTACTAACAATTATCAGTAGAATATTTTTCATTATTGAGCAATACATGAATTATGCTCTCAACTAATAGCCCAAAAAAATGAAAGGGTATTAAAAATCAAGCAATTGTTTGAGCCGTGACAAGTGAATGATTGGCATTTTCACTTAATAAATTATCTTAGCCGTTCTTTAATTAACTTACAGAAAATGAATAATCAATTAAACATTTAGAGCCACTGTAGAACATCCTCATCAGGAGTGTTTTAATGGGAGTATTTGCAGTGAACCATTTCAAAATAATAAGGCACACGCAGCTTTGTACAGTAACAAAGGAAATGCTTGAGTGCTGCTGTAAGATATGGATGCACAATATAAGATCATTTTGTTGTTGTTGTAAGTGGTTTCTACTTCCCAGATATCACAGAGCTCAGTATTAATTTGAGAGGAGATTTCATATCTCTACCACTGATTATTAGTGTTTTTTTTTTAAGAATTAAAATGTCAGTGATGCATCGCTTGTAGCTTTAGAGGTGTTAAGTTACAGTGTGTCTTTCCAGGCAGTGCTGGGCTGGGTTATTTTATTTGTCCTAAGGCTGTAAGTTACTGGTGTGCTATGGTAGCGTAGCTTCCCTGCAGCCTGCCCTCGGCGTGGAACCACACAGTCAGATTGTTTTGTCTGTGGCGAGGAAGAGGAATATGTCCTGTCAGGAGTCTGCACTCTGCTGGTGGTTTCCTACTGCAGTCTCCCTGTATGTGGGTAGAAACGTAGCCCACACTTGACATAAATTAATCCGGTGTTTGCTCGCCGCTCTGACAGCCTGTTTGAATTCCACTGATGACAGAACAGCCTTGAGCCTGCATTCCTTATTAAGACACCCTGCTCAACTCATCAGCATGACCTTTAAGTCCCTCTTATCGCTATTTTGGCTAATAGTCAGGTGAAGGGTAGAGGTGATGAGAAAGAGAGATAAGAGATAATAAATCAGAGGACTGGAAGTCGTGTACTTGTGAAGTATTTCCTCTCTGAGCGCGGTGCCCCGTGCTGGCTTTTGTTGCAAGTTAAATTGCACCGCAGTGTTTTTCCTCTCTGTTCCTGTTGCAATTTGATTTCACGCATTGAAATCAGCACAGTGTATCCAGGGCTAGATGCGAGAAATAATAATGTAAGAAGTCGGAAAATCTATATCATTGTTAATGAGGTTTTCGGGTCTGTTTCCCTCCGATCCTTTTTGCTCTTGTGTGGATGGAATACCAAAGATGAAAAGTGCGTATCTTCACTGTCGCTCATGTGCGTCGTGATGCGTCAGGACTGTTTCTTTTTGTTGTGTCACAGTTTGATTTCTCACAGTTTTTGCAACTAGCCCTCACAGAGTAAAGTCTACAAATTACAAACTACAAACAATTTTTTTTAACAGATTTCACCACATATAGATTTTCCTGGGATCTTGTTGTATGAAATACATGTATGTATTTTTCCCATGTGTCGACAGCAGTTTCACACTGTGTGTACTCTTTTCAGTTAGTTCCGTTCTTTTCCGACACACACTCACCATGTCATTGTTTGTTATTGCACTTGTTATCACATATGTCAGCCTCTTTTTGTCTATTATTGCAGAGTTTTTCTAACTCGCTGCTCCCTGCCTGATTTGTTTTATTAAAAAGGGGTCACATCCAGAAGCCATGTGACCTTTTTCCGCACTGCACTGGGGTCGGTGCGCTTGCTTTCCTCTGGAGAGTTTGGTATTGTTAGTGATAACCATTCAACGTGCCTTTTTCCAAAACAATGGCTTTGGAAAAAGGCACGAAAGGCATGAAAAATTTTTTTAGGGAAAGCAAGGTCACATCCAGATGAGAGACGGGAGAATTCAGGAAGTGGTTATTCTTATTTAGTCTGATCTGGTTAGCATAGTAACAATGGACACAGAAGCTATTTCTATGTTTTCTTTTTCTTTTTTTTCTTGGTCTTTTCTGTGTACATCAATAACAAAGCAAAAGGAAAGTCTTAATCAGTATGAGTAGTTTTTTAAACTTAAACAGACTCAGTAAAACTAAACTGAAGAATTTATTTAAAAAACTGAATGCTCATTTCATATGAGTTGGTTAGGCAATTATAGTCCACAGGAAAATGAGTCAACAGTTGATTCAACTATGGATTAATGGCTTGAGTTACTTTTCAAGCATAAATTCAAAATATTTGCTTGTACCATCTTCAGAGGTGAGAATGTGTCGCTTTTCTCTGTTTTATACAATTGTAAATATATTTCAGTTTTCAGTTCATTTTACACCCTGAACAATCACTCAGTAAAATAATCTGTAGATTAATCCTTTGACATCCCATAATGTTTTTGAAATGATTTGCATGTGTAGTTTTAACATACTCATCTCTACCTTTTAAACGAGATCACAGTCTACATGGATACAGTGTAAATGTTGTTAAGTTTAACAGAAAAGTGTAACCTAAATCTAATTTGGTTTAGTTAAATTCAATCATTTGTTTGGTTTATTATTTAATCTAAATGACTTTACTGGCTAATGAGAAGCAAACAGTTTAGGTTATGCAGGGTGAGTGTCTGGCAGCAGCACTTATTTTTAGCCACACTAGCGGCGTGGCTCTAGGTAAGGCAATGTTGCTCCACCGCTTTGGTCCAGACTGAAAAACCTCAACAACATAATTGCCGTAACAGTTTGTACAGACACCCATGGTCCCCAGAGGATGAATCTGACTGCCTTTGAGCTCTTGACTTTTCATAAATGTTCTACATAATTAAAGGGCGTCTAACAATCTTTGCACACTTGTACATAGACAAGTATGTGGGTGAAACAGTGTCATTCTAGTGAAAATACAAGAAAAAAGATCATCTGAGGGTAATGCAATTAAACCCAGGTGTCAGCCTCTTGCTTTTTTTTTTTAATTCCCTCCATGACTAATCTAGTCATTGGATCAGCTCAGCTGCCTACAGATACCACAGCAAATCGTCTCTCTGGCGCAGTCGCTGAGCCTCTGACTTCTTTCAGCTTACAAGCTCCGCCGATCCATCTATCTGCCAAATCACCAACACTTTGCCCAACTGTAGAGCTGTTAAAAGAAAGTAGGCTGTGAACGCTGTCATGTCTGCTCAGGTTTGGAGTTTTTGGGAGGGAAGATATGACACTGATTGGTGCTGTAAGCCAGGGTTGTAATGAACAAGTCCGGCTTGTTGTCGGGTGGCCACTCTTCTCTACTTCAGTCTTTGATTTTTATAGTCATACATTTGTCATATTTTACATGTACATATTTTCTGGAAAACAAAAGTCTGCTTAGATTTTGTTTGGTCTGGCTCTGCAATGTCACTATAACACTCCACACTACATCACTTCTGTGCACATATTAACCAAGAGTCACTGTGTTTTGCAGCTACACGGTGCTGCGGAAGGACGTCCGCGAGATAAAGAGCGATTGTCCTCCCAAAGCCGATGCGGGGCTCAAACCAGGTAAGCGTGAAGTAAAGCTTTAAGAGGTAAATCTCACAGAATTGGTGCACAGCGCACACCGAGTCCCCGACATCTGTGGGCTGGCCTGCACGTTGACACACTTGGCAAGAAAGCGCTGGCAGAGTGGGTTGCAGCGAGACAGACTGAAGAGAGAGAAGTTTTGTTTTTGTTCTGTGGAATGCAGCGGTGGAGAGCTCCTGTCACTGCCGAGTCTATTTTTATTTGAAGTCCTCACCAGGCTTTTTTTACGTAGTGCCTCCGGTTTTCTGCTGCAGAGCTCTTACTCTTTCATAATTACAGTTAGGAAGCAGCTTTGTATTATGCCAGTCTTGGTATTCACAGGTGGTTGACTCACAACTGTGATATTTTCCGCATTACAAAAGCGTAAAACAAGCATCTGCCAAGGTGGTTAGATGCTACTTAAACCCACCTGTGACATTGTGGCTCAATGCGTCTGCTGCTCTGCGTCACCGCGAACACTCCTGACAGATTTTCATGCTCCATTCTGCCATGGCTGCTTTTCTTCATGTTTATGTCAAAATGTCTTTTTATACTTCTCCTATTTCTGTATATGAGTCTATTATTTTTAGAGTTAAGATAAATAAAACAGTAAGATAGCAGTTTTTTTTTTTTTTTTTTTTTTTAGCAAAGTAGTTTTTGTAAACCAATAGCGATTGTCAGTTTTAGTATTTTGCCTGTGGGTGCTCTGGTTTTATTCAGTATAATTCACTGTTTGATTGCTTCAGCACTGGGCTTACACATGCACATATGCAGACATGCATAAATGCACACCCAGTGACAAGTGTTAGGAGGTTTAAATCAAAGAAGAAAAGTCTTAAATTTAGAGCACTGGCCCTGTTTTCTCTTGATTCATTTAATTCTTTTCACAAAAAGTATCAGGTCGTTTATATTTCACATAGAAGATGGAAAACAGATGGAGCATCTGTTAATGTCTCATCTCTGTTTATTCAGCATGAAAGTACTTCTATCGCTTCTAAATGATTTAGCATGAGTTTGCAAGCTCAGTTTGTTAAATTACTGCAGCAGGGGATGATTGGTGGCCCTTCTCTGTGCTGTTTTATCTGTAATATTACTTTAATCTGCACGTGTTTAACAGCACTGGACGCAGCTATGGAGTTCCAGAAGCACTTCACCGTTCCCAGCACCTGGAAGACAGAAGTGAAAGAAGAAAGTTCCAGCAGCGAGGATGACGATGAGGATGATGAGGAAGAGCAGGAAGAAGATGCCAGCGGCGAAGAGGAGGAGGTAGAGGAAGAACTCCGCACACGCTCTAATCCCCACAACCTCGGAGTGAAAATAAGGTCCTCAAACTGTCTTGTTTCCTGTCTGCAGGAGGAAGTGGAGCCGTTCCCAGAGGAGCGCGAGAACTTTCTGCAGCAGCTCTACAAGTTCATGGAAGACAGGGGTGAGCGCAGAGTACACATATAGTTGATATTTACACAGTTTCTTCAAAACAGACTTCTTTTTTTCCAGAGTGAAGTCATTTTAAGGCATATTTTTGTATTTTTAAAGTTCAAGGTGCAGCTTTAAAGTTAAGTACCTGTTGTTACATGTTGTTCACACTTATATTATGGCTGGGGAGCTTTAAAAATTGGGCAAACAAAATAAAGACAAATAATAATAATTTCTGTATTTTTTTTAATGCTATCTCCCTCTTACAAGTTTAACTCCATAATATGGCTCATATGTAGTTTCATGACCTTTATTATTTTTCTTCAACAAAAAATCTCTCTGAATGTGTGTCTTGTACTTGACTACAGATTTATTTTGGTGTTTTCATATCATACTACTTTGAACGTCGATTACTTTTATTTAGTTAGTAGTTACTGTTCAGATCATAATCAGCTTCTGAAATATGATGTACTGTTATGAAACTGTTGATTAAGTTACTCAGTAGCTTATACAGGGGTAGTTGTTATGCATTATGGATACTTTAACTTTTGATATATTATGCTAATAATGCTTTTATTTAAGTGACAATGTCAATGCAGGACTTTTACTTATGACGGGAGTATTTTTATTTTATACTGCTGCTTCTTCCAGCGTTGCTGAAAACTAATTCAAGGTGCTCACTATAATGCAGCACTGCCTGACTCTGTTTAAATAACAACAATAATGATAATAATAAGGATTATAATAATTTCTCACTTAAACTGTGTCTTTGTGTCTCCCGTCTCAACCCATGCCGTGTTTCTCCTCTTCAGGAACTCCCATCAACAAGCGGCCTGTTCTGGGCTACAGGAACCTGAACCTGTTCAAGCTCTACAGGCTGGTGCACAAACTGGGAGGTTTTGACAATGTGAGTACCACTTTGACAGCGGCTCCTCTTAGTTCAGTTTGATCATGGTCACGCTTGTCTCGCGTGTGTGATGTTGATTGACTCTGGATGCGTCTTCTTCTGTGTCCGTGTGTGAGCAGATTGAGAGCGGCTCGGTTTGGAAGCAAGTCTATCAGGATCTGGGAATCCCTGTGCTCAACTCAGCCGCTGGCTACAATGTCAAATGTGCTTACCGCAAGTACGTACATGTGCACACACAGCTGCTGAAAGCTTTCAACTCTGTTGGGCAGATGCAGCTTTG
Organism: Scortum barcoo; assembly: GCA_023238725.1. NCBI lineage: Eukaryota > Metazoa > Chordata > Actinopteri > Centrarchiformes > Terapontidae > Scortum > Scortum barcoo. Next base: position 7,806,340 of record CM041544.1, read on the forward strand.
TTTGTGTAGTTTTTAAGACTGACATGCCATTTGTAGTTTCTTTTTATGTTTATTTTAGAAGTTGTTTGTACTACTTTTACAGCCTCCCATTTTTAAAGCAAACTCCTCAATAATAAATAAAGCTTAAATTTTGTTTACCCAAAGATTGGCTTTAGCAGCGGTGTGTGTGATGGAATCTTTGAGAAGAGCAGTATAATCAGACTTGTGGATTTTCAGCATATGCTGACAAGGATTGTTTTACTATCCAGGTACTTGAATGGATTTGAGGAATACTGCACCTCCACCGCCATCACCTTCAGGATGGACCTCCCTTTGAAGCAGGGTCCCAAGGGGGAGGGGAAGTCTGAGGGGGAGGCAGGCGGAGCAGCTGCCACTTCCTCCAGCTCAGAGGCACAGAAAGCCCAGGTGGATGGAGAACCTTGTGGTGCCCAGTCTGTAGTCTCAAAGGTGCTTTCTCTTAAATACGCTTTTCTTTTCTTCGATATTCATTCAATCATAAGTAGTTTCTGCTTCTGTAGTTTGTTATAAAAAAAAAACTGTGTCCTTCTCTCACAGGACGAGAAACCCGATTTGACCCGAAACAAAATGGAGTCAGAACCATCAAAAACTGAGGGAAAGGACGGCGGAAACAAGGAGGAGGAGGAGGAGGAGGAGGAGGAGGAGGAAGATGGCCCTCTCAAGGGAGATGCGGATGAGGGCTCGTCAACTGCTCGCCTCGGGGCAGAGAGTGTGAAGCAGGAGCCCGACGAGGAGCAGGAGAGCAAAGACAACTCTCTGGGTAGGTGGTCTGAATGGATGCTCCCTCCACCAAGGTGGTAAAAAATAAATAAATAAATAAAATCTTCATGGCACAAACACAAGTTTCATGCAGAACTCCTGCATGGTCGAAGTTTATGAATATTCAATCTGACTTCCAAAGCCTAAGAAAACGTTTCTGCAGACAAAAGGACCTGAGGCTTTCACTTTCCTTGGTGGCAGTAAAAACCTAAAAGACCATTAGCAGATGAGGAGCAGTGACCCCTCTGACTTTAATGACACTAATACCCAGAATACCCACAATCCACCTCTACCTGCTAACCAGAGAGAGGGAAGCTCTCCTCTGTCTGTCTTCTAACTAAGCTCTTACCCACTGCCCTCTATGCTATTATTATTTCCTGCGGCTTAGTCGGCATCAGCTGGCAGAGACATCTTAGAGCACCAAAGCCTGACTGCTACCTTTCACCTGGCATGTCATGCTGTGCTCTCTCTCTCTCTCTCTCTCTCTCTGTCTCTCTCTCTCTCTCTGTCTCTCTCTCTCTCTCTCTGTCTCTGGCTGGGATTGTTTGACCGTAGCCAGCCTCACTCACACAGTGCACACAACATGGCTGCGCACGTCTCGATTTCTGCCCTCTCCCCATTCTCCATCTCTCTGTCTCTCTGCCCCCCTCACTCTCTCCTGTCTTTCTCTCTCTCTCTCTTTTTTTTGCTTTTCGATGTTCAGCTTTATTAAATGTTCCATGTGTGTGAGTGTTGTCACTTATGCATTAGCACACTAGATGCAAGATAGTGCTTCAGAGGTAGTAACTTTTTTTAGAGGAAAAATTTGACTTTTGGTGTTGGAAGTTGTTTGTTCTGAATTATATTGGTAGTTTTATGGTTTGGTCTCAGTTAGATGCTTTTTCCCCTGTTTTTTTTCTTGTCCATAGCCTTTAGATCTGTGCCCTCTGTGTTGTTTAGACCTGCGTTTGTTCAGCCTCGAGGTTTACAGGCAACAAAAAAGTCTACACTCTTAGTGTACTGCAGATTTTTGTGTGTCTAGCTGAAGGGGTTGCAAAGCCCCCCATCTGTGGGATGGTCTGGTCATAGATTGCTGTTCTTACTATCCCTCTCTCTATAGTCTTTATCACCCGCAGCCTTGGGCCCACAATGTATGATCACGCTGATTACCATCATATGTGGACTTCAGGAGGATCCCTGATCCTTTTGGCTTTGTCAGGATCAGTGGGTCTCGCAGATACTGCAGTAGTGTGAGGGTTTACAGATTCACACAGCAGACAACCCACAGGCTGATCTGATCTTCCCCGATGATATCAAACCCACTCAATGTTTACAACCTGTAATCTGGATGGGGCCTGTAGTGTGAGTGTATCACGTTTTCATTCCAGCACCAGAGGCTGTTTAGCCAATGAGAGCTGGTTTACATTGAGCGTAAATGGGAAAATTGTGTTAATGAGAGCAATTTATTATATAGAGGAGAAACTCCTGTTCTACAGTGATTGTTAAGTGACTGCCTAAGTACTATTTACCTTTCCTTTTTTTTTCCCTGATAAAGTCTACTCAGCTGCTCCATTGAGAGGTGTGCAGCCCACATGGACTGACTTTTTTCAGTGTGTAATAATGCACATTGACTGAAGTTGAGCTTTGTAGGTTATCAGGAAATTTGAACGTCTTGCGTAAGTGATGCTTTTGAATAATTTGTTTAGGGCTACAACTACTAACCATTATTTTCATTATTTACTTCATCTGCTCAATATATTTGGATTAATGAATTAATCTATAAAACATCAGACAGCAGTGAAATTGTGGTGTCAACTAATGTCTTGTTTTGTTCAACCAACAACCAAAATATTCCATTTAACTTGATTTAACTTTAACTTGAGCAAGAAAAACAACAATCTTTCACATTTTGGCTTTTTTCACTTGAGAAATGACTGAAACGATAAACCAATTATTAAAATAGTTGCAAATAGTTTTCTTTCACTTGACTATGATTATTTGACAAATTGTTGCAACTAAATATTTTTTTATCTCACTGTCTGATACATTATCTCTGCTTGTTTGTGTTTCATGATCATATTTTTTAATAAGCGGTGGAAACGGCCTGTGAAACTGATCATGTGCAGTGTGTTTTTCAAAGTCAGTCAGCATTTAAAGTCCGGTGTGTCCCCAGTCTCTGGGCGGTTCACGGGTGTCTTCAGTTGTCACACTTGGACTGTCACACAAAAAAGTGCATCCTCTTCGCTGCGTTTTGTTGAGTTGAGCCGTCAGCAAAGAGCACATGCTTGGAGCAGTTGGGCACGAGAGGGACTGTGTGTGTCGTGGCTGTTCTTTTGTGGCAGCAGACCAAATTGGATCTGGTAGCCGCGCTTCCTCCCAACGCTGTAGTCTCGCTTTAAGTTGCTGTGCTGCCTGCCAAGTTGTGCTTTGCCGTGCTAACCTGCCCCTGTTGCCCCCGCGGCCCCTGCGCTTAAAACCACTTACCGGCACCCCTGCACCGCCCCCCCCGTGTCCCCCTCCAGCTTCGACATCTCCTGACCGTTTCCCACTAGCTCCTCCTTGTGGCTGCTTTGTTTCTTACAGTGTGCGTGTGTGTGAATGAGAATCCTGAGTGTGTTGCTGTGTGGGGATCTTGGGTTAGATAGCCTTAACAGTAGTGTTAATTCCCATGCAAGATGATTGATTTTTTTTTTTTTTTTGCCATGACAGTGATGTTTTATTTACTGAAACACTCCATGTACTGTTGTACTCTGACTGGCTTTCTGTAAATGCTTCAGTTGTTTATACTGCAGTTTTGCTGTGGGTTACACTGGACTAGACATAAGGCAGGACAAAAATGGGAACTTTGTTTCTTTCTAGGTAAGGGCCTAGAGTTGTAATGGGACAGGGAAGGCAAGGGTGGAGCAAATAAATTAGACAACAGTGCTTCCTAGCAGCAGGCAGTGAGCTGGGTTGGGCGGCTGTGGGTGGGGTTCTGTGGTGTTCAAATGGGGCAGCCTAGGGCCAGGAAGTGCTGAACTGTTTTTCTTGCAGGGATGACAGCAGTCAGGAGGGGGAGGAAGGGGAGGAGTTTGAGTGTTACCCCCCGGGGATGAAGGTGCAGGTGAGGTATGGGCGAGGCCGCAATCTGAAGACGTACGAGGCCACTGTGAAAGAGGCAGACGTGGAGGGGGGAGAGGTGCTCTACCTGGTGCACTACTGTGGCTGGAACGTCAGGTAAGACAGGACCTGGGGAGAAATCACCTAACGTCTATATTCACCCTAAAAAAAAAAAAACAAAAAGAAAGAAAAAGACATCTCTTAACCTTCAATTCAGCTCAAGGGATCACCGCTACATGGGTATCCCCGCAGCAGAAACAGATACATCCCTTCCTCACAATTCTGCTTCACCTGATCCAGTCCCATGGTCAGCACTCTGATTATGGAGGACACTGGGCCATCTAGTGGCAGAAACAGAATTGAGTAACGGGTTGGTGCGGATCATATCCTCAGCTTCCCTCACTCAGTTCTGGTCGAATCCCCTGTCTGTCCATCCCCCGGCTGTCTGTCTCTCAACAATATCCACAGACAGGCTGAATTTGAACTGATGTGACTAAAATAGCCGACCAGTGGTGGTTTTTGGTTAAACAATTATTATTTTTTTTAGATCTTCCAATGTGATATCACCCTTTTGGATCTCTGAAAGGCCAACCAAAGTGCTGCTACACTCACCTCTACCTCTCAACCCTCTCCCCCCCCTCCCCAGTGGGTCAGGGTTAATGCAGTGTTAAGTAGAGTGTTAGGGTACCATGACACAGAGGTTAACTAGTGCAATCAGCATTTTCATTTTGTCTCAATGTTGTTGTGTGGTCCTCTAGCACTCTATAAAAGACAGTGGGATGTTCTCTGCATTGTGTCTGTCGTGTGCGATGTCGTGAAACTTTTCATTTCCCTCATACGACCCAAGTAGCACCCTTGGTACTGTCGGAAACTTTGTTGAATATGATTTGTGTGGTGGTTGGTGTTAATATTGTTTCTTTCTCCATCGTAAAGGTTTGTCTTTTTTACACATAACACCATGGGATTTCTTCCTTTTTGCTGTTGAGGCTTACTGTGTCACAGCAACATGTTGGGGTCAGACAGTAGAGGTGTCTGTGTGTGGTGGGTGGTGTGAGAGGATATTTCTGCGTTCTTTTTAAAGATCTGAATGATGACATTGTCTTTTTTTTTTTTTTTGCTCTTGATTTTTTGTTTGTTTTTTAGATATGATGAGTGGATCAAAGCAGACAAGATTGTGCGCCCGGCCAATAAGAACGTACCAAAAATAAAGCACCGCAAAAAAATAAAGGTACGAGTTTGGAGAGTAGCAACTTTTTCAGCATGAAGAGTGGTGTTGGCGTCGTGCTGTGAATCACTGACTGTGTTGAATCCTGACAGAACAAAGCTGAGAGGGAGCGAGACAGGTTGGAGAGGCTCAACGACAGAGACGTCCTCGGCCCTTCGCCCAACGGCAACCGCGTCCCGCGCTCCAAATGTGGCCTGAGTCAGGATGTCTTTTCCAAGATGGACGAGGGTGAGGACAAAGGGACTCAGCAGTCTCCAGTCAAGTCTATAGAAATTACTTCTATCCTCAATGGCCTGCAAGGTAGCAACACTCATTAGGCTGTAGTCCTCATGCACACTTACAGCAGATCAGGACTGTTTGACTCTGTAGTGGTTTATGTATGCCTGTTGACAACCTGCTGAAACTAATCGCAGCTCTGTCTTTTTTGCCTTAGCCTCCGAGATGTCCACGGACGAGAGCGAGCATGAGGACGAGGAGGGAGAGCGTAACGAAGAGGATCGCCCGGGTTGCAGAGGCAGCCCCAGAAAGGCCCCACCGGAGCCCTCGCAAACATCAGAGGGCTGGGAGAGCGGGACCCCTTCTGAAGCACCTAAGCCTTCCCCAGTCTCAATAAAGAGCCAGGATACAGCTGGTGCAGAGAGCACAGACGTCGGGAAGCGCAGAAGCCAACCGGAGCCGGAGGGGGAGACGAGCACCAGGAAGAGGAAATCAGACAGTGTGGCAGAGAAGACCCCGAAAGGCCAATCCAAAGCCAAGACCAGGAACACCAGGAGTGCTGACTGGCTGCCTGGAGGCTCACCCAGGAAGCTGGAGGAGAGAGCGGCTGGCCCCGGGGAGGAGAGGGGGGCTTCATCCAGCAGTAGTTCAGATGACGAGGGTGCAGCGCAGGCAGAGTCCCAAGTGGAGGAGAGTGAGCGAAGCCGCCCGAAAACCAAAGGTTCTCCTTCCAAGAAGTACAACGGGATGAAGGACAAGACCAAAACTAGCAGACAAGCTGGTTTCTGGGAGATTCCTGAAAAGAGGGCCAAAACATCGGGGAATACAGAGGAAAGGCCAGCTGTCCGCTCTAAAGGCCAAAAGGACGTGTGGTCCAGCATCCAGGCCCAGTGGCCTAAGAAGACTCTCAAAGAGCTGTTCTCTGACTCGGACACAGAGGCCGCCAATTCCCCTCCTCCACCTGTACCCTCGTGTCTGGAGGAGCCGTTGAACGTCGAACAGGATGCGGGACCAGAGGACGAAGTCTCAGAGGAGCAGATGGAAAACGACAAACTGCAGGAGTTCCCGAGCAGCGGCAGCAACTCTGTGCTCAACACACCGCCGACAACACCCGAGTCACCCTCAGGAGGAGGCAGTGCCGTGGATGACTCCAGTCAAGCGCAGCCCTCTTCCCCGCCACCATCCATACCCGCCGCCTTGCCTTCAGAGCCGGTTTCTGATGCCCTTCCACCAGGACCCATACAGGAAGAAGTGGCAGGTGGGCGCAGTGAGACAGAGAGCAGCACGGTGGAAGTGGAGAGTTTGGGTGGGGAGCTGCAAGACCTCCCTCAGGATGAGGGGGCAGGTTCCCCCTCAAAGGCATTTGACGTCAGCCTCTCCTGCAACAGCAGCAGCAGCTGCAGCTTAGAACTGAGCAGCAGCAGCCAACAGGAGAGTGAGCAGAAGTCCAAAGGTACAAATAATAGCACATCTACTAAACTAGGCCTTGTGAATCTTTTAATTCATTATTTTGCTTTTGAGATAGAATACTAAAGAAATACACGCTGACAACTCATTTCACAGTCTGCCTGTTCCCTTACCGCCTCCTTGCATGTTCTTTGTAGCGCCTGCAAGTCAGAAGCGGCAGAAAGAATCACAGACAGGTGGAGCCTCAAAGAAACACAAGCCAAACCGCAAGAGCCTAGGTGTGCCTCCCAAAAAGAATAGGAAAACAGGTAAGGAGAGCTGTAAATAGAATAGCCCCTAATGGCCTTTCATTTCAAATGGCAGCAGTGTTTTGATCAGCCGTTTCACATTTACCTGTTTTCTGGCTTTAAACTGCAGATTTCAGGTAGGAAAAGAAATTTGATTTCTCTCTATCATTTATCGCTTTTCTTCTCCTCTGCTGTCCTCTGTCCTCCAGCCAACAGCAGCGACAGTGAGGACCAATCTGTTGTTGAGGGCGCGGCCAAATCAACTGCCTCCAAGAACAGCGCATCCGACGTAAAGGCTGCCACTTCGCCCAAGTGTCACGGACGATCTCCACCTTCGAGCCATAAGTATCACAAGCAGGGCGACGCTGACCACCCCCAGCACCGAGACAACCATGGAAGATCGCCACGGGTGTACAAGTGGAGCTTCCAGATGTGTAAGTGTCATACATTGTTTTGTTATTGGAATATTCTTCATTTTATTTATTTATATATTTTAACAGTTACACAACCGTGTCTGTGCCCTGTTGATCGTAAAATCCTTAAATGTGTTATTTACTCAGCTGACCTGGAAAAGATGAGCAGTCTGGAGAGGATTTCGTTTCTTCAGGAGAAGCTGCAGGACATCAGGAACCACTACCTCTCCCTCAAGTCTGAGGTGGCCTCTATCGACAGGCGACGAAAACGCATGAAGAAGAAAGAACGGGAAAGTAAGTCACGGACAACCAGGACAGGGTTGCTTTTCTTAAACAGACACACCTGATAGTTACTGGGTGTGAATAGTAGAGTAATTTATGTGGAGCGACCCATTTCAAGTGAGTTAATAAATCTCTGATGTTACAACGAGGCTAAACTTAAAGTCTCACTCCAGGGGTCCTCTGTATGTTGTGTCATTAGTAAATCCTGTTTTCTTTCTTCAGGCACGGTGGCCGCCTCCTCCTCATCATCCTCCTCCTCCTCCTCCCCGTCCTCCAGCTCACTGACTGCGGCAGTCATGCTGACACTGGCTGACCCTCCAGTGTCATCCTCATCCTCCTCTTCTCAGAACTCTGGGGTATCAGTGGAGTGCAGGTGACAGGACGAACCAGCAAAAAGCCACCACACTAAGCACTTAACCAGCACCCTGGGGTCACCGCCCCCATTCCCTTCCAACAGGACGGACAAGTCAACCTACATACTGTAACTACTGGGGCACAAAAACCAGACCAGAGACAAAAAAACAAGAAAAAAGCACTATTTTCTATTGACAACTGTTTCCTTGGCAAGCTAATGGCACTTAAGTGCACTTTTATGAAGATTGTGTAGGGGGATGAAATTTGTCCAAAAAAAAATACACAAAATTGTCTTTTTCGTTCTCTTTAATTAAACATTTATAAGAATTGTTTTTGCAAGCAATAATTGTTTCCATTTGATAAAGCCGTATTGGTAAGGGATGGTTTCCAGTGAAGACCCCTCTGTGCTCTGTTCTCGTAGCTCAGCACGGTAAAGCCTGTGCTTGCCATGTTATTATGGGGACTTCAGAGGAACACTGCCACATTGGCATTAAGGGTGTAGGAAATGTAACTTTGCCATGTTTCTCTGTCCACCCTCATTTAAAAAAAAAAAAAAAAAAAAAAGGTCTTCATGCGGTTAAACCTCAAGTGGTTGTTGACGATGCTCTTCTCACATACAGGCGTGTGGTCCTGTTCATGTTTGCATTGAATCATACTGGCGTTCATGGCTAAGGGTTTGAGACCATCATAGGTTCGCTGACAGGCCTCAGTGGATGAAAATAGAATGATACTGTAGTGCCTTTTTGTTCTTTTCTGTGGGGGCACTTTGAGAAAGGACAGCACTTTTTTTTCCTGATCCTCTTCTTAAATCAGAGGGTCAGTTGGAATAATGTGTCCCTTACAAAAGACTGAAGAATGCTGTATGAGTGAGCAGGCAGCGAAGGGCTGAGTCTGACAGATAATGATGGTTTTTATCAGTATCTGGTGATATTTGAGAAGTGTAATTGTAAAAGCAGAGCTCCTATACTGGATCACCTGTAATCTACTACTGAATATTCATCCAGCTTGGGTATAACTGTTAAGTTTGGCAGTATAAAATGTGCAATGATGGAGGCGGTGAGTCCACATTACTTCTGTTCATCTGCCTTTTAAAAGCCCATCTGCTTAATTTTATTATATTTTCATCACCCATTTAATCCCAGCCACCCACACAGTGTGCCATCATCTTCTCTTCAATGATGCACATCTGCAACTGGATCACGTTAACTTGAAGGCAGCCATAGGAGGTATTTTTCAGCATGTACTCAGTACTGCAGAACGCATGAAAGAAGCTGAATTCCATGTTTGCAGTCTTTCAAACAACATGAAGTTTTTTTTTATTAATTTAATTAAGTTTATTTTTGCCTCTTTTTTTCCTTCTTTTTTTTGGCATCTCATTCTAACGATCAACAACGACATGCCGGTTTCCTCTCATACTCATCCCTACCAAAAAATATTTGGTTCTGTTTCCTACTATGACCAGATTAAAGGTAAAGATATTGTAAATGTGCATTTATATCATAAAGTGATGTATGTGTATACATTTCTGAAGACATCTCCAGTGTTTCCTTTGTATAGACCCCCTACTGTATGATAACCTGAAGTTACATTTTGTTTGGCACTTGTATGTAATTGTATGCTTTTGTTATACATTTGTATATTGAGAAGTGTTTTGAGTCAAGCTATTTAATATCTTGCACTGTTAATAACATGTACTTTTCTGTACAGACAGTTTTACGGTTTTAACTGTAGTTTGAGTGTAAATATTGAGGGTTACAGCATGTTTGTTCTCCCCCCTTTGTCCTCATTCTCGTTTCTCTTGTAAGAACAGATTTATTTGACTTCATTTATGTTGTTTTGTTCTGCCTCTATCATGAGTTTCGATTGTTTTTTTTTTCCTCCCCTTTTTTTAATTTCATGTTTTGCTTTAGTTTGTATTCTGTTTTGTTTTTTTCTATAGCTTGTGCTTGTAAGAGAAGAATGGTAGTTTTGGATGCGGCTGAACTATTTTCCAACCTGTACATGGCCTGAAGCTAAAGCTGTATGAACTTGTATGTGGAAAATGGTCTGGATAGATCATAGATTCAGAGAAGGTAATGGAGCTTATTGAAAAATGCTCAATAGTATTTATTAGGCACATCTGATGATGGTCATTGTGTAATTTATTGTAAAAATGTAAGCAAAGCAGAAGCCTCTGTTTGAAATAAATGCCATAGTTTGTGAAGTATTCAGTGTGTCTTGCCATCTGTGGTGGAAAGTAACAATTTTGAGGTATTACTACTTTACATCTAGTTTATTGTATTTGTATTTCATTGATAAGGACATTTTTTTACTTTTTTACTCGACTGCATTTAATTTGACTGATTAACTTTCATAAAGGTTAAATATAGTTTCTATGTATAAAAAACGATACGCACTGTTAGAGATAAATCGTCCAACAGAATACAATCGACTTTATAACTAAAAGTAGTTCAAATCTTTTTTACTTTGACCAGATATTACTAACATGCTGCTAAACAATAAAGCAGTAATATTACTACTTTTGAAAACAAGAGTGAGTTTTGTTGCTAATACTTATAATGTTATAATACTACTAATGTTTTATTTAGTTTTTGTAACTGTAACTTGTAACAGAGCATTTTACACTTTCATATTTTAATTTTCTATTTAAACCACTAAATTGTTTAAGGGGCCCTGAGGCTCGTTTTAACTATGAGGATTGTGGTCATATTGCATTTGTCATATGTTAGAAATCTGAGCCTAACATTCACTTTCAGCTAGAAACAAAAATTAAAGGATTTGGTTAAGAAACGAAGCTTTGTAAATATTAATTATCGCTAATATTTTTTTTAATATATTTCTTTGCAACATGTAATATAATAAAAAAAAGTTTGAGTTTACAGGAACTAGTTATCAAATTCACTCATCTTGAAATGTTGGAATGTGCGCTGCACGTCATGACTGACGTACTTCCTTCCCGCACTTCCTTAGCAGCGTGCTAGCTGTTAGCCGGCCGTCGCGCGGTGCGGATGAGTCGTCCCGGATCATGATGAGCGGCAGAACGAGCGCGGTGGTGGCGGGGGTGTGCGGGGCCCTCTTCATCGCCTACTGCATCTACTTTGACAGAAAGCGACGGAGCGACCCCCGCTTCAAGGAGAAGCTGCGTGAACGTAAGTGTGTGTGTCAGAGGGCGCGCGCGAGACACGGACCACGTTAGTGTGTCCCCACGTGCTACCCCACAAAGCAGCAGGCCGGGAGACACGCAGACAAACTGTCTTTAATCTGTATGCAGCACAGAGAACACCAACATTTACTGTGGTCCGTCTTTCTTCTGCTGACTCGACGAGGAAACGTGCTGCGGCTTAACTCGTGACCTGAGTGCGCGTGCGTGCGTGTGTGTGCGTGTCGAGTTCTGCAACAAACTAAATTCCTGCACAATCTAAAATCTGCTTTTGTTTCGCAGGCAGAAGAAAGAAGAATGCTTCTAGGACCAGGGCTGGAATGGGGAAGGTGAGACAGATGTGGAAAAACGTGAATTCATGTTTATTAATTCATTTATGTTTTTGTTTTTTGGTGTTTTTTTTTTTTTTTTTTGTTTGTTTTTTTGGTGGCTTAAATTAGACTTTTCTTACACTTTTTCTGTTGACTCTGAAGTTGCCAGACTTGAAGGATGGGGAAGCTGTTCAGAAATTCTTCCTGGAGGAGATCCAGCGCGGAGAGGAGCTCCTGTCACAAGGTCGGACACATGTCTGCTCATATTATATGTAATGTGCACGATACACATCAGGAAAAGCATCAAGAATTATTTTTTAATCCTTTTATTTTTTTAACTATTGATCTTTTTCTGGTTTAACTGATCAGCTATTTGGTCCTGAAAGTTGTGAACAGTGTCGATCACTGTGTCCCAAAACCCAGAGTGACGTCTTATTTACTCAAAGATATTCACTTTTATGTCATAGAGGAGAGAAAATACTCACATTTGAGAAGCCGAAATCAGACAAATTGAACACTTTTGTCCAATAATCTTGAATAATAAACACAAATAGACTCTACACGTTTCTGTGTCCATTAGCACTTCAACTAAAACACTTTGGAATGTGCTCTATTCACACTTTTTATTTGTTATAACTAATCCACACCTTTTTTCATACATTGCTGACTCTCCTCTCTAAATCTTTTGTAACCCAGGTGAATTTGAGAAAGGTGTGGATCACCTGACCAACGCCATCGCGGTGTGCGGTCAGCCTCAGCAGCTGCTTCAGGTGCTCCAGCAGACGCTGCCGCCTCCAGCCTTCCAAATGCTCCTCACTAAGCTGCCCACCATCACCCAGGTGAGGATTTCCTGCATCTCACTGTTTTAAAAGAGTATAATAAGTGTGGTGGTTTTGCTGCGGAGCATCCTAATAAACCCCCCAGTTGCCGTTCGTGGTCTCTGGGACAAGAAAGGGTGCAAAATCAATCTTAGAATTATCCAAAGCTGAGAGCCTGGTGTCAGTAGCTCTCAGTTATTTCACCTCTAAGACATGAAATAAGTTCTGCTGTTCTATAAGTGTTTTTTTTTTTTTTTTTGCTTCACCTCCTAACCACAGATATTTTCTTTCTGCTTCTCAGCGCGTCATCAGCTCCCAGAATTTCTCAGATGATGACGTCGAGTGAATGTGTGATTGCGTGTGCGAGGAGAAATCTGCCATCACTGCTCTGTAAAGGGATCTCGGACACTGATGTTTGTGCACTGTTTGGTACGTGTGACTCCAGTTGTGGGCTTGATTGTGACAGAGTTCGACCTCTGGGACCCCCCCACCCCGGTTTTCATGGCACTCCGAGGTTCAAGAACTTCCTCAAGGTTACGTTTCTGGGAAATGTTTAAACACATTCCGTCTTGCTAATCTTGTTCCCACCAGATCTCGTGTTTTCCAGCCATCTCTTTACTCTATTTATTTACCTTAAATAATTACATGTTATGTTTTGGGGGGGTTTCTGACAAGTAATAAATAAAAAAGATATGTAAATGATTTGATACATATTGTTGGGCAGTTGATTATACATGTGGAATGAGTGTCTGTACTAAACATAAAACTTGTTTGTGGAATGTTTTTTTCTTTGCATTGTCAGTTAAATGTTATTTTTATATCCCTGTCTTTAATATCTAAACATATTTTTATGTCTAAAAAAAATAATAAAATAAAAAATCTGCTCAATAAAAGAGGAAGTCACACTTTTGAGTTTCTTAGTTTCAGTTTGCCAGTAGATGGCAGCAGAAATGCACAGAAATTTTACAGTTTTGAAATATGGAGTATGTGTTTTTATCTGGAGTCATGTTGCTGAGAAAAGAGTTATGCGCATACATAAAGGATACACATTCCTTCACGGGAGAAAAGTGATACCACAGCAAAAAAAAAACATGTTAAGGAACATGGAGAGATGTAATGTCATGGGACTAAAATAGCATTCATACATCTGTGCATGTTGTATAAGTGGGGAAAAAAAACAAAAGTTGAATCTCGTCCTCTAGCATGTTGATGAATTCCAGAACAAGGTTGCCCTCTTGAGAGTATTTCTGTTTCCAACCAGTGTGGTGAAATATGCTGTACGAGCTTGTGTGAGTACATTGTCTTGATCATGAATGGCTCAACTGTGCGTGCAGGAGAGCAAAAGTGGAGCGGTTCGTAGGGGAAGGGAGTAGGTCTGGTTGAAAGTGTGTCTCTTGGAAGACAAATAGAGCTGTAATTATTTTTATCCATGTCTGCAGCTGTTTTTCTAAGGGCTCTGGCCAGAGCGGCCCAGGCCTTGAGGTTGCCAGGAAACGAGAGCGGGGGGGAGGATAGTTTTTCTACATTAGGAATGAAAAATGAAAATTGAACGGCGGCCCAGAAATGTCGAGTGAGGACTAAATGGTAGACAGTGTTCCATTTTCCATGAACTCGTGCTCGCTCTGCAGTCCTTTCTTCTGGGATTTTGCCATTTCTGTGGAAGAGGCGAAGCCTGTCAGGAGGCCTGCAGAGTCGTCTGGCCTCAGACGTGCGTGTGCAGAAGAAGTGGCTCGTTGTTAATCTGTCCTTTTGGGGGGGGGGGGAAGAAAAGACTGCGCTGGAGGTCAAGCTTGGAGCTGTGGTATGCTGCTGCCTCTGGGGGGGTAGGAACAGGTTCAGACCCTCCACCACATGGCGCACCACTGGCCTGCTCCTGTAAATAAACAGTCAGCTGCTGGCCAGGCTCTGCGTCCCCTGCAGACTGAAAAGAGCTGAGGGGTCAGTGAAGGATAACAGACCAGCACTGCCTGCTCTGAGAGCGTGCCATCATAAAGTAAACCGAGTGAAACAGATCCTGACATGAGGCCATGACGCAGCAAATCTCTTGTTTTCATCCAAAACAAAAGCTGCTCTGCGTCCTCGACCCTGAGTAGGATATTAATGTAATAAACAAGGGGTTTGCTGTAATTCTTTTATATTTAATGTCATTATTTGAAATGCATTCCTGGTCTGTCTGAGTCTGTATGAATGGATTATGAGTCAGCTCTTCATATCTGATGAGGCAGGCAGGCAGGGGAAGGAAGAAGAAAAAAAGGGGAAATGAAGAGGCTCCCCCTCGTCGTGCAGTAGGGGGAAGTGTTGCTCCAGGCTGTGTGTGCAGGCCTCTGTGGTGGTGATCCACTGAAGGACGGCTGAATGGAGAGAGCTGAGAGCACAACACTTCCAGTTGACAGCAATAACAATGGCGCTGCCTGCAGCACAGAGACCATGTGCTCAGGAGGGGTGGCTGTTTTTTTTTTTTTTTTTTACAGTTTGTCATCCTTTTTTTCTCCCGATGTGCTCGCGGTGACAGATGCACCCTGTTCCTTCAATTACAGGTGCAGGAGATAACCTGTTGTTGAACATTAGGATCCAAGGATTAGAGGCTGTAACCAGCTACGACCAAAGCGGCCTGACTGCCACTGTAATTTGTTTGCATGGGCTCCAATCGCATGTCAAATGTTGTGTTGGGAATATTATAATCACTTGAGCTCCACAACTCATTACTGGAAATCCTGTCAGCAAATTATCCACAGCGGTAATTACCTTCGCTGTGTTATTCCAGTTTGTGAGTTTGAATGTCAGGGCTTGATTACCGGAGTGCCATGCATGCAGAGATTGGGTGTCTGATGGGTGGAGATGTCTGGTTATGTAGGAGCAGCTGTGTTTGGGAGTTTAAGGCGGCCAGAAATAGCTCTGTTGTATGCGGTTGCTATGGCAGCTTCACGTAGCCCTGCAAAGCGTTTGAGAGCAGTCACCTGGGTGTTTCTGCTGCCCGCCGATCACCGCCTGTCCGCAGAGGCCCGTGTTTTGGAGCATGTTTCCCGATGATGCTCAGAGTCGCACCGTCTGCTGATGTCACGGCCTGCAGCCTACTGTATGTTGTCATGGAGAGGGCAGGCTGGGGGAGAAATATGAGACATGTCCGGGCTGTTGCCAGCAGCTATAATAAAGACCGCTGCTCCCCTCGGCACTGCCACTTGTGTGCTCAGCGGCAACGCGGTATATTAATTACCCAGCGTCTCCTCTGTGTCATTCAGCAGCGAGGGGGAGAAGGAGGAAAGATTTTCCAAGGCACGTCCTTAAAATAAAGCAGCACTGTACATGCTCGGAGTATTAACTTCCACACAGATGACCCATTTTTCCATCTCAAAGGGTCTGAGGATGGGTGGAAAAAAAGAAGATGGGGGGGGCAGGGGAGCCAATCACGTGAATCTAAAGCAGGCTACAAATCCTGGCGGATTTCTCTTCCTCTGTGGGGCAATGCTTTACTGTCATCTGTTTTTCCATTTGTGGTAATTTCACTTCTTCTTCTTCTGCTACTGCTGCCCTTCCTCCAGCCTGTCTATTCAGCTCTGTTGTTTACATTCCTTCTGAGTGTGAGCTGCAGGGTGTGGACAGCCCCCCCCCCCTCACCCCTAACACACACACACACACACACACACACACACACACACACCACACACCCCCAGCACCTAACCACCCCGGCTGCCTCCCTCTCTCTCCCTAATGTCATCCCAGCACCACCCTGCCCCCAAGCCTCCATCACTATCTCCTCATCACCAGATCCCTGATAAGACGGAAATTCAATAGCAGCACTCCTGCCCGAGAGGAGTAAGTGCATCACATGGCCTCTGAATTCCTGTTTACTTTTGGGCCGCTCTTCATATTTTGGCCTGGCGAGCTGAGTTTAGTCGTGAAGGTGGGGGAGACAAAGGGAGGGGGTGGGCAGCAGCAGAACGTATCGCTCTAGCATCAGTTCCCGTGCCGTCGTCTGTCATCAGCGTTTATCTGCGCAATCTGGGAGTGAAACGAGAAGAGGGAAGTGACACGTACGCCGAGCAGGAGGGTGAAGAAAGGGTTAACTAAGCAGACTTCTGTGCACAGTTATTTTTTTTCCTCCCTCTCCCTCCTCTCTCTCTCTCTCTGATCTGCCTTCCTGTCTCACAGGCTGTGCAGTGCAGTGGCTTTGAAAATCATGAGAGAGTCAGACAGGCTTGTTTTGCATACTGTGGGTCTCCTGCATTGACTTGTAGCAAATCCCTGCCCTCGGGAGGCATGTCAGAGGGGATTAATGGGAGGGCTGGGGCCTCACAGAGTTTCCCATTGTCGCAGCCCGGCCCTGCACTATATTTTCATCCCGCAGAGTGAGAAAAGGGGAGCGAGCAGGTGGGGGGTGGTGCTGGTGGAGGGAGGGCTGAGCTTGTGTGTGTGTGTGTGTGCATGTGCATGTCAGTGCATGGGGAAGAAGTGGTGGTGGTGGAGGGGGGGTTCTACAGTGGTGTTATTTCCCTCTGCCCTGATTCTTTTGAGCTGAGCTGAAGGGAGGGGTTAAGGGGGGTGTAAATAATGTATTTGGAGCGGCGGGGTAGAGGGAGCTGGAGCTTGACCGAGCTCAGAAGAGGGAAGGGAAGGGTTGAGCGGCCATGCTGCTGCACAGGAAGCTGGGGGCTGAAGGGGGCTGAGGGTGCTGGAGGGGGACGGTGTTGGTGTGGGGGGGGGGGGCTGTACGAGCTACAACAGCCCCGCTGTGGTGCTCAGGGGAATGTGGGGCCTCCGCAAGAATGAAGCAATCCTCTACTTCCGTTCTGTGCGCTCAGTTTTACCAAGACAAATAGTTTGCCGCTGCAGAGAGCCATTAATAATGCAATATTAATAATAATAATGTGGTAATGTGAAACGTTATTTCACAACAGGCCCGGGGCGGGCAGCGATGCAAATGGTTTCTTGGGAGGAGCAAAGCTTGGAAACTGGAAACCAGTCCTGCAGTTGTGAGAGCAGATGATATTTAGATTCACATCAAACTAGTCTTCACATGGTACTTTCTAAATGAATAGTCTGACATTTTGGGAAATACGCTTATTCACATTCTTGTAAGAAGTAGATGAGAGAATTGATGCCACTCTATTTTACAGCAGGCTAGCTTAGCTTAGCATACAGTGCTTAGCTAAGCTTGGATGGTGTCCTGTTTCTTGTTATGTCAAAGTCTGTTTCCTCAGTGATTTGTGTTTCCCCTCAACCTGAGCCTAAACCCGAATCTTTAACCCCTGGTGCTGGTAGGCAGATCGCGAACCTTTGGAGAGGGCCCGTCTAGTTGTTTCTGGTCCTTATGCTAAGCTTGGCGTTTGGCGTACCCACACGAGAGTGGTATCGACCTTCTCATCTAACTTTCAGCTAGAAAGCAAATAATCATATTTCGCAGAAACTGTCGGAGTATTTCTCCAAGACTCCCCTCCCTCAGCTCGCCTCGGTTTGAGCGTGATGAAACCGCTCACTTGCACTATCATACCATCATCTCTTCATTTCTCCCCTTATCTCCTTTCACTCTGCCTTTGCGTTCCAGCCCTTTTATTTCTCCCACACCTGCTGTGTTTTAGGGCAACGATAAAGGGGACCTTAACCTTGAAACATGATAGAGCAACCCCAACTCCCACAACTACAATCATCCAAAAAAAAAAAGAAAAAGATCCCTTCTGCTCCTTTACACACTGTGTAACCTTGGTGTAACTTTTGGATTTTATCATATTTTCTTGGGCTCGCAGAACTCTGCTGCCGTATCACCCTGTGCAGCTCGGCAGCTACAACCCACTCGTTCACCCGAGAACTACAAAGTGGGTTTGACGCCTTGCATCTTGTGTAACCATGGTCTTTGAAGACTTTGGCTTTGAGCTCTGTGTCTCATCAATTCCCTACGCAAAGCTAAATTTGAATCTGAGGCGAGCGCATAAGGGGGTAGCTTATCTGCCCCACTCGTTTAATGTTATTCATTCATGCACACTATTTTTATGACAGGCTGTGCATGCAGAACTACTTTTTCGTTGTTTATGTAACCACCTTCAGTCTGCATATGGATGTTTGTGTGTGTGTGTGTGTGTGTGTGTTCAGGAATCAGAGTACAGTAACTTCTTTACTTTACATGAGGGACAAAAAGCACTGGTTGCTTTTGTAGGATGCATAAAAAGTGCAAGGGGTAGTTTGTCGTAATGTCCTGCATAAAAGCTGCCACAGAAGAAGGAACACAATCACAAGCCCGGCCAGTCGTGGGTCTTTCTGGGTCATGCCCTGATGTTAATTCATGCCTCAACAGGAGGGAGATCAGAAAGCAGAAAATAGAGTGAAACAGATACACCCCCCACCCCTCACCCCCATAAAGTGAGTGGTACTTATCACAGCAAATTCCTGACTTATTTGTCATCTGGGGCCCTGGATTTGTCACATCAAATCTGCTTTTCTCAATGGACTGGAGAGGGAGATTACAGGCTCACAGTCAGCGAGATAATAACGGCGAGTCGGGCTTTGACTCTCAAATGAAAGTCCTCAAGGGGGTGACGCGGAGAATGGAGCCACGTCGTACGCAGAGCATCCGATTCTCACGCTGCGGCTCAAGCTCCTTTTGTGTCCTTCTGGAAATATGATTTTCCCCTCTGCCGCCGGGCCACGCCACTCAGCTCCTCACTCACCGCCAAACCCCTCCTTCAAGGCTGAGTTGATCCACCTATGCAGCTGAATTCACCTGAATTCACCTTCACATAAAATGAGAGCAGTGGTTGAAGAAAGCAGCCCATTCTCTCTGTCTGATCTCCTTACACGTAACTGATTGGACTGTTTTCACAAAGCACTAATTGCGTCAGATTTCTGTCCTCTCCTCTGCACGCTGTTGATTTATGTCAGCGTAGTGCCATGAATATCCTCCATCTGACCCATTTTACACTAAAGCCTTGATCTCCGTGCATGTTCTTTTGGAGTCTATTTGCAGCTGCTGTGATGATTTGATATTACTGCCTAAAATATGAGCGACTTGTTATGTTTGTTTTCAAACCGCAGTACTACTTTCATTAGCATATAAAAGCCTTTTTTCCCCCCATATCCATATCTAGATTGAGGTGTTTCTTTACATAAATTATTTCACAGGGTAGGGGAGTCAATCAGACAGATAAGTTTTTTTAGCTTCACCCAGAAAGCTTTGCATTCCTGGACTTGATTTGAATTTAATGGACTTGCGGATGATTAATGAATCAATTATTGGGTACAGCATCAGATCTCCGGGCGGCGACACTGACAGCTTTTCAAATTGAAAGAAGCACAATCGTTGTGGTGACTCGCACGCTGCCAGCCCGATGTGCTCTTGTAATTATGAACGCTTGAAATAATTAACAAACAACTCTGCTGCAAGGCCTGGAACACGTGGGGTCATTCGGGGTCAGCAGCAAGGGACGGGCGGAGGGTGGAGCTCGCAGATGATTGCACTTTGTCTGATAAGGACGGTAACGCAGATTAGTTAATCTTGTGGCGAGAAATGCACTGTGGGCTTTTAGTCCAGATGACGCTCAGTGTGAGGCCTTCTCTCTCTCATTCTCCCTCTCATATAGCTCAGGGAAAAGCTCAGTGAAAGCACCCCCCCCCTCTCTCTCCACCATCCACACCCTCTCCACCACCAGCCCCCCCTTGCTCCATTCTTCCAGAGGGACGGCTTGTTGACATCCATTAGGAGGTTTCCCAGCATTGAGTCAGGCCAGGAAAGAGGACTAATGATGTAATTCCCTGAGAGATGACATTAAAATGTCAAAGTGCCGCAGCTGACATCATCCATTTAGCACACATTTTCCAATAATATACGTTTATCTTTCCCCCCCCCCCCCTTCCATCAGTTTTCCTTCCTAGAAACTGGAGCTCCCCACCCATCCCAGTGCCTCCAGGCTCTACTTAGGTGTGCAGCCACACGACAGAGGACAGACTGGAAGAAGGGAGGGGAGGGGGTATCATCAAAGCGTGTCTTTCCCTGCAGCTATAAATGCTTGTTTTGAACAGTCTATGTGTGTCACGTTACATTCATCCCTCCCTGTTTTTTTTAAGCCTGAGCTAATGCTAATTCTTTCTGCGCAACAAAGACCCTCACGCCCTCATTCTTCCACCTCTCACAATTCCTACCACATGTGAGATTGGAATCTGGATGATTTTTGGGTTAGCTGCCTGTGCTCGTCCTCCTCACAAAGCCAGATCCGATTGTGTTAAAATGCGTGGTAGAACGACGTGAGCATCTCCAGCGAATTGCGTTTTTTACCTGCCTTGCTGCTGCAGCCCCTGTGTGTACCCAGTCAACAAACACACATTTTTTTCAGAGGAAAATGTAGAATCTGAAATATATTTCTATGAGGAAGACTCGACAGCTTTCTATTCTTCAGCCCGGCGAGTGGGCCGGCTCAGACGTCAATAATAGATGCTTGAAGGGAGAGTAAGTAGACGTGAACTGGAAGCGGAGAAGGAGGCCTGCGCCTCACTTAATAATGAATCAATTGATCCCCCTGCAGATGATGGATCAGGTTGCCATGACGACAGATGCAGTGTTACCCAGAGCGCGGAGAAGCGGCTTGATTCCCAGAAACCATACACTCTGCTGTGGCTGTGAACGGAGCTTGGCTTTGAAATTTGAAATGTATAGTGTGACTAATGAAGGAAGCGAAGACAGAAAATGTTAAAGAGCGTGCAGAATGAAAACTCCATTGCATCATTTTGTACAATTCCACATGTATTTTTCTCTACCGTTTCTACCAGGAACACAGATGTAAAGGCGTTGCAGGTGCATGAGACTAAATTGGCAATAATCCGGGAGGCTTTCCTTTGATGGATGTTACAGCACTGAATACACATGTGGATTATTTCTTGTGTGTGTGTGTGTGCATATCGCTGGCTTCCAAAAAACCAACATGTTTACCGTGCCTGCGTGTGTGCGTTCTGTTGCTGTGGCAACGCGGCTGATGCTGGGTCCAGCTGGGACCATGTTGCCAAGTAACAGCTGAGTTATGAGAGTGGAGGAGAGGAGTGTGGGCGTCGGGGAGGGGAGGGTGCAGGGAGCGCCGAGGATACGAGGACTTCTACAAAGACAGCCAGCAACAAAGACTGGAAGCATGAAGGGGGGAAATATCTCTGAGGGTAAAGGAAAAGAAAAAATAAATAAGAAGCATTTATTTGGGTTAGGGCTCCGGATTGAAAAATACAATGTTTTTCTCTCTCCGTGCACCTTCCTGCCAGAGAATATTAATACTTCAGTGCATCACAAAGCATCTCTAGTCTCTGGGAAAGATGCACAAACAAAAAAATAAGACACGCCAGCAACATAAGTGATGTGCTCCCTACAAAACAGCAGAAGGGCTTTCATGAGCAGAAAATTGGAGTAATGAGTGCGGTACTGTGTGCACCGAGGCCTGGCTGTGCTGACCCCTGCCTCTGATATGACGACGTAGAGGGCACCCAGCCTGTAATGACTCACAAGTGGGCAGAAACATCGGAAACAGCGCAGCTCCAAAAACCCTCAGGTGTAAAAGATCATGTGTCCTTGTAGTCCAGGAGGCTCCGGCGTGGAGCTGCAGCGGATGGCACTGAGTCAGCACCGGGTTAGCACATGGGCAGGGGAAGGTCTGTGGGGCCTTACTGTGGAAACATGGCCTTGTGATCCAAACAAGTTCTGTGACTTGGGTGATAACAGCAGCTGGCTGTGTTTTTCAACTGATCCTTTCAAAGGCAGGTTACACCCACGGAGTCCCATCTGTGTGTGCCAGATGATTAAAAACAAAGGATGACGACATGCTCTTACTATCCATCCACTCCTCTGACCTGCTCGCCTGCACAGATCCTCCCATGAATCATCTCAGCCCAACCTTAAATCTGCCTCCAGCTCCTTCCTCACTCTTGTGATTATGCAGTTTCTCAGTCCTATCGATGTATTTTCGTCTTTTGTATATGCTCATTAAGAACATTTTTTTTCCTGTCCTCCATCGGCTGAGCAGTCTGATTTGTTGCCATGGAAACGGATCACGAAGTGCGCCTTGGTGCTACATTTGGGACTAATTGTCACCCCCAAACAAGCACACACTCTTAGGCTCACGCTCGCCGCTGAAATCACTGTATTTGTCGCTCTCCCTTTGTTATAATCTTCTCATGCTCCAGTACTTCTCAACAATAAACAACCCCACCACCCACCGTCCCCTCCCTCCCTGAAAATCCTGCACAGGAGTGAGTGAAATAGCTGAAAAACAACAAACTCCACAACACAAAAACAGCCACTGAAGCTCCTGTAGCCACTTGATCTGAATATGCTTGATGCATTTTTCAGCCTGGGAACCGTGAGATCTGACACACCCATCAGTCATCGGTGAAAGGTTACACTAAGGGGCCTGTCAGAGATCGCAGTGTCCTTCCAGATGTGTGGGATTATGGACTGGGCGAACCAGAAAAACAAAAACAGAGGAGCCGACGTGGCCCCATCTTTATATAACAGTGCCTGCGCCTGTGGCGATTGTGCAATGCGGTGCAGTTGTCTGGGCTGATGTAAACAGAGCCACGGTGCCTCTGGAGGCTCAGCCATGTGCCTTGATGCAGCAGTTATGGGCACATGCCCTACTTTCATAAATCAGAGCTGGAAAAAAAAAAAGAAAAAAGGAAACAGCAGTGAGGGAAAGAGGAGGAGGAGGGGTGAGAGGGGATGCCGAGTGAGCAGGAGAGGGAGGGAGAAAGAGAGTTTTAGAAGGAAGAAGGAGGAGGTGGCGGGGTCGAGGAGGGTGGGGGTACTGAACAAGGCTCATATTGATGTTCCAAACACAGCTGCAGGCGTCAGCTGACTAGCTGGCCTGGAAGCAGCCCTGAGCTCTGCCTCCTGCCTTTATCAGCTTACACTGTGACCTTTCTCTCTCTACTGGAATAGATCCCCCACCCCTCATCACCCTCTAAACCTAACCCCCCTCCATATCTGGCTATTTACCGCGCACATAGCCCCGATGAGTCCAGACCCTGTCTATCCTCTGTGACATCTGACTTCTGCTGGCTTTTTCCTTTTTTTTGTATCTGCATGCCTCCAGAAACGCTGGCTCTCTTTTCGGTGCATCAGCACTTTCGTTTGTCTCACATGGCTCGGTTTTCAAGCCTCGCCCCACGCTCTTACACAACTCACCATGAAGTCACTTTTACTCCTCACGTCCGCACCCAATGGCGGAGGATAAAAAGAGAAGGAATGAGAGGGAGAGGGAGGGAGCGATGATGAAGAGCTCGGTTACTTTGCAAACACATGTCAGATTGCGAGGCGATGTGCAGGCACTCGTGTGTCGGGTTTCTGCAAAGTGTTCCTCGAAAACAAAAGGCAGAGAGAGGGATTCAGAGTCCGTGCTTGAGCTGACAACTCGGGTTTAGGCATATTTAGTGAACCTCAAGTTAGCAACAGTTCAGGGTGAGTTTGAAGCAGCAGCTGTCGTCAAGAGTCTGTCCCTGAGGGGCAGTAATCAGCAGAGGTAACTGTCAATCACAGGACTGCAGGCCTCATGGGCTTTTTCTCAGAAAGATGCCCCCTCCATGTGTGCACACACACACACAGCACGCCTCCCCTTGATGACGCTCCTCAAGTGTTACTGGATAGTGTTTCTATGGGATCTGTCCACCCACACACACACATAGCAAGCGCCTCCCTCACCTCCCCTCCCAACTGTTTGCAGGAAACACTCATCCTTCTCTGGAGATGTCGCTTGCGGCAGCTCATGCACTCATAAATCCTGGGCTCCTTTCTGGGAAATGAAGGGCTTGAAAGATACATACATACACACACTGAGAGCGAGGAGCTGGGGAGGTGGAGGGTGAGGTAGTGGGGGAGAAAGGGGGGGCGGCACGCAAAGACACAGCTTGCCAAGTATAT
This sequence comes from Scortum barcoo, assembly GCA_023238725.1. Classification (NCBI taxonomy): domain Eukaryota; kingdom Metazoa; phylum Chordata; class Actinopteri; order Centrarchiformes; family Terapontidae; genus Scortum; species Scortum barcoo. The sequence continues at coordinate 7,830,543 of CM041544.1, forward strand.
CTCCAACGCCTTTTTGACAGTGAAGAGGTTGGATTGAGTGTCTGCCTCCTGCGGGAAGCAAATAAGGAGCATATTCTGCGCTTCCCCGGTTACTGTGTGAGAAGCCGAGACACTGCGGTGTCTAGGCAGACCTCAGCGACACCAAAAACATCACAGGAATGAGAAGTGCTCGGCGGTGGAGGACAAAGAGAGACGGATGGAGGGGAGCAAATAAGAGCAAATAAGGCGAGGGAGAGAATAGAAGCGTTTAAAGGCAGCCATCGCTGGCTTCAAATGTCAGTCAGCTCCCGGTTAGACAATGGAACACAGCTGTTGCTAAGCTTTGAACTGCAGCTGTCTGTCTTTTGTTGGCACTATTTGTGTGTACATGTGGTCACGGGGTGTGTTTGAACATGGGGCTGCTATAAAGTATTATAGGAAGATTAGTGTGTACAATATTCCAATGCAAAAGGGTGGATCGAGGTCACTGGGAGTTGCGGAGAGACACCCGAGTAGGTGGCGAGTATGTCAGATGTTCCTGATTTAGAAACCCTCGAGCGAGAGGCAGAGATGAGGAAGGGTGGAGCTGCACAGAGCACTCAGTCTGGAGTGGGCTGTAATGGTTCGGGGTTGAGGGTCAGAGAGAGGGAGGGAGCTGAAGGGCATTGCGGCGAAGGGCACCTCACTTGCTAAGAAGGATTCTGATCCGGTTCAGGGTCAAGAGACGAGCGTGTAAGCAGAATTCGTGACAGGACTGGGCCGCGGTGTGTCCGCCGTGCCTGAAAACTCCCTCGAGTGCCTCATTATCAGTGTCATCTGCAGATCATTGGAGAACATCTCATCCTCATCTCAGCTGCGTTTTGATCATCACTCCAGACAATGCGCCATTAGGCCTGGGCTGATTTTCTAAAGCACAGCTCAATTACTCAAAGGGAGACTCATTAGCATCTCAGAAAGCACAGGCGTGACTCTGCAAATAAAAGAACACATTAGATACCCCACCCCAACACAATATGTTTCAATTATTCATATAATGTAAGAGCGAGCAGAAAGAACTGAGTCACACCTTGATTTGCATTCATCAGAGGAAATTAACATTTTGTGAGCTCTCGTTTTTGGAAGTTTCACTCGAGCCAGCGTGTGAGCATGTTCACCGGCTTTATCACACACGGGCGATTGAGCAGCCTGGCGGTACGTCGTACTTAGCGTCAATATGCCTTTAATGTCACTTTTCGCGCCACACCATTTTGTCTCAGTAGTTAAAGCGTGCCACCCTGGGTGCCTAGTCAGCGACTGCTCAAACGCACAACCTCAATTATTCATAAAAGGGAATACACACATGTGGTCTCACTTTGCAAGTGTGTGTGTGTGTGTGTGTGTGTGTGGAGACAGATGACAGCATCCCCCTAAAATGATGCATCTTGTTCTGGCATTTTAGCGAAACAGGAGTGATGAAATAGGCACACAGCTCGACAATGAAAATGCCAGGCAGCGCCATTCATCCTAAAAAAGAAAAAACTCCATCAACAGTCATCACCATCGATGCTGATGACAAATGAAGGCACCTCAGTCTGTGCAGATCGGATGACTCAGCAGTATGTTGCAGGAATTTTGGATGGAGCGAAGTGGCCAGAATATTGACTCTCTGGCGTTTGAGCGTTGCGTGCAGCGAGGTTAAAAGACGAGCCTTTGTGAACTCCAGCTGGAGCAGTGGAGAGGGAGTTTCCCTGAATAATATATCAACCCTTTGATTCAACCTCTGCCTTACTATTTTTTTCGCATGCATGAGTAAATTCCTATGCGTGCTCGCCTGCTGCAGTGCAGGGCTCTGCGTCGCTGCTGCTGTTGTACATAAAGAATGTGTGAATGTCTCTGTGTGCGTGTGTGTGTGTGTGTGTGTGTCAGCCGCTGACTTTGTGTTCATTCCACAGTAAATTGATCTGGCTGCTCACTAGACTGGATGGAAAAGGGCCCGGGGCGAGAAGTGCACACTCCATCAGCAGATGGGAGAGCCCACTGTGTTGCCATCACAAGGTATTCCTACTCACTGGGCATGCTCAGTGGGCCACGCCACACACACCACCACCACCAACACCACCCCCCTTTCCTCCCAGGGCCTGTTTGAACCAGTCAGTCGGAGGTGGCGGCGGTGCTCTCTCTCTTGTTTCTCATCTGACCTTCAAAGCCAGGCATGGGGACAGTAGGTTGACAGGGGGAGGAGAGGAGGAGGGGTATTTTTTTCTAAAAGCTCTTTGGGTAGCTGGAGCTGATATGTCACTCATTATTTCCACTCAGTGCTTTTGGCTCTGCCCTCAGAGAGGCATGCAACAACCCTGGTGCCTTTGCACGCAGAGCCAGCAAAGGCTTCACAATGGTCAGCCATCAGGGCAGATAACAGAAGTTAACACAATATATCGCCATCAGCTTGTACTATGAACTGCTAACAGCAGATAAGGAGGGTTTTAAATATTTGACATAATCAAATACACAAATATGTAAGCAGATGCGAAAAAAGGAACTTGTGTAACGTTTACCCAAAGGGAGGATTACGGGAAGTGATTTTTTTTGTCACTGCATGCTACACTTACGTAATATGCAAGTTGTTCAACTCGATAAAGGTAAAATTGGAAATTAAATCAGATGTTTCACATGTTAATCTTGAAAAAAAGAAGAAGTGTGCAATTAGAGGTGCAATCCTTTTCTGAAAGGTGTAAATAAATACAGGAGCTTTCTAAATTCCCAGCAGCAGCCTGATACTTAAAGTTGGTCTTCACATTATTAAGATTATTAAAAGGTTAAGATCAAACAAAACTATGTTACACTATGTGATTGCTTTTTTTTTTACACGTGAATATATAAAACAACTGCAGGCTCAGAGTGAATGTTATGGTGCGATCATCATTCAGTGGTTTCCTGCCCTACTGTTACCAATACAAACACCTCATCACCATTATCATTGCGACACACTGAATTCCTCTGTGAGTCACATGGCACGCTACAAACAGAGAGACCTTTTTTCTCTCTCTCTTTCTTCTCCTCTCAAACATAAATCCCTCAAGGTTTTTTTTTTTTTGTTTGTTTTGTTTTACACGTCCTCTCTTTGTCTTGCCACCACATTCTGCTCATCTCTGGCCCCCCTCCGCCTTTGTTGCTCGCTCCCCTCTCTGACTTGCACGGATCGGCTTCCTGTTTATGTCAGACGAGCATCAAGCCAATCAGCTGTGAAGGCTGTGATCCTCCTCGTAGCTATTTACTACCCTGTGGTCTGTTTAAAAAAAGACTGAAAGCGAGCTAAGCCTGGTGCAGGCTGCTGAGTAAGCAGACACGCAAAGCTCCAATCAGAGTCCACAACTGACCTATATACATCTCTGCCCTCCTGCTTATGACAGTGGGTGTACCAGTCTGTGTATTTTTACTGTCCAAAGTGTGCTGCTGCTGCTGCTCACTCACCAAGCTGTTGGTTTATTTGCTTATCGATGTTTCTCACAGCGCAGCAGGATCTGCAGGCTGACATTTTTTTGTTGCCGCTGAGGGCTGGAATGTGCTGGTTTGCAAATTTCGAAGATAACAAAGCAGTGTGAGGCGGCTGCGTGTAAACTTTGGATGAGGTCACGGTCCGCCAACACAGCATGCTGTGACATGAGAGGGGATTTTGTTCTGGATTCTCCCTTGGTGGTGTCATACCTTTGCTCTGGTTTCTTTTTTTTTTTCCCTTCCTCTGTTGCCTTGTTTGCTCTGCGTGCAGTTCAGATTACAATTGCAGGTTATCAAAACTGCAAGCCTTAGCTAACGTCTGTTATTATATGGTTGAAGTAAAGTGCAGACTGCATTTGAAAACAACAAGAATAGACCATGTAGAGGCCTGTTCGTGAGTCCAGCCAGTGCCAGCTTTCTTTTGGAGTTCACAGTGCACTATAAATCTGTTAGACAGGGAGAAAATATAATCAGGGCTTTGCCGGGGCATCTGAGTTCACTGCAGGCATTACATGAGTACTAATGCCTGATTCAACACTGGCTCTGGCAAACATGCCTGACATTCAGTGTTTACACCCCTCAATGAAAGCTGCTAGTCAGACAGTCTGATAGCTCGGCCTGGAATTAGATTCAGGAAGTCATGAGATTTCCAGGTGGCTTGGCTTTCCTCGAATTGTTAAGCAGGGATTTTTCAAAGCTTTGCCAGCACACATTAAACTGAAGAAACCCTTCTGTAACGAATTACGGCGATATGTTTCCTGCGCTTAACGCACATGGCAACGCCTAATCTAAGAAACAAATACTGAACACTTTTTTCTTTTTTAAATTCAGCCTCAGTGCGCACATGAATAAATAAGCCTCCTTTCAAATTCTGTTACTCCACATTTGAAAAAGGAAAAAAAAAAATACAAGTGAAGTGAAAATAGTGGAGGAATGTTCGAGTGCTTGGGCCTTTTTTCAGGGGGAAAAGAGGCTCCCCGGTGCCATCATTCCATACACAGAAATGCATGAATAATGAATCCGTGCTGAACTCCTGCTGAACCTTCTGCACCAGCACCGAGCCAGAGATCTGCACATGACTTCCAACACACACACACACACTCAGTGACCTCCGCAGAGCTCCAAACATAGGAGGCACTCTGTTGCAAAGTATTGTGTCTGCTGTGTGAATCATTACACTAGTGCTGCACCTGGCCGCAGTTACAGAGAGGACTTTTCCTTTGATAAACCTGACGACCGTTGGGAGGTGGCGAAGGACGCAGCCAGTCAAAGTGGAAAGATAAATACAAACTGACGACCAACCGGTGCTGGAGCGGTTAAAGCTCCCGCCCTTTTGGCAGCTGAAGTGTGTATGTGTGTGTGTGTGTGTGTGTGTGAGCCATTCAATGTTTAACCCCTGTGTCAACAGCATGGATGTGTCACAACAGCATTCCTGTGAGGCACTCGTCTTGTGACAGAGCGCTTTCATAATGGGAGCACTGCTCTCACTGCCTGCATGCATTGTTGTGTGTCAGGAGGAAGGAGCTTTGTTTCTGTGCAGGATGACTTGTGGCCTGACCAGTTTCATGTCCCCGCATGTTTGTGTTTTAATGAGCACGGTTAACTAGTTCAAACAGCAAACGCAGCGCCTTGTTTACCCAGAATAAGCCTCTCTGTCTTCTTCCTCCAAGCTGTAAATGGTTAACTTGGCAAGGATCATGTGAGAGCTGGAAAGCTTTTTTTCCCCTTTGGCAGTTACATGGGAGGTGAACTTTGCGCGTCTTGTTGTTAGGCAACCGCATTTTTTGATCAGAGCGATTTTATCATGTGAGGTAAGAAAGGAAGAGAACATGTCATGTCATACAGAAATGAGTTTCTTGATGAGCAACGTAGATAATGCACACGTGAAAATAAAAGTGTGGAAACGAGTGCGGGTGGCGTGTTATCCTTCGGGGCAACCCTGGGTGTAGCCAGACTCGTCAGTCAGTGTGAAACCATTTCCGCTTCAAGGCTGTCTGGCTCCACCCTCCCTTTGTGTGGCAACGCGGTGTTGGTGAACTTTATCCCTCTTTGTCAAGAGAGAGCTTTCAAATGATTTGCATCGAGCGAGGTCAAGTTACACATCTGTGTGCCTGCTGAACAATGTGGAATCCATCACTTACCATAAGGAAGGGGTGGGGGAAGTAATCACAACCTTTCATATGTTAAAACAGTTTGAAACCTGCCCAAACCTGTATGTCGACTGTGTAAAACAAGCCCAATATACACCCAGTGTTACATTACCATGACAAACAGAAATCACACAGATAACAGCCGCCACTCCCAGCTCGCTGTGCCCTTTGGACAGGCAGGTTTTCAGCAAACACATGGTGTAAGAAGGCTCTGTATCAGCAGCAGGCTTGCAGTCGTTACAAATTTGCACAATACAAACAAACGGGTTAATATCACCTTGGGCTTATCAGGCTCCTTCAAGGGCACTGAACTTTCCCACAGCGCTCTGTCTTTTCGTATCCCGTTGGGGCTTTACTGTTGCGTCAAGGCTCTGCTATTCATCCCGAGTGCTTCCCACAGTTTTTACTGTCCCACTTCAGCCGAGCTTGTTGCGGTGACTATGACTAAACTATCCACTATGTGCCTATTAGGAATAATGCCTGTATGTATGACAACATCTATCACTGTCTTTGTTGCAAAACTAGTTTGTCATAGATGCGGTTCAAGTTGAGGTAACAAGATCATAAGTTCCTAAAAGAAAAAGAAGAGAGAGAGAGAGGCTGTCGTCACTTTCAGTTCGGGTAAAATTGAGGGCTCTAATACATAAAAACACTGTGGTAAAAGCAATTAATGAATTATTCATTTATGCTTTTTATATCCGTAGATTTGTCCATCTTTCCATTCAGTAAGAGTTACATAACAAACCATCTCACCTTTTAAAAAAAAGTTTAAACATAGCTATACTAGCTTGCAATTTGAATGGACTCAAACACATCCAACAAATAAAACATGTCGAAGATTTAATGTTCTCCTCATTCGTGGGGTCTCACCTCATTTCAGTGACAAGCTAATGTTACATTTAAGGTACGTGGTAGCATTTTACAAAGTCAACAAACAGCTTTATCGTTATCCACAATTTTTCCATCTCTGATGTTGAATGCTGCAGAGCCCCTGAGTGGTTGCAGGTTTTTCTTTTTTACTAAATTAAATTGTGTGCACGATAGTAAATGTGCAAACGAAATAGTAAAATATGCACACAAAAGACTTAAATCTGTGTTAAGACAAAAAAATAAGCTTCCTTCCTGTCCTTCTGGTTTTGTTAAACTTTTGATGATTTGCTAAAACTGGCGCCTAAAAAACAAACAAACAAACAAACAAAAAAAACACTCGGGGCTCCATAGAATTCAAAATGCTTCTTCACATTACTTTTCAGAGGGTTTGATGTCATTATACATTCAGTATGCTAATTAAAATAAGATAGTTACTTGTAGAAGCAACAGGCCACACAATGGATCGGACAGACTTTGCATTTTAGGACTGTACATACTGCACATAGTCATCATTACCAGTACTCTCACTTTTGATTGTTCCCTCTGATAAAGACGTGTTGGTAATCCTGATAAAACATTAAGATTTGTTTACAACCTGTCCGACTGCTCTTCTCATGCTGTCAGACTCTGTTGTAGCACTTATTTTTGTGAGCGCAAAATAAAACACAAGTTGTGATAAACTGTGGTTATCCGTTAACGTCTCTTGACTGTCCGTGAATTCACATACAAGCGGCTGTGCTTGTCATTCCAGCTCCATCTTCTATTTCAGCTCCTTGCAACGAGCTGTTTTCTGAGACGAGGCTTTGAAGTGGATGTGGGAGGCGAGGCGTCGTGTACCCAGATGCCCAGACACTGTGGTTTTAAGGGGGCTTTATCACACAGACGGGGACAGCGCTCATCTCCTGCCCTCCCATCTTTCACCGCGGCGGGAGGCTGAATGTGACAACCGACGCTCCCCGGCTGCTCAGGGGCCAGGCCCGCAAAACCACAGGCGGATAATGAATGCCACACCATCGTGACAACTTGCACTTTTATGGAAAGGGGAGGAATGACATCTCTGGCACGGACGCTCGCAGCATATGATGAAACATCCGCCATAAACCAGACAATCAAAGAGAGGGCAGCGAAGCACCTGTGGAATCTCGGCTGATTTATTATCACAACCAAAAAAAAAAGGGAGCCATTTCCAAATAAATGTGTTTAGAGCTTACTTGTGGGGAAACGGAAGAAACATTGCTTTCCAAAATGCGACCACAACATCTGTAAACGATGCCTCACAGTTGCATTAATCCATGATCTTCCATACTTTCCTTCTCTGAATAAGCCACACTCTATCTATGAACAATTTTCCCCCAAAATTGAGAGCTTTTCCAATTGGGTCAGTATTTGATATTCTTGGCTTCCCTTCCTCTCACAGTCATTTTATTCTCTATTCTATACATCACAGAGATTACTCCATACACCCTTTTGCTTTCAAGGCAAATATTACTAGAAAAGGAGCAGCTTTGATGTTCTTCCAATAGCAACCTTGAAATATCTTCTAAATAAAGGCACTATAAATATGCATGTTCACACATTTTTATGTATTATTCACCCGGGTTTTATGCAACTGTTTGGCTGAATTAATATATGCAAAGGAGTAAATAGAGATCACTTGGGCGTTCTACAGAATAGCAGAAAAGGACAGCAGCAATGTGAAAACGATGCCTGCGCTTGAATACACGACAACCGAGAGCTGCGTTAACTGCTGTGCCGGGGATGTCAGAGTCCATTTTCTAGCGAGGCAGCTCAAAAATAGACAGGAGCTCCTGTAATAAATAAGCCTACTTTGGGAAAGTTTTATTTGGGCTCAGAGGAAGAGGTTACATAACGCATGAAATACTCCTTCTTTCTTTTTTGGCTCCACAGGACCAAAAAAAAAAAGACTGATATGTAACCTTTGTCAAGATTAGAAGCTGGGAAAAAACTAAAGCTACATGTCCAAATATAAACATTCCTGTAACACATACGCAACCATTCAGACACCTCCTGTACATCCATATTCATATTACTGTATGCACTACAAAGATCCTGATAAAGAAGCTGGATGTGTCAAGTCCCCCCGTGGAGTTTGCACGTGGATCAATCAAGGTGTGAGAACAAACCAGCTGTACAGAAACTTGTGCAGTGCTGCCGTAGGAGTGGCTGCGCACAATGCCGTCCTTCAGGGAATTAAAAACGTGTGTTATGTGTGTGTGTGTGAAAATGCAGCAGAATGACATTTTGAACATTTCGTCTGTCACAAAGCTGGAATGAGCAGCCTGGCTTGATTCAGCAGGCTAAACATAACAACTATGAGTCAGGCGTGAAACTGCCTTTTAAGGGCAATAAGTAAGAGGCCATTTATACATGCAGGTAATGTTACTCATTCTAATAGTAGATTAGAACTAGACCACCTAACCTCAAACACGCAAATGCTAAAGGTGCATTCTAACTCAGTGAGATGTGCTGATTTCCCTCCTAAAGGCAACGGTGGGGGAGTTTGTTTACATTAACGTCTGGTCACGGCTGAAAGTATCTCGGGGGTTTCCACTGGACAGGAAACAATGTCGTCAGCTCACAACGCATGCGAGCCTACTTAAGCTTATGTGAGCGTTTAACAGAAGCAGAGTTCAGGTCTTTCTGTTCCTGGTTGCCCAAATTAACTCTGCGCTGCAACCTACTGAAACTACCTCCTGTTTAAAAATGGAAGTGAAAACAATGTTCATTTACATTTTAGTGAGGGGGATTATTATTTCCTCCACTTTCCCCTCTCGGCCCCGCTGCTATTTACTGAGTCGTCTGTCTCCTGACAAGCCCGGCAGATTAAGGGGATATGTTACCATCTTGTTTTTTTTCTAAATGGTTACACATGTGGCACATCTGGGTCCAAGCCTGACTCATTACTCACTTTTTTTTTATGTTCCATTCTCCGCAGCCATGGCAACTGCTGCATGTTTGGCAGAAAGCTTTTTGAAGGCAGTGGAAAAAGAGAGAGAGAAAGAGAGAGCCTAGGGAGGGAGCATAAAGGGAGAGTGAGAGAGGGGAGGGGAGGCAGAGCGAGCAAGCTTTCAGTAGTTGGCCTACATCCAGTGTAATCATGCCATGGAGCCGAAATGAGGCCTTTGGCAGCACACCAGGTTTCTGAGAACAAAGATGTGAGCTTCTAATGTTGGCGGTGGGGCCTGCTTGGCATCCTTTGCCATTTCCCAGCAGCCCTTGCCTTGGCCGAGCGCCAGCCAACCCCCCTGCTCCTCCTCCCCTGCCCTCCACCCCCACTGGAACTGCAAAGAGGATCAGAATAAAGAGAGAGACTTGTTTTTCACTCGCCTCTTGCTCTGGCCCAATGACATCACCTCTGCAGCCTCCAGCCCCCAGATTCCAGCCGCCCAGCACATTTTTCCCCTTCACCGCCGACCCTCCATTTTATTTGAATTCCACCATTTTATACCTATATCAAAGCGGACTCCTTAGCACCCCTGATTTGTGTTTTGTTTTTTTCCATTTTATTTGTGTTGCCATGCACACATTGCATATCATTTCTCTGAGCCTTCAACCGAAATTAATTAATTCAGAAAATCAATAAGACAGATTAAAACAGTTAATTTAAAAAAAAAACAAGAATATTATATGACAGATGGATGCTTTGACATTATCTTTCAGAGCTCCCCAATTTTTATCTGTGCTCTAATCCTTGCAGTGGCTAAAAATAGCACCATAAACAGGATATATATGGTATTTGGGGTACTGTGATAATCTCCATGGTTACCGCTCCTTGCCACAGATACAGGAACTCTGTAAAGCGTGCACATTAGTCCTTACATTCACTCTCCTGACATTTTCCTGCCTCTGCCGCCGTAGTGCAGCTATTAATCCACAAGATAGGTCACTGCAACAGCTGCTAAACTTCAGTAATATGTCCTGTTATAACCTCCTTCGGTGTCCGTGCCACATGTTACAGTTTAGTTTAATGCTCACCTCAGCAGTACAAAAGGTTATATAACATGAGTGTTGTTCTTGCCGAGGAGCAAAGAACCGGGTGTGGTGGGGGGGTCGGTGGGGTGTGAGACTACGAAAACATACACTGCTGTGCTCAGCTAAGGCAGAAAACTTCACAGAGAATTTATAATGTCCATGAATAAAAGATGGCTGATATAAAATTTAACAGGCTCAGAACGCCACAGAACAAAAATAACGTCATGTCGTCAGGCCTGCGACGCCGTCACATGTTGGGTATTCCCCTGGCCGTCACTTACCTCTCAATCTTTATTTAGCTGCTTCATATCTCAATTTACATACCACTTGAGAAAAAAAAAAGGAGCTCAAAGCAGCATTATGCAGCTACTCCATCTGGTTTAGTGGCTAGACTCAAATGAGACGGCCTTCAGCCCGGTCACACTGTGGTGATTTTACTGTATACATGCTTCATCCTGCCAATCAGAGCCATCTGTGCATGCCTGGCTTCCTCTCAAACCTTTGTCGCCTCTGCCTTTTGCTTTGCAGCCACTGTTGCCTGTTTTTTTTTTATCATTATTATTAAATCAATGGCTCTTCCTATTATAGAATCAGGTCATTTAGGATTTAATTGAATCCCAGCATGCCTCCCTCTTGCGTAATAGTGTGTGGCTATTTGCTTGCACAAACACAGACCAGTGGATCAAAGCGTCAGGCGACTGTTTCCCACCAGTCCTTCGGAAAGAATTTGTTTATTCTGCTCCTCACAACAGCCACTTCCTAAGTGTGTTATAAAGTGTAACAACACTTCCTAGTGTTGTTCACCCAAACAGTGTGTTAATACAGTAGTTTACAGTCAGAGTAGGGCACTAAAGCCTTGTGACGTCTCTGAAGGGAATATTATTGTGTTGCATTGTTGGGCGTGCTCACTCATATGCTGGCAGCTCCACAGAAACCGGCGCGTCAGTTCACATGGTGGCCGCGCTACAATTATGCGTGCCTGTGTGCTTATTTTGTTTATGGAGGCCCTTTGAAGTGGAGCCTCATGCCACAGTGCGTGATCGCGGCCCGCAGGCGGTGGAGCCGAGCAAGTCCAATGTCCCCCCGTAGATGGGCGAGGTGGATGAGGGTACGTGACTAAACGTCTTGCTTCCTCTTTCCAACGTCACATGGACTTGCACAAACATATCCTGCTTTGTGTCTGCAGGTTACAGACGCATTGCCTCACCCAGAGCCCGGGGCTGAGCTGCAATGAGCTGGAATGAGCCCAGATGAGAGAGAGAGAGAGAGAGTGTGAGAGAGCAAGAGAGGGAGGAATCTGAACTGTTGGGACACTCCTCCACTTCAAACCTACACTTTTACTTCAGGGGATTTTTGGCTGGGTTTTTGGCATATGACCGGTTTCTAGTAACATTTTTTCCATCATGTTAAACACTCAACATAATAGTATAGTCATTAATCTTGTTACACAGCTCAGACCAATACTTCCATTATCTTTTTTGAGCTGTTTGACGGTTAACTTGCTAACAAAAAAAACAAAACAAAAAAAAAGGAGCCTGAATGGCTGATTCATTCCAGTGTGATTTCATTTAGTGGTGGCAGATTTGGATGACTGACTGCTGAGCACTAGAATAAAAATGTGGGCAGAGCTATATTCATGCTGTAACCCCCCCTTACCACCCCACCCCCCTTCATCCATTCAAGTTTACAACACTCTGGCTGGAAATCCCCACCTCATGACAGAGCTTCCTGGTTACAGGCTAATGGAGGCGCATTTTTTTCTTTCTTTTTATATCAACAGGGCGAGAATATAATAATAAAAAAACCCAGGTCGGTTGAATTCATAACACACACACACACAAAATGAGCAGCAGAGCGCAACGTGGGCAGCAAATTCCCTGTGAACAGTCAGAAAATAGTCCCCGTGAGCTGTATTTGACCTCATGCTGCTGCGCCAAAAAGACATGTGTGTAGCCGCACGGCATTTTTTTTTTAGATTATGCCTCCATTTAAAAATAAAATAAAATAAATAATGTTATTCGGATTAGAGCAGGCTGGTTGTTGTCTGACCACCTCCTCCCTCTGCACAGCAGCGGCGGCGGCTCATGGCGTCGCGGCGCCGTGCATTGAGAAAAACAAGCTGCAGCGAGCGACTCTCCTCCACCGGATAATAATGCTCTGAATTTAGGACAAAGCAGCAGTTAACCGGAGGAGCGGGCGACTCTCTGGATTTTTTTTTCATTCCCTGGCTGTCTGCAGCTAACCTACAGCCACATTTATCTGAACATGAAAAAATAGCTCCTTCTCCCTGCAGGCAGGCTGCTATCGGCGGAGTCACATTTTCTCTCTCTCTGCAGGTTTGGTAATAATAATAATATTAATAATAATAATAATAATAATATGGGATATTCCCTTTAAATCGGAGGCGGCTGTGAGGCTGATCTGGGCGCAGCTCTGGCGCAGGTTCAAGTGATTAAAATCTATATATGTATGTAGAAATAATTAAAAAAAAATAGTAAAAGAAAAAGGGGCAGTGAGTGACAGAGGCTGCAGTAAAGAGGGGGGAGAGGAAGGAGGAGGAGGAGGGGGTCTGTCGAAGAAATCAAGTCAATAGAAACTGAAGTGGAAGCAGGCGTTTAGAGGTCCGCGGTGACGTCACTGCTCCACATTGAGCCAGTAGTAGAGAGTCAGTGGAGGTAGAGAGAGGAGAGCCGTAGTAAAGTACACACCGACATGAACTTCTCCCTCTGAAACTTCAACCGTGTCGCTCGAAAAAGTCGGGAGAAGAGACGAGTTCGTGTTTTGGTGGCTTTTTTTCCCTTCTCCGCGCAGGGAACTTGCTCTTTTTTTTCTTCTTCTTCTTCTTCTACGAAAATAAAATAAAACAGGGAGCCCAGAGGAGCAGCAGAAGAAGAAGAAAGCAGCAGCGGGAGGAGAAGACGCGTTTTGGGTTTTCTTTTTCGGGGGGTCGACGACCAGCGCCATGTCGTCCGCGGCGGTCGCTGCCTCTTCCAGGAGGCAGTCGTGTTACTTGTGCGACCTGCCCCGCATGCCGTGGGCCATGATCTGGGATTTTACCGAGCCCGTGTGCAGGGGATGTGTCAACTACGAGGGAGCAGACCGCATCGAGTTTGTCATCGAGACGGCCCGGCAGCTCAAGAGGGCGCACGGGTTTCAGGAGGGCAGGTCTCCCGGGCCGGGGAAGTCGCAGCTCTCCGGGAAAGAGATCCAGGCGATCAACCACGCCGCGGCCGGAGACCCCGGCTCCCGGCCGCCGCAGCCGCTGGACCGCTACCCGCTCTCCTCGGACCGCCCGCCCCGGCTCGGTCCAGAGTACCAGTCCGGCAGGCAGGCGAACGGCATCCCCGTCCCCAATGGATTTCCTAAGCCCGACGAGCCCCCGGAGCTGAACCGCCAGAGCCCCAACCCGCGCAGGAATAGCACGGTGCCCCCGAATCTAGTGCCTTTGGTTAACGGGAGCATGCCCCCGGTGCACGCCGTCAACGGGAGACCGGGCCAGATGGGGCTTCCCTCCGCGCTGGCGGGCGGTAGTCCCGCCGATCTGGGCAAGAGACCCGCCTCGGTGTCCAGCACCGAGCACGACAGAGAGGTGAAGGAGAAGCACAGACCGGACAGCCTCACGCCGGAGATCTCCGAGAGCCACAAAAACAGGGCAGACCCGGACTGGATGGCCAAGGGCAAAACTGTGAGGGACCTGATGGCTCTGCACACTTTCGACAACAGGTTCAAGAAGGACCATGCGGCCATGCAACAAAGGGTGATGAGCTACGAGCCCAGCGCCACGGCGTCCAAGTCAGGTGAGCTTTCAACCCAGATATTTCACGTTTATTTCGTGATATTTTCATTTTTGTGTCACCTCCTTTAACCCCTTCGAGCACAGGAAAGGCTTTATAATGAGCACGACAGACTCAGAGGCACGTCTGCTGAGATCAGACTGTACAAATGCGTTTTTTCTGCGTATTTGTCGTGTGTGTTGTTGTTGTTTTGTGCCCTGTGGTGCAGCGTGGAGCAGAAAAAAAATGCACGTCTCCTTTCCTGTGTAATTGTTGATCCTTGTCTGAGCTGTGCAACTCAACTATTTTGTTTAACCCTTTCCCACCTCCAGACAGAGGAAAACACCCCCGGAACATGAAGAGAAAAGCCTCGCCTGAGCCAGAGGGAGAGGGGACGGCTGCCAAGCTTAATGGAGAAGGACAGCAGTGGTTACCACCACCTACTGACGGACTGAAAATGCCTCCAGTTCCCCCGCCAAGCTTCGCCTCCCCCCCTTCCACAATATCCCCCCACTCCCGCACCACCCCACCTGAGGCTGCCCAGAACGGCCAGTCCCCCATGGCGGCGCTCATCATGGCGGCAGACAATGCAGGTGGGAACAGCTCCCCCAAGGACGCCAACCAAGTCCACTCCACCACCCGGAGGAACAGCAGCAGCCCCCTGTCACCGTCCTCCATGAATCAGAGGAGGCTGGCGCAGAGAGATGCATCCGGTGCAGGAACCCCCCACGTGCCAGGCATGGACCAAGTGCACCCCCAAAGCATTCCGGACTCCTCGGTACCCGGCAGCATACCCCTGTGCTGCACGCTGTGCCACGAGCGTTTGGAGGACACACACTTTGTTCAGTGCCCGTCTGTGCCCTCTCACAAGTTCTGCTTCCCGTGCTCGAGGGAAAGCATAAAGCAGCAAGGTGCCACGGGTGAAGTGTACTGTCCAAGCGGAGAGAAATGTCCCCTGGTTGGCTCAAACGTACCGTGGGCTTTCATGCAAGGAGAAATCGCCACCATCCTCGCAGGGGATGTCAAAGTAAAAAAGGAGAGGGACCCTTGATTTTGTTTGAACACTTCTTTGGGGAGGGGGAAGCAAAAATATGAGTATAAATATATAAATATCACATACATACCATTCAAACAAACTAACAGACTTGTACATATTGGACCCAAGGGAAGAGTATACTTCGTAAACATGGTTGTATAATTTTTGATTTTTGAATACATTGTGTTTCTATATTTTTGAAGATAAAGGTATGTACTCATTATAATGGACTACGTTCCTCTTTGTTGATGTTTAACAAAATTCTTGATGTACTTCTAGGTCTGGTGGCAGTTCCTGTTTAACGTAGAATGTGACTAATGCTACTCTACGAGCACTTGGCAAAACTGAAATGCTTTTAGCTGTACTTGTATGCACTTGTTTAAAAATTGCCAAATACAATTTCTGATCTTGTATGAACTTTATTGTCTGAGCTTGCTTCATTTGGGTAAATTTAAAAGTTCCACAGGACTGTGGGCAGATGACGAGTTCGGGCTCTGTGCTCTGATACGCAGGCTTGTTGTGACGGCTCAGGAGACTTGATTTACGCTGCACAACATAAGTAGGCTACTGTTTCATGCTGCAGGACGGCAGCCCTTTCTGCACACATGCCCCTCTCTCCGTGATTCATGGAAGAGGCCTGGCTGGAAACGAGAAAAACGGGCGTGTTGTCCCAAATTTGCTCCACTCTGTGCATCACTGTAACTGACTGCAGTGGACAGAAATAGGTGCCAAGTCATGTTCAGTCAGCTGGAATCTGTTGAGTCAGTAATGTGAGAAAGTGCATGATTGTCAACATGATACCACAGTGTAACCATGTTGTGTAACCACAAATTAGGACTTTGGCTGAAATTAATGACTGAATAACATTCTTAGCTTTTTTTTCCCATCTTCTTTTTTCTTTTCCTTTTTTTTTTTTTTTTTTTTACTGGCACAACTGTATATTTCCAAGCTTGTATGCAGATTGTGTCTGATGTTACAAAGGTTTTTTGCTCCAGACAAACCTGTTATTTTCAAACAGTCATACTTTTGGGATTTGCTAAGCAGGGGGATAAATCACAAAATACTGAATAAAATCTGCATTTCAAGCCACCCCCTGAGCACAAATTGGGCACTGCAGCAGCACCCCTGTACTTTCATTTTGCAGCGTTTTTGTGTGCTGCGTTGTGCCACACTGCTACCGTGCTCCCCACATGCTGAGCTCCGGATCCCTGCTGCCTCAGCACGCAGCGTGTGCTCCCTCCCGAGCAAACAATAACGCCGTTGCCGCCTTGCGCACACGAGGACCTCGGCCCCTGCGTCCCCTCAGATGCAAATTTAACTGTTGCACATTCATGGCAGCACGGCCATAAAAACAGCAATTCTGCCTCGGTAATGGCGAGCAGGCAGCCAGACTCATCTCTGCAAGCGATGAGCGGCTTATGGGGGTCGTTAAGTGACAAACTGCAGTTACTGTGTCTGCAAAGGAGAAGCAATCTCGAGGCTGTTTTTTTTTTCTCTCTCTCTTTTTCTTTTTTCTGCTCTCTCAGACAAAGAACTGTCACTCCCATGTAGCTGACACTGCACCAAGCGGACTCTGACGTGGAGATCGGTATCTTGCGGGGAGGAGGACTTGGTGTAGTAGGCAGTTGCGTAATTATTTGAGACATAATCTGCTTGCTGCTCATGTTTTATCGAGCTGTCGGTGTAGCCCCGGCGAAAGCAGCAGATTGTTTTTTGATTTTTTTTATTTATTTTTCTTTCTGTTAATGAAGTGCCCACAGACTCTCACGGTGTTTTGCTTTATTATGCTTCAGCTCACCTGGTGCCCTTGAATCTGTTCACCACCTGGGGGATTTACTGACGTCACTGCGCCGACAGACGTGTGTTAAATGTATTTTGGTAGCCACCTCACAGTCTTAACAGGGATTACCCGCTCTTTAATAAGCTGTATGCTGTCCTGATTAACTGATTGATTCATAATGTTGAATGAAAACATAGCCCTTCACCCCCGCCATCACTGTTTAGCCAACCAAGAAGGGCAGGGGTAATTATTGTCCCTTTATTAAGAACTCCAAAAGGCAGCACTCGGCAACACTTTCAAGCAAACAACAGCTTTTGCAATGTGATGTGAGGCTGAAGAGCTTTTGCCCGACAGAGACCTGTTTTTCCATGACTGCACACTTTGAAGACAGCTGTTTGTTTATAGTCCTTTTCCGTTCTTTAGAAAGTTATCTGATCAGTTGGACTTTAAACGCAGCCCACTTTGATAAAGGGTAACACTTCACTGTGCTCGCCAGCAACACACCCACCCCATCTACTCCGTGTTGCATATTGTTAACAGAGATTATTTATTTCATTAGTCGGCACTTTGACCTACTTGTTCCTCCTGACAGTTCGAGCCAAATTGAAATTGCTACATCCGGGAACATCGGAGAGTGAAGCCAGGTCCTTGTAACCTGGCACGAAGCGTGATGCAACAAGGCACGGAGGAACATTTCTCTCTCTGCCTTCCCGTAAAGATTTATCGCAGCAGGGCCAAAACCTGTTTGTTCAGTGCCGACTGAAATAGCCTGCACCGTGTCTAATACAGTGATAATGTGTCCCTGGAAGTGGGTCTGTCATAACACAATGCTCTGGTGTTGCATAGTTACCGGCGAAATGGGCTGCACAGCAGATGCTCCGGTGCAGCCTGTCGATTCATATGCAGGGGGGAACATTATGGAGGGACTTTAGTAAACAAGCATCATGTGACGGCAAGGTCACACAGAGTTGATGGTAGAAAGTTCAGCTTTTGTTTCTATGATTATATATATATAAGTTGTTTTTGGTGTTTATGCTACTCCACTGAAACAGCTCCTCTGTTTTCAGTATAATCATGCAGGAGCCATTTGTGGTTAATGACTCACAGGCTCTCATTTTGTTTACTTACACGAACCTTAAGGGATTTTTAATGTTTAATCTCCCGCTTATGAGACAAACGTTTGACTTTGATGTGCTCTCTCCCTGGAAGCTTTTTTTTTTTTTTATGGAAAAGCTAGTAAGACGTGTCGTCTGAGTCTGAGTCAGGTGAAGTCCAGGTGAAGCTGATATCACCCGGGGCAAAGATTCATTTAGATTCCTCCGCCTTCCGCCGTTTTATGACAGCAGCGTTTGTCTGAAGCCACAGTACACTTTGGCTCGCGGCCGTGCAGTTCGCAGGGGTAGATGCTGCGAAATATCTCTCCGGCCCAGACATCCTTTATCAGGCTGCTGCAACACATAACCAAATCAATGCTCATAAAATCCCTCATTGGCTGTTTGATTGATTTACTTGACACAGTCCTGTTAATCAAGCTAAGTGAAAGGTAACAACAGATAGGTGAAGCAGAGAGTCGGCTGCCTTTACGCGCCTCTCCTTGTAATGTTTAACTAAACTGTAGGCTGGTATGCAGTATTACACAAAGATGTTGATGTGATAGTAAAGCCATAACCAGGTTGGTCAGAGTTCATTTTTGTTGTCTTTGGAGCATGCAGTTTGTGTTTTTTTCCCCTAGCACTTCCCTGCCTCAGATAAGCACTTTTTTGATGTTTCTGGTCCAGTGACGCTGCCTTAATATTGATAATAGGAAGAAATACTCCATAGCAGTAATTTATTTTGAAAACCATGACACTCACGCTGACAACATCTGCATTGAATACCACTATAAATGCATTAAAACCTTGAATATGGTCCAGTGGGAGGGTTGAGGGAGGAAGACAGCGAAGCACTCGATGTAGCCAGCTGTTTCACTAATGAATCTATGTTTAGCACAATAAATCAAAAGGCATGCTCTTGCCGCTATAATCCCCTGAAAGCGAGCGGAGACAGGGACGCGCCAAAAGGGGAATCTGGTCCACATTTCTCCGCTCCCAGTATAACTGATCCGCTTGGTTAATTTTAGACCTGTCAGGGAAAACAAGGTCACAGCAAATGTTGTATCGAGGACACGCTTGCATATCTGCCTCTTTTTCTTTTCATCAATCAAAGTTTCCCTTTGGAGTTGGGCTTGGGCTCCTGTGAGACCAGTAATGACGGTTTCTCTTCTCAGCACCGGGGGGAGAAGCTGGAGCTCCAACCGGCAATTAGGAGGAGCACGGCTGAATCCGCAGGATGTGTAAAGTTTCCCTTCTGATTCTTGGCTCGGGCCACAGAGGGGGGTTTTTACATCTGACTGGTCTGGCCTGGTTACCATGAAGGCCTGCAAAGTTAAGATGATTACAATGCTGAGTGCCAAATTTGTGTTCTCTCAGACTGGTATGAGACCCAATTACTGCAAAAAGGCCTGCGAATCCTGCGGTGTTTTTCTGTGCAGGAGTTCAATGAGTTTGAATCTTTTTTTTTTTTTTTGGTTTTGCAGAGAGTCAGCTAGAAACAAAAACAGTGTCTTGCAGAGGTCAGACACATAAAATGCATGTTTTTACTATGCTTTTAAGATATTTTGGTGACTCTTCCCCCCAGCCCCCACCTTTTCCTTTATGTGCTTCTGCATTTCTGTAAACACAACCGTCGTCATATTTTTGTGAACCTAATTTTCTATTTTTTTTTCTTGCGATCTGAGATCTGTGTCTGCTTCCTCCTGACTGGCGGTTACGCTCGCGCTCTCGATATTCGTGTATTCCTTCTTTCTGCTGTGGCATTGCCGTGAATCAAGTCTATGAAATGGAAATGAGGACTGTCTCGCTCTCTCTCACTCTCAGCTCTCCCTCTCTTTCCAGACATCAAAACGAGGCTATGCCTCCAATGTTTTTCTCAGATCTTGGAGTGCTGCCAAATCTTATAAGTGGAGCAGAGAGAGAGAGAGAGAGAGAGGTGGAGGAAGAGAGTGAGCAGAATGCAGAGGAAGGAGGCGCGAGGGGGGGGCGCGGGACAAAAAAGATGAAAGCAGAGAGGATGAAAAATGAACAAGGGAAAGAGGCAATGTGAGAGAGGAAAGGACAAAGCATGGGACTGATCCAGGAGTATTTGGGCTTCTTCTCATATTCTAGCCGAGCCCAGCACAATCCCTCCTTTTTCTGCTGAGCAACTACTCTTAGCTTCTGGCTCAGGATCAGCTGATAAGATGGCGTGCTGCTACTATGCCAAATGAAAAATAGGAGGCGAGCGAGGGGAGTGTAATCTCCTGCGATCGAGAATATTCGACGCATAACAATATGGCTGCAGAATATAGCCCACGAGGAGCTCTAAATTTACTCCATTTGTGAAATTTGTGATGTAAAAATACCCCTGCAGGTTTGAGCAGATAAAGAGATCCAAACAAAAGTCATGACTCCCGTTTTTTCTCTGACTGAACTTTACCTTCCAGACATGTATTTTGGGCCTCTGGGAGGGGCATGCCAGTCACAGTAGTAAGATGCTTGTTGCCACCTCTGACATGCGGAGCTAAAGTTAGATTTAGCTGTCAATGTGACACGCTAAAAGTAAATACGCAAGCAGCGAGCTCAGCTTTGCTCCAGAAGGATCCTAGGCCAGCTGCTCTGCTGTAGACTTGCAGTACTTTGGCAAATCACAAATGAGTTACAGTTCATCAACATGCAGTTTTGAAAGACGGGGAGCCAGACCTTTTCAAAAACACTGATGCAATCACAGTGATTGACTGTCTGCTGCTTGTCTTTCCCTGTATGGCTGCTGAATGGGCTTTTGGCTGAACTGTCAGCTTTGTGTTGTGTGTGTGTGTGTGTGTATGTGTGTGTGAAAGCATGTGGGGAGAGGGGGGATGGGTAGTAGGTGACTGTCTGTCCCTCTTTATCCCCGAGGTGCTTGTTTAGTCAGCTGAGAGCCTGGATCTAAATGGATGTGATGGCTCGTGAGGGCCATCTGTGCACAGCCTTTTAAGCTGAACGACGACACAAAGCTCATGTATGGAAGCGCAGATACAGAGATTGAGCTGATCTTTTGAAATCATGGGCTCCTACAGAGCATTGTGTTAAGGGAAAACTAGAAAACACAGCTACAGTGATATGGTGATAAAGTGAAAGGCTTCAGCTGACTGTCTGGATACAAACTCTCTCTGTTTCGCTCTGGTCTGTGTCTGTGAAGGGCCTGATGAGGGGACGGGCTGGTGGGTTGATGAATGACTCGGTTCCTGGGGTGTGTCGGTAGATCTGCAGTGATGTATTGTGGGATGCTCATTTCCTCCCATCCCTGTCTGTTCTTCCTCTGAAAGGCCTCGGCCACGGACAATTATCGCCGGTTCAAGCTGGGACACGGCGCTTGGTGTCTGCATGCAACGAAAATCAGCTGCCTCCACCGCAACCGCACAATTAAACTTTCACCATCTCCTTGCCAAACAACAAAGCGCCACAGAGAACTGTCTGAGACAACTTTTATGTGCTGCATAAATCCAGGATTCCCGAGAGATCCTCAGTGTGTTGTATGTCGCCTTTCATCTCCTTGAAGGCATACAGTTGTCAGAAGATAAGAACAACACTCTTAGATATTCTGTCACTTTTGTTTTTATCTGGGAATATGGGCGTGTGTACATGCTCACACACACACACAAATGCACGCTAATACCCATCCACAACCTCACTGTAATTTCTTTGTATGTTACGTAACTGTGAGTGGGAGCTATTTCTCCTCTGAGTGCTAATGTTGTTGTCAATCAAGGCTTTATAGTGGCAGCCACTGCACAATCTCTGAAGAGGCAGAATAAAGCTTTTATCGCCTTTGTTCACTCTCCCTTGCCAGTCAAAATGTTCCATTCTCTTGCTTTTACCTCCACCTCTTGTCCCCCTCCCCCTCTCTTTGTGTCTGCGTTTGTTGGAAACAATTTTCTCGAGAAGTGTTTACGTTGTCTCCCAGTCCACGGAACATTTGAGTCGGAATTAAGGAGCGGGAGGAGGTCAGGTCAGCAGAGAGAACAAGCAGGGCCTGTGTTTGACAGGTGTGTGCTATTATTGGAGCCGGCGACTTCGAGTGTATTACACAACTGTGTCGCTCGGATAGGTTTATTTAGACCGCCAGCAGAGCCTTCGGAGTATCTGATAACTTGAGCAGAGCATGTCACAACAGGTGTTTGGGGTTGGGGGGGGCCGGGGGGTGGATAATGGTACAGTAAATAAGAGAAGGGTTTTTATAGCTCAAGGTTGATCTCGAATTTGGAGCGCTCAGAGAAAGCGCTCCCAAATTGAATTCTGCGATACTGGCGCAAAGGCGATCCCGTTGGTTGGATCCAACAAAAGCACACTTGTATTTAGCCATCATCAAATGAAGTATGCTAATGACAGGTTGTGCTGGATATACTGTATACATGTCTGCTGCTCTGTAATGATATAATCACAGAGCAGAAACAGCAGCCACTCCCCTCCCTTGTCCTCCTCTTTGGCTGGAATGTGCAGGGGGGGAAAAATGATCCAATGTCATCCGGAGTGATGGAAGCTTCTCTGTTGAGCCAGAAGGATATGTTCAGGGGGAAGGAGGGAGGGAGGAGGGGGTGGGGGAGCGGATATTTCTGGTTGAGTGTGAGTTTGAGTAAGTCCGGGCACTGAGCCAAGCATGCCGATGGAGAGGGAAGGGAGGGGCGGGAGGCTTCTGTAGAGAGAAAGAAGAGAGATAGGAACCCTTTTGGGCTGGCGCACTGTCAGCTTCACTAGCACACAGCTGCTTCTGGAAAATTCTGCACCCTGCCCTACTAAACCACCAGGCATGACATGAATAACAAGAATGGCCTAGCCGTCAACAGTGGATACTTTTTCTTTTGACGTGGGACCTAACAGACTGGTACAAATGCCCTGGCCTTGCACATAGTGGAAAAATCAACAATGAGGGGGACACCGGGGCACAATGTGGAAATGAAATCCCGGGTTTAGAAGGCTTTGTCTGGACAAGGACGCAGTTGACATAGACCCTGAGGGCTTTGGAAAAGGCTGCGTAACAAAATGCCAACTGATGTGTTTTGATGGGGTTACTTGTTCACCAGCCAGTCACTAATTGGAGAGTAAGAACCCACTAAATTGCTTTCAGCCAGCATGGAGCTTGTGCAAATTTCCTTTCCAAGGCTGCATGTGTCATATATGCCCTCGCGCAAAGACTGCGGCGGCAAAACAAGGCCAGCAGTTGAAAAAGGCACGCACTGGCTGGTATGCGTTGCTATGTTTCTAACATGACCAGTCAACACTTGTCCCGGAGCATCTAAAGTACAGCCCTTGTGTGAGTGTTGCTCTGCAGACGAGATAATGCTTGCTGTTATCCATCCATAAGGTTGTTAGCTGTGCTCAACCCTCCCCGGTGTTGACATTTCCCTGCCCAACCTGTCTGAACACATAGGGCCATGGAGGCTCCTCTTGGGCTGTCTGTATCCAGGGCTGATAAAGAGGTGAGTCACCCGCTCCTCTATCCTCCTCTGCCTGGCAATACTCTTACCCTTAACCCCCGTCATCCTCGTCCACAAGGCCTTATGTGTACATCCTGCACATGGTGGATTGTATGAATAGCATCGCATCGACCGCGTGGCTCGCAGCTGACACCTGACATTTTCATGCCCCAGCAAGCCGCTGATACATTTGGCGCTTGGCATGCATTCTTCTCCCGGGTTTATCCATCTGTTGATGTGGAGCCCAACCCCCCCAGCCACTACTATGTTCTTGTAACATAACACAAGGCTTGCCTTTCCCTCTATTCATCTTAACATGCGAGCACTGCATGGCACAGGCTTCGCCCCTCCCTCCTCCATGTTTTTCTCTGGCTCTTACTCGCTCTCCCTCCCCGCCATGCTGTCTTTCTCTCCACACACACACACATACACACACACAACACATACAGACGCGCACACACACACACTACACAATCCACCCAAGTCATTAGTCTTCAGACTGGCATTCAGCTGGACTCAGAAACCCACCAAGATGGAGAAAAAAAAGTGAGATGGGAATTGCGTGAAGCTGGAGTGATAGTGCTGGCAGAAGACAGAATGTGAGATTGTGTGCAGGCGGGGGGCTTCCTGGCTGCCTGCCAACTTCCAGCAGCAGCACTGCAGCATGTCAATATGTCCGTTGCCAGGGAAACAAGGAGAGCACACACAGCAACACAGCCCACGGAAAACCTTTTCGTTACACCCTTTTCTTTCCAATTTAAAATGCCCAACAAAACTGTACTGCACTGCCGTCCAGCAAGGAGCATCACCAGAAGGGTCTGATGCACATGGAGTTCACGTTAACCTCCCCAGATCCAAACCCACCCCTCTCCACAGGGACCTCAGTCTGCCAGCAGGAGTCACTAGCAATGCAACAACACGGATATGATCCCTCACTGGCTTCCCAGTGATGTACATAGACAGTTACATTCACTGAATGCACTATCAAGCCTCACTCAAGTTTCACTGCTGGAGGTTTATTTTTGTTCCCTGACACTCTAAAAGGTTTCACCACTTAATTTGGAAGCATTATTATTATTTTCAGCCACACAGGAAATACTAAAAAAACAAAACAATGTGGCTTCTAGGAGCAAATGTGATGAGCAGAGCTGACTAATTTTTATTCTTAGTAATCATGAAGGCTTACTGTACATAAACTGCATTAAAAATAAAATACAATAATATCTTTGAGTGGATAAAAAAATATAGTTTTCTGTGTTGTTTTATAATCATATTACGTCCTTCATGGGCTTTGCAGGCTGTGAATCTCTGTGTCCTTACTCCACATGTTATCAGGTTGGTGATTGTACCCTGCAGCAAACAGCTTGGCTGTGAGTTATTACTGGCAGGGGTATACTCCTCCGTCAGGCATTGTGAAAGAATGACCTCAGATACATCAGGCAGTACGGTGGCTCTGTTGCAAAGTCACAACTTGCAACATAAGTCATGTGTTTTACTCTGTTGAGCCACAAAGTGCCACAGCAACTTAATCAGTCTGACTGAAGCTGTGACCTTGAGCTGCCTCCCTATCTCTTTGTGGATACTGTAATGCTTTTTTTTATTTAATTGTGATAAAGTAAAAAAAAGAAAGAAAGAAAAAAGATATTTATATATATTATATATATAGTGTTTCCTTCATGCTGTCACACAATCTGTCACTCTGAAACAGCCTGTATTGTACTCTGTTTAAAGCCTATACTTTGTAACGCAAGCTGTCTAAAATGACCTCAGCATGAAATTTCTACCGCTTTATCTCCCTATTGCTCTGACAGTGTTGTGGCTTTTTATTAATAGCCCATGATTTACACATCAATTAAGACAAATTACCTAAACTCATATGTTTTAAAAATGAACATACATTCTTAAATGCCAATAATTAATTTACAATCTAATAACCTGGTGATAGCCTGATTACATGTTTGTGTGTCTGTTTTATTCAGATGAATATTTGTGTGTATTTGTGTCTGAAGGACAGCTAAAGGACAAATCTGTCAGCCACACCTAGCCTGGCATCTTATCCAAGTCTGGCTCCGTCTATGCTCGTATCACTGGAGGGAAAGGGGGCGTGCCAACTATAGCGCCTTAGTACTTTTCAGAACTCTATCCGTGCCTGCGAGTGGTCTAACAGCTGCTGCTGCAGTGTCTGAGCTTGCTCGGGGATGCAGATGAAAGTGCTGATGTGTCCTGTTATTTTGGGGAGTGTGGTGCCCTGGAGGCCAAGGAATTTTTTGGAGGAGACTGGGCAAGATTGTCGAGGGGCGGGGCTGTGCCGAGAGGGGATCTTAACTGAGAGTTTCACCCAAAATGCAATGTGACCCTCATTGCCACATGGCGCTGTGGGAATCCTTGGGGGGTGTGGAATTGCTGACAGTACCAGGCTGAGCGATGGGCACGGACATGAGCACAGAGATGGATGTCTTTGATGATTGGCGGTATTTCTGGCTGTCTTTTGTACTTGAAGGGAGGGGCTGCTGATGGCCTGTCACGCTCCAAGTTTTACACATTGGTTGATCCAAACGGCACTTTATCTTGAGTTTCAAAGCCATACTTGACATTGAAAATAAAACTGTCTGTCCTCAGAGTCCATTTAATAGTCCATTTAGCACATGATCTTCATCAGCAGGTGGAGTTTGAAGTTTAAAACTGAACTTTCATGCCAACACGGCAAAAAGTGCTCAGAAAAAAACAGAAAAAATGTAATATCTACATTTGCATGGGAACCAGATGACCATCATGCGATATAACTGCTGTGCAATCTTAAGAGTTCACAAATCATCGGAACTAATATTAGAACAATCTTATACTCATATTTGAATTCCTATTATGTATCACATAATAAATAATACAACACAACATCAGACTCATGAGTTAAGAGACTGGGAGGATGTCTTCTGTCATTGTCTCAGACAATGAAACTGGAGTTAAATCTCCAATCTGGTGTCATTCAGAGGTTTAAAAATTCTGTGGCAATACTGAAATACTAATAGTTGAGGTGAAAATGAAAGTCTTTTTGTGAAAAAGTTCAAAGTTAAAATCCAGTGTGCACTGAACTTTGGGAAAAGAAAGTCACCGATGGAGTTTTCTTCTAAATCAATAAAGGTTATACTTACGTTCAAATTCACTCACCAGAATTCGTATTGTGCATCCTTGAGCTCTACCAAATGCCCTAGGTGGGTTTCCTTCCTTGTACAAAATTAAAAGTAAGTTAAAAGTATTTTAAATCCAGCATTGTTTACATCCATGTTTACTAGACAGCAGTCTTCATCTTCCCTACCTTTGCCAGCACATTGCAACGTATTGCAGTCACCTGTCTAAAACTCTACAGTGAACCTTTAATAATAATAATTTTAGTAATATCTGCATTCTTGTGTATATATATTTATATATGTATATTTATAATACTACACTGTATTTCCTTATTTTTCTCTCTTTTAATTTCAAACTTTGGCAATGCTCTTATTCTCTCCCTAGTCTATTACTGGGGTGCTGTTGTCATTTGCAGTCTGTATTATTAATTTATAATTTCGGTGGTACATGAATTTGAACTCCCTCTACTCAATCTA
The DNA here is from genome assembly GCA_023238725.1 of Scortum barcoo. NCBI lineage: Eukaryota > Metazoa > Chordata > Actinopteri > Centrarchiformes > Terapontidae > Scortum > Scortum barcoo. Next base: position 7,857,729 of record CM041544.1, read on the forward strand.
ACTTGCTCCGCATCTATTAGAAGCCTCGCTGCATAACAGCAGCTGTTACATGCCTGAAATGTTAATGTCAGACATCATACCGACATTAGTGCTCTTTGCTGGCTGTAAATGTTATCATAGATCTTTGCACCGGCGTAACGCTCCCATTTCCATTCACCTCACACATTGCAGTGATATTACAGCCCGTCTGGCGTGGCACGTGAGAGAAAGATGCCATGTCATTTACTTAACTGCACGTCCCCTGCGGCTCACACCTTGAAAACTACTTGATTTATTTGGTTGCCACTTACTGAAAATCTTACAGGATTCCCAGCGTCTTCTTGTTCTGTACTTCATCGGAGAAGCCTCTTCCATGTGACATATGACACTATATTAATTAAGAGGGATACTCGCAGATTGCTCCAATAAATCAGCCCCCCCCCAACATTTCCATGCTTGATCTAACATTGCAATTTGCATTATGTTCCCCTCATAACACTGCACACCTCTGCGAAGAGGCAGCAGACAGGAGACTTGTGAAGGCAACAGCTTCATTGTCAGAAGGGTTTGACAATAACCTTAGAAGGATGGATAACTGTGCTGACTCACTGATGTTGTTACCCTCGACATCTGGGACATTAAAGAGGCCGTTATGCCAGGCTGAAAATGAAAGTCATGACGCAAATTTCTTCATCTAACTGAATCCCAGCGAGTCACTTGACTTTATTTCCACAGCCGGCTTGTAAAGGATGTATTGATCTTTTTTTTTTTTTTTAATTTTTCCACCAATGAAACGCATTGATGAGTCCTGTGGAATTATTATATGGCTCTGAGAGGGAAAATCAATTTCTCTCTTTTTATAGAGCCTTCTCAATCTATACATAAGGAGTGATTCTGTTTGAGTAGAAGATATGTGTGTGTGCTTTAAGTGAATTATACATTGTGATTTCAGAAAACCTCCCTGGGAGATGCAGCCTAATTTTCTTCCTCAGTCAGGTGATGAAGCTTTCAAAGCCAATTCTCTGGGTACAATATTCCTTATTCTATTATGTGTCAACATTTGTTCAGTCCTGGAGACCTGAATCACGCGACTTTATGTAGACAAAGGCCCAAATCAGACTGCTTTGTTATTTTAGCCGCTCATGTGATCAGCACTCAACACCAAAGGGCCACTCTCAGCTTCACCACCCCCACCACCATCACCACCTCCAATCCTCTGCAGACCGACACAGAGAGAGTCTGTTACCGGAGAAACAAAGGTCAGTGTACTGTGTCGTCACATTTTCAGCTCACAGGGCGAATCTTGAAAGAGGAAAAAAAAAAAGGGTAGCAAACAAACACCCTTTGTTATCACTAAAACAAGACGCCGTTTGTTGTTGCGCTCTGGACTGTGATGTCATCGTCATGGTTCATCCTCTGCGTGACCTCGGGGCCGATGATTCTCAAATTCTGATTCTCACCAATCAGAGCACGGACATACCCCCTCCCCCCACTCGCGCAAACACAAACATGCATGTATTCATCTAACATCACAAAAATAGATCAGTGAGTTCACTGTTCTCTCGGTCTGCTGGGAGGCTCGCTGCTTGCTGGAGCTGAACAAAACTCTATAATCTACTATATTGTCTGAGTGCTATCATTATGTGAGGCAGAGGAGAGCCTGTGAGACATAAAACTGATTATATAGCAAGAAAGCACTTTGATGTTTAACTGTTAAAAGTTGCAGCATGCCTGAAACCTGCAGCTGCTCATCCACACGGGAACCTGTGAGCGCCTAATGTAGCCGACCTTTGTTGATGTAAGTGATGTAATCCTCATGATAGATGCATCAGGCTTTGGCCTTGGGCTGCTCTGAATGTTCTACTCCCCGAAGGCCTAGCAGGCTAAACGGGCCAAAGCAGCCCTCATCAATACAAGACCACGCAATGCTCAGGATCACCTCAACTGGCGCAATTAATCTCGGCCTTGTAACAAGTTGACAGGCCTTTATCCAAACAACGAACAAAACAGGCACTTAACCGCTTGATGACGATGGCGGGGGCCAGATGTTAATTTGGCTGCCGCTTTTTAGTTATCGTTCTAATAAGTGAGGTTGCACGCCGCCTTTACCTGAGATTAAAAATTCAAACACAGCGTGATCAAAGTGGGATTACTCGGCTAAGCTCGCTGTAACAAAAGAGGAGGTGGAATGAGAATGCTGAAAAAATTATGTATTTTCACCCCCTTCTGCAATGCTCGTTAATGTGATTTAGACTGGAAAAGATGTTGTTTTTTTAGTTGACCTTGTTGCTATGCTTCTCAGGTTTAATTTACATAACACTTGAGACGGATGTAACTAATTCAAAGTATAAAGCTAACGTTTCTTTTCTTAAAGGATTAGTTGAACATTTTGGGAACTATGCTTATTTGCTTTTTTGTTTTTGTTTTTTGAGAGTACGATGAGAAGACTCTAAATATAAAGCTATAAGCTACCGTCAGGAGATGGTTAGCTTAGTTAGCATAAAGACTAAAAGCTAGCCTGTCGCTGTCCAAAGGGAACAAAGAAAGAAAACCTGGAACCAGCGCCTCTTAAGTTCATGAATCAACACATTACATCTCTGTTGTTCAATTGATGTTAAATCAGAAGTGTGAAAATGGCTAGTTGTGGTGTTTACAAGGGAGCTATGTGGATTTCAAGGATAGCAGTTTCCCCCCGCGTTTGGTCTAGCTAGGCTAAGCTAATCATCTACAGTCATCTTTCATTATATTTAAGACAGATGTGAGAGTGATATCAATCTCCTCATTTAACTCTTGGTTAAAAAAACTCCTGATCAAGAATAGTCATATAAGTCTTGAGCGCAACTACAATTGCTTGAATTTACTACATTAGTAAGATAACGCACTAGCTGGTTAGCTAGCAAGGTTGCTTACTACTTTGAGTGCATTGCAGACTGAAAGTGAGGAAGGTTTCTTCTCTTGATAAAAAAAAATCATTCACATGCCCTGCCCAGGTCACACTTTAGGTTTGTGGCCTTAACCCAAAGTGTAAGTACTGCCGCAAAAAGGAAATGGGCAGGAATGTTGTAATGGTGTATAGTGAGACGATCCACCTGACACAGTCGGATGCTGCTGACGAGGAATAGTGGTCAAAGAGCTGTTTGACGGTGGCAGCTGTTTCTGACATGTCCTAAAATATTTACTTCAGCCTGGCAAAGTCGAGCCACGTCAGCTGAAGGACTTCATGAAGGAGAGCGTGCCATTTTAACTAACTCTTACAGTTTTATATAAATCAGATTTTAAAATTAGCTCCCACAATGAGCTGTCGTCCGACTGGAGGACGGTCCATGACCTGCTTTGAATACAATACACAATGCAGTGCGAGGGAGGTTAGGGATTACATAATTGTGCATTGTTTCCTAAATTCATACTATGTTTTGAGCTCATTAAAATGTGATCTGCTGTAATGGGTGCCACATCTAGTGCATAATCAGCTGAGTGCGCCACGATTCAAGAGATTGCATAACCTTCATATTTCATGAGACTTTTTTGGTGTTGCCTCATTCTTGTGAGTGTTATGAGTGTTTACAGAAGATGAGGTATGCAGCGCTGAGTCAGCACGGAGGCACGGCAGCACGAAACCGAGTTTGGATTATACAAGGTGATGTTTGAAAGAAAGAGTTAACGTCATCAGTCCAGTATGTCCTGATAAATTCCTGCGGGGTGACTCAAGTCAGCCTTTATTGTGACTGAAACTCTTCATGCGGCCTCTTCGCTTTGTTCTGCTTTCATGAAGGTAGCTGTGTTGTGCATTAAGGAGGCCTGACAATATAGCCACAAGCAATGTGATGGCTTTTATTATGTAAAATAAATAAATAAATAAAAGCAATAAAATCAAAACTGGAGAACATAAGAGAGCATCAGTGGTAATCTGGTGATGCTGGAGGATGAAATCCAGCGGCTGATACACATGAGGCCTGACATGGGTGTTTGATTTTCTGCATCATTATTTATTTCAAACACAAAGCACTGTTACATCTCTCCAACTGGGAATAATGTTTTAATATCTGATTTACCCAGTTATTGCAAATCAGCATTTTTTCTGTTTTGTTTTTTTTGTTTTTTTTTACAAAACAATCCTTACAAAACAGTCCTGATGGATGGAACTGTTGACCGCTCAGCAGCTGTTATGATTGCAAATCAAAATGGATTAATCTGCTGGTTATTTTCTAACCAAATAGTTGTTTGTCCTTTGTCACATCAGAAGCCAGTTTCATTGAGCCTAAGGTGATCATCGACTGTGCTGTTTTAATTGACCAATACTTCAAAAGCCAAAGATAGTCATTTAATGTCAGGTTTAAACATTTTTTAAAAGCAACATTATTAAAAAACAAGAGAACATTATTTAAACAGAAATAACCACAGATTCATCACCATTACAACTGACTGATTACAACACCATCTGCAGATGAAGACCACTTCATACAATTGAAAGCTCTGGAAAAGGCTTTCAGGTTGACTTTGAGTTGGGACTGTGCAGTGTACTCCTACACTTATTTATCATGACATAAAAGGCCTACTCCAATTTAATGAGCTTGTTCTGTCATTAAAATCAATTAACAGGGTTTATGTTACACCTATACTCTAAACATGGTGAGTCTACAGTTGCGTATCAGTGAAATGTCATTGTTGTTTTCTGGAGTATTAATACTGTAAAATGAATAATAAAAGAATTTGCAGACAGGGTTAAATGAAATCAGCAGCCTGTATCAGCTGGTGCTTCAATTTTAATCATATTTTGCTCTTTCGCAGATGTTTCTGTGCCATTTGGAAAGCTGAGTGCGGAGATCTCATTTGATTTGTGACCATCGACCACAGGACGTACATACAGGACAAATAAAAAGAACTCGTCCTTCGAGACTGTTGTAAAAAACCAGACTAGAGGAGGCACATCAAGCACAAACACAAAAAAGCTTTACCGTCAACTCGCTGCCCCGAACATGACAAAATAGTGTTATGTCAGCGCACAGAGAAATAGCAGTAAATTAGGAAGCAGAGAGGTACAAAGAGGTGTGGAGGGAGGGTTGGAGGGAGGTGAGCAGAGGGGGGAGGGGTGTGTGTGCTGAGATTCAGGCTGTACCTGAGGCATGGAGGGGTACATCATTATTCAGAGCAGCGCTTTGATGTTGAGGCTGGGTGGATCTCAGAGAGCAGGCAAGAAGCAGTTCTAATTAAAACAGTAACAATGCAGCCCGAGTTGCCCTGCAGAAACGGGGGCTTTGAAGAGTCACTGAATGCCCCATTTAGAGCCGGCTGCCCGTAGATAACAGCAGATATTACACTGACGGACTCTCAGGCCTCTGTCGCAAAATGTGTATTTTTTGCTACATTTCAGAAAGCATCTCTCCCAGTGTGTGTGTGTGTAAAAAGCGTATGTGTGTGTGTGAGATGAGTTCTCCGTGTCCTACTTTCTGAGTTCTTTGGTGGCGTTGTGGGCCTGACAGGAGTGACAGATTGAGATGGGCTGCTGGTACTCAGAGGCCAGGCAAAGACAGGAAAGCCTGGGGGATCTTCGTATGACAGGTAGACAGAGGAGGGACAGAACTTCATTATAACTGCTGCAGAGAGGAGCTTTGAATATCAAATTAGCGTCCCCAATCAACACGAGAAAAAATGCTTGTGCTCTCGCATTTTTATTCGGATACAAAAGGCAATTCAGAAACGACAAAGCTCATCATTATCTAAAAAAATTCCCTCATCATTGTTGATAGTGCTGTTCCCCGGTTTGTATAACGCAGATTTTCCCCTTGTCCTCCAAGTATGTTTATGTCTCTCCTCATATCTACTGAGGCATATTGCACTGAAAGGCCCAAGTGGGCTGCAGAGGGAGCTGAGTGATGCTCTGAGACAGTAGCAGTTCAAAGAGACTGTCTGCATAGAGAGAAGGGTCTAATTTTAACTTGGAGACAGAGGGGCTCATGAAACAGCTCTCCGCCTGACTACAGCTCAATTATTCATCAACACAAGAAGTCTCTCAACTAAAAAGCCTGACACGTTATTCATTCCCCCCTTCTTCTCCCATGCTGTTTCATTCAAACACAAAACCAGCCACCCACGCACACACCAAAGCTACCCACTTACCCTACCCTCGTCTAGAACCACACAGTACCCTCCAGAAATGCCGGCATGCTTTGGTCAAGGTGACCCAAAAGCGTGCATAATAAGGTGTATACTAGGAATTTGGCAAAAATCCTGCATTTATTTTTAATTTTTTCTAACATTTATTTTTTTGGTAACTGCAGTTGCCTGGTGAATAAACATTTTGAATCAGTTTGACTTCCTAAGTACTGCATAATCGCTAAAGAAAATCATGTTATATTTTTAGTCAGCCTCAACTGCAGCCACATTTATTCCTATTGATTTCAATAGCTTTTTAAAATTATTTTAAAATCAAATTCATATCATATTGTTTATTGCGGTTCACTGTGAATTATTCTGTTGTTTACATCTTGTCATGGTTTTGGTAATGGCTGTAAGCATCTACATCATCCAGCAATAAACACACTCTCTTTGTTGGCTTAACAGAGATTTATGATTTCCATTATCAGGATATGAAACCAAACTCGGAACTGAGGATTTGTTATAGTCGTTCATGTCTGATGACTCAACTTCTGTTTTGAACACGTTGCAGCTGGCGTCATCTCCAACAGATGACCAGTCATGTGACACCGAGCTGACTCCACCGTGGCTGGTGATGCAATAGGAGAAATTACAGAATGAAGTAGTTGATTTAGTTTCCGATCCCTTAGTTGTCTTTTTCCACAGCCCTTAGTATGAGAGCTCTGCCCATGAATCTTACTTTTTTTGGTGGGGGATAAAGCTGAGCGGTATTTTCTTATCCCAGTGACAGCAAATCAACAGAGAGACCCTAAAACCTTTCACTATTACATTATTTTCCCTCTGTGCTGAGCTGCTGCTTTAAGCTTCCCTCCAGACCTAATTCTGAGTATTCAACATGTAGGTTAAAAGCATCATATGACCGCAGCTGCACATAAGCTCTGTGTGACTGGGCTGTGACCGATTACACAAACAACTACAGATTCCTGGTCAGCACAAGCAGCAAACTCGACCCTGCAGCCTCTGACTGACGTGCGGATGCAGCAGTCTGAACCTGTTGAGTGTGTGTTTAATACGTTTATGGCTTTGGAAGTCGCTGGGTGGTCTAAGCAGGGCAACCTCAGGCGATCTAGGAGGGGATTTGCACCCGCTGTGATAATGACAGCATTTTAAGACCCATCCAGACAAGCTGACAAATTGATGCTGAGGCCGTGTTTTCACGACTGAGAGGCAAACACAGATAAACACACGGATCCATCTTTCTCTATCTCTGATGGCAGTGACAACACAGAGATGTGTGTGAATTTATGTTTTATTTTAGGAGCTAATATCAAACCCACAGAGAACTAAAGAGGCTCTGTGTAAATATCTCACTCACTATGCCAGACACATTTTATTTGTTTTCAGCTACAGACAACAAATCCAAAGTGTGGGTGCATAAATCTGCAGGATCAATAGAGAAAATACAATAACGCATCCTCAGTATTATTGCTCTGCAGTAAGTACTTCCCCAAACATTTTTCATTATGAAAACTGAGATTTATCATCGATTTCCCTGCCACGGCATATAATGCTGCTGAACTTTGTGATGGGTTTGCGTTAATGTGGACGGCCCCAATGGATTTAGTACGGGCTAAGTCTATCTGTGACAGGCAGCAGGTGCTGTAGATCATGTAGAGTGGGAGATAGGGCCAGCTACAGACAGTCAGGTGCTGGTGCTGTTTGTAGATAAGGCTACAGAGGCTAACTTCAGCATCTGACATGAGAAAAGAAAAGCGCTGATTGGTGTTGCTGCAGAGATGGAGGTGATTTCTGAAACGCATCCCCTCTGGATAAATGTCAGCTTTAGACAGGAGGTCAAAAAGTCCTCCCTCAACAAGCAACTGTCCAATCAGAGCTAAGCAGCTAGTCAGATAGTCAGGTTTTGGGTGGCTCCACCTGTTGAAGCGGTGTGTATGGTGCTGTGGTTAAAGAAATACTCTGCATCTCTGGAGTTTAGATGATGGTGCCTTTCCAAAACCAAAAATAGAAAATCTAAAGTAGAAGGAAGTGATTAAACAGTGTGTGCATCATGGATGTAGTATAAGAACTGGATACTAGAGCTAAAGATGGCGCCTGTTCAGGCTGGTAAGATTTGCTCATGAGGCGCATACACCAAAAAGTTTCAAACTTCTGGGCTACTTCCAGGGTTATACGGCCCACTGAATATGTGCAGTAGTGTTAATCCCGTTGTGCCTATGGCTTAGGTTATGTAAATTATCCAACCAATAGCCCATGGTGGGCTTTAGAAAATTTCACAAAGATTAAACCTTTAAAATATATGGCTAGATAGTTATAGCTGGAGGTGTCTGCCAGTGTTTTTTTTTTGGTTGATTTCTTGTGGTTTCTTGTACAGTTGTGGTCTGTGGTCTTGTCATACATTCGTGGTGTGCATTTGCTGGATTACTGGCCGCCGTTGTTAGCATATCACGCTAACTAGCTTAATTTGCAGAAGTGACAAAGACAAGGGAGAACATGACAAAAAGCACAATTCTGCATGCTATCAGAGTTTAGGCTAAAGTTAGTCATGTTGTCCTGTTTTTTATTTCACCAACACGTCAATTAAGAATTACTTCTCATCCTAAACGCTTTTTTTTCTTGTAACATTTTAAACTGAAGACATGATATGTGAAAATATGAACAAGTACATACAGATTAAGACTAACTAGTTATACGCTACAATGATTTAGTGGTTTTGCCTGGATGCCTGTAGCTTTAGCATCACACAATATCATCTTAGCAGCTTTTTTTTTTAAAGTCAGCTAGAGAAAGCATTTTAACCCTTATATACTGTTAATATTTTATACCTTCACAATATGGTCCAGGTCAATTTTGACCCGGACCAATAATACCCTCATAGTTAATGTCTATACCAAATTTTAAAGAACAGATCTATTTACAATGTCTAAATAGCCTAGGTGTCACATCATTAAATGTATGATTAATCATTAATAAATATTTCTGAGAGCAGGGACAGAGTATTTTTTAAGATTTACAACACTTTTTTTTTGTTGTTTTTAGAGAAAAACATTACTATTACACAGTATCATGTCCTGTTGTACATAAGATATATAAGATAAGATAAGATAAGATAAGATAAGATAAGATATAAAAATATAGAAGCTATAATGATTTAAATATATTTTAGCTAATCTGAATTTATGATATAACTATGTTTAACCGATAACCGAACCAATACGGTACAGAACATTTCCAGGGACATGGTGGTTCGACATATTGGTCTTCCCGTCTCTGTGTTCTGCAGACTAGAAACAGTCTCACATCAGGACCTGTACACACCACCCATTATTAGAAGCCCCATGTAGGCATGTAAGTCAGTCACATCCATGGTCTTCCATTCCTTGACCATAATGATGAATCCCCTCCATGTTTGTCATTGCAATGACAATTTTTTCAATGGACTGGAGGGAGGCAAGAGCTGGAATGTTGACAAAATGTCAGATGCATGGGAGATGGTCAGTCTTGTGGGTCCTGGAGTCATTCGAAGTTGCCTGCAACTTGATGTGGAAGCACCAACAGATAGCACTGTTTTTCGACATAAACGCCTGTCTTGCTGCCTGCTCCTCTTCATCAGAGTCATCTTCATCAGAGGGGCTGTAATAAGAGTTTTCTTCCACATTGTCTTCCTGCTCTGACACATCCTCCTCCCAATCACTATCAACCTCCTCATCTTGGAAGATCAGATCAAGGGCCTGTTGCACCACCAAGTCTTGCTGCCATGATGTCAGTCACTGAAATGGCAGCTCAGGTACCTTTATAATGTTATGAAAACCCCACCACAACACCCTCCCAACCCAAATTGATTCAAATTAGTTACTTTATAGATAATTTCATTACATTGCAGGTGTTTGTGTTTGCAGGTGTGTCTGTCTTAATGCGCCCTCTGACCTCTGGATGACTTCCGTTCCCTTTGTGCACCATATATGATCACTCATCTGCTGTTTTACTATTTCACTGTTTTGAGATTCCCCCATGCCTCTTCAAAGAGCAGCAGGTGTCTGTCTCTGCGGGAACATGTGCGATTGTGATGGGAACACATTTGCCCATGTTCATAATTTCATAACTCCAGGTCTTGTGACTGTGCCGAGGTCCCCCTTGAAATCCGTCACTACTGTCCCATTAAAAACACACAAAAACATGGCCTGTACAGTTTCACAGTTTCAAGATTCCCTAAAACCACCATTTTCCCTTTATTTTACCCACACTGGTAGATCTAAAATTGATCTCAATAGGTACGGGTCAAATTTGACCCTGAAACAGCTTCAGTGTACAAAAATTTGTAACACCTGTACAAAAGTATGACATTTTAAAATCTTTTCATTTTTGTGTATTTTGGGTCACTTTAGGAAAAGTCATCAAATTTCAGGCTAAAAGAATGATGTTTAGGGTATTTTTACTGCTGTCAAATGTCAAAAAATGGGTCAAATTTGACCTGAACAGTATGTAAGGGTTAACCAACTCATGGAGGCAATATGAGCTTTGCTGGTTTGTTGCATCTGATGAAATCTGCCAGCAACAGTTGTCATTACAGCCGGTTGCTGGATAGACACGAGAAGCCAGCTTTTGTCTCTCTCTGTCTGAAATTGAACTGAATTGTTTTAAAAATGATAACTCTGCCATTGTTATCACTGCAAACTGCATCGGTGCCTCGTGCGCACAGACAGATTGACTTAGCAACAGTAACTACGGGCCACAAGGCTTGGGTCACTTGTTACATTTCTATTGTTGGAGAGGTTGAGGTCATGGATAATGTCCCTGCTTATCTTGCCACTCTAAGACGTGTGTGTGTGTGTGTGTGAATGGTGCTTTATTTTTTTTCAGAGTGGAAGCAGATAGACCGCAGGACACTCCAGAGTTTCCTGGCAGCATGGAAACAACCGGGCACCCCACCCCCGTTCTTCTCAGCTCCAAGCCGCTATCTGCTGTCTGTCTGTCTATCTGTCTGCCTGGCGGACTGGATAAACACGTGTCACGGCAGGGAAGACACAGCCAACACCCTTTATATCTCACACAGCCACCTCCACCTACTGAACTATGTATTCTCCTGACAAGCAAATATCAAGTTCACGTGCTAATGACGTGATTTGAGCCTCGCAGATATTAATGTAAACAAAAACCTTTGAAGTCTTGTTGCTCCCATTTCCAGCGCTATAGTAGTTCATCCAGAGTTTTTATTCCTGTGCAAGTTTGTTTTTCCTGTGTGGAATTTTATGTGATGGTTTGGTAAAAAAAAAAAAAAAAAAAAAGCTCTCTGAGCAAGGCATCATCTCTTTAGAAGCTGAACACAGCACCAGGCAAACTAAGTATTTGGCCGCGGGCAGTGAGGGCAAAAAACTTCTTTTTTGCTTAGCGAAATAACCAAACCCAAAAGACACAGCATTAATTATTCACCCTCCCTGCACCAGTCTGACATTCTGATTATGACTGGAGGTGGTTACAGGGTATCAGTAAGGTTGCAGAGTAGGCATGACAGGGGTTCAAACTCTAATATGTTTGCTGCCAAGAAATATGGGCCTCTGTGAAGTGTAAGCTGCCTGCAGGGCATCAGAATGAATAGTAATAATTCATGTGGAGAGAATGCAGCCCATTTCGTGAGCCACTCCCCTGGAAGGAGAGACAAGGAAATTACTAGTCTCATTATTTTGTGAATGACATTGATGGTCATTTTGTTTGCCTGCTTAAAATAGGCAGCACAGGACTGATTACTGGGTGAAGCTGGAAATGGTCTGCGCTGCCCATACACTTATGTAACCAACAGACAAAAAACACAGAGAGATGGTGACTGATACTCCGATACTTGAAAGAAGGGTGTTGGCTTTTCTGGTTTGATTACAGGTGAGCAGGTTTGTCAGTGTCTACCAAAATACTGTCTCGCTGCCAAAACAAGCGGCCTTGAACTCCCTAAGGGCTGGGTTTGGAAAGCTACCAGTGGCTGAACACACTTCGTGGAATTGTGCTAGTAGGGTGGTTTTGGGCCAACCCAACACAGTCATCTTTGTTTTGTTGCCGCACAAAATAAAAATGCCATTGTGTGCTAGTCACATTATTGCTGCGGTCTTTGCGTAATATCAGCATATGATCTGGTGCAACAGCTGCTCTGACACACTTTGCGGAGGGCGAAGAGTTGACTCACCGTGCAGCCAAGGTGGAGTTGATTGAATTATAAAACCCTTTAACAGCCCTCAATGGCAACAGCAACCTCAGGGAACTAATGAGCTTATCTAACGCCCCACTGCTCGCAGAAGACCGGGCAAAACAAATCCGCATCCTGGCGGATGAAACATTGCAGCAGCACTTTCAGCAGCATCAAGTCTAACCCGCGGTGTGGAAGTTGAACTGAAGTGTTGGCAGGCCTGCGCAGAGAGGGGCACACTGTGAAAACTGGCATGTTGACGCTTTCATGCCACTGTCACACTGCTCACAAGGTACCCCGGAGGAGTGTCACAACGCATTCCTCTCACTTAGTAGAGCATGTCCCTGTCACACTCCGGGTTGCCGTAGTCAGACGGCATTCCCCTCCCGCCATCTGTCCCCGGTACTGTGGTCGCATGCGATAGTTATTCAAGTCACCTAGGTCCAAGCTTTGCTCTTAGGTGGCTACATGCTGTGATGTGCTGACGCCATGAAAACAACAGCGATCTTTCTTTTTTTGATTTTGAATGTGTCCACATGTGTCCAATATATTTTTGGTTTGGTTGAACTCAATTCACCAAACAGCCTGAATGCGGTTATGATGAAAAATGCCAGCTGGGAGTCATAACAAGAAACACAAGCCAGCACCTGACCATCTCCACAAACAAACAGTCTTCAGGAGAACAGTCCATTTCTATTGCAGTCAAAAGTTTAATATGACTTGTTATTAACATTGAGCTAACAGTAACCCAGGATACCTACCATAGCCTCCAGTTAAAGTACAAAGAGGAAGTCCTTATATAGTAATATATGTGTCAAATGACTACTCCACACTGAGTCTTCCCCGCCTGGCACTGGCTGGTGTGACAGTGTTATTAGTACAACATTTGTCATGTTGCGGTTTCCTAAGCAATGTGTTTCACCCCCCCCCCCTCCCACCCAACAGTCTCAGAAGCAGTTGAGAAGGCACCACATGGCTCGCTGCGCACAGCACATGGTTTCGGTTACAACCAGGCTGCAGCCTAGTTTTTGGAGAAGCAGCACACACAGCTTCTTCAGGGCCAAATCATGAGCATAAGCAGGGTGAAAGGTATGAAAATCCTGCTGATTTTATACCCATTTTGCATGCGGTCACATGGCTGCCATTTCCATGTACTTGCAAATGCTTGGTTGTGTGTGGTGTGTGTTCATGCAACCACGGGTTATGTGAGTCACAGGAAGTGGGTAAAAGGTGAGATTTAGTGTTAAGAGCTTTAATTACAACTATTCCTTATTGTCTTTAAAATATGTCATGATGTTAGCTGATTACAGTTAGCTGAAACTGAAACTGATCTAAATATGTGCTCTTTAATTTCCTGCCACACAACTTGAAAAACTACATCAATACATATCACATATACAGGGTAATATTAGTCCACTTAAAGCCAATTAAAGCTTAATTTCATTTTTCATACAGGGACAAAGAGCTTCTTTTTTATCTATGTTGTGAACCCTCACTAGTCAAATAAGCCTCCTGTTTTGTTGGTCTGTCAGGACAGCTGCAGCAGAACATTGGTTAGCTTTATACACCAGAGATGAAAGTGAAGCATATATTCAGAACCTAATTGCAATCAGGACTTAAAAGGCTGCAGCTCGGTGGATATGGTGGAATATGTGATGTGATGAGCGCATAAATCAGGGATAGAGAGAATGCATTATGCACAGTTCAGATAAGATGGACATCATTTGTCTACTTCCATTCGGAGTCCAGGCACTCAAGGCAATTTGACTACAGTGTTTCTCCTCAGAGGGGATCCATTAGTTATTGGCAGAATAGCTGGAGGCCAATAAAACACATTGACTTCAACCTTTGCATTATACTACTTCCTCTCCTGTCTGAGCTCCTTCATAGCTCATGTTCTCCCATTACATTTCAGGGAACACATCTTATTTCTGCATTCAGTCAGAATACACGAGCACTATCTTCTGTGGCGTTACATGGTGGTCTTTAAAGCAAACCACATCTGGAAGTATGGGTAAAGTGTTTATGAGTGGCTTTTGGATGGTGAAAAAAATAATAATTTGATGTGTCACCTTGGAGATGGCAGTTGACAGCTGTTCCATGCACAAGCTGGGCTTAATTGGCGGGGAAATTAGCCTGACCTTGACTGCGGCGGCGCGGCCAGCGAGCGCCGCTGCCTGCCACTTGAAATGACATTGTTGTAATTTTCGACAGCAGCGAGCAAATACTCTGAGCATTAATTATATGGTGGAATGTGCCTTGGTGCAACAGACGCACACAGTGAATACTTATGTAAGCTGTCGCTCCAGTCTCCATAGTAACCCGCAGCATTCTAACACATGCCTCCTCCGATCTACCTCCCCTGAAGTGGGCTGTTTCCATGGAAACCAGGCAGCTGCCTTTGATGATGGCTCTCATGAAATGACACCCGCTGATAATGCTGGCTCCTCCGAGTCTCCGAGAGGGAGGATGGATGGATGGATGGGCGGGTGGGTGGATTGGGTGATGGTGGGACTGAAATTATGGAGAAAGAGAAAGCGAAAGACAAATATTTTTTGCACAAAACTGAGTCATGTAAACCACAGCGTGGCTCGCCTCCTCTCCCAGCTGGAGCGGTTTACCTGGCACTAAGGCAGGCTGCAACAGGAACACCGTGAACCAGATGAGGCGTAGCGGGAGACGGCTCTCAGCCACATCAGGGCCGAAATGATTCACATGCCTCAGGTTGATTTGTGTGTCATAAAAAAAAAGTGTCATCAAATGTTTGGTGCCTTGGCTGTGAGGGTAAGAGAAATGTTTCAAGAGAGGCTCAGACATCACCATCTGCTGCACTCTTTTTAGCCACTTCTTCAAACAGAAAAGTGTCAGAATACGTTCCCCCTCTTCTCTGCAGTCATGCCACTTGCTCTACAGTCGTCTGACAGTGGCAATATAACCCATATTTTCCATAGCCACTCTCTCTGTCAGCGTTATGACCTTCCTTCCATATCAGAGCACTTATCATGTGTGGGAGATCCTGTTGCATCAGGAGCAAACTGTTTGTGGTTAGAAGTGACTGTTATTCATCACCGTTGTGCAACATCCTCAAATACCCAGATACCGTTCTCGGCCATCTAACTGAAATTGGCTCCTGAAAGCGACTCCTCCTCCTGTTTGCTGTGAAACCGTGCGGCGTGGGTTTAGCAGGAGCAGTCTGGGTGTCGGTGGGCAGATGAAACCCTAACCTGAATGCGTGTATCCTGCCTGGGGGCTAAAGTGGCCTGCACGCTGCTCACCGGGTGGAGAAAATAGCTTTGGCACCAGCAAGCAGATCAAAGTGATCAGACAAGTAATCCCCCATGAGTCAGAAGGGAAGCAGCTGGGGGGAGGGGAGATATATATATGTGTGTGTGTGTGTGTTGAGGGGGGAAGGCCAGAGCAGCTTTATGATTCGTATTTCATCACTTTCACTCATTCACAGACACCTCAGATGCAAGAGTGTGTATGCTGTTTTGTTTTGCTCAGACACATGAAGTCCTCCTCCTACAGTGTTTCAGTTTGATCTTCCTGTAAGGTAACTTTGAAGTTAAAGGGTATTTTCGCTTTGACTGACTCAGAAAATCACCCACTGAACACTGTAATTTCCCCTTGTGTGGCCAGCTGTGTCACTCTGAGCCGGGGCATATTTAGCAACTGCACACATTCGCTTCAGACACATTTCTAATGGCTCGATGATCTTATGTTTATGAAACTGAAACGCACCATTCTCACAAGCCAAATGATTTAACCGCTGTGACACAGACGTTACCAGTTTGCGGTAATACGTCAGGCTGGAGCTCCAATGTACAGCCCCGAGAAAGAATGAAAGGGAAATAGAAAGAAAAAGCATGAAAACAAAGCATGTGAGGGGGTGTGCATTAACTCGCCGAGACAAAGATGTGATTGAGTTTCAAGCCCGGCTGTGTATCTTGACCACACACTCGGTAATCCGACTTTCATTATTGCTGTCTTGTAGAAGGCAGCACTCGGCTCTGCCCTCTTGACTGATATGTCACTGATATTTAAGATGTCTGGCTTCTCGGAGCTCTGACATTATTGTAAACTCGCGAAGTTTTAATTGTGCGGCTGAGACACTTTCTAATAATTAAAAAAAGGGTTCCTGGGAGCCATGAGTAGGGCCTTTGTGTCTGGATTAGCTGGTAACAGAGAAATGTCATTAGCCAGTCGACTCACAGGGAATTTCACATGAGTATGTGTGTGTGAATGTGTGACTTCAGGTCTCAGCATTTTGAAGGAAATGTTTTGATGCTCGGCATGATTCACATTTCCCTCTGTATATCACGCTCAGTGGGTGTACTTGCCGTCCCTCAGCAGCAACTACTCAGACACTGAAGGCGGTTTAAAGCACAGGTGCAAGTGAAAGCATAATCCAGGCAGAGGCAGAGCCAGTCGGGGTAGCGTGATGTTTGTTTGGGGCTTTGTGCCAAAGAGGAAGTTATTCTGCTCTCGAAGGCATGGTTGTGAAAATACAGTACACTCGCACAGATGGCCGCGATGAGTCACGTCACAAGGCTTCCTCCTTTTCTGCTGGATAATCCTCATCAATTAGCTCTATTGTCAGCTGGCTTTTCACACCAGCGAAATTGATGCCTGAATGCTCGACGGCAGAGAATCTGGGCCTCTTTTTCCTTTGAATGGTGACTCACCCGTCGGGGAAGAAAAATCTTTTATTGTTGGAGCTTTTCTCTTCAGTGAGTTTAGATGATTTATTTACGAAGCCGCAGGCATTCACAGCTAAACCCCTCCCACCGTGTACTGTCATGAATAAAGACAGGGTTGCATCACAGTTGTTTTCATCAGTCAAAAAAAGCACACCACAACGGGTATAAAAACTGCAATTGTGGGAAAGATGGTGAACGGGCTCTTACCTGTCCTTGTCCTGCTTTTAGCGTTTGAATGGGGTTTTGTTATCTCTGCGATTGCTTTCATGGTATCGGTGACGGGAACTGGATACAGCCACATGAGATTTTTGGAGGCAGATGTGCTACTGGAAACGTTATCCCTGCCTCACATACAAAGACACACATACACATACAAAAGGAATGTCAGAGCTCAATGAAAAAAAGGGTGGGACAGTATATCACTTCCTCTGCTAAACTTGACCTTTGAACTTAATGCGTACTGATACTTTTGACATTTGTGGTAGAAATATAACAGAATAAATATGCAATTAGACAGTGTGATCACAGGATTTCACGCAAATGTCCTCATTTTCACACCCTAGCCAGATAAAAGATAAAGATGTATTGCAATGTTTTTGTTGATTGATTGATTCTTTCCTCTTCTAGTCCATTACAGAATCGGTTTATCCCTACAGTACATCAAACTACGCAACCCGTTTTTCAAACTGCATTGATCTATATAAAAAAAAAAAACTGATCAAAGGGCTTTGTGTAATTTGAAAGATACTGATTGTAGTGACAAATCCACAGAATTATCACCGGACTCTGCAGTTGCCCTCAGCTCCAAAGAGCATTTTTCAGCTCATTATTTTGGTTTGTTCGCTCTTACTGGTTTCACCAGTGTTGTTTTCTGCCACAGCAGTTTTGGTAAAAAAAGCCCTGATAAGTCTGTTATGTGCTACCTGACCATGAGAATATGACAGACAGGTTAGTGACTAGCTGGTGAATGTACTTGAGAATTTTAGATATTTTTCTTAGGGGTTGGTGGAGACCAAAACACAGCAAAAGAAAGTAATAAGTTAATAAATAAGGTACTATGTCCAGGTAACCCAAAATACAGCTCTGAATCTCTCAAAAATGAATGTTAAAGTTGCTCTATCTGCTCAGTGTGTAAATATGCAACTGTATGCCATCACATAATATAAAGTGATGATATCCCAATGTTGTGTGCTCATCGCAAGCAGTCAAAAAAATTGACTGAGGCTATGGGAAGAAACTAGAATGAGCCTACAGCTTCTTCCTCTTTGTTCACAATCACAGTGTACAGTATTCGTAAGTCTTCAGGCAGGAGGAGGTGTGTAATCCAGTGTGACTTACAGTCTGTCTCTGCGCGGCGCTGCAATGGAATCTGTGAATGGTACAGACGCATGTGTTGTTGTGGCGTGAACAACACTTACATCATGATGTAGGTGTGTGTGTGACAGGGAAGAGCTTTGCTACACAAGAAATGAGGACACTGCATCTGTTCACTGCTGAAAGTGGGACAACTTCAGTAACTTTCTGCATGCATGATATCAGTGCCCCTTTTTTTTCTTGAGGACATACACAAATTTTGCTTCTCGTTTGCTTCAGTCTGCACAGAAGCCTTGAGAATAATTTCCAGGGTGGGGGCATGATGTTGAATTTTCTGAGGGCTGTTTCTGTTGATTCAGGGGAAAATCCATTTTACAGCATGTGCAGCCAGCCAAGTGTCCAATTAGTGCTGTAAAAAAAAAAAAAATCTCATCTAGGCAGAATTGGAATTACATTCTGTGAATTCTGGAGCCGTCCTTGCCAAGGTCTGACACGAGGGAATCAATGACTTCACTGAAATATCAAACTGTGTCATAAATTATAGTGTTTCATTGCCTACAACCTTGATCCGCCGGAGTGAGGCAATTTCGTCGTCTTTGCTGTTAAAGATGAGCCGCGGCACTCCAGCTGCACTCCTGCGGATATTCAAATAATTGCCCTCCGCTCGGTGTGAGAGAGAATGAATTTGAATAATGTATTGCAATGGGAGTGAGGCCACAAGGCCTCCGAGGTCGTAAATTCTGCTGCTACATCAGCTCAGCCCACGGGAACGGGAGGCACACAGGGTTGTTTATAAAATGCCCTTGGAAAAATGAGTCTAATCCCCAGCCAAACCGTAAGCCATGGGGAGAGCATTAGATAACCCACAAGCTGCAGAGTAATGAGAGTAATGAGGGAGATGGAGAAACAGAGCCAGGACAGAGAGAATGCATCCATTTATTGGCTGTATGCTCTGATTGCCCAGACCATTTGAGACAAACTGGAGCCTGACACAGTGCTGGAGTCCATTTCGTCTGATCAGCAGCAATAAGCGCTTTCCACAGCCAGTGAGTGCTCCAGGCTGGCCGCAGCCATACATCATGCACAGTGTATAACCGCTCAACTAGTATCAACATCAGTGATCCATTGTAACTTGCAAGTGTGGAGATGTTGACTTTCAGACGTGACAATCTTGAGACATAAACATAGAATTTGAACAGGGAATATAACACAGCATTTTTGATGGGGATATAACAACACTGAATATACATACAAAAAGGCCTTCTGTTAATCCTTTAAACGCCTTGTATCTTGGAGAAAACATGAATTGTTGCCAGCTGCCCAAAATGCGCTTTGTGTCACCATCCCACCTCTGTTTGCACGCCGCTAACAACTCTATCAGCTTGCTAGGTGAGTGTTAGCCGCGATGCAAATGATGCTTCCTTTCTAGCTTACGCACCTCACAGTGTTAGAACGTGATCGGGTGCCAACATTTAAGCCGATGTACACGCTGAACGCTCTTGGGGTGCATTATTTGTCACCTTGCCTGCGGCGTAAAGCACAGTACTGCTCCATCACAAGGAAGTACAGAAAAAGCAAACACAGACAGCATGCCAGACCGGCCTACCAGACCAGCCTGTACAAAGCGAGCCCAGATTCCCCAGCTCCCCTTGATGTCTCATTAGCAGCAAAAGCAGGTTTCCTCCTGTTTAACCAAAAATGAGAGGCGGGGGTGTGTGTGTGTGTGTGTGTGTTTTTTGTGGGGGGTTTGTCCTAAAGGGTACTTTTGCAGAGTGCAGGTGAGCCTCGGGGCTGGCTGGCTGGCTGACTGCAGTGTTATTGCCTCCAGAAGGATTCCTGTAAATGAGGACTGCCTGCCTGCTCACCACTGCATCCCCCCAGCCTTCTTCTGGCAGCCCACCCCATAAAGCCTGGGTGACGGAGCAGGTAATAAAGGGCCTGAATGCAATGAGTCAGCACTTTAGCCTCCATTTAATTTCATCTGAATGCAGCGCTGACCCCCCCTCCCCCCAATCTCACACACACACACAGCCCTTCCCCACCCCCTACCCCTTCTGTCTCCCCATACCTCCACTCCTCTCCCTTTTTTCCTCTCTCTGCAGTAGACTTAACCCATTCCTGCCTCCGGAGACTGCACAGCTTAGCTTTTAAACCTGCAGAGGAAAAACACTGTCTCATGGCTGGGTGTTTCTTTATGAAGTGCATCCCTGTCAACCCGCCCCCCCACCCCCCTGGAAAATACCAGTAAATCAGGACTTTGCGCTTTGAATGTTTCCGTCCTTTACTGTTTTTGGTATGCAGCCTTTTAAACTTTGCCATGCTGACAGTGAGTGTTGAGGAGCAGGGGTGGGGGCTCGAGCGGGAATGTAGGCCACACATTCCTTTCCTAGGAGCTGTCTGAGCACAAGCAAACACTGCTGCACAATCAGACCAGGATTTCCGCCATTCCACAGCGTGGGCCAGACTCTTTTGACTTTTCCTCTCACTTCGCACGAATCCCCGGCTCAGATCCCTGCCGCTGCTTGCAGCTCACAGTCCGGCGTGACGTGCGACTTTCCATCACTGAAGCAAATCCATCTCCGTCCATTAAAATGATTGCCTAGCTGTTGCTCTTTGTTCTGTATCGGAATGATAAATCTCCCCAGACCGGATGCTACTTGAAATGTGTGTCACACCTAAATATGCATACTCAGTCAAACCTGCAGTGTTTGTTTTTACCTCCGACATCCTGCAGTCAGTTTGCACACAGTTTTACAATGTGGGTTTGTTCTAGTTTCAGTTTTAACTCTATATGACACTTTCATCATCCGATGTCTAATTATGGCTTGTCCCGTGCTGTTCCTCCTTCTGCTCCACTGGGTTCTCTCGTTTTTACTGATTGTTTGTGCTGTTTCCTGGGAAGGAGGGATGACATTGTCCAGACCTCCTCCCTCCCTTCTTGCTTCCCGCTTCTCCCCTCCCATGATAGCGCTCTCTTTCTCTTTCTGACTCCCCTCTCTTCTTCCTCCTCCCCACTTCCAACTCTCTGCCTTTGTGTCTCATGCAGCTGCAGTACAATAACAGTGTTTGAGTGCAATAGTCCAGACAGGACTTTGGTTTAAATAAGCACCCCCGGGGCCACGTAATAACCCAGCAACCCCCTGTCCCAGTCTCCTACTCAGTCCCTCAGCGCTGGGGCCAGCTCCAGAACACATTCCTCCTCATGCACCCTGCCAGCCGCTCAGTCAGCCAGCTAGCCAGGCAGCCAAACCACCATAGGAAAAATACAGAGCATGGAACTGTGATTCACAGCCCTGATATAGAATATCACCTCCTCCCTTCTCCCCTGTCCAACAGCTGGTTTCCTGGAAGCAGACTTGTGCGGTGGGAGTTCGGGCCAGGGAGGGAAAGGCGGTGGAACCGAGGCGGCTCCAACTCTGCTCCTTCAAAGGCCTCTCTGTTCACATCTGCAGCTCCCTGTTGAAACGTTGCAACGTCCTCATGAGTGGCCTGTGTTTATGTGAGGGGGAAAACATGCATTGTAGGGAAACGGAGTTTGACGTAATGCAGGTTATCTCATAATGACATCAGTTAAGGTCCTGGTTTTCCCATGCTGAAGGTCCCAGCGTGTTTGGAGGTGAAAAGGTGAAGTGGAGGTGGGAGGCTGTCAGAGATAGATGACTTGTGTGAGGGATAGACACATTAGTTTGGCCCTATTGTTGGTGATCTGGGAATTCTTAGCCTATCACTGAATAAAATCATCAACTAAATGTCCAAACTGTCAATTTAATTGTTAGCATTTGACTGTGACAATCTAGCCCTCTCTAACAATAAACCTTAATTTATCCAAACCCCACAGAGATCGTTGTCATCCATGACAAAAAGGGAATCATTTAGCTTAAACATGACACATTTTTCCTTTGAAAGATCCTCTGCATTTTTTTTCTTACATTTGCAAGTAGAGTGCCCTTCACCTACTTTAGAGAGCATGTCAAGTCATATGTCTGTGCAGCCTTTCCTGTCTACACAATGACCTTCGAGTAGAGGAGAAGAATAGGAGCAGGGCTCACTTCCCTCCTGTGCATGAACAGCCTAATTTAGGAAAGCGTGTCAGTGTGAACCTTTGTCACATTGCCGGGCTCAGAATACCCATTGTTCCCTTGATAGAGTCATTCCACTTAGAAAAGGCTTTTAAGAGAGCAGAGAATATCCTGCATCCTGTGCCCACACGGACACATCTGCATTTGTATGCGTGCACCCGGAGAATTAATGCACACATACTGGCGGGACCGCTCGCTTACATCCGCACACACGCGCATGATATAGGGGGATTAAGAATGGAAGTAGGCTAGCATGAGATCATGCATGCTCTGGCTCATTAGGTACATTTAATATAGTCTGCCTGGAAAGCCATCTGTTCCAGGCGGATGGTGCCAGATATGATGTGATGCTGGCAATCGTGGTTGTTCCTGTTTACCATTTTGAAAGATGGTTGTTATGGTGGTAAGGCGAGACTATACTCTTAAAAATCCTCTCGTAAAAAAGGTTCAGTAATGAAGCCAACGGTTCCATTCCCCCAAACGAGGAGTATTCTGCCACTAAAGGTTTTAATATTAAATTTGCAGAGAACAGGAATCTTTCAAGAGAAGACTGATACCACATTCATGTCTATATGTTAGTTAGCTTAGCATAAAGTCAGTAGAAATTAATTCACGAATGCACCGACTCCCACATGTTTCATTTAAAGAAAGTAGCTTCTGGGTAAAAATAATGCCAGCTAACAAAAGCCATGCATGTAAACCAGGGAGGAATGGATGCTCTGTGGGCTATCTTTCATTTCACTATTGTTATTGTGACATTACAAAAGAAAAATCATTAAGATGGGATGTATTTGGCTTAAAAACATGCAACATGCAAATGGATCATGCTATGTTAACAAAGAGATGGGTACGCTACAGCTGGTTCTAGTGCATCATCTATGTGTGGGTTCAAAGATCTGCTCTGTATTTTAACACAATAATAAATGAGATTCAAATGTCAAGTAGAGTTTGGTTGGCATGTCGGGGGGGGGGGGATGGGGGGGGTTGTATCTCTGCAATTTTGTGTGTCATTCGTGTGGCTATCTGTATTTGTGCGGCTGTATGTGTCACTGCGGCATGGCTAAGTGTGTGCGAGAATCCGCAGAGACACAAAGCCCCCATGCCTCTTTGCAGTTGCCAGCAAGCCCCCCCCCCCCAAACACCCCCGACTCTTCTCGTCTCTGACTGGGAAGGTCTTGGGGATTAACTTTCCACTTCTCTGATCCACTTTTCCACAGAGCCAATAGCTATGCAGGTCTGGAAATGTGTTATGTGACTGGGTGAGACAAAAATCAAGGCCAATTTCAAAATAATTTACGACCCCTCAAGGTTATTTCTGTCCTTTACCTTTGCTGTGTCTTCATTTGGATGACCTCATCGCCGGTATGAATCCATAAACAAGGACATCGTTTACATTCAGAGAACATTTATTATTGTACAGAAAACGTCGCCCCACAAATACAGTTGTCCAAGTCTTTCAGCTTTAGTGAGCATTAAAATTCATCTATTTATTACATAAGCTTGTTTTGCATATTTCCATTAGGTTTTTGTATCCACGCTCCATTCCAAATCATAGTAATTGCTTCCTCCTCTTGCCTTTTTGAGTCTGAAGAGATTATGCTCTGCAGCTGCAAATGATTGTTTTACATTTGGATGGGGAATCTAAAATTAGGACGGCGACAAAACTGAAGTTTCATACTATAATTTCACCTCCAGCTACTGTGGCTCTTAATGCACTGCGGTTTATTAGCGCGGTATATCTCTGATTTCAGGGAGCACTGTAAGATTTCAACAGAGCGTCGTTCAAACCGCAGGGTAGAGATATAAAATGGGTGAGTCCTTTAGGAGACGGGAATGAAAGCCTCCATCAAGGCAGCCGGGGAGGAGGGAGCTGAGGTATTCCTTTGAAGTGGGTGGCTCAGATATTAAATAATTGAGTTGCAGGAGATTAAAGTTTCAGGAGCTAATTTGGCCCCCTCCACGGCCTGTCACTCTGGGGCTCGAAGAGTCTGCAGCCTGCAGACGACTGGTGAATAAGTGTGACTCACTTCCTGTGTGTGGCTGGGGCTGGAGAAACCCTATATCTGTGGCAGACTGAAACAGGAAGTTCATCCAGGGCACACTCTGTGTCTCTGACTCAGAGCGAGGGTGACGCCATTTTTGCTGTCCGAGTTTTCAGGAATCCAGTCCTCCATGTGCTAGAGCAACAAAGAAGCACAGAGAGGTTTCACTTCCCCTCCCCTCATAAACACTCATCATAGTTGCTGACAGCTGAACTGTTATGTGGAAAGAAGTTCGTTTGCTGATGCAAGAGGAATACGTTGCTTGTGTAAGCCCGGATTTGAGTGTTATTTAGATGGGAGGGTTTCGGTTTCAGTCGCTGCACGCTGACGGGGAGGCTGAACAGCCTGGAGGTGAAAGCGCCGTTATTTTCCTCTGGAATGTGCCTCTCAGCTGACATTGAAACCTAATTTTCAAGCACCTTGAGGATGACACTGCCCAAGTCGTAAAGTAATTGATATGTATGAGGGCATATAAACACAAGCACATTGTCTTTGAGGACAAACAGTAGACTCTGTTGAAGGAGATGTAAGGACATGATGGTGAATTGCCTATCCTGCTTTCTTTTCTGCCTCTGTGTGACTTATGCCGGTGCAGCGGCGCCGCACCAGGCCAGAACTCTTCCACAATGACTCAAACCCCCGTGGCTATAATGAAAAAGAACAACTCCATCTTCCTGCGGCTATAGATTGGCTGGATAACGCCCGGGTGTGGGGGGCTGTAGATTTGTTTTCCAGAGTCTTTAACCTTGCAATGATGTCCAGATGAATCAGCCTTACAGTAGATGCGGCCCAGCTGAGGCCTGAACGGTGTCTTCGCGGCTTTGAAATATGAGACTCAAACGTCTGTTTCTGCTGCTCTCCCCACGGCCCTGAGCTCACACTCTGAGCTCTTTTGTTTACAAGTCCTCTTTGCAAAATGTGTTATTTAACAAAACAAATATGCAGTATCTACACATCTTGTCTATTCAAATCTCCTCCAATGGTATCATGTTATTCAGCAGCCGGTGTGAACACAGACAGCATCCTCCCCCTGAAGTATTTATATTGCTCAGTGTAAAGCTCCTGTCACCTGAGCCAATAATATGTTTTGACTGTCAAGGGTCAGAGTTAGCTCAGGGTGGTGTTGCCGTGTTGCCGTGTTGCGGGGAAAAACAGGTCTCCCGTTGTCATGCTGGCCAGAGGGCTGCTGGGATGGAAAGCCAAGGCCCTGCGGTGAGATCAGTTTATGGAGGAGGACTATGTTTAAGAATGATCCCCTGTGGGCTGTTTACGTCGTGCTGAACCAGCACTACTCTCATCTAGCTGGAGGTGAAACAAATAAAGCCTATAAACTGAAACTAAAAAAACACATTATTACTGCTGTCCTGCTGTATTATTACCAGTTGCCGTCAGTTGCATCATGTACTATACACATCATTTAGTATTAAGTGTGTTTCGCAGTGTGACAAAATATGCTGCAAATTGGAGGATTTTTCTTTTATTGAATGTGCACATTTATTGAAGTATCTTTGTTGTTTGAGCCCTTCATGGAGATTATAGGAGATGTTTTGGCACTTGTGTGAAGAGCTGTGTTGGCTTGTGTTTAATGCATCATTCTGCCAGATTCCATTGAAAAAATATTTTAACAACTATATATATATATATATATATATATATATATATATATATATATATATATATATATATATATATATATATATATATATATATATCATATTCTGCTTTGAACATCTATTTTTTGGTTAAATTGTTTTACTTGTTTGCAGCTTGGTTTGTGTCAGTAACCTTCTAGAAATGAGTTGGCTCTTAACTAGTCCATTTAAAGAAATGTATTCTAAATAAGCACTTAAAATGTTGGTTTTGCGCTGATGTTGAATGGCTGCTAATATCTGCTTTTTAATAACATCTGTCAGTATTATAGTTTAAATGCCCAATGTCGGTGCCATGAGAAATATGTGAGTAAAGATGCTTTCCCTTTTAGATGCTTTCATGGAAAGAAAATCACACAACACACAAGGAATTGGCAAATTGTCCCAGACATTTATTCTTTTTCTGCCCAAAATGTTACAGCAGCCACTGATGAAAGAGCAGCTCCGTTTAACATCAGTCACCAAGGGAACGTCAGCATCAGCTCCAGATAAACAAACAGTATTATGACTAAAACAACAACTCCAACAATAAACACGGGAGTAGCCTTCAGCGGGAAGCCACGGCCCCTCACCTGCACCCCCCGTCTGTTCATGTTAGTCCAACCTGAAAACTTTACTGACAAAAACAAAACAGCCAAAGGCCTTCTGTGGTGTTTTCAGCAAGGCACTTAAAACTACCTTCGTCACTTTACCTGTCGCTTTTACTCCACTGAGATAATGTCCTCACAGCCTCGAGGCATGATCTCGAGGATGAACCCTACAGATGAAAGGGAACAGTGTGACGACAGGTGAAAAGAACTGAGAAGAGCAAACACGACCTGGCGGGGAGTTTTTTTTAGCGGTGGCACCTAAACAAAAGGCCCACGGCAACGTAGATCCCTCCCTCCTCTGGTGTGGTGGCTGGGCATGCTGGAGCTCTGTCTGCGTCTGTGCTCCTGTGCAGACTAGCACCAGTACAGGCTAGGAGGGAGGAACAGTGGGCAGGGTGTGTCTGCTTACCATGGAAGCAGGTGGGCAGATTGCACTCAGAGGTGGAAAGGTGTGTGTGGAGGAGGAGGGGTTGGTAGTGGTGGTGGTGTAATGCCCCGGGCTCTCCCACAGATTGGCATGACGCCGCTTCTGACGAAGTCACGCAGGCGTGTAAGCATAGCCAGTCACCTTTTGAACAGGAGAGACAAAGGCATGCCACGTGAACATGGAGGGATGACTTCATTCAAATATGAGCTACTCTGAATATATAACCAGCTGCTCCTCTGCGTTACAGCCTGCTGCTTTTTGTGTCTTTCTCAGAAACATGTATGTAACATCTGTGTTGCCATCTGTACCCTTCCTTTAGCTTTACTATTCACAATGAAAGCTGTATTTAGATTCTTTTCTTAGGTGCAAATACCAGACTGTAAAAATACTCCACTACACGTACAAGCATTCAAAAGTTTTAAGTTAAAGACCATTCATTCATTGATATTATTATAATTGTTATTATATATTTTTTTCTTTTCTTTAGTAGTAGTAGTATTAGTAGTAGTAGCATATTTTTACAAACTGTATTAGTAGAATTCTATTGTTGTAAATGCCAAAACTAGTTTTACTTTATATACAGTCACTTAGTTTAAAGACTCGTGATTAATGATACTGTTTTAAACTTTATTTGTATAGCATTTTTCACAGCATAGTTACAGAGTGGTTTACAGAGAAACGAAAAGGGGAAATGAGAAAAGCAATTGCAAATGAAAACAAACAACGAGGGAAGGAAAAAATAAAACTTCTGCTACACATTTGACAATTCATGAGAAAAAGATCTAAATAAATGAACATGATAATTTTCAAAGAAGACACGAGCTAAAATTTGATAGGAAGCGCAGTTGTCATCTTTAATTATTTGTTGTATTTCATAAGCTTATTCAATGTTTTATTTATAAAATCTTAATGTTACTGTAACTACTAAGTAAAGTGTTAAATAAGTGTTCAAATAAAGGTACAATTTTTGTGTATTGTGGCATGCAATAGGAGTAAAAGAATAAAGTATCAGAAAATGTAAGTACTCAAGTAACCTTAAAATTGTACTTAAATATAATACTTCAGTTAGTTATTTTTCACCACTTTATATGAATTCTTTCAAGTTTTTTATATTTTTCAAGACGACGCCTCTTGGTCACTTTACGAGACATTCTTTTTTTTTTTTTATTCCGGAGGTTGTCCCAGATATCTGGCAATGTTTGATCTAGGCCAGCTCCACAGCAGGGTAGCCAAGGGGAAAGCAAGGAGCCAAGTTAACTGGTTCATGTCACTCATCAACTTATTTTAACAGATATAGGTTGCATTTACTATGAGGAAATAAGGCAGCGACTTCCATGAAGAGTTTCTAGCCAAACACGCTTCATGACCTGTTTTTCAGTAACACGTTCTCAAACCTCAGAATGATTTTTTCTGACACTAAGCAGCTTACTTCCTATCTCTCTCTCTCTCTCTCTCTCTCTCTCTATATATATATATATATATAAATATATATATATATATATATATTCATTTACATTCACTTTTCCATTGAGTTTGCCAGGTCAAGAAACCCAAAGAGTGAAATTCAGGCTGGGGCTAAACAAAGCAGCCGCTGTCACAAGCCATCAAATTCTAATAAGGCATAACCTAGTCCTGGGTGGGCGAGGGAAGCCGCTGTTTTTCTGCTATTTCCATTTATAGACTGCACCAACGAGCCCCCTGGGAGATTGCTCGCCATGACTCATGTCTCCAGTGCTTCTGGTCCAGACTGCACTCTCTCCCTCCTTCATCATCCCCGAGCACCGCTGCCTTTTTCTACCCTGCAACTCGCTTTGTGTTTACCTCGCCTGTCTTACTTTCATTATTTGTATCTGCATTTCTCGACTTTCATTCATGCGAGATAAAACCTTGTGAGCCTCGAAGGAGGGCGTGAAATAAGAAGGACAGAAAGTGAGGAGGGAATCAATGGGAGGAGGGAAGCGCGGGGGTCAGAGCAGCCACTGTAGCTGATGACGAAAGCGATAAGCGGGCTGAATCAGTCCCATGTAAACAGCAGCTACGGTACAGACGGCGGCCATTTCCCAGAACTGTTGTTGTGGTGAAACGGCAGCGTCAATATGGGGGGATGTCTCTGTCTGCCTTTCCCAGCACAGCAGCCTGCAGGCTTTTCACCATCACGTGGTCTGGCTGTCCTCCCCCTCCTCCCTCCTCCCCTTTGGTTATATTCCAGTCACGGCACCACCACCACCACCTCCTCCCTCCCTCCCTCCACTCCGCCCGCCCCGCCCCTCTGTGCTCTGTCAGGTCACCCGCCTTGTTTGTTCAGATGGAACAGAAGAGGAAATGAAAGCCAGAGTCCACTGTTAACCCTTTCCTGGGACTATTGTGTGCATTCCTGCTGTTTTTCACCTTGCTGCTTCCACTCTTTGACAACGATTTGTGGCTATATCAGGACGCAGTAACCGTGTTTGTTCTCTTATAGTATGGTATGGGGAAAAAAATAACCTGCGCAGAGGATGCGGTTAAAAATACAAGCAAATCTCTGCTGCTCCAAATACACCACACTACAGTGAAAAAGCTGCACTACAGTTGAAGATAATAACTGTGTTCTACTTAATGTGCAGGTTTGGGATATTCATGTGTGACTATACTGGAAAAATGCTGCGTCAGATGAAGCTAGGATTCATATTGCCTCTCTTTTTCTGTTTTGTAAAGATTCACACTTTCTCAAAAATGCGTATGACCTTGTGTGTTTGCACACTGTAATAACGTCTGCGTGTGTGTATGTGGGTGAATGTGTGAACTTTCGCTCATGCTCAAGTTTGTCCTCCAGTCTGCCACGTTCCTGCTTGGTTACTATGCAACCAGGTCAGAACAACACGGACACCACAGTAGCTGAATGGCCATTTTGGGTAAAAGCTCTCTGCAATAATAAACAGCTTCTGGCACCGAGAAGTTGTTTTCCAGCTGCAGATCGGTGCCAAAATACAGAATTAACTGCAATACCATTTACTGCTGTGGAAAAACATCATCCGTCCAAACCCACATACCTACAGAGGCTTTGAACAGCTTGTAATCCCTCAGCAGCTAGATGGCTCTCAGAAACACGCCAGCTCAGGCTGCTGCCAAAGAAATTACTGCACAGTTATAGTGTTACGTTGGTATAAACTAAAGTGTTTCACTCTGTTGCGGAGCATTTTGCAGGGGACAGAAAAGTAATTTCGTGATCTTAAATTGTCGCTCTGTTATCTCAGCTTGGCCACAGCTGGCTATTGTGTTTTCTGGGAGCCCGGAGATGTCTTTACATGGGGAAGATAAGCCTTAAAAGCACAAAACAGCTGCCTCGGGTTTTTGCAGTGTCGGAGCAGAAATTCTTCATGCTTATTTTGAAGTGGCGCCAAAGGTATTTGGAGCGATTTGAGAGGAGATCAACTGAACTTTACCCTCTCTCAGAGGAAGGGAAGAGAAAGAGACACTGTAGCTGCCAGAATCTGTGAAGCTCAAATGAATTTAGAATTAGACAAAGTGAGGCAGTACGGTCAAACATTACCTTCCTGTGGGTCGCTCATTCATTCATGTGTTTCATCTCAATCCACCACTTAAGTTCTGCCAATTATCTCTTATTGACGTGAATGAGTGAAAGCACATGTGAGCACAGCGTGTGCAAACTGTCAAGGCTGCAGTTTGTGCTGAGTTGTGACTATAAGGGCCACGCTGTTAGCCTTGTGCTGACATGTCATCATCATGGCCTCCATGACCACTATGCTAGGTTTCTTGGAATTGCTGGGAACATGACTATTTTCCGTGGCAGTGAGCCACGTCAAACAGATCACTCACAGAGTGTGTTTTGTAATTGAATCAAATAAACAGGATAAGCTGGCCAGTAAACAGTGGAAGGAGGGCAGGGCGCTGCAGGAGATCTCAGGCGTCTCAGGTGCCGCTCCACCCACGCCATCCGGGCACAAAGTTTGTATAGGTCAGCCACCCTGCTGTCAGTGGCCCTGTGCACATGTACTGTAATGTACACAAACTGAACAAGCAGCATGTGTTCAGCAACTTTCATACACACATGCACATTTCTATGATGTATAGTAGAAAAAACAGTTGCAAAGAATAATACTGAAACATGTAGCTATATTTCGTTTGCCTTGTGCGGCTTTCAAACAGTAGCAAGTTACAACCTAAAAGAATAGTTTGACATTTTCGGAAATATTATTGACTTCCATGTCTTAAATGAAGAACAAAGCTAGAGTTAAGAGGGCTTTAGTTTAGCCTAGCGCTAAAACTGGTGGCAGTGGGGAAAAATAGCTGCCCTCTTTTCATAAATATTTTAAGAAATAGTAGCAGCAAATAATGTCCCCTAAACTTTGAATTTTTGCACATTTTCTTAACTTGAGAGAGATAGACTCACTGTTGTTCCAGTCTTGAAGCTAAGCTAGGCTAATCCCCTCCCGGCTCCAGCTCCATGAATAACACACAAACATGACAGTGGAATTAATCCTCTCACCTGACTCTTCACAAGAAAGGTAGTAAGTGTCAAAATGTGGAAGAGAAGAAGACATTTTGAATGTTGAAATGTACACTTGGGAGTCTTGTGTAGCATGTTGTGAGGTGTGGTACAGTAACTGGTATGGGACACAGTCCACCTGCATTTGGCCTTGTTGATTGTACAGTACAGTCAGCTGCAGATGCCAGTATTTCTCACAATAGTTGGTCATTAAGACAGGCGCACTTTAGCTAGCTAAAAACAGTATATTGTGATGATTAGCTGCTCATTTTCAGATTCCTGTTTACAGTTTACCCCAGTAAATGTCTTTTAGAGGGACTATCAAGTAGGATGTTGAGCTGCAGGTGAGCTAATTGCAGTTTATTTTGCTCTCAGCTCAAGTCAGATATTTGAAAATGTTTGGTGAGTATTTTGAGTTCAACCACTGTTGTTACAGTCTGGTCTAGTCCTTGTTAGTATTTAATTTAGAGCTCCTTGTTTTTCTTTTTTTTAGGCACCAGCTTCTGATTTTGAAGTAAGTGGTGAATACTGAGCAAGAGGTTAGAGACGTGAAGAGGAGTGAACTCCTGTGATCCTATTGGATAGAGTGGATGGGTCAGAGTTTACGATCCAGCCTGAGGACACAGAGGAGGCCACCTTTGTGATTTGTGGATAAATCCATGATGCCGTTGTCCCCTGGGCTGTATCCAGGCAGGACTTCAATCTGCAGCCGTCCCTCCCCCTTTGTGATCAGTGGGTCTGGACTGTTGTGACTGGGCCAGTGTGACAGATAGACCATGATGAGAGTCAAGGCTGAAAGCCAGGCTCTGTGACTGCAGGGCCAGGCCAGGCCAGGGATGACGCAGGCCCAGGGAAACAGAGAGCACTGTGGACAACCCTGGCCCCGGCCCTGGAGCCCCTCCTGTGCCTCGGAGCACTTCCTGCCTCTGTCATTCTACCAGCAAATCCAATCCCTGATCAAAGGCCAAGGAGAAAAAAGGGGAAGAGAAGAGAGAGGAGACAGAGAAGTGAAAAGGGCGAGGGAGATTGACGTGCGTGTTGGGGGGAAAAGGGAGAAAACAACAAACCGCTCTTTATCTGACAGGGGAGGCAGCTGCTCGGGCCGGGGCACCTGTGTGCCTGCTGCCTCCCAGGCCGACGCCAAGCTCCGCCCCAGTGCCCGCCAGTGCCAGACCCATGAAAGGTTGCCATGGTAACACCCCCGGCCCACAGTCTGAAATAAACAACCTTTCAACCTCATCTGACGAGGGTAACCTTTAGATGATCTGTGGCCAGGCTGAGGTTGTGCTGGCACCACCAACATAACTAATTACATTTCTGCCAGGTTCACATTACACTTATTTTATGTGTAAATATCTGTTTGTGGAAAATTAAAACTATAAGTACTCAATTTCCGAAGGCAAAAGAGCGTACCCACCTGTTCCTGCGCCCGCCTGAGGCAACACAGAAATCCTGCAGGACTCCGGCAGCACCATTGTTGCAGTGCAATTACACAGGCCAGATTAAAAATCAGCTATCACTGAGCAGATGTCCTGGCTCTTTTTCCCAGCACGGGGGAGGGGGGAGTGGAGGGGGTCTTATTACATCTCACCAGGCAGGGTACGGTCAGTGCAACCCTTTCCCTAGGATTGGATATGTCCTCTCTGTTTAGAGTCTACACATACACACGCACACACATGCTCACCGGTGTAGAGGACAAGGCTCGTGGTTCTAAGCAGAAGTGACATCCCATTCATTTGAGCTGGTCAGGGTCTGATGTCCCCCATCTTATCTTACAAGGCTTAGCGCTGCGAAATGACATTGGCCCTGCTCCAGAAAAGACCATTGCAGTGGCTAGCATCCCTGAAGCTGGCTCGCTCTGCACCGCACACACACACACAGCGAGCCTCGGCTTGTCTGTCTGCAGCTTAGTACTGTGTTATGGTTAAATGCCGCCATTCAGTATCATTTCACAGCTGTTAATGTTCCGAAGCGGTCACTGTCTGTCATTGCTAAAAATACCCCCCGACAAGAGCTCACTAATTGATGTCAAATGTGAAGCTGAACTTGTCAAGTAATATGAGCTGATTGCTCCATAGATTGGTACTATGAAATTGGACAAGTACACTTCAAATGTTAACTTGATCAAGTCTGCGCTTTGAATATAAAACAGGCCGAGATGGCTGGGCTCCCTTGTGTGAAAAAACATTTTACAGAAAATCCCTGGTCGAATTTGTCTGAATACGTCCTCTAGTTTTCTCTCTCAGCTCTTGCCGTTAGTGGTCACTTGGCGGCAATGATGCAGCAGGATGAGGAGACGGTTACCATGGCGAACACACTCGCAGGAGTGAGAATCCTTTGTGTGCAGGACTTAATGACATAATTGTCTTCATTAATAATCTTGCTGGGAACAATAAAAGATGCGCAAATATATACAAACAGACAAATAATTTCTTGGATGCATCGCAGAGGGAAGAGGATCCAGACACACGCAGATGCACAGTCATACACACATGTGAGAATTACTCACTGCGTGTATGGAGATACTTGCATGTGAATAGCTTAGGTGTGCACATGTCAAGTAGATGGTGAGACAGATTATGAAACAACAAAATTAGAAACGGATGACAAATTTAACAATAAGTCGTGTGTTCAGTCATCACCAGCCTCACGCCATGTTGTTTGACTGGAGGTAAAAAATGAAACCCTGTCAGCGCGGCGGTACTTTAGCCTGCTATCCGTGTCAGTAGTGTCATTTGTCCGGCTTGTCCATGTCTGTTCTTTTGAAGGTTTTACTCTTTCATCCCCCTTCATTTAATCTCGTTCGTCGTGACGGCAGCGCTCCTGTCCTCGTGTTTCCAGGCAGGGCGGGTTCACAGAGACGAGTGGAGTGTGGGAGGGTGGATGATTGATACCGGCGGGGCCAGCGGCTCTGGTACAGCATGGAGCAGGGAGCATGTGGCGCCGCGAGATGATAGAGGTGGCATATGATAAACGAATAGGTGATGAAACAGGGCCTTTGAAGGGAAACTATTTCTGTTCCTACCTCAAGGGTTCATTATTAACTTTTTTATTTTTTCATTTCCACTGAGGCCAAAAACAATCTTCAAATAGTATAGAGCCCCGAGGAATAAGTGGGATTTCTCATTTGGTCCTTTACCTCTAACATTTTTTTCCCAAACTTGAAGTTCTGAAAAGATGCTCAAATAAAAACACCAAACCTAGCCGTACTAGTCTGAACATCACTGACAACACTGCCAGACTTAATTCACATTCAGTCTGTGCTGCATCACATCCTCCTGATTGCTGAATAATTCTGCCTGGGCATCGCCTGAGCTCTGCTCTGCGTAGTCCATTAATATTCTAATCATCTCCTATATCAGATAAAGGGGAGAGACAGACTCTTCTTCATCTCTCAAAACACCAGCTGTGCAGAGCCGTGAGACATCCACACATGCACACAGAGTTGTAAACACAGCACCGCAGACACATTCATGGATTCATACATGCAGGCAAACTTATATAATTGAGGAGTTTGCAGGCAGGCAGCATCAATTTTGCATGGCGCTCATCCTGCATGATTCATGATGTGCACAGGGCCTTGTTCTTTCCTCAGAAGAATTCCACCAATTTCAAAATTGAGGTACGTGCACACTATTGGAAAAGAGAGAAGGTGGACAGGAACTGCGGTGCCTACATGAGCAGATATCACCTCCTGCAGTCAGGTGGGTGTTGATATGCTGCTGGCACTCCCAACAGTCCCTGCTTTCATATCCTACTCATCTCCCCTCCCGTTCTCCTGCCAACCCTTCATTTCTCAGAACCTCTCTGTCACTCACACTGCACACTATCCTTGTGCCCCCCTCCCACCCATCAAACTCGAGAAGTGCAGAACTGCCCCTGGGCTTTGCTGGTCCCCGCTCCTCTAAAGCGATTAGTCACTCAGGCATCGAGTGGACCAAGAGTCTGGGAGCTTCTGATAGAGGAGTGCTTGCAGCCAGAGTGACAAACTCAAGGACATTTTAGTGTTGTTGTTGATGTTTTGTTGCAGTTGTTTATGTGCAGAGCTGCGTGAGTGTCCAGCCGAGTCGGGGCAGTGAGCCATGGTAATTACATGCCACTCGTCACAGCGGCCTCTCTCTCTGCCCTGACCATGGCCACCAAAAAGCTAACAGCTTGTGTGTTATCTCCGTAATGATTCACCCATCGGTTCACATGGACAGAGCACTCTCCTGTCTCCCTGCACCCAAACGCTCACCCCACCCCGTGCTCTTCGCTCGAATTCACCCGCTGCACAGATGCGGCGGCGGCGTACACGCGGTTCGGTGTCACAAATATCGGGCTCCATTTCCCCCCTCTGAATGTTGATTTTCTGCACTCCAGTGACTCATTTAGTTATATTTAGGAACAGCTAGACAAATCTGAAATATAAACCCATCAGCGTGCATCTCAGCACACACAGGGTAAATTGGTAAGGTTGCTGAGCAATACAGTGGGTTACCTTGTTTCCCAGGAAACAACAAAATCCAATTAAAGGAGCCCATGAACCATAGCAACATGTGGTAAACACAGCATGGCACCGCCGCGAGGTTGTTATTCAATCATCAGAAGTAAAACAAACAATTACTGCAGAATGACCCTAATGCAGGAACAAATGAGAATTTATGCATGAGGAAGCGTGGGTTGGGAATGGAAGTGATCCATCCCTCATACACGTCGGCAAGAGACTGCTCGAGCTTCTTATTCACAAGAATAATGATAATACTGATGAGACAAGCATTGTGGGGTATTTATTATTTTGCTGTCTAAATGTCTTTCATGTTTAGGACAAAGCATTTCCAGTGGTTTTGCATTTCAAAGAGAATCTGCAGTATTGCTGTTATTAGGATTGATGGAGGTATGTTACCAATGCTAATTAACCAATGCTAATTGTGCAGTTGAATAAATTATGATCAGAAGGGCAGCTTCTCAGAATTGATTAATTTTTCATAATGCCTCATCTATTTCTGTTTTTAAATGTTAAGGAGATCGTAACATCTGGGGGAAGGCTGCTGGCTGCAGGCGGATGGATGATGCTCCAACTGTGACTGAGTGAAATACAAACACCTGGATAATTACCTGATCGGAAGTCATACATCCTCTTATGTTATAGCCTCAACATGGGTCACCTATACAGATGGATTCGTATTGTCACACACACCGTGGCAGTGGCGAGGAATCCATAGGAAGAGGATTCATTGTAATTTCATGGAGGAATCACATCTCAAAGCTGGCTCAGTCTCCCAGTTGCCACGGCAACAGGCTAACAGAGTTGGGGTTAGATGAATGGATGGGTGGACAGACAAACGCAGGGAACATTTATTCATACTGCAGACACTGGTAACACTTTATTTGAACCCCTTTATTCAAATAAAAAAAAAATTTAACTCGCCCTATTTAGTATTTCTAAGCAGTTTGTAAATAATAATATATAATGTGCTAATAGCACTGTAATGTAGTTCTAAGCAACTGTTAGGGCATTTTTAAGCTTCAAATATTTATTTGATATTTTCTGTGCTCATTGATGTTTTTGTCAACAATTATGAACTCTTATGAAGCATCCAAAACTGATAAATGAACAGTAAGCATATGCATGATATCACTGTTTACTGTAACTGTGTGATTACATTATTATCTTCCAAGCTCCATGAAACCATGTGTGAACTGTGGGCGTGACGTCTGGTTTTTCCTTTCACTGAACCAGCATCTGCATGAATATCAAGAAGCACATGAAGATGCTGAGGCAATTGCGGAAAAAAATAAATGGGGAAAAGGCAAACTTAATGACTGGGGAGCCAATATCTTGTGAAACTGCAGCACACTCATAATGTCATGACGCCCTTTGCATGCTTTCTCTTTTTGGCTGATAGCATTGCTAGTGAGTTAGCAGCCAGATGGCCTGTGTGCTTCTATAGCTGACTCACAGTAACTGGTAGCGGAGGCTTTGCTCTCCACTACAGGCTGTTAATCATGCTATTCTGAGCTGCGGTCAGGCGTTTCTCCCTTTCCCCTGATATACGGCGTTTAGCAGAATGGCAGCGAAATGATTAAATCTTGTGTTGCAGAAATGTTGCACGGCGAAGGAGATTGCCTGTGTGCAGCCGAGCTGATGCCGGGTGTGATTGAGTCGTCCTTGTGATTGGAGCCCGGCCTCCCCTCCTCTTGCTGCCCTCCCTCCCCCCCAGTCTTGAGACTGGTTGTGGCTTGTAACCATGGCGACAGCTGGTCTTGTTACCTGCTCAGAAGGGGGAAGGAGGGGAGCTCGTGACTTCGAAGCTTAGGTTACGAGCCACGGCGGATGGTGGGAGGGCGGGGGGACTTCACACAAAGACCACACTGTTCTCTGCACATCCATTCACTGCTCAAGCAGCCAGCGAGGCAAACAAGATCAATAGCATGAAGTAGTTGATTAGAGTAACTCAATATTACGACTTAAGTTTCCAGAGATGCTTTTAGAGCGAGCTGAGAGCAGCCATATCAGGCCCTCTCTGTCCATCTCTCATGTAAGTAGGCAGAAGCGTTGCAAAGCTCCACACACCAATAATAAACTCTTAAATGTAGGCTTGACTTCATCACTCCCAACGGGAATCCTTGTGACACATATTTACCTTAGCCTCATGCTGCAATCACATAGCTTACATTGGAAAAGGAGCAACAGAGTTTAATGGGCTCTCCCCAGAGATCTGAAGCAGATTTCATTAATTGTACACACAGAAATTACTACGTGTCACAGCTGTCAAACAAACCCGCTTTGAAATACCTCAGCATAAGTTTTCTCTCATTAGGCTGCACTAATTCATCACTCATCCCATTGTGGTCCACCGAATGTACCTCGCCTTGACTAGTCTGACTTTGAGGCCCCTCCCGGTCTTTATTTACTATAGAGAGACTGCTTTACACAGAGAAGTAATTAATTTTTGACCAATGATGTGCCAGTTGCTTGACAACAGCAATTACATCTTAATGAGTGAAAAGCTTAATGTCAAATGATTGAGATGCAGCTGGATTGATGCTAAATAGCTTCTAAGCCCTAACAGCCAATGGTGACAACATACACAGGCTTAAATACACATTTTCAGCTTCAAACATTATCTTGCAGGCTGTGATTAATGTGGGAGCACTGAAGTCTGTGCTCGGTGATTTATGCATTTTATAAATGATTGAAGAGCAATATTTAAAAACCTGAAGGCTTGAAGGGCAGCACACAGAGTAAAATCCTCAAAAAAGACAGTTTCCTGAGCTTGTCAAATGGCTCACCTTTGTATTTTTTGTGTGGTTTACTTTCAGCAGACGTGAAGGTGAAGTCAACATGAAACTGTACATTCACTCAGCGCCGAGCAGCTGCGTAAATGGCCTCAGGTTTCCCCTAGAAACAGGCCAACGCATTCCAGAGACGCATCAATGGGATTTGTTGTTGTGATGGAGCGAGGCTGGCAGTGGCCAGATTTGGAAGGACTGTTGCCATGGAGACCACTCGAGGGGCCAAAAGCAGCTGTAGACAGTCAGCTGATGCCCTTTGGGTAAATCCTTTCAAATATGATTTGCTTACTTCTTTATTTATTCATTTCTCTTTCAGCTAAGAGAAAGCCTCCGCCATTTTGTATCCAGTGAGAGGATGTAAGTGGAAAGCTACAAAATCACACACACTATCGCACCTTAACTTACAAGTCATGCATCAAAATATATCATTCAGGCACTCGAAAGCACAACAGATCACTATAGATTTACTTGATTCATAAATTATGTACTGAATAAAGAGTTAATTTGGTGCAAAAATAGGTTGCTCCAGCTTTTTAAATGTGAGTATTTTATTTTTATAGCATTGTAAATTTAATGTCTTTGGTGTTTTGATCTGCAAAACAAGATTGACTAATTGATTAATTAATCATTCGTTGCAGCCTACATCACTACATCACATTACTCTCCTTGCTCCTGGAAAAAGAGGCCCTCTGTTTCCAAGCCCAAACCCTTTGTGTTACACTGCACGTTAATGTATTCAGCATGTCACTGTGTGAGTCACATGTTGCGTGTATTACACAGAACAGGCCGCGGTCTGTGTGAGCGGTGGCGAATTGGACCTGTTTGAACAGATAATGCGGCCCGGCACGTCAAAGGGGACAATGTGATCTTTTCTGGTCCGGAAGAGAGTGTGTAACACTATCTGCAGCTTAAATGGAGCGAGACAAAGAGTCGGGGGATCGTCATGTATCACTACTGCCACTATCCTGCAGGAGACAACAGTGGGTGTGTGTCATTGCTCAGTTTCCAGTTGCTGTTTTGTGCAAGTCATATATGATATTCTTACACCATGTGATCTGATCTCGCTGTACTATCAGTGAATA
Organism: Scortum barcoo; assembly: GCA_023238725.1. Taxonomy (NCBI): domain Eukaryota; kingdom Metazoa; phylum Chordata; class Actinopteri; order Centrarchiformes; family Terapontidae; genus Scortum; species Scortum barcoo. The sequence goes on from CM041544.1 coordinate 7,897,641, forward strand.
TCATGCTACAGCCAGAAATAAGGCCGACATTGTGCAGCCTTACTAACATTTTATTTCAGGACTAGTGAGTCGCAGTCAGAGGTGATTATACTAAACAAAGTTGCAAAATCTTGCTGAGCTTGTTTGAACGTCGCAGACTTCTGAGTAATCCTCATTTGCTTACAGCTGGTGCAACTCAGGTCAGTCAGAGCGAGACATTCATTACCTGCCATCATCACTGTTAACTCTTCAAACAGCCTGGGGAACAGGTGTGTCTGCTTTGGTTTTAGGCTACTATAGGTTAATGTCACACTAGCTTCCTGTTCCTTGGAAATTCCTTAGAAATTATTTAATATCTCTCACTTCCAGGTCTGACGGAATAAAGGTATGACATTTTAATCTGCCAGCAGTGAAAGACTTAGGTGTGTGTAGGTTTGTGTATAAACGATGGCGTTTGTTTGCGCTGCAACTAATCCGGCTCGTCTTACCTCGCTCTACCAGTAATCGTGGGAAAGAATGCAGCTCCTCTACTGTACTTGTTTCCCTTTGTGTCGGAGGTGTGGCTGGGTCGTTATGTGAGGCGCTGCCACCGCTTCTCATGGCGGTCGTGCCTCCCAGGTGTCACCTTTGCAGATCACTGTGTTGATACTGTAATGGGAAAGACTCCAAACAAACTGGAGCCAGAGTGACCTCATTTGCCTCAGGAGGTTCATAGCACTCAGCCGTGGTTTTGCTTTACATTCATCATTGTGCTCCAAAAACCATAATTAGTGTGAAAGATGATTCAGATGGAGCTGGTCCAGCTTCCCTCTTGGTTAACAGAAATGATCGGGATCTTATTGCAAGAACCTTATTAGATGAAATTATTTAATGATGTAGATCATTACACTGTGCCCAATGCGAAACAATCAAACTTGGTGCATGAAATTGGTGATATTGAGCCGTATGCCAACAGCACATTTACACTGATTTCATGCATTTCAGTTGCTGCATTTATTAAAGCGGCAAAGAATTAATAGCTAAAGCCTGTATGAGAAACTTGCAACTTGCTCCTCTGTACACATCAGCAAAAGGCCCCAGAAGGGTAAATGCTGACCACTTGGCAGAGGTTTGGTAGCTCCACCACATTTGGGCCCATTTAAAGCAATGTTTCCCAGCCGTCAGCAGCTGCTTTCCATCTAGTGGCATTTTCCTTGTCTACCCCCCTAACGCCACCCCCCACCCCCCACCTTTCCTCCTCCACCACCACCATCCCTTCTTTCTTCACGTCAAACTTGGCAGGCAAGTTTACACTCTGATTTTCAAAGCCGCCCTGTTCTCTGTCAAATGTTGCGTGGCAACATCAAACGCTCTGCCGGACAGAGCCTTCCTGGGATTCCAGCGTGGTGGGCGGATAATTGGAGGCAGGCCTCAGCGGATCTGGCAGATGTGTGATGAGTTTTTACTGGAGCTGTATTTTTTTTTGGAGTGGTGTGTATGTGTGTGTGGGGGAGGGAAGGGGGGGGCGAGAGATGGGTTTTAGAGGGAAAACATAAGGGCTTTCTTTGTTGTCGTCCCATGCTCCCTCCCTAAAGCTGGCCACAGGGGCGTCTTGTTGGCCCAGTGGCCAAGTAAGGGCTGAGTGTGGCAGTAAACATTGCATACAGACACGATATCTGAACCCAGCATGTGGAATTTGATGTCTTAGGTCTGACTCACAAAGCCTTTAAGCCTCCAAACATTTCCACATGTCCTGTTCTTCTTTTTCTCTGTTTCACTTTTTCTGGAAGCTGCCTTTTTTCTGTTAGTTTTGCAAGAAACACCCAGATAATTACTGGGCCCTCTAGTCTGGGGGTTGACCGCAAGTTTGGATGAAGGTCACTGCAGTTGCTGTCAAACATATAGTGATTACAAAGACACTCAGGAATTCCCCCGCTTTTCCCTCCTCCTGCTCACCCCACTGTAAAAGCAGGAATGCTGGACTTGGATTCTTAGTTTTCCTGTCCATCCATCACTGAACAAGCATAACAGGGACCCAGACCAGCTCCTCCCAGGCCAAGGGTGGGCTTCCACTGAAAGTGCAAGAGGCCAGGGCTCAGTGGAAGGCTGTGGAGAGGGAAGAGAGTTTGGGGGGGCGGTTGCTGGGCTCGGGAAATTGCTAGACAGAGAGGGAAATGGACAAAGGGAAAAAAAAGACATGCAGACAGAGTTCCAAAAAAAAAAAAGAATGAAACACAGCCCTCCCATGTTTTTGTTAAGTCCCATGGGCTCATGCAGACAGTATTAAGTTAATTTTTTTTTCTTTTTACACAGGAAGGCGGTGCAGATGTTCCTGAGAGCAGGCTTGCGGTTTCCCTGTTTTCCTTTTGCTAGTCTGTTCCCGGCTCTCCAGCGTTGCCAAGGCGCTCCCTTACTCGGTGCTGGCGTTTTTGTTTTTCCTGAGAGTGGGGCTCCAACAGGAGGGTCATCTCCAGGCCAGCTCCAAATGAGAAATAGTTGGCCGGCTGCCCTGGCGGCCGCTCAAATCCGCCCTTTTGAAAAGATTACTGTGCTGCTGCTGCCGCCGCCTCCTGTGGGGCATGCCAGATCTGCTGAGGGGAGAGGAATGTGCAGGAGGGCTGGAGGAGGAAGGGAGCAGGGAGGCGAGGGGGGCACCGAGGGGCCACATTTCATTCGACCTCTTTCAGAAAGTTTTTCTCATTACTTTTCTTCTCCCTCTCCTCCTCAAATGTTTCAATTTGTGCAGCACAGAACAGGACGTGGACTGTTCCCAAATAAAACCTGACAGGATTTTTCCACCCAGCCAAGAGCTGTGTGACACAGTCCAGTTCAGCCGCCTCCCTCCCCTGGTTGTCTTTTGGCTGCTTGTTTTTGTTTCTTAGGGGCTAGTGATGAATGATCGATTGATAGCGTTAAGGCCCACTGTGGGGCTGCCGCAGGCTATCTCCGCTAAGCTGCTTTGCCTGATAGGCTGCTGACTGTGGAGACTCCAAAGCCAGAGCAATAAAAGTTGATTTGCGGGGGCATTGTGAGAAGCCCCAGACACTTAAGAGAGGTGTGCATGTCTCCTCTGGCCTGTCACAATCAATACTACCCCACCACCGCTGGGCCTCTCTGTCTCCATCGTGTTTACTCTTAAATAATGCATCACACTCTCACACAAATACCTTCCATTCACACTAGGGATGGAGACCATTAGCCGTGGCCATGTGGAACAATGAAATACAGCCTCTGCGTCTTCTTTCCTTTTATACAACCAGCAGATAGAGCATTTTCCTTCTCTTGAGTGCTTCTGCGAGGCATCATTTTAGTGCTGCCTGACCTAATTTAACAACCTCAACATCCAATCTTTTCAGGCTCTGATTACACACCCGCCTAGTTTCAGCTCGGATTAACCTCTGAAAAGAACTCCATAACAATTAGTGGAACAATGAAGATAAAAGGCCTTGCCTGAGCTAGGTTGTCTGAACCTGACATATTTTGCCCCTCTTAACTGCATGCCTTGGGGGGGACACATGCTTCCATGTTGCCATGTTGTATTTATGAAAACGGTCACCCCAGTATATAAAATGGTATGTTAACAAGGCGTCAAGCAAAGGGAAACACTTCTCTGCTATAATATATTACTGTTTCTGATTTTCTTAGCGATCATGTTACTGGAGACTTTGATAAATGCTAAGTAATTACATCACTGCCTCCCTGGGGATCATCAATTGCTGACGGATTTGGAGCGATGAGACCTTGGTGGGTGGCCCTTATCTGAGAGTCAGGAAACAGGGCCAGACCCATAAACACCCGACTCACCACAGAGGAAGCACCCGTGTATGAAGACCACACCCTGAGTTGCTGTAAACCTCGAATGTGCCCAAAATATAGGAAAGAAGGGGCTCAAAGCTCCGTCCAAATCTGCGACTCTCACAGCACTTATGGGAGTGGAGAAAACAACAACCCAGCTTGGTTTAATTTGCAAGACTGGTCTGTTCCAGTAAACACAGCCGCACATGCAGGCAGAGTCAGAGCACCGCTATCACAGTGTGTCTGCTCCACGCTGACACTATAAGAATAGCAGTGCGTGTTCCTGAGTCACATCATCTGCTTAGCAACACGCACGCTGGGGAGAGCAGGACAGAGCAATGTGATTGGGGGAGACCAGGACCCTCAGGACACCGAGCGCTAATTGCAAAGCTGTTTTTCTCCTCCATTTTTAACAGATGCAATACGCCAGCCGCAGAAAAAGGGGTTGCGTAACAGGATTTTACAGCAGATACCCCCCCCTCTCTGTGGCTCTCCCTCCATTTCCATTTTATGCACTCCCCCCACACCCTCTTCCTAGCAACTCCATCTCTTCCTCTCCATCCGCTCATAACAGCTGGAGCCAAGCCAGATCTTTCTAATGCTATTTGAAGAGATTACAGACAGAAAAAAAGAGTGTGAGATTCAGAGGTATTTTTATATGTTTTTACGGCAACCTTTGTAAAAAATAAAAAAGCACGATTATATTTGTGTATTTGGGACAAAGAAAAATCCTTTGTTAATTGGTTTAGAGGCCGTGTTGTTGACCTGACTCGGGTCTTTGGCAGTCATGACAAAGAGCTCACTGTGGCCAGCCTTTGTGCTGCAGATCTGGAAGAGCGGTTTCCATATTGGGACAATATGCGCCGTGACCTCTGACCCTGCTCAGAGGCGGCGGCTAGAGAGCACTCGGAGATTCGCTATCCAGAAACACAAAGCATTCCAGGCTCACACACACATCCACAAATAAGAGAAACAGAAAGCATGTTGGCACAAGTAGACGGCGCACACATGCACACCAACTGTTACTTTTCGTTCGTCAACCCTCTGGGCCAAAAATTACACATGCAAGCGTTTTGCTGTCTGACGGGGGCAGGGCAGACTTGGCTGGGGGAGCTGAGAATATTTGCAACACATACACACACGGACTGATGATCTCACTATGTAAGGGAAGGCGAACATGAAGTATTTGTTGCCACAGGGCCAAGAGAGAGAGAGAGCGAGAGGGAGAGAGAGAGTGTGTGTGTGTGCATGTGATTTGTTGTGCTTTGTGGGAGATGGGAGTGGGAATTAGACATAGCTGTTGTATGACTTTCTGTTCAGTACAGTTTCCACACCAGTCCTGGAGAAAACAAAGAAGAATTACGCAATGCAAATGTTACTCAACCCTGATTACAGTTTTTCATGTGAACAGCAGGATTTTACTGCGTGCCAGGGCGTGTGTACATTGCAAAATGGATACACTACATATAAAGGACATCTACTTTTGCACAAAAAGATCTGCTTTGCACTGATTCAGAAAGTACCTCTGCTGTTTTTTACTTTCACTTTGTGTATGCATGCATGTTCGTGTGGGAGAGTGCATGTCCCCTCGTTGGAGGAGAAAGCTCTTTCTTGCGCTCTCTTTGCATGTTTGGCTGACCACATCTGCCATCCACAATAACCCTCGGCGTGATGTCCAATGTGCTGAGTATGTTCTGATGTTTGTGTGCTTGGTGAGCGAGGGTGAGGCGAGGATAGTCCAAAAATAGAAATGTTTCATGAAAACATCAGAATGGAGAATCATTTCACTGTAAAGGCTGGTTTCATAATCGCCCTGGAGGAACCGAGGCTTGTCTGTTCCATTTGAGCTCCCTTTTTGCCCTAATTCACTTCTGCAACTCAAATGTATTTAACCCAATGTCAGCTCTGACTACCCTCTCTCTCTCTTCTCAGCCTTTACTCCTGTCAGGTCATGTTTGTTAAGAAAGTTTTGTTTACTTTTTTTTTGTCTGGGGAAGTGCTGTTAACATCAGAGCTGTGATGATGACTGAGTTACAGTATGTGAGGCAGCAATCATCTTCCCTGCGAATGCCGGTCATGAGAGGGGCGCACAGCCATGAGTAAACAAGGTGTGGCTGCGCTGAGATGATTTTCAGAGGAAAGTCATTTCCCTGACCAATCAGTCTCTGAGTCACTCTGTTTTTTTGAGGATTCTCCCAGGATTTGTGTGCAGCACTGACAGCAGCCCAGTTCCAGAGCCTTTTCTGGTAGGATGGTTTGAAATAGACTTGTCAGGGCTCAGGGCACAACAGAACATGTTTATGTAAGTGGTCAGAAAAAAAGCAGCACATTTTGTCATGTTTAACATTAGTCTTGAGTTCACCAACCCCCTCAGCACAGCATCAGGCGACTACTCAGTGCAGCCTCTACTCTTTGTTTTCTGAACAAGCTGAAGAATCTACAGCCGATGCCAGTGGCTCTGTGAGGCCACACTTAAAGTAAGCACAGTGGGGTTTTAGTGCTAATGTCAACACGCTAACATATTCATAATGACAACGTGAAAATGCTGATGTTCAGCAGGTATAATGTTTACCATGTTTGTTAGCACTAAACAAAGCTTATTTGAGGGTATTTCTGAATAAACCAAAGTACTGACCTCTATAACATAACATTTCGAGCCGATGACGGCACTTTATAGAAATGAGCCACAAAGTTATTATGATTAATCCCGAAGGGTACATGAATGTCTAATTTCATGGCAATCCATCAAAAAAACATACAAAACCAAAAATGTTAACCACAATGTGGCACTACGTGAAAGTTCGGTGATTCAACAAAGTCAGTAGGATTTCATCCTCAGGGGACCATAAATGTCTGGACCAAATCTTATATCAGTCCGTCTGATAGTTAGTGATAGCTCACCAACAAATCAAGTCTCCAGAGCTACAAGTGAAGCTAAAAATCTAATCAGAGCATTTACTCCAGGAAAATGTTCAGACTGCAAGGTTGCAACTCCAGCACAAGCACATGTCCCATATGACATACTAAACATTATGCTGCATACTGTGGCGAGTCAAGCGCAAAATTGAATCTCATATTTCATAACATGACTGAACAAACTGACAAACGCAGCATTTCATGCGTCGCTTTATTATTGCAGAGCCTGCCAGTAAATTCCACAGGGGTGTCTCTGCTGACCTAACATAATGCCCCTTTCATCATATACATATATTGAATATGTAAACTGTCCCACGCCTACTGTCCTCAGCATCTTCAATAATGTGAAAGCCATACGATGTGAGCTGTTGATCACTGGGATGTCCTCGCTGGCATACAGATAGACAGGCACAATGACACGTACACAAGACCGAATATATAAAGGCACCCTCTGTGATGTTAAACATTTATGCAGCCATATTGAGCCCATGTTTTCCTGTTCGGAGTCAACTAAGGCTAAAGCTAAGATAATCCTCATAGGAGACTTTGCTTTGTTCCCTAAAAATAGCCCAAATACCACCTTGAAGAAAAGGGAAAGGCCTGATAAATTGGCAAGTCCAAACCCATCTCCCCTCACCATTTACCCAAACAACCTGCTAACCCAGCTCTGGCTGCAGCCTGAACACTGGATCAATGCGTATCCAGATCAATAGGCTTATTAGAGTTGCAGTTGAGTGGTGAACAAAGCCGATTAGCTGAGTCTCCACAGTATGGCCCCTCAGGTTGAAGAGAAACACAGGAAAGGTCACCAGTCACAAGGTTACTGTGCCCTGTGGCGCTGCTGGTTGTACATACTGAGGCAGCCCTCACCCTCGCAGCACATATGATCATTTTTGTTTAATCCAAGAACATGGCTGCGAACCTGCCAAAAGACACTCGGGACTCTGTGAGTTCTGCCTCTATAGGTGGCATAAGACTGCATACATGGAGGGAATGAAAGAGGCATATTCATGCCTTCATGGTAATTTCATGATCATGGGCACCTGGGGCCTTATAAATCTTTTGAATCAGAAATGTACAGGCTCTCAGTGACTGATGTAATCATTCAGTGGTATGTACATTGCATTACTTAACAGCCTGCTTGCTTCCATTCAAGAGTACTTGCTAATAAGATTGAGTCTAGTATGAAATAAATGGAACAAATGCTGCGTAAACAGACTGTAAGGTGGGTGACACTGAACATTTGAACAAAAAGGACAAGACCCACACTGTGGGTTTCATGTGAAAACAGAGATGACTGTGTTTAATTAGAAAAGCAACTTTCCCGAGACCTCCGCATAACTGACTACCATCCCAAGACCGAAGATGAATTGGCTGCTCTTTCTCCTTTTCCACAGAGATATAGGCCTTGTGTTTTGATCCCCACCATGTGAATGGAAGGCTCTCTTCACTATACTCTGTATTCTGAAACCCAGCACTAATGGGGGGAGTAGGACAGCTCCTTGGTCGTCTCTGACAACCACCCCCCCCTTCCTGCACAAAGGCCACCTTTGACTAGGAGGCCCGTAATGAGTTGGAGGCGGGAGCAAAGTGGAGGCCAGGGGAATATCTGATGACTAAGAGGCTGCAAATGCCACTATACACGACTGTGTGATTAATGAATGCAGCATCATCACAGACTGGCCTTCACCCAACGCTCTGAGGTCATCACCTCCATCTTTGCTCTTATGTTACAGTGTGGAGCAGCCAAGATGAATCTAATAAAGGAAATGTATACTTTGACATATGGATTATTTCCCTCCATTGAAGCAAACTTGCATGTCATTTGGGTAGTTTTTATAAAGTCACCGAGGTGTGCTGTGGTCCTCGATATTGATCTGGAGCCTTATGTCTTGTGTGCTGGCTCAGGGTTTATTTGCAGCTGCTGTTACTGGAAATGGATCCCCCGAGCGATCTGGATTCAGCTGATCCAATTAAACGCTGTGAATAATTGATCTGACAGTGAAACTGAGCCCAGTCATATGGGAACGGTGACATCATCATTTAAGGGTTGAAATCGTACTCCTGTGCAGCTGGACTGCCCCTGGTCGTTTGTTCCACAATCAGTCCACTGTATCTGATTACCGCCTGTGAAGGACACAAAGCAGACCATGAGGACAGAAGGGGAGGTTACACTGGCATTATCATGCTCAGCAAGACTGTACAAAGACAACAGACTCACTGATAGCTGGGGCCGAGAAACTTACATGTTGCAGTTTGCAAACCTGAACCCACCAAGCTGAGAGAAACTGATTTCATCTGGCTATAATGCAGAAGTTGAAGGTACTTTCTATCTTTCTTTGTTTCCTTTCTCACAGTCTCATTTTGGCGCAGTACAAGCTGTGCTTCATTGCGTGCTACAAGGGCCATTCTGACACAAGACCTCCATGTGAACCAGATGGACTCTGCGTGGGTCGATTATCTTCCTGGCCATGAAATAAGGTGCAAATAAGAGCCATCTTTGACCCTGGCCTTGGAGGAAGCTTAGATTGTAATATCTAATGAAACCCCTCCAGAGAGGTCTGCTTCTGCCGCTCGCCACCTTTTCATCTAGATAGCCTCCTTTTCTCATTTGCGTTGCAACGCAAATGAGAAAAGGAGGCTGCTGAACATCCAACATCTTGGCTGAATTAGACTCGAACCCTTGGGCAGAAACAGGGGGAGGTCTGCTCTCCACGTCTCCCCTCGGTTTCTCACGGAGGGAGGAAAGGGTGTGGGGTTCCGTTTACAGCTGACTCTCATCCTGCAAACATTTTGCTGGGTTGGCACAGCTGATTTGGTCATTATGAACTCGCAGGCCTGATGAAATCATCCAGAGACTTCCTCTGCATGTGGCCACACAGTCATCGTGCATCACTGTGTAATACCCAGGTTTGTCAGGTGGCGTTGTTGCTGTCTGCCTGTACAACGTCTGGAGACTCATTAGCCGAGCCTGATTCAGGCTCTGGTTTGTCCACAGCAGGTGTTTGGTTGATGGCTCCAATCTTATCCACCTCCCTCTGACAGAAAACGACAATCCTTTGAGACTGAGAATCCATGCTAGTGGCCCACCAATAACTGTAGAGCTTTGTGTAAATACTAGTATTACAATTTCAAGGGGAAATACATTTTGATGTTTGTTGTTTAAATATTTCTTTAATTAATATGCATTTTAAGCCCGGTAACAAGTTGAGCTTTCAACATTTGTTATTTGCAAATTAATGCAAATACCCACGACTAAAACTGCTGAATAAATACTAGCCTGCAGCAGTGGTTTTCTTTGAAAATGTGTCTGAACTGTCACCTCTACAATATTAACTGTCTATCTATCTCAAGTGAAGATAAACTTGACTCAAGTAGGCTTAGTTTTTTACCCACTTTGAGAAGGTTGGCAAAAGCAAACATTGCCAAGCCTACGCATTTCTCCATGAAATGAGTCATTGGACCTTCATGCTGGCAATGAGGGGACCCTGTCAGTTAATTAGACGAGGGTGGTGACGGCTCCATCCATCACCTTACGTTTTCTTTCACTCTGAGACAAGTCCAGTTGGAACATTTCCCTCATCCGTCAAACCGGAGAACATTTCCAACTGCAAAGACCACCATTGGGTCGAGGGCTGGAGTGAAATCTTTCGAGCAGCACATCGACATGAGCCCGACCTCCCAGGAAAGGTCATGCGGTGTTGTCATGGCAACAGAGAACACCACCAGTATGTTAAAAAGGTAGCCAGGAGGGGTGTCGGGTGCGTCTAAAGTGAATCCATGGCTGCGGAATTTCAGTGGGAGGGAGCGGATGTGTGTTGAATATTAAAATATTCTCTCTAAATGAAGTCCTAGTAGCCGTGCCTCTATTCATTACTCCACTCTGATGTTCCATAACCATTAACATCTGTTAAAGCCCAATACGCACCACAACACATCCAGCTCTCTGGACAAGAAGGGTATTTTTAGACATGTACTCATTAGTGCTGAGAGATCATTTGTAATGAAGGACGGGAGGGGAGAAGGAGGCCAATAACACAGTGAAAGATGGTATCCATATTGAAATACCTGAGGAGCGAGTGGGTTTAACTGGAAGTGAAAAGAGTGGGGGTGAGATGTGAGGGGCAGGCCAATCAAGGATTTTGCGGAGAATGATGCAATAAAGTAGTCAGGGCAAGGTCAAGGAATTATACAGCACATTATGAGGTGTTTGAAAGCTTCTAGCCCAGTTTCTACAGGATATACAACATATGTCACCTCTAATTAATTGCATATGCTTATAAAATTGCTGGGATCAGACCTATTGTTCTCGCAGGGATCAACATTCCTCCAGTAAATCTGCCATAATTCAAATGAGCTCGTCAGTTCTATTAGCAGAGCAGCTATCATTCAGAATCACGCATGGTATCGATTAATGGACCCTCCTCACTGAGAACTGCTCAATTATTCCACTCTCAAATGATATATATCCTGCAGTTAACATGTACCATATTTCCTGTTTTGGTCATGCATTGGTGGTATTGAATTGTGGGAATTTTATCTGCTTTTCTATAATGAGAGTCTTTTTTTAATTTGCTGCAGGAGGGAAACTGCCACGCAATCCGTCTCTTTCTCCATGTGTAGGATAGATAGGATAAGAATATAGCGCCATTGTCTTACAAAGTGAGAACACAAACACAGATAGGGTGGTAGACAGCCATGCCACTTCTCTTCTCTTTTACCGCTTCCAGTGGGATGTAGCCTGATACAACAGTGCCCCCTGGAGGACACAAGAGTAAGTCAACTTAAACTGAAAGCAACCAGAGCAAATCCAGGTGTTAAAATTATTCAGAATATAATGTTTATGTAATGCAATTACTATGGTGTACTTAAGTGAACCATTTGTCTAATTACCAGATGTTATACTGAATGGTAAATCTGTCAAAGAGACACATAAAAAAACAGCTCAAGCAGACTAGCAAAAGGCAGCCGCTCCAAATACGCTTTTGTGTGCCCCGGTCTTGTCCCATCGGACTGGCACTGTCACTGGCGAAGTAGGAAAGAACAATGGAGTGATGGAGCAACTCGCCTGCCAGAGAGGCCTTTGCTGCCACACAATTAGCAGCAGAACAGTGGGCACACAAAATATCCAAGTGCCACTCCACAGGGAGGCCAACTTAGTCTGCTGCTCCAAATGGACTTGGCCAATTTGGCCAGTGACTTCACTGGCATGTGTGACCAGTGATTGTCCTCTCAGGCAGCCAGCAGATGGAGGAGAAACGTGGCCAGGTGCTGAGAGGGACTCTGATGGAGAGATAATATCATAATATCAGTATTAATATTTATTCATGATTGTAAATTAAATCATCTGATGAAATCCAGCTCCATCACTATTGCTGTGCAGTGCACTCCGTTGGCTCATATTTTGTCACAGAATATGTTTTGTCTTTGTACAGGTATGTTTCATGCTATTTTTGTATATGTACACACAATCCAATTGTCTTCTAGAAAAGGAAGAGTGACAACTTGAGGAAATGACAAAATGACAAATTGAGGAAAAAAGTACTATAAATATATAAACATAAATGTGAACAGTATGGAAGAGTTTGTTAGCATTTAATACATAAAATATGTGAATATATGTGTAAATGTGTGTATACGCTGCATATTATTTATTAGAATCCGATCTCATGTACAAAAGCAAATGCACAAAAAAAAACTCCTCTATTGCTTGTGTAAAACATTCCACTCTGCATTTAATACACACTGTACCATGGTTAACCACCCATAAAATAGCTAGTCATTTTAACACTTTGGGTTTTGTACATATTAAATAAACTGGTAATGCTCATCAGTGAGCTTTAGAAGTGCTGGTAGGTTGATTTTCTTACCTTTGACTAGGCAATATTCTCTTCATTTCCTCATTTTTAGTCCTTATGCATAGCTAAGCTTACTCTAGATATATATTCACTGTATAGAGGTATCAATCTTCACACGTACCTCTCAGCAAGAAAATGAATAAGAACTTTTAAAAAGCAATTATGTAGTATCTAATTTTTATAAATTTGTTGCGTCAACACAAAATGTGCGCTCATTTGTTTTTTTCTGGAACCTACAACATTTGAAAAGATATAAAATGGTTAAAACACACTTCGGGCTTTAGTGCACATCTATCAAAAGGAAAGAAGCATCAGCTTTCCACAGACTGAGCCACCTACTGTACATCTGCCACCCACGCCTCAAGAGCCTTGAGATTTTATCATGCACAGCGCTGTCATAAAGAGGCTGCTGAGCTAATGTGCTAAAAGAAGTTACAGATGCAGTGGTCCTTGAAATATTCTAAAGAAATGGATGTGATGTCAGTAATCAATAGACTACCATTGATTATAGCACCTCCCATTAAGGAAGGTGCATGCATTTCCCATTCATGTTGCTATATGTCCTTCACTGTAGATAATGTGCAGTAGGGAAAAAGCTCTCAGGGATGGCGTTATCTGTGATGTTCTCTGCAGAATGATATGCCGTAATGACAGAGAACAGCATGAAACAGTTGATAGTGCTTACAGACCTTAATGGAATAAATAAATAAATAAATGCAGACAGCAGCATGGTGAGGGTGACTCAGACCACAGGGTGTTGATTTCTGGGAAAGTGGCTCAGGAGGCTGGGAGTACGAAGACAGATGGCCACATGGTGCACCGATTCCCCTATGAGGCATCACACACAACAAGAAATCCATTTATGAGATGGCTCTCGGAGCGTAATGCCACAAATTTGGGTCTGATGAAGAACACAGGAGCCGCTTGCCAGCAATGGGGACTTTCAACCATCCCTAAAAGGATTTCTGAGAGCCCAGATGTGCCGTGCACTGAATTTGATTCAACTGTGTCTATCCCTACAGGGGCTTTTAAAAGGACGTCTTATGAGGTTACGTACAGTATATAGATTTTGATATACAACAGAAATGTTTGTACTATGCCACTGCAACAGCAGCATTAGTACAAGATTTAAAAACACCCAAATATTCCTTACATTAACCAATGAGTTGCTTAAATATATTAAGAGCCATGGTGTAAATTAACTGCGGATATTAACTCAAGTGCGATACCTTAGTACAATACTGAGGTGCTTGTGCTTTACATGAGTATTTTCTGCCACTTTATACATACTACATTATCATACAATTATGATGTATTATTACAGGCTAAGAAAGACTTTGATCCCACGCTACCCAGCAGTGTATGAAATAATTAAAATAAGCTCCACCTTTACCAGCTGCAACATTAAAGTGATAAACATATTAATGCATTAATAATTATAATTCAATATATAATAAATATTATTCTGAAGTGGGCCATTTTACATAGAGATTACTTTCACCTTTGGTGCTTTAGTTTATTTTGATGCAAATACTGACGTACTACTTCCACCAGTGACTAAGAATGAAAATGTGCAATCCAGTTTCTAATCAGGTACTGCCTGCCCATCGGTTGGCGGCTGACACACTCAATTTTGCCCTACATAAGGATTCACTGACTTTGACTGGTATTGATTTTTTTTTGGAGGCGCTTGACACAGTTCTTTCCAATAGGGATCAATACAGGTGTCTCGGACAGCATCTTCTATGAATGGAGCTTTGATTTACCCCAACCCTCAAGCCCTAGAGATGACAAGGTTGTTGGGTTGGTCCACCTGTTTGGTTCAGACTGAAATATCATATAATTATTAAATGACTGGTAATGAAATGTTGTGACATTTGTGGTCTCCAGAGGTTGAATCCTCATGACTGTGGGGATCTCCTGACTTACCTCTAGCACCTCTATTGGCAATTGAAGTTTTGAGTAAAAGTACTGACAGCTGAACTGCAATGAAATTTGGGTAACTGACTTTGGTTTATGGGTAAATACTACAGCTGAGACTGACATTACATGACTGACCTGTTTAGTGCTCAATGATGAACAGAATACCTTCTCAGCATCATCATGTTAGCATTGTCATTGGGAGCATGCTGGTGTTAGCATTTAGCTCAAGTACAGCTGCGAACCTTGTCTTTGTCTCAGTTCTAATTTATGTGAACAATCTAAAGGTAGAAAGATTAACTTCACTCAGAAGGGAAGTAAAAGACCCTCACTGCAAAAAGATGAAAAATTGGTTAATTATGTGGTCGAATGATGGAAATTGCTCGTGGTGTTGCCTTTTTCATCTAATCCCACCTACTGTGGCTGGCTCTTTTATTCATAGCCTTTGACATGCCTAACATATTTAAGCAAGAAAGATTTTTTTCTCATGTAAGACCCCCTCCAAGACAAGGAAAATCCATGCAGGAAGATCAAATTGCAAGTAATAAAAATTCATCTTTGAATCATACAACCTGAGGTGACCTTTCACTTTAACCAAACAAACCCACAGACAGAAAAGAGGTTTAACAGCTCTTAAACACAAGACAGGCGGGCTGATTGCAGGGAAGGAGGCAGAGTGTGTCTGCTTTTAGAGGCTGTGTTGGCTCGAGTGAAGCCAAACTGGACACAAATCATCTGGAGCACCATCCAGAGGGGTGGGCGTGTGGGTGGGTGGGAAGGCAGAGCAGATAAAACGAATCCTAAAAAGCTCCTGGCAGCTGAATAAAACAGCCCCATAGGCTGTCTGTCATGGCGTGGTGTTCAAGCGTTGGCCCCCTCTCTCTGTCTCTGGCTTTGTTCATGTCCTGGTTTCACAGCGCTTTCATCTCCCTCCCTGCCTCTCCCATAGGTGCCTGTGTAATTACTACTGACACAAAGAAGAAGAGGCAACCATGAATGCGCAAACATTACAAAAGTAATTCATTCCTGTCGCTTCACTCTATCTTTCAATTCATCTGCCAGTTTGATGAGCTTGCCTTTTTCTGCCTTATTTCTCTGCTTTGGGCTCAGTTAATCACCACAGCCATCACGCCACCTGCATTTACTGTCACTTATCATTTAAATTATGCAATGAAGTCACCTCGCTCCATTCTGCCTGTGCTAAATATTCCAATTTCTAGACTATAAACGCGTCACCATTGAGCCTTTAATAGCACAAGGAGCATGAATCCTATCTCACAGCCTCAGTCTGCAGGTGCAGGTGTAGAAGCGGACGCCTCCTTCTGAATCATTTAAAAGCCAATAAAATTGTAACTTCACAGCCTGTTAGAGGCCCGAGTATTTACCACGGTCATGATGTATTTATGACAGCAGCGAGGAGGATGTTCAGATGTCTCCGTCCTTGATTCGGAAGGATCCGTGCAACAGTAAACAACATTAGGGTGGGTGGTTGCAGTGGGTACGCATTGTAACCTTCAGCTCCACCACCTGTCACAGATAAAGACACAAACTCTGACACGAAATGTGCTGTTTATATTTCTTCGCAGAGCCCTGTGGTGCCCGTTTAAGTGCGTTTAAGTGGTTGATGGGTTTTTTTTGTCTCTCTCCACATTCCTCCTGAGAAATCCACACATCATGGTTGCATCACCTCACACATGTCTTTCTTGCGGGGATGAAATCGGCACAACAGCTGGGCTGTCAGAAAGTGTCATTTTTTGCAAAAGGAAGCAGGGAAATAACTGGCTGCAGAAGCTTTCAGAGGATCCTCTTGACACACTGCCAGCTCCCCTGCTGCTTCTCTGTGAACTGCTGAACTCCAGATGGGGCTGACTCTTTGACTTATTAAAGATTTACCAGGTGAGTCTCCCGTCGTGCCCTTGACCTTCAAAGCTGCGAGGCATGGCAGTTTGGGGGGATTTGAGGGCGCAAGAAGTTGACAAACGACTTTTCTGGCTTTGCCAATTGACGGCGTTGGCAGGCTGTCAGCAGAGAGAATGCAATATCATTTGTAGTAAATTACCAGCCCACACAAAGTGACACAAGCCAGCGTAAGTCAAGTTGTTCTGACAGCTCCTTCAGCTGCCACACGGAGCAAGCCAAGAAAAGAGCACACACACACACAGACACACACACACACTCAGACACGTACCACGCGCTTGCCCACATGTGCCAATAAAACAAAGCAAAACACACACACACACACACACACACACACATCAGCACAGTGAGATCCGTTTTACACCAACTCCTGACATTTTGATTCAAGAAAATAATAATAATTCAAACAAATTATGTAATTTAATATATTTGATCAAATTCAAGGAAGAGCTGATTTGTAACATTTTTCTTGACTCAAGTGAAAAGCTGTACTTTTCACTTGAACATACCTCATAGAAGAGGGAAATTTGTTTACATCAGTTAGATTGACAAGACAAAGCAGCACAGGAGTGTGAGAAGAAAAGGCAGAGAGGCAGCCAGACTCTCCAGCAGTGATAAACAACAACAGCTAACCAAAGAAACCCTGTGATGTGAAAATATTACTTCTTCTATCTGAGAGGCCTGCTCTCGGGAGACGGTGGGGTGGTATTTTTGAGGAGTAAATATGAGAAGTGAGAATGAATATTTGGCTGATGTGGAGCAAAGTTTGCCAAGTCTGTTGCCTCTGATTTACGGTGCGTTTTAATGTAGACCAGTTGGGAGTTCTCACATGAAATGAGTTTTATGTAACTAGAGTACAAGAGCCTGGGGGAGGGTGTGCTGTAGGTGTTGTGAAGAGGATCTGCTGCTGACGGGAGCTGAATCAGGTGGATGTGAGTGAATACAGGGTGTTTTTTTCAGCACAGATACATAGGTCTAAACTGACTGTAATGGCTCAAAAGAAAAAGTGGCAGAACTTTTTGTCCTATAGTCAATACAATCTGTGGGGAGGAACAAAAAGCACTGCATACTATATTTATTAACCTGGCATAGTCTGTAAAGAGCACAATGAGAAACACATTAAAGAATATTATATAAAATAAGATTATATAAGATTGCATTTTTGTGCCTTATATCCACAAAGCCTTATTTTTTTCCTGATATGATCTGTAGACTGTCGTCTGCTGTGTCGTGTAGACTGGTGTAAGTTTTGCAGCACATATAAAGTATAGAAGTAGTTTTAAATATTTTAGTTTCTTTGAATTTATTCAATCTGCTATTTCCTATACAAGTTAAGTCAAAGGATCTATGAACAGAGGGTGTCACACGGTAGTCTGTGTGTGTTTTTTTAGGGGCTTTTTCATTGAGAAGTTGCCTGCTGAGTATAAAAATGATCAAATAAGTCGCATCCAAAACAATGGACTAAAAGATGCTGAAACGATCTGTGAAGCTGAGAAGAAGTTCAGAGTCGGGGATAATTCTGATTGGGTTCATCACCCTTTTCACAAAACATGTAGTCATTTGAGCCACTGTTGATTTAAAAATACTGATTAGAGCTAAACCACTGGTCTGGCCCTTTAAACAGCAGGGGCAGTGTTCCTTAAGTGGAGTGGACAGTGGCAGGATGTGGTTCTGGAGAGGTGGAAAGTCCAAAGTAAAAGCCAAGTGTGGCCTGCGGCGAAGCACAGCACGCGGTCATGCTCCAGTTAACTGGAGTTCACCAGAGGTTAAGTGGGCTTTAACTTACCAACAGAAACTTCTGAAATATATGTACAGGCTGGGAGGATGACAACAGTATCTGAAAACTCACGTGGCTCCTCAACTGGCGTTTTGATTTTGATGTCTGCTGGTGGGCGATAGTTTTGTCTTTGTGGCAGGGCTGATTCAGAAAAGCACACAGAGCAGAACAAACTCCGCTTGCTGCTTCTGCAACGAGGCTGAGCACAGAGTAATCGTTTGCTCCGACCCCTGGGACTTGGGGGAGACACTCTGCTGCCGTGCTCCTGACTGGTGAGTCCATTTTACCCCCGGCTACATGGTCCAGGCCACTGACTGGAGCGCTGCTTCAGTGCCCACACTGCTCTCAGAGGAAGTGACCTCAATACATCCAATAACCCTGCTCGCACAAGCGCGACAGCTGTGGAAGATTGGAAAGACACCAGATTTCTTATCTTGAATAGTGCTAAAATGAGAGACTCCATTGTTTTGGTGGTGTAAATGTCAAGGGAAGAGTGATTCAAAGTTTTCTCATGCATTTGATATCTAAATGGCATCTTCAAATGAAAAAGACAGAATCGGCTGTTGGTAGTTATTGATTTAATCATAAAGGACTGAATTTGGACTATCACATGAATAAAGCAACAAAACCAGGCACACAATGCCATCTAAAACCCACTGGACCAAGCATCCCAGCTTAATCATACACGCAGCTTAATGATTAAGCTGCATTAATCAATATTATTATCTAAACAACAGACCAAATGACAATGTATAATGGTGTCATGACAGTTCACCTCAACGCTAGAGAGCATTCAGCAGCTTACCTTTTAAAATAGCTTTGGTTTTGTGACATGCTACATTATGGTTTTGATTAATTCTCTCCGATCTCATCAACACTATTTTAGGCCACAGGGGGTAGTTGTTTTCAACCAGAAGCTGCGATAAACCGACTGCCCAGCACCAAGCAGCAGGTAACCATTTGCTGCTACCTGCAAAACAGCTAGCAACTGTCTACTGAACACAGCAGAGAATTTGGCAGCTAAAGAGCCAGACGTCTCACCCAGGACTTCATGAATATTTGACCTACATGCATCGGACAGACACAAACACAGCTCCAGACAAATGCTAATGTTGCTCTAAAGTTTCAGAAGCTTTTTGCCTCCGCACAGCATCTGTCACTGCCACACTTTTAGTCTACGAGTTAGGACATAAATGAGCCAGGTTATTCAATCTACATGAAGGCAGTCGATCCACCTAAGGCCTCCATCCACGGGCGCTAAGCAAATTTTAGCGCTTTGCAGTGTAGTGATTGGTGAGTTAACATACTGAGCCGCGGGAGCTGATTTGTGCTGATTACCGGGGCCTATGCGACTGTGTGCACCAGGGCCAGGTGATTGTGTGGGATCCTGCATTTGGCACTTGTTACTGTTGTTTTCCACAGAGATGCTAATCATCAAGCATGCGCCGGAGGCATGATTAAATGTCACACAGGCCCTCTGACTGTGAATAAACCTCCCTCACCCACAGGCTAAGGAGTCTGCAGCCATGCTCGGAACAGCCCTGGCTACACAGAGCCACAGCTCCCCCTGCAGGTCACACCACAAAGCACAACAACAATCAGGTCAGCGCGCAAACCCTGTTGTTTTAAATCATCCCAAACTGAGCCATGATGCATGTCAGTTTTGAACGATTTCTTTAAAATGTTTAAACATTTGTTAAGGCAATGGTCACTGAATTGTTGTTTTACTTTACAAAATCCACACAACGCTGTATGTTTTGACCTAGTTATTATATTGTTGTCTCCATTTCTGTTGTTTCTCTCATATTGTAACATTCATCAAAACACAAGTCATCGAATCCTAAAAAGCAACAGAGAAACCTTGATCAAGGTAAAACAGCCAGTTATGCTGTCTCAAATAAGCAACATTTTGATCATTTTCCCCGACATATGTAAAAGTTATTTCAGCTACCTTGAAGAAAGACACTACTATGTTTAATGATAAATTGGTGAAAATGTTGTTGAAATAGCAAACTACTGCTGTAATATATATTATGACAATCGTTTTAAAATGTATCTGCACAGAATTACTTCAGGCGACTTGAGTACTTATTGTTCTAAAATAAAGCTTGCAAATAACTTTACCTACTTTAAGTATCAAGTTCATATATGAAATCAACAAAAGATGTTATTTATTTGTTTGTGTTGTTGTGATGTGTGTTGCACAGTAAACTAACATGAAACAGGAAGCTGTGCAACATAAGGACTGATACCATGTTATATGTGAATAAAAGTAACCAAGTGACCAGTTACCAAGATGATAAAGTCGACTCCCCACACCAAAAGTAACAAGTGAAGAGACAGGACAAGAAAATACAAAAGACAAAGCAAAGGGCAATAGACATATTTATGTATATTAGACATAAACATAACACATTAGACAACATATGTTGACATACATTCATCTGTTATGTCAAACAGATGCAAAGTCTGCCCCCCCTCCTCCCCGATTCCCACACCTCCCCCCACCACCACCCAAATAATGCATAGCTCTGTTGTGCACTTCATTACTTTTTGATTATCTAAAATCGTAGAAATGCTCAGTATCTCAGTATCACAGAAACAGACTCTGGACTACTGTTCAGGGAAACAGAAAACATTCTTTATTTTGCATGTATAAAAACAGAGGGCAGTGATTGTAGCTTCATTTTTCTCTTGTTGATCAGACAGACCGGCTGCCGATTCCTTGAGTGCTGAGTTGGCGAATGCACTCTTTCAACTCTGTCTTGATATCACTTGCTTCGGGTCGTTCGTCTGGTTTCACACACAGCATTGGCTTTATTATGGTGTGCTGCAACACAAGCACAGGCAGGTAAGACAAATACAAATACAGGCAGCTATCTCCTGTAAGAAGATTTAACATCCTATAAAAGAAACATGGTCTCCTCAGCTAGATTTCTCCTAAAGAATATTTATTTTTCAGACACATATGGGTAATCAACTTTTACAAGTACACATATCCCTGACAAAAACTTCAGATAGGGAAACTGACAGTGGAGCGGCTGGATCATTGGAAGATTGTCTTAGTATTTAAAAGAAACTCCATTCAAAGTAAAACAGACACAAAATGAGACAAAGTAAAACAGTGCATGTACATACTGACTGTTCCATACTGCAAGTAACAAGTATAAAATGTACCTCTTTATGAAAATTGCTTGAAAAACCTTTGGGAAATTTCTGTCCTCTGACGTCGTCCCAAACCTGGAAGTCATGCCGCAAGAAAAAAGAAGAAAGAACATGCCTGCTAAGCTGCTCAATTATGCTGTTAAACTGAAACCATTTTAAGATACCTGATAAAACTTACAAAAAATATATACACAGCGGGTCATTAAAAGGGCAGTTTGGATTGTTTCAAACGG
This sequence comes from Scortum barcoo, assembly GCA_023238725.1. Lineage (NCBI taxonomy): Eukaryota > Metazoa > Chordata > Actinopteri > Centrarchiformes > Terapontidae > Scortum > Scortum barcoo. Next base: position 7,919,180 of record CM041544.1, read on the forward strand.
GGATGTATGAGGTACTTATCAGTAGACAGTGTATTATCTACAGTAGATGGTCGTCAGCGTATTTCCAGTTTAAAGAGCCAGCCAGAGCACTGGTATGAAAGCTAAGCGTTGTACTGCTGTGAATGGGGTCAGCAGTAATACGTATTTTGGCCACCTTAACAAGGGTACACTACTGTATTTTTAGAACATCTTCAGCATTAAAAGTAGCGTACATTTTTTTGAGGTATCCCTTTTTAGGTATCTAAAATATGTTTTACTGCCAGCCCCGTCCACAGTAGGACACTGCTTAACTTCCATGCTGGTACTCCAAACTGGGAGCACTCCGACTGCCTTCCACTGTAGGTAAGAGGTTGAATACAAACAAGTACCTGATACAACCCTATTTCAAAAAAGCAGAACTATCCCTTTAAGTACGGCCCATAGCACACTAAGAACCATCTTGTAGTGTGGCTGACTCACCGTTTGTCTCTCATGAGCAGTGGGAATGTTCCAAAACAGTTCGAAGTATATCAACCCCAAAGCATATATATCAACTTTTCGGTCATATGTTGTCTGACTCTTCTGTTAAAAACAAGGACATGACATCATATTACAGTGAGTACACACACATACATACAGCACACATAACATAAAGCACTCAGAGGTGTCCCACTTTTCAATGCTGTGAGCACCAAAGATGAAATCCCACTAAATCTGCCTTTAATGTCTCCCTTTGACAAGCAATAGAAGAATTTAAAGTTCTCACTTGTTCAGGAGCCATGTAAGACGGGGTTCCTTTGTAGACCGTTCTCTCCACCAGGTTCTCAGCACCTTCATCATTCTCAGCAGTAACCAGGCCAAAGTCCCCGATCTTCACTGTGCCATCTTGCCCAAACATGATGTTGGCAGGCTAACCATGGAAAAGAAATAAACAAATATGTAGCTTAATGACTGATATGATGTAGAAAATTATTTTATTCACCTTGTCTCACCTTCAGGTCTCTGTGGATGAGCTGCTTGGAGTGAATATACTTGACTCCGCTGACTATTTGCCGAGCAATGCTTAGACTTTCTTCTCTTCTTTTGGAGTCTTGCAGCGATTTCTCCACATCCTGTGTATTCTTCTCATCTATCCACCCTCTTAGTGTTTTGGTGTTACATAACTCCAACTTAATATAGAGGTATTTAACAGGTGAATTATCAGTAGAAGACCTAGAAAAGTAAGAAAAGACAAATAAAGAAATGATGTACCTCCAATAATTTAGAATTTAATAAATGGACGTGGCTTACTGTGAACTGCTGGAACTGTCTTCTGCACTGCCCCCTTTGTATCCTGAATCCTCCAACCAACAAGCGTAGTATCGAATAATGTTACAGTGGAGGAGGTCTGATAATGCCTCCACCTCTCGTAGAGCTTTTTGGATGCTAAGAATAATAAAATAGCTTAGTTGAAACTCTCAGCTGGGTTTGAACCACATCAAAGACTTTTTATATCAGTAACATGTCATCTTATGAAACGCTCATTAAACATTATTTCAGATTTGACTTACTCTTTGCAGCGGACAATCTTTACTGCACAACGCTTCTTTGTCAGTTTTTCATTCGCCTCAAAAACACGACCAAAGGCTCCTTCGCCGAGGCGGAGTATGGACTCAAATTCTGATTTAAACCTGTTGGAAACCAAATCAGTGTTTTTTACTGCATATTAACCGTGAGAATTGATAATCACATAAACTAAACATCTTGGAAAATACATGCCGAGATAGAAATATAATATTTTCATTTTTTCATACCTTGAGTAATCAGATTGGGCTGATGTCTTCTCACTGGTGGTGTTTCCAGTGTTCACACTTTCATGCTTAATGAGTAAAATAAATCAAGATATAGAGCTTAGTTTGTAGAAAAAACAACTAAAATCATTAGAATGATTAAAATCTCCAACAGGCTCACTATACCTCATCTGGGAAATCTGCTGCAATTCTAGCCAGACATGAAAAATTATTAGCAGCAACAATATCATTTAGCTACTTTTATGACATCATATTTTGTGAAATATTATGTACTGTTTCTTTATTCAACATGATCTACCGTCTTTTGGCCTTCCCAACAAGACTTTGTTCCTTTGTAATTGGAAGAAATATAGAAAATGGTGCCAGTAAAAAAAAAACAAGATTTCAAATACTTTAACATGTTTTGAAGATGTTATTCATGCTAATTCTTCCACTCATTATAAAAAAAAAAAACGGAAACATTTTTTTGGTTTTATCATCGATAACTGGGGAGGACCACAGAGCACATTACCTAATAAAGGGGATTTGTCTGAAACATAAAACCAGCCATCAAATTCTGCTGACAGCCCTTCATTGTCAGATCAATAGTTTTCCCTCAGGACCAACGAAAAAAAATCATTAAAATCACAACATTTAACCTAAAATACACTTTGTGGCCTTTTTAGGATGTCAGTTTTGACTCAAATTTGAACTTGAAAATCTTTTAAAAGTCAACCATTTTTTTCAGTACTTCTGTTTAGTCAGGAAACACTCGTGTGTATTTCTACTTACCTGTGTAAATTTACTGCCACATATCTCATCATGTACAGGCTTTGCTGCTTCCTCTTCAGCCTTCCTCTTTGTTTCCCCAGTGATAGCTGGATACTCCTCATCCCCAGCCACGAAGCTACAGTACAGTTCATTACACAAACTTATTCATGTCTGCCTTCAATGCATTTCTAAATGGAGAACAAATGCAAGTCAATTTGGGTGTGTGTGAAAACGTACTTTATAGCTTTCTTTGGTCCCAGACTGGTTGCCTGTGCAGGTTTTATCGCCCCCCTGTTCTTCTGACCACATTCTTTGCGCAATCTTACATCGCTTTGATTGAGGATATTTTTCTGATGAAATGGTGCAGTGGGATTTTTTTCAGCATTTTGTCTCTGAAAGAATAAAACAAATATACAATTTTCTTTTTTTAGCAAATACTGCCATCTGATAAAATAATCCAACCAATCAATGAGACACGTTTTAGTTATGGTCTTTTAAATTGGAAATCACACCAAAGTGCGCCATTTCACAAAGAAGAATCTTACCGGTGTTCTCGGATTCTCCTTCTCATTCAAACATCCCAGGGCACTTTTGGCTGCGTTCTGCTTGGCTTCCTTTTCGTCATTTCCCATACCAATGAAAAAGTCTTGACCATTGACCACGGCTTTCTTTATGTATCTAATGAAGAATTGTAAAACAAAGTTATAGCAAGCAGGACTTAAAAAAGTATTCTTTATGGATCTGTTGCAATTCTGACGACAAAATATTAAATATCTAAATATACAACAAAATAGAACTGACAACGGGTTAACTGTTATATAGTTACTCTATAAGGGGACAAAGCCTATCCAGGTCTGCCGTTTCTTTACTCCGTTATGGATCAGTATGTAGGATTTAGAATTATATAGTTCACTATGTAATAGGTTAATAGGTTCACTCACACTTGATAATTCGTTTTCCTTATGCCGATATTGAGGCGATATTTTGTCAAACCTAATATAACTAATTAGGTTTTATAAAAATAACATGTAAAATCTGCGTCCCACTGTGTATTTAGAGAGGTTTCTGTTTTCCTGCTGAGCACCGTTAATCAGCACAAGTGAATTTTAACTCTTTAATTACAAATGAGTTTTGACGTGACATGCAATAAGAGACAGCATATGGAGAGCTGTATGCAGATAACTATATACAGACCAGTCATTAATCTAATTGCTTTTAAATACATTTTCAAGTTTGAGTTTTCTACTTCTTTCCCTTCTACCATCTTATTGTTTGGATATAATCTCATCTCCTTATTTAGTGTCCCTGTATGCACCTAAAGGTCTATGAAGATGTTATTATTTCCTCCACAAGGTACTTGATGAAAACTATCCTACAGTACACAAAAACATGTTTTAAATGCTCAAATGAGAAAACTCAAATGACTTTACTGAAAACAGTAATACTGAAAGTGAAACTTGTTTGGGTCTGTAAATGATTGTACAACCTTCTCTCCTTACAATAAGTGGCTACTTCTAATACACCACAGTAGACTCTTTTCACATTAGATATTTGGACATGTGACAGTGGGAAAGGCACAGGAGGTGGAGATCATTTAAACAAAGATAAATGACATCCCTCGGTGTGTGTTTCAGTTTCTGTCCTGACATTGCTCATGCTGGCTCACGGTCACACTGCGGTGAGACGCAGAGTAGAGCCATCATGACAGGTCACAGCACAAAGTCTGCTGAGATGAAGGCCTGTCGGAGCGCCTGTCTCTCCCTCAGCCGCCTGAAGGGGGCAGCAACGAGCCCAATCCAACGTTACAGCGGAAAACTTGGACGTGCAGGCAGAAGGTGAGAAATGGGAAATGCTTTGGTTCTGATGTATCGAATCGAAATTGCTATCGAGTGTCGATATTTTCAACTTAATGTATCGAAATGAGAAATTCCACTAATCGTGACAGCACTATTACCAGAGAGAAAGAAAACACACTTTAATGATGAGGATTCAGGAGATGTGTGAACTCGCCTCACAACGCAACTTCGTCCGGTTCTTCAGACGGGACGTCCTCATATCTGATCTCCAAGCCTGCTCTCCGTGCATACTTCTTGAGATCAGCTACGTAGTCCTTCCTCTTTTTCTTCCCCCTTCCCATCTCGAATAATAAAACCCGGAAGAGTCGCCGGTTGCAGCGCTGCAGCTCTTTCTGCAGGGATTTAAATTTACCTCACTTTTACCTCCAGCGTGTGCTCCAATGAGAACGACTTTCTTCCTTTCTTTATCTTTTTGTTGTTGTTGGCAAACATGAAGACGGCGCATTATCGCCATCCACTGGTGGGAGTGTGCCTCTCACTTGCTGAAACTCCAGGAAGTGCAAATCTGACTGCTCTAATGATGGAGCAACCTCCAGTTTTCAAACTACAGCGCATCTGTGACTGACCCTGCCACAGCCCGGCTGCTTCCTTTTCACTGATTCACCGGAGAGATGCATCAAATGTTAGTGTAAGGGGTGCGGGGAAGATATATATTTGTGTGTGTTTGTGTGTGTGTGTATTTTGCAGCTGTAAATTCAACAACAAACAAAACAGAACAACCAACAACTGACCCCACCCACCCAAAAGTCTACTGAATGTCAAATTGGCTGTTGCACACTCTGCATTGCGCTCATCATGCAACTCCTTCCTGGTTTCTCTTCACTTAGAGGACAGAAGATGATGAATGCTGTGTTGAACTCCTGCGGCGGGGACTCTCAAATAATGTTTGTAGTAATTGCAGCCACATGCCACCTGTGGAGAGGGCTGCAATGTCGTCTGCTTATAAAGTAAAAAATGTAAAGAAATGCCTATTTCCCCTTGATAGCCATGTTTTATTTTCCCATTTGACATGCACAGTACATCATTTTAAAGACATGCAATCATTTTCAGTGTAGAATAAAATGTCAAATGGCAGAAAAGACGCAACCCGTTCTTATTGAGTACAAAAGCTACGCAGATGTGGATTAATGAAATAGTAGTTTTAAAATCACAAAAATTCATCTCCTGTTTCATTACATGATTACTAAACCCCCAGCATTATGTCCCCTTTTAGCCTGTTCATGATCTGACCTACTGTCTGCATGTTGAAGCAAAACACAGAATCTTAAACCATCCATATCATAGTTGTGTGTGTGGCCTTGTGAAGCACTTCGTACAGATCTCAGGTTAAAGTGCCATAAAAGTGCAGTACCATAACCATTTTCCCACAAAATCATATTAATAACAGTAAATCAAAGTCACAAACATCAGATTTTTGTACACTCCTGTGACTTATCACCGTTCTCCAAAATAATCAGACAGTTGCATTTCCCTGTTGCATATCTGGTGTTCTGAATGTCTGAGCCAAGTTTTCCAGCTCTGCCTTCAGGTCTGTTGCTTCAGGTCGGCCTTCTGGCTTCTCGCACAGCATTGACTTAATGATCCGCTTCTAAAACAAACAAAACAGAATTTCTACTGAGATCTCTGCACCACCAATAATAAAAGCTGTTATACTACAATATTACTGAAGCTCCACTCCACAGTATTTCCAACATGTGCACTTTGTTCAGGACACTGAGCGGCGTGAATCTTCTGATCTCCTTAAACCAATGTTTACTGTTTGATATTTGACATTATTCACATACAGATGGCAGAAACAAACCCCTGTATGTCGGCCTCCCAGCTGCTCTGTTGGCGGCCACCGTGACTGACTGCATCCTGTGGGAAATACTGTTTCATGTGGCAACTTAATCAGTTAGGATAATAAGAATATGGTAATATACCTCTTGGGGAAAAGTCGATGAAAACTCTTTGGGGAACTTCTGATGTCTGGCGTTTTGCAAAAGCTGTAATTCAACCAGTGATAAAAGAATGTTAGTTCACCTGAAATTCACTAATAATTCAAATTCAAATCATTCTCTGCTGAACATTACAAATAAATACAAAAAATATGTAATATTTGTATGTATGTAATACAAATACAAAAGTCTTGTGACTTAGGCCTAAATAATGTTATCAGTCAGACTTTAATAATAAGAAAAACAATGTTTCCCTCTGAATTACCTCTGCTCTTTCGTGGCCAGTAGAGACGTTCCAAAGAAGTTCAAAGTATATCAGCCCCAGAGCAAATATGTCCACTTTTCGGCCATAGTTCCTTTCACTCCGCTGCAACAGAATAAAAACACAGTATTGATAAATGGCAACTTCAACAGCCGAATGTTGTCCTTTCATTAACCGTCATGATAGATTAACTAGTTATGCTCATGAGATAAGTGAAACTTAGGTTTCAGCTCAGTCTTTATTACTTAAATTTGCTAGTTAATTTTTAAATGTTCTATTGGCATAACGGTTCTAACAAACTTTTTGATTTTACAGCTCTCACTACCACCAATGAAGTGAGACTGAGTCCAGAAACTCGAGCAGCATTCATAAGTGTGAACAGCATATAGATAGTTAACCTAACTGAGTTTGTTATAGAAATATGTAAAAGTTACTGTCAGTATGGGCTATGCCATCTCACTTGTTCAGGAGCCATGTAAGTTGGGGTTCCTGTTTGCACTGTTCTATCCATCATAGTGTCATCATCTCTGGTGACCAGACCAAAGTCCCCGATCTTCACTACTCCATCCAGTCCAAACAGGATGTTGGCAGGCTTACATTGGAAAGGAGAAACAGAAATAAAAAAATTCATTGAGAAGGGCTGTTTTGTCCAATTTGATCACATGAATGATCAACTAATAGTATTTTATTTTGTTTTTTTCTAAACACAATAAATGGAATTCATGTGTCACATTATCCTCTGTCAACATTACTTTTTAAATAAAGTGTTCTATTGTTTCATAGATTCCTCACTATAGACCCTAAAAGCTGCGTGTCAAATGGTTTACATTTATGAACATCTTCCTTTTATTATTTTTATTCTATAAAACCATGCGTGATTGTCATCCATTTACTGTAAATGTTAGCATTTTTATAAACTGATGGTCTAAATACCGTTGGAATATTGCTCCTTCCTACCAGAAATAATATTCTGGCACTTAATTATTGAATACTAGCCTTAAAAAATGACCAGACTTGAACACAATAGGTTGTGTTCCAGATAGTGGCGGCAGGAAGTGTTAGTGTGCTTCCTCTCTCTACTACTATGCGTTTGATCACAGGCTGTCTGATGTCATTAAGGATGAACTGGCAGGTGGGGAGCCACCTTCCAGCTGAGATTTCCTCTTTGCCCTTGCCATCTGCATCAATAGCTGTCCCTAGGAGTGTAGGGGGAGAAAGCCATTGTCCAAGTTCTTCAACTCCAGGCCTCTGGCTCCTCCTCTCCTCCTAGTGACATTCCAAAGCCCATCCTCCTTCCTTTTAGAGAACAGCTGCCAGGTCGGCCATTTTGTCTCTTCCTGCCCAGCAGAAGGACGGGCTTACCTGCTACAGAGGGCGCTGGTGAGCCGAAACTTCAACCTGGAAATGTCCTCTTGCCCCTGCTTCATGCTGAGCTCTTCCTGTATGTACAGTCACACTCTGTCTCTGTTTTCATCAACTCCAGCACAGGGGCCAGTTTCATGGCCACTTAGCTGCATCGGCTGGGAACCCTTGTCAAAAACCAGTGAAGGTCAGAACTCTCAACAGACACCTCTTATGCTCAGTGATGACAACCAAAAGGTTCACCCCCTGTGCCTTTTTCTCCCACAAGATGGACTGACCACAAGAGTACTTTCACTTCACCAAATGGCTGATCTCCCGTCAGGCCAAGTGGGTACTCTTCTTTAACTGTCTTTAGCCTGATCCCTGTCCCGCCAGTTCTTGCTCAAGAATTCCCGGACTCAACCTGAGGAAATCCGCCTGTGTCTTCAATGCTGCCTCCACAGTCATTTGCACCGGGTTTTTTAACTGTCCAAATTACCTTCTGCCAAAGAAACCCCTGAATTCATGTTAAACCACATTTATCACACTGGGGGCCCAGATTTACTTCTCATTTCTGTAATGAGTTTTGCAGCCTCCAGGGAACTAACATCATCCTGTCCTTCCACCTTCCACCCCAAACCCAGTGGCCAGACAAAACCAACCAACCAATCAACCAACTCCCATGGTTACCAACCCCGTATCTCTCCAGATGAGGAACGTGAGCACAACATCCCTTCGGTCAAGGCTTTCACTTGTAGCTGTCACTGGATGAAGAACCGATCCACTCTCCCCCACACCTTGATCACTGCCGGATTCACCTCTCTGGGTGGAATCCAGAAAGTTGGCTCCCCAGTTCGTGGGTTCACTTCCCATCTCCAAGGTCATCAACCCAGCAGCTGTCCGCCGCCATCTTCCCTGGTCCATGTGCATCCACCCTACCTGCCATGTCTCCTGACTCAAGTCCATAAAGAACAGTCTGCATCCTGCTTCCTTTTTCATTCAAATAAAGTTTATCTTAACCTTTTAATCTGTGCATAATGCTTCTGAGTTCATGCTTCCCATTTATTTGAGCCATTGAACCACATTAACTTACCTTTAATTTCCTGTCTGAACGGAATATCTGATCAATGAAAACCACCTGCCTGACCCTGTCTGCTCTTTTCACATCAGTACTGCTCTGTAATGAACATGGTTAACTTAGAAAGAATTTTCATAATAAGGACAAAAATCAAAGCTGTACTGAAATATATTGTGCACTTCAAGCAGCAGAACAGCGGCAGTACATTTCCATCACCTTTTGTCAGGGTAAACCTGACGATATAATAAATGCTCATAAACCTGAAGTTACATACAGGTAATTTCTCTATCAGCGTTGCCTCAGCCACACACTGCAGATTCTGGTCTCACCTTCAGGTCCCTGTGAATGTGCTTCTTTGAGTGAATATATTCGACTCCACTGACTATTTGTTGAGCGATGCTTAGACTTTCTTCTCTTCTCTTAGGGTCTTGCAGAGTTTTGTTCTTGTCCTCAATCCACACTTTAAGTGTTTTGGTGTCACATAACTCCATCTGAATATAGAGGTACTTCGCTGAAGAATTGTAGGCAGACCTAGAAAAGTAAGAGAAAAACTATTTAATTACTCACCTTTAGCTTGAAATAAAAAGTTAAGATGTAAGGCAAGTGCATGGGGCTTACTGAGAAGAACTGTAACTGTCATTTTCCCTAGTGGGACATTGGTATCCTGAATCCTCCATCCAAAATGTGTAGTATCTAATGATGTTAGGGTGGTGGAGGTCTGATAATGTGCCCACCTCTCGAAGAGATTTCCTGATCCAAAGGAGAATAAAAAATCAATCAGTAAGCAAAGTACTTGCACAAATACTGCGCATGCTACACTGCACACTTACTCTTCACAGCAGGCAATCTTGACAGCATAATACTTGTCCTCCAGCAGTTTATGTTTTACTTTGTAAACATGACCAAAGGCTCCACTGCCAAGACACTCCATGGGATCAAATTCTGAAGTAAACCTGTTGAAATTAATGTTCTTGGTTAAGCAAAACGGTAAACAGCATCGAAACGTCCTCTTAACAGTACAGCAATTTTTGCAAAAGAGATTTAAGACCATATCAGTATAAAATACACATGCTACATTTCTAATGAATGTTTTTTTCATACCTTGACTGGATCAATGTCTCAGTTTGTCCCATATTCCTGCCTACAGCAGCATCCTTACAAAATAAAGGAATAAAATAGATTAAAATTTGAACCATGTGCTTATTGTTAAGTTGTAAACTCTTTATACAATAGGACATGGAGGGACATGGAGGTATATGTGTCATAACATCAAAACATTATCTTTTGGAGTACAGGACAGTGGGGCGAGTCACAAGTAGTCATTGGTATTGCATTTACAGAAAAGTATAGCTCTCTTTTTCCCTTAAGTAAAAAAAGTTTCTTGCTCTTATAATAGAACAACTATTCTGTTGCTCTCTCCACACAGAGTATACAGAGTGTACAAGGGTTTTTAAGTTTCTCATAGAAAGTGCACACCTGATCCCTGGAGGAGTCTGATGAATCAGTGAATATCCCTGAGCTTGGTGTATTCACTGGCCTGCTTTGGGACAAAGCAAGAGACTCCCTGGGAAAACATAGTAAGAGGCATGAGCACAGCTTATTAGCTTATTAAGCTTTACAATCTGTTTTAATACTGCGGTCAAGAAGTGCCTTACAGAGAACTTGATGCATCATCTCCAGATGTAGTTGACCTAAAGGACATCTACAATTCACAAAGGCAGTCAACTGTTACAAGCAGCATGTTCAGTCTTGTAGCCTTATTGAAATATAATGTCAATTAATATGAATTATTTAATGCCCTTTTTTCCCTCAGTCAAACCATTTATGTTTTTATTCTGTGACACCACAAATACGAACCCAATCTTTGCTGCACTCTGTAAATAACACAAGTGTAGATTTTTGTGCAATTAAAACAAAACAGACCTGAGCTTGTGTCGGGTTTGATGAATCTGTGAATATTACTGAGCTACTTGAGCTCATTGACGTGCTTTGTGATGATGAGTCATTGGACTCCCTAGGAAGAAATCAATGAGAGATAAATGAGTACATCTTTCTCAGTATTTTGCTCCATGGTCTGTTCTCCTACTGACCACAATAAGCGCCTTACAGTGCAGGTGATTGGTCTGGTGAAGCAGGTGGTGCACCATCTTCGGACACTGTCGATCTGACAGACACCTGAATTGCACAGAGAAAGTGTTTGACGTCATGTTAGAGTAAAATTTCAGATGAACCATGTTATTCAACTAGGATTGAGATCTGCTTCCACCTGTTAGTATGACAGAATATCACTGACTACAGCCTGGTGTAACCTTTTTTTCCGAAATAGTGGCTCAAAAACATAGAAATAAAATGCCACTGCCTGACAATAAATAAATCCCTGACAATGAAAATGTCTTCCTAAAAAAACAAATAAATAATGCCCTGCTTGAATGTTGTATGGAAAGGACTTTAAGAATAAAAGCATGTAGGCTGTGATGAACATGGTGCCTATAAGCAGTACATATAGAGGCTGATTTAAGTTCGTACTGCTGTTGAAATGTATTGTGTTCTATGTGTGAGCTGTTTTTAATATTGTCTCCAACTCCATCTGAATCATGAGGGCAGGCTAAATTACAGAAACACCTCTGCTAAATACAAACAACCTTCATGAGGGCAGGATTTATTGCAGGACTACTGTATTAGACTGCATTAGTTTTAGCTAGCTGTGCTAGCTAGCTGTTTGTTAGCTGATATAAAGGGAGTAGAAAATATGAAATACCTTGCTGTTCCAGTCTGACTGTTCTTGAAGATCAGACCAGGCCCGCTGAGCTGCATTTTGTTTGGCCTCCATGATGGTCTTACCCTCAGCTACGGGGTATTCTTTGTTGTTGATCACTACTTTGTAGAAAAATCTGTGTAGACAGGGAGGAAATATTTTGATTATTGTATAAAGATGTCTCTCTCATAGCTATCAAGAGCTAGCACAGAGTGTCTGTGGTGTCTATTCAGGTTACAGATGTTTGGGTTCTTACTCACCGAAGGTTATGTGGTGGACCGCGCCTCTCCTCTTCAATAAATTTACAGGAGATGTTTGTTTTCTGACAGTAGTGGTTGACTATTCCAATGTAATTTGTCACTGTAAAGCTGTTGTCCTTAGAGGTCCCACTGAGATGTCTTGTCTTATTACTATAATAAACAAGTAACATTGCACATTAATGGAAAAACTAAAATTAAGCGTTGCGTTGCTGTAGTGATTTACTCACCTGCTTTCTGAAACATTTTGAGTTAGTTGCTCTGTTTGTTGATTTGATGTACTGCTGTGATTCTCATCTGCAATCTGGAAAACAAAAGAAAAGTACAATTTTGAGATAGTTTACACAGTGGCCTGCTGAGTATATGACACCCTACAACACAATATGGAGAAACTGGTGTGTTTTACTTACCTCTGTAGTTTTCTTGCCACATAGCTCATGATATGCAAGCTTGGCTGCTTCCTCCTTAGCTTCCCTCTTTCTTTCCCCAGTGGCAGTTGGATACTCCTTATCACCAACCACGAAGCTACAGCATCTAAAATGACACAAATTTCATTTAATGTAGTTTTAAATCCTGAAAGAATAGCTGAGACTTTGGACACAGTTAAGAGGCTTACTGAGCAGCCCTGTTTGGTCCTAGTTTTGTTGACTCCACAGCCCTGATAGTCACCCTGTTCCTCTGACCATATTCATTGAGCCAACATATATAGTTGATGTTTCTGACACTTGCAGCTCCTGCTGCATCTTCTGTCTGTCAAGAAAACAACAAATATACACTAATGAGACATATGCCATTAACTGGTCTTTTTATTTTTAAAAACAGACAATCCAACATGCTGTAGTTAAGTCAAGAAGAGGTATAATCTTACTGAGTCAACTGAGTCCTGATGTTCGTTCTCCAACAAGCATTTCAGGGCATTTTTAGCTGCATTATGTTTGGCTTCCTTCTTGTTCTTCCCCTTACCATCAGGATAGGCTTTACCATTCAGAATTACCCTCCGGGTGAATCTGCAGAGGAATGGTAACATAATTGTTACACAGGTACAGTTAAGCCCAAAATTATTCATACCCCTGGCAAATTTTGATTTACAGTTACTTTTATTCAACCAGCAAGTTTTTTTTTTTGACCGGAAATGACACAGGCTTCTCCCAAAAGATAATAAAAAGACGATGTACAAGAGGCATCATTGTGGAAAAAAATATTTCTCAGCTTTTATTTACATTTGAACAAAAAGTGGCATGTCCAAAATTATTCATAACTAAGTCAAAATTTGCCAGGGGTATGAATAATTTCAGGCTTGACTGTACATTGATTTGAGATAATGATAATGGGATTGGGGTGCACTCAGTTCACTGAGTCTGCCCAATACCAAACTCAGCCTCTAGGAGGTAACAGTGATCTATGTTGGGACAGCTGTGGGACTCCACCAGGACATACACACAGTGAATCAATGTTCAGTTGTGATCACAGTCATCGACAGGAACAGTAACACAGTACACTTATTTAAACACCTTAGTTAAAATACAGTTTTGAGGTACTTGTGTTTATTTTACTTTTTGATACTCTGTACCTCTCCACCATCACATTTATTTAACCAGTTTACTTTTTACTTTACAAATAAACCTTTCTCTGAAAACTAAATTAAATGACCTTTTCTGAAAATGCCATTGCCACTGTAAGTTACAGTTTCATTGTGTTTTAGGAGTAATCTGGTGCAGCAGGTGCCCTAAAATGTATTGATAACTGACAACTATTTCTGTGGGAGAGCCTACTTCCTCCATACTGAACCACCACAACCCAATCATCAGCCATGACACCGTCTGGAAGAGACTCTCACCAAAAAGCACTTCGATTTCAGAGGGGCACAGCTATGGCAGAGTTATTTACAAAAGTGTGCACACCTTACAGGTAACACGTAATGTACAAAACTCACGTTTTATTGTGGTCAGGGCCGGCACAGTCAATTTCCAGATATTTCAGCTCAAACCTGTTTTTCTGTGCAAACTCGTTTAGTCTCGGTACGTAGTTCCCACTGTCCATGACGACCGATGATCAGGTTCAGATTCCACTTCAGATTGGTAAAAGTGCGAGCACAAAGTCTGAAGACTCCTAAGACCGTCTCTCTTCCCTTCACGTCTTGATCCTGCTGCTCCAGACTGAAACTGAGCTCAGTTTCAGTTCAGAGGACTTCAGGTACTTTGATAAGTTTCGATTTCTCCATACGGCTGTCAGTGTCAATACGTGGTTTGACTTTTCAACAATCGAAACTGAAAGTGGGCACCGATCAAAATAATACAACACATACAGCTGCAAACAGCATTAATATAGTGATCAATAGCTGTGCTGCATGGCTTTCTCTAAACTGCGGTCAAACCAGCCGCCTCTGGTATTTCAAGTGCGCATTTACTCTGAAGTTTATGGTGAAAGCAAAGAAACAGCTCTGGAAAGTAGTATAGTATAACAAGCAAAGAATAAATAAATGCATAAAAGTAACAATACAGATGAGTAAAAGTTATCTAAATGTACTGAAATAATGGCAATGTAATAGCAATTGTAAAATAAATAAATAATCACATCTCATAGCATATTCAAAACATTTATTGATTTCACACATTACACTGGAAACACTGGGTCAACTGTCACCACTGTTTATTGTACCAAAGAAGTCTGAATTACTTGTATTATACCTCAAAAGCAGATCTCAATAAATACAGTTAGAGGCTTTTTTGCTTTAAGGAGTGTCCACAGAAATTCAAGGTTTACTGAGCACCGAAATTTAAAAACAATATCAACCAGTTCAGAATGATATTGCAGCTCAATGTTAAAGGTAAGAACGTTGATGTCATGTGCCTGTCCAACTACTTTCTTCAGAATTCGTACATCGTCACCAGTCTCATGTCCCAGGTAAGTTATTACTCTAACAGCTTTAGTCGAGTGGCACAAGCTTGGAAGGGTATCATCACTGGACGTACCATTGCAGTGACCCTTTTTCCTCTAGCCATGAATAAGACAAACTGCATTTTGAAGCCAACACAAAGGTGACGATCAAGAAGTGCAAACAGCGCTATTTCTTCAGGGAGCTAAACTACTTAGTCCTTGCAGCGAGGACTAACCGTAGGAAGGCAACCTTCTCACTTACAAGAGGGCTGGCCTGGGTATCAACTTAACACCACAGTATGACAAGGCACAGGTAAAGGACAGCAGGGTGATCATCCAGGAGGAAACGTGAGGCAGCAGGATGGTTGGAATGTGGCTTTCCTCTAAATAGAGAAGTTTTTTTTTACCTAAATATACAAATACAATGCATACAGGGAGGGATAAGCTAATAAGATAATATATTTTTGACCACCAGGCTAAGCAGTTAGAGTTAACTGAGTACCATCCCCGACCATCCACTGACCAGACAAATTCCCCTGAATTTTTCCCTGTTGTAAGATACAAAAAGCTCTAAAAGGTTGTAGAGGTCACCACAGTTACAAAACATGACATGACTACTACCTCCACTAAATGTTTTAATGGCTTGTGAGTTACACTCTGCACTCAAATAAGGTTTACTTATTGGAGATGTGTGTGACTTATAGAGAAGGCTGCTAGGTTGATATAAAAATATAAAATATAATATACTGTAAATGACCATTTTTCTATACATAACCATTATTCTATTTTTCCTGTGACATATTCAGTACAAAACAAATGCTATAATGTGACATCATTAAAAATTCATTTCACCTTTTCAAGCAAAATCAGAAATGACCAAGCACAAAATTTGATAATGTTAAATCCCCCTTTTATGTTGTTCATATAAATACATGGTAAATGATTTGTCTGTATGTTGAGGCTTCCCTTTTCCCAAACTGCTATCTAGCCCTAGGTGTGTGTGTGTGTGTGTGCAGACATCATAAGAGACAGATTTCATTTTCCTGACTCATATTTTGTGGGTTGAATGTCTGAGCCAACTCTTCCAGCTGTGCCTTCAGTCTGCTTGCTTCAGGTCGGTCGTCTGGCTTGTCACAGAGCATTGACTTAATGATTTCATTCTGCAAAATAAAAGTGAGTAAGTTTGTACCAGCAAGAGTAAAAGCAAGAATATCGATGAAGCTCCACTCCACAGTATTTCCTTTTTCCTTTATGCATTTTGCCCAGATCACTGACTAGTGTAATTTTTTTAAAACTGAGATTTGTATCTCTTTCAGTCTGTGCTGCTTGATATTAGACATTATTCACAGACAGTAGTCCTGTTTTGACTCCTCATCCTTTGAGGCTTTAGAGATGGACAACTGAGTCAGTGCAGACACCTGAATTTCTGCCTCCTTGCTGCTCTGTCGGTGACCAACCATCATGACTGACTGCATCCTGTGGGAAATACTATTTCATGTAGCCAGTTAATCATTTAGGATAATAAGAATATGGTAATATACCTCTTGGGGAAAAGTTGATGAAAACCCAGCAGGGAGATTCCGACTTCTGGCTTTAAACAAAACCTGGTTTTTCTGCATAAATAAAAGAATGAAAGAGTTGAGATGAGTCAGCCTGAGACTGACGAATAATTCACATTATGCTCTGTCGAACATTACAAATAATGCAACAGAAATGAGACAAACTTTAATAATATCACATAATGTTGCCTTCTGACTTACATCTCCTGTTTCATGGTCAGTAGAGAGTTTCCAAAGGAGTTCAAGGTATATCAACCCCAGTGGAAATATGTCCACTTTTCGGTCATAGTTGTATCCCCGCTGTGACAGAATAAAAACACAGTATTGATAAAAGGCACATTTAGCAGGTAGATGTTGTCCTTTCGTTAATCATCACGATAGTTTAAAGACTTATGCTCATGGGGAAAATGAAGATTTCAGCGCAGTTCATCTGCTTGAATTTCCAAATACCATTAAAATATTGTTCTGTTGGAATAAAAGGTTTAACACGCTTGATGTAAACTTCTGGATTTTACAGCTCTGACTGCCAACAGTAAAGGCAGGTGAGGCTGAGCTTCATGAAATCCTGGAACATGGGTTTGCACAATAATACAGAAGAACTTAATTCAGTCATTATCAGTATGGACCATCTTACTTGTTCAGGAGCCCTGTAAATTGGGGTTCCTTTGTCCACTGTTCTTTCCATCACAGCATCATCATCTCTGGTGACCAGACCAAAGTCCCCGATCTTTACTACTTTATCTTCATGAAGTCCAAACAGGATGTTGGCAGGCTTACATTGAAAAGGAGAAAGAGAAAACAGATTAATGTCGAACTCCTCATTAGATCTGCAGTAACAGATGAACTGATGAAGGAGTAGACTCAGTAAAAACCTAAAAAAGTATATGGCTGGACTGTGTAAGTTCAATGTGCTGTAAGGTGGCTAAACTGTTACAGTCAGCTGTTAAAGTCACATGACATGGTTAAGCTATCATGTCATCTAAGCTGTTTGAGTGAACAAAGTGAAAAACTGCAGCTGCAAGATCAAAACTTTCCACTCATATTTTAAGATGTTTGACTTGGGAGAGAACTGCACACACTTCAGAGACTGGTCTCACCTTCAGGTCTCTGTGGATGAGCATCTTGGAGTGGATGTACTCGACTCCACTAACTATTTGTTGAGCAATCCTTAGACTTTCTTCTCCTCTCTTGGAGTCTTGCAAAGACTGGCTGTTCTTCTCATTAATCCATACCTCAAGTGTTTTGTCACATAACTCCAGTTTAATATAGAGGTACTGTAGAGATGAATTATGTGCAAACCTAGAAAAGACAAATGGATAAATGATGTACCTCCAATAAGTAAGGACTTCAATGAGAAGATGTAACTTACTGTGAAGTGCTGCAACTGTCCTCTGCACTGCCCCCTTGGTATCCTGAATCCTCCAACCAACAATCGTAGTATCGAATAATGTTACAGTGGAGGAGGTCTGACAATGTTCTCACCTCTCGTAGAGCTTTTCTGATGCTAAAGATAAGAAAATGACTCAATTAAAATGTCAAAATAGTTCTTCACTATATCTGTAACTGTATAGTATTACTAAATGTATATTAAAAGCATGGAACATCATTTGATGCGTGACTTACTCTTTACAGCAGACAATCTTGACAGCATAATCTTTCTCTGTCAGTTTTTCTTTTGCCTTAAAGACACGACCAAAGGCTCCTTTGCCGAGGCTCTGTATTGAATCAAATTTTGATGTAAACCTGGAAAAACAAAGAAATGTCTTCTTGATTGCATAAAAAATATTCAGAGGGGAAATTTAAGATCATACCAGTATAAAACACAGCATGTGTGTTTTATACTGGTATGATCTTAAATTGAAATTTTTTTTGAGAGTTTTTTAATACTGTACCCTGACTGGGCTGATGTCTCATTCTGAATGTTTCCATCATTCCGGTCTTTGACCACATCCTTAGAGAACAGTAAAATTAAAAATTTAAATTTTGAACCCTGTGCTGTATTGTTGTATATATATATATATATATATATATATATATATATATATATATATATATATATATATATATATACTGTGTCTAGTGTATATTAAGTTTTATATTATTACTATACTCTGATTTACCATTTATGTTTTTTATTATGTTAAACCACACATATTGACCCAATATTTGCTGCACTCTGTAAATAATATAAATGTAATTTTTTTTACAATTAAAAGAGAACAGACCTGAGCCTGGGAAGGATTTGATGAACTGATATTCACTACTGAGCTACTTGTGCTCATTGACGTGCTTTGTGATGATGAGTCATTGGACTCCCTAAAGAGAAATCAAAGAGAGATAATTAAGTACAGCTTTCTCAGTATGTTGCTCCATGGTCTGCCTTCCTACTAACCACAATAAGCGCCTTACAGTGCAGGTGATTGGTCTGGTGAAGCAGGTGGTGCACCATCTTCGGACACTGTTGATCTGACAGACACCTGAAATGCACAGAGAAAGTGTTTGACATCAATATTTTTTCTAAAAGGTCTCTCAGTTGAACCATTTCATTCAAAGGCAGCTGAGGTTGTGATCTGAACGACTGCCTGAAAAAAAAGAAAAAAGTGCATTGTTTCAAATGAGAAAAATAAAACAAAGCTAGGTGGAAACCTTGCATATGGACTGTGTATTTTTTAATGTGCGATACTGCATAATTCTAATTAAAACTACTCTAATTATCTGTTAACTTGCCTGCTCTTTATCTCATTTTCTCACTCACTCTGAGTATTTTTTTTCCCACTGTATGTTATTTGGTATGTTTAACTTTGTGCTCACTCTCTCACTCTCTGAACTTAGTGTGTGATTGTGCTTGTGGGTATGGGATAGACCCAGTGTCATAGAGAGGTGTGAATCCAATTTTATGATCATTTTGGAGAATGCATGTTGTGGTGCTGTTGACCTATATCGCATAACACAGAGAGGTGTTTCTGTTATTGAGCCTACTCTCATGATATAAATGGGTTAGTCTAAATATTAGACACACCTGTCAATATAAGACAATACAATTCAACAGCAAAACGAACTACAGCTTCCAAAAGTATCAACACCTCTTTTTGTTTCAATTACTTAACATTATAACCCTCATGAAAGTTACATCACTGCTGTATTAGATTGCATAAGGTTTAGCTAAATGTACCTGATAAACTGGCAACTGAGTGCTTATTTGATTATATAAATGGTGAAGAAAATGTGAAATACCTTGCTGTCCCAGTCTGATTGTTCGTGAAGAGCAGACCAGGCCAGCTGAGCTGCGTTTTGTTGGGCTTCCTTGATGCTCTTACCCTCAGCTACAGGGTATTCTTTGTTGTTGATCACTAATTTGTAGAAAAACCTGTGAAGGAAGACAGGGAGGAAATATTTAGATTATTATAGTATAAAGATTTGTCTCTCATACACACGTGGACAAAATTGTTGGTACACCTTCTGTTAAAGAAAGAAAAACCCACAAAAGTCACTGAAATTAACTTGACACTGACAAAAGTAATAATAAATAAAAATTTACTGAAAATGAACTAATGAAAATCAAACCTTTTGAAACTGGCCAGGACAAAATGATGGTGAGTTTTTCTTTCTTTAACGGAGGGGTACCAACGATTTTGTCCACGTGTGTATCTATCAAGAGCCAGCAGAGTGTCTGTCAGGTTACAGAGGTTCAGGTTTATACTCACTGTGGGTCATGTGGTGGACCGCGTCTTTCCTCTAATATGTAATCTTTGTGAAACTTTTTTTTTTGACAGTAGTGGTTGACGAGTCCGATAAAATTCGTCCTTACAAAACCTTCGTCCCTCAGGCTCAAACGTTTTGTCTCATTACTGTAACGCAAAGACAAATCACACACTGATTAAAACCTTTCAGAGCCAAACAGAATCAAAGTGCTGCCACTGTTTGTGCTCACCGGACATCTGACACACTTTGATTTAAGTCCTCCACTGGCCCACCTGATGCAACGCTTCGTCTGTTGTCTCCAGCCTTGAATATATATATATTTTTTAAAAGGTAAGATTTTATTACGATTTGCGGACTGGACAGCAGCTTGTGCAACAAAATAAACTCAGACATTCAGGATAATGTTACAGTCAGTGACAAGCATTGGCAGTTCCTTCTTTCAGTGTGAACTTTCACAGTACTTTAATCCACTTAAGCCAGCAGAAACTGGTCATCATCAGTTTATCTACAGCGGATAAAAACCAGCCGCTGCTGTATTTCTTTCCTCTCAACTTTATGGCAAAAGCAAAGAAACTTCTGGAAAGTTGAAATGATTTTCGATTCCATAACTCAGTCTCACAGATATATGGCAATATTTTAACAGTAACTCTCGGTTTATGAACCAAAAGAACATTGAATCTCTCTCTCTCTCTCTCTCAGATGGCAATAACAAGCATTTCTGTCTAACGTTATAGTGATGTAAAATAAAAAATAAAACCCATTTCTTCCATATGCAGATCAAAACACTTGTAGTGAATTGACTAATAATATGAGCTATTTTTACTGTGTAGTTTTTCCCAGAGTCCCTTACACATAGCAATAATTTGCATTTTCATCTAAGTTTGATGTGGAATGAAAAACTTTTATTTCATAAGCCGATCAAGACACATGTACTACTGGACTTACTAGTACTTACTATACTACTTGTACAAATACTATGAACCACTTTTACTGTGTAGTTTTGGAGTAATTTATTTTCAAAGTCAGACTCAGACTCGACTTTATTGATCCCTTTGGGATGACTCCCTCAGGGAAATTTAAGTTTCCAGAAGCACATAGATAGAAGAAGCACAAAGGTGAAGAATAAACAGTAAACACTTAAAATACAAAATATAAAAGAATGAGAATAAAATAATATAAGTAAATATAAAGAGAGTTCCTTACAGATAGCAAGAAGAGCTATTTTCATCTAACTTTAAAGTGGAATAAAACACAATTCTTCAATAAGTAGTTCACAAAACTTGTACTACTGGACTAAGCATTTCCTGTACTTGTACAAATACTATGAACTACTTTTACTGTGTAGTTTTCCAAGTAATTCATCCTCAAAGTCCCTTACAGATAGCAATAATACGCTTTTTCATCTCATTTTGACGTGGAATAAAAATATTTATTCCATGAGTAGATCAAGACACTCATACTGCTGGATTTAGTACTTCTTATTACACAAATACTATGAGCTACTTTCACTGGGTAGTATACATAAATACCATAAAGTTTAGAGCAAACGCGCACTAGAAATACAGCGGCGGCTGGTCTGCCCGCAGTACTTATCTCTGTATTAATTCTCCATCTTACAGAGTTGGCTGATTCCTCTTCCTCTAAGACTTTCAGGGCATTTTTAGCCGCCTTCTGCCTGGTCTCCTTCTTGTTCTTCCCCACACCATCAGGAAACTCCCGCCCACCCAGCACAGCTCTTATAGTGAATCTGAGAAAAAATCATAAAAGACGCTTATTCTTTCAAGGTTTTTACCTCCTGGTGTCAAAACGTTGCCTGAGCTGGGCAATGACACCTAAACAACTTTTTTTTTTTCAGCATCAAAGTAACAACTCACGTCTTGATGTGATCGGGTCCGACGGATCCAACCTCCTTAAAAGTCAAAACCAAACCTGATTTCTGCGCCAACTCGTTAAGTTTGGAGACATAGTTTTCCATTACGATGCTGTCACAGCAGTCCGAAATCAAACTCAAATTACATTAAAAAAAAAGTAACGTAAGTGCAGATTTGGGAGCAGTGAGTCTTTTCACGTGTGTGTGTGTGTGTGTGTGTGTGTCTGGGCTGACTCTGGGTTCAGATTCAGCTTCACTCAGTTTCGTTTTCCCGGGAAACGTCACACAACGTGGCTCCTTCAAGTGACGCCTGAAATATGTGGACTAAGTCAGCAGACTTGAAGAAGAGGATAAAATGTGGCTGACACTGGGGGCAAGAGTTTAATACAGTGACAGTGAAAGTTTGTTCCTTTTACCAGGCTGGATGGATTGTACTGAGGACACTTAAGAAATAGAAACTCCTCTCCCTGCTGTGTCCAGATTACTTTTAGTTTCACTCCTGACCACACATGTTGTGGAGGGGATGAGAGGCACCAGGTTGTGTCCCTGCCTATGTCCTATCGGGCCCTGAGACTTCACCGGCCACCACAACCTTTAGTTCCCCCTCTGCGTCACCCTAACCTGCTGCCACTATGCCACTTCGTCCACGCTTCCAGTCGTCTTTGCTATTTATTTGTTGTGCTATATTGAGCCTAACGCCTTTTCCCTCTCCACTGCAGTTCTGCCTGCTCTGACGCTGGCCTCCTCCCTTGTCTTGCCAGCTTTGCTTCCTCTGCCTGGATGTATGCAGCTTTCCTTGGATCTGCCTCCCCTCGTCACAGCCCCAGCAGCCTTATTACCGGCCTCAACCCCCAGGTTCCCAGCTGCAGGCCTGAGCCTCCCCAGGGCTGCAGCCCACTCCTCCCTGCCTCTAAGTAAACTCCTACTACTCTCTGCTGCTGTTGTGTGCAGCTAGTAAGTTAACAAAAGTGATACAAATGTTTCGTATGCAACAGCAAATAAGCAAAAACAGACTTATACAAAAGCCTTTTTAATGAAACAATCAAATTCATGAAACATGATGGTACTGTAGGCAGTTTTAATATTAAAAAGTGTTGGCCAAAGGGTAGAGGGGATTACAGGGAGTGTCTGACCATAAGCAGGTAAAAAGTGAAATGACATTTTTGCAAATTTATGCAGTGAATGCAGGAACTAACCTCAAAATGATTTAAACAAACAAACAAAAAACAATAATTAAAATCATTTATGCAGGAACTGCATTCACCTAATAACAATGACTGACATCACTGAGTTACAATACAATTTTCAGACTGGTTATCTATATTGTATGATGGTATCAAATATATATATACTTCATCTGTTTATGTACACTGAGTGCAATATTCATGTTCCCCTTCACCCAGAGAACAGTAGTAACATTAGTAAGTAAAATGTAAACATCTGCTTCTTATTACAAGTCATTTGGAAGACACTGTCCATCTTCTAGAGAAATTTCAAAGAAAATACCTGTCCAAGAGTTTGCATCTGTTTACCGTGCAGTCTATATGTACAGTGCACACACACACACACACACACACACACACACACACACACACATTTAATCCATAGATGACTTTTATCCCATTATTAACAGTACTTCAAGAGTATTTAGTGCAAAACAAAGGCTGTAATGTGACACATAAAATACACTGAACCATTCCCATCATAGGATAAAATGTAAACTGTTGACAGAAATTGCCTGGCAAATGATCATTGAGAACAAAAGCTGGACAGATCCCAATAAAATTAGATTTCATGTTTAATTAGTTAAATTATAATGCTAGGTCCACTCTTCCGTTAGGTTACCTTAGTTAAATGCCATATATGTGTGGATATGGCACTTTGTACAGATCTCAGGTTAAAGTGCCATATAAGTGCAGTACTTTTTTGCAGTACCATTTTCTTACAAAATCATATTAATAACAGTGAATCAAATCATTTCATTAAGTCACAAACATCAGATTTCCATACGTTCCTGTGACTTATCACCATTTCCCATGATAATCAGACAGTTGCATTTTCCTGATGCATATTTAGTGCGTTGAATGTCCGAGCCAACTTTTCCAGCTCTGCCTTCAGCGTTCTTGCTTCAGGTCGGTCTTCTGGCTTCTCGCACAGCATTGACTTAATAATTTGGTTCTGCAAAAAAAAGAAGGTGAGATCTAGAGATACTAAATGTCATACTACAATATTATTTCAGTATTTTCAATATATGCACTTTGTTCTTGAAACTGAGATTTATATTTCATTTTGTGTTGATGGTTTATTTGATATTATTCACATATAACAGCAACGGGCTGAGGTGGCACTAATTGTGAACTATTTTATATAGTTTTGTGGGTTATTTTCTCCATTTATCAATAGATCAAGCCTGAGTTTGTAAAAACTCTGAAAATCGTAACAAATGCTGTCGCTAATACCCAGTGACACCTTCAAATGCCTTCAAACCTCAAAATTATTTAAACAAACAAACAAAAAACAATAATTAAAATAATTAATAGGAGAAGGAGCAAATCTGCATATTTGAGAAGCCTCAACTATGAAATCACGAAATTAATATTGTCTCAACTGTAGTTTTACATTTTGTGAAGTGTTAAGTGAAAAGTAAAAAAAGTCACAGTTATCTACCTCCTGGGGAAAAGTCTGTGAAAACTCTTCTGGGAGCATCTGACTTCTTGCATCATCCCAAATCTGGTATTTATTCAATAAAAGGATGAAAAAACATGTTACTTAGCCTTAAATTGACTAATAATTCAAATTCAGCCCTGTTGTACTTTTCAGTTAGATACAAGACAAATGAAACAAGACCGATTAAAAGATCTTCTCTGAAACACACTGCATTTGCTGTACACCACACTGAAAAGAAACTACTGCTGGTAATAATAACACACACATTACATTATTTTTATGAGACTCACCTTTGCTCTTTCGTGACCAGTGGAGAGTTTCCAAAAAAGTTCAAAGTATATTAACCCCAGAGCAAATATGTCCACTTTTCGGTCGTAGGTCCTCTCACTGCGCTGTAACAGAATAAAAACACAGCAATGACAAAAGGCACAAATATCACCCTTAGTGCTTAAATTTAGTTTTGATGTAAACTTTTGGAATTTACAGTTCTCGCTGCAACAGTAAAGACAGGTGAGGTTGAGCTTCAGGAAATCCTGAAGCTCTGTTAAGTGTGGGGGGCACATACCTAATAAAGACCATAAGAGGAACATATGTGTTAACACAACGATACACATGGATTAAAAGTAATTGTCAGTAAGACCATCTCACTTGTTCAGGTGCCATGTACGTTTTGGTTCCTCTGTCTCCCGTTCTCTCCATCAAAACAGAGTCATCATCGTCATCTCTGGTGACCAGACCAAAGTCCCCAATCTTTACCTCTCCATCCCTCCCAAACAGGATGTTATCAGGCTTACAATTGCAGAAGCAAAGACAGAAATGAAAACTTACAAACTTCTATCTCCTCACATGATGGACTGTAACAGACCAACTACTGAACTCGGAGACTGAAATTGATTGAAAGTAACTGGTCTATTGATGACTTATGCTTATCTAGGTGATAATATTGCTTCTATCAGCGTTGCCTCAGCCACACACTGCAGAGTCTGGTCTCACCTTCAGGTCCCTGTGGATGTGCTTCTTTGAGTGAATATATTCGACTCCGCTGACTATTTGTTGTGCGATGCTTAGACTTTCTTCTCTTCTCTTGGGGTCTTGCAGAGTGTTGTTCTTCTCCTCAATCCACACTTTAAGTGTTTTGGTGTCACATAACTCCATCTGAATATAGAGGTACTTCACTGAAGAATTGTCTGTGAATCTAAAAAATAAGAGAAAAACAATTTAATTACTCACCTTTAGCTTGAAATAAAAAGTTAAGATGTAGGGTAAATGCATGGGGCTTACTGAGAAGAACTGTCAGCTGTCCGACTGGGACATTGGTATCCTGAATCCTCCATCCAAAATGTGTAGTATCTAATGATGTTAGGGTGGAGGAGTTCTGATAATGTGCCCACCTCTCGAAGAGATTTCCTGATCCAAAGGAGAATAAAAACATTTATCACAAATACTGCTCATGCTACACTGCACACGGGAACTTAACTACTGCACACTTACTCTTCACAGAAGACGATCTTGACAGCATAATACTTGTCCTCCAGCAGTTTATGTTTTACTTTGTGAACATGACCAAAGGCTCCACTGCCAAGACACTCCATGGGATCAAAGTCTGAAGTAAACCTGTTGATATTAATGTTCTTGTTTAGTAAAAAAAACACAGAATGTCTTCTTTATTGTACATCAATTATTGGGAGACAAATTATACTGTATTAAAATAAAACACATTACATTGCAAATTAATGGTTGTTATTTCATACCTTGACTGGGCCGATGCCTGAGTTTTTCCACTCTTCTTGCATTTGAAAGCATCCTTACGAAAAAAGAAATTAAAAAGATTTTGAATTTTGAACTCTGTGCTGACTTACTAAGCTTACTAAGTTGTGTATTCTTGAAAAACTATGGCATACATATTGTCGCCTGCCACATCAAAGTAGCCAACTAATGTATTGTCTTTTACAGTAACTCCTTCCATACGGGTGAGATCATGAGTACTCATTAGTAATGCATTTACAGAAATTTATAGTTCCCTATTTTCCTTAAGTGGACAAATTATCTTGCTCTACTATGATTGCTCTACTTGCTCTACTATGATCTATGATACTACTATTCTCTCCTCACAGAGCTCTATGAATATGAAGGGTTAGACATTGCTTTTAAATAACAGTGTTTTAAAGATTGTGATAGAAAGTGCTGACCTGTTCTTTGGAAGAGTTTGATGAATCCGTGAATATTCCTGAGCCACTTGTACCCGTTGACATGCTTTGTGACGATGCAAGAGACTCCCTTGGGGAATATACATAATAAGAAGCATGAGTACAGCTTTTTGATTTTTAAGCTCAGTAACCCCTGTAACAGTGTGGTCAGCAAGGCCCTTACAGTGAAGTCGGTGTTGACAACCTGGTTGGTGCATCATCTTCAGATGTAGCTGACCTAAAGGGCATCTACAATTTAGAAAAAAGTTATTGTCACAATGTAATATGTTCCAAATACAATGATCTTCCCTCAGTAGCCTTGCTGGGAAATATTAAATAATATGAACGATTTAAATGTAATTCCTTATCTCACTGCAGCCATTTTCATTTTTGATTAAGTTAATCCAGTTACCATTTGGCACCAGTATGTTGGCCCTGAGAACTAAAGGCACAGCAACATAATTAAACACAAGCAAATTAAGAAAACATCTTCATGAATTTGATGACAGATTTTGAAAACACACTGCAAATACAAAAACACAACTAAATACAATAATGTGCAGCAAATACAGAAAATAACAATGGAAATATTTCAAGAGGGCACTATAAAGTGCCGAACACGGTTTGGACCTGCCTGCTGTTGCCATGATTTTTTGACTAATGGAGTTATCGAGGTCAGATCTGTGTTTCTGTTGTTTGTGTCTGTTTTCTTAAATTACTTGCTCGCCTGAGCTCTCAGTGCCACCATAATAAAGGGACTACAACAGGCATTCAGTTGTGCAACCCTGTGTTGTAGACTGACCAATAAATTAACTTTTAACCTGATGATTAAAAAAATGATAAAAAAATAAACTTTCTTTCCTCTATAATGCTCCTACTAGTCTGCTGCAACCTTGCAATATTTTAGGAGCATTTGCTTTATCTTCAAAAGTTATGAGAGAACAGACCTGAGCGCTTGATGAATCTGTGAATATTATTGAGCTACATGTGCTCACTGATGTTCTTTGTGATGATGAGCCATAGGAATCCCTGGGAGAAAACAATGAGAGACATGAGGATGGTTTTCTCAGTATTTAGCTCGATGGTCTGCTCTCCCATTAACAAGAGGTGCCTTACTGTGTAGGTGACAGCGCTGACGCCGCACTTTGTGAGCCATCTTCAGACATTGTTGATCTGATGGACACCTAAAATGCACAGAAAAGCTGTTTGACATCATGTTTCATTCGCTACTTGTTTTAGTATTTTTGAAATATCACCACCTATAGCTACACAGTGAGAGAGAGAGAGAGAGAGAGAGAGAGAAAGGCCATTTCTGGAAACAAAAAGAAAAAAAGCCTTACTTGAATGTTTTATTGAAGCGCATAGGCTGTGATACATACAGTCTCCACCACACTACCCTTAGCTGCCAGTTCATAGGGTATGTCTAGTTATTGTTGTCTATTAACAACAACAGTCCTGCCACAAATTCTACCTTCATGCGGGTTAAAGGCAATGAGCTGGCCCTTCACAGCTCAAAGTGCACATGGTGGTACCACATGCTTAGAATCTGGCAATTGGCTGCTAAGTTTTTATAGACCCACCTCACACCCTGCACACTGTTTTTTTGGCTGGGGACTACACACCATTACCCAAAGGCTAAAAAAAGGTTGAGTCCTTAATACAGCAAAATAAGAAAATAAAGGTGGAGGGCAGTGTCTCTGCAGATACAGGCACCACCACACACTTCTCTTGTCATAAAGATGATTGAGAGGGATTCTTTTTGTATGTACATCGGTACATAGTTTTTTTAAAGGAAAACTTAACATTAATTGTCATGAAGATAGGATTTAATAAATAAAAATATGAAAATATGAAATGAAAATATGAAAAATATGAAATACCTTGCTGTCCCAGTCTGACTGTTCTTGAAGAGCAGCCCAGGCCAGCCGAGCTGCATTTTGTTTGGCTTCCTTGGCACTCTTACCCTCAGCTACAGGGTATTCCTTTTTATCAATCATTAATTTATAGAAAAATCTGTGTTGTGGACATAATATTATTTAGATCATTTTGTTAAAATTTTAATAGTTAAAATAGTTTAAAAGTGAACATCAATCAAAGAGTGTCTGTAGTGTCTGTTAAGGTTACAGAGGTACAACTCACCGAGGTTCATGAGCTGGACCGCACCTCCGATCTTCAATATATGTGTGACAGCGGTTTGTTTTCTGACAGTAGTGGTTGACAATTCCAATGTAATTTGTCTCTGTTTGTCTCCGTTTGTCTCTGTGTAGCTGTAAACCACTGAGGCGTCTCATAATTTGACTGAAATAAACAAGTAACATTGCACATTAATGAAGACACTAAAATTAAATGTTGCATTGCCGTAGTGATTTACTCACCTGCTTTCTGAAACATTTTGAGTTAGTTGCACTGTTTGTTGATTTGATGTACTGCTGTGATTCTCATCTGCAGTCTGGAAAACAAAAGAAAAGTACAATTTTGAGATAGTTTACACAGTGGACTATGGCTTGCTGAGTATAAGTAGTATGAGTAGAGAAACTGGTGTGTTTTACTTACCTCTATAGTGTTCCTGCCACATAGCTCATGCTAGACAGGCATAGGATTGGTCGTTTTTACTTTTAAATACAAACAATCAATCATGCTGTAGTTAAGTCAAGAGGAGGTATAATCTTACTGAGTCAACTGAGTCCTGATGTTCGTTCTCCAACAAGTCTTTCAGGGCATTTTTAGCTGCATTATGTTTGGCTTCCTTCTTGTTCTTCCCCTTACCATCAGGATAGGCTTTACCATTCAGGACTACCCTCTGGGTGAATCTGCATAGGAACGGTGATGTAATTGTTATACAGGCAAGTTGACTTGAGGTGATGTTGGTGGTTTGGAGTGCACTCAGTTAAATGAATCTGCATTTTTAGCCTCTATGAGGTAATGATCATCAGCTGTGGGACACCACCAGGATATTCACAACAATCAGCTTTGTTCAGTTCTTATCCTGAAACTGCAACACAGTAGATTTTTAAAAACACTGTAATTCAGTACAACTTTGAGGTACTTGTCACTCAAGCATTTCTGTTCTGTGAAACTGCACACCTCTCCTCTATTACTTTTTCTTGACCACAATTTCCTATTTACCTCACAGATGAAGGTTTTTGAAAGCACAGAGCAGAGTACTTCAAAAGCACCCCAATTTTGTGGAGCCTGACTACAGTCGAATAAGGTACAAATGTGTGTACAAACAACAGGAAACATCACTTTTATTTAACTCACGTTGCATTATGGTCAGGGCCGACGGAGCCGTGGTCCTCATAGTGCAGCTTAGAGCGTGTTCTTATTGCATACTCATTCAGTTCAGTTACGTAGTTTACAGTCTCCACCATACAGTGCTGAGATGGTTCACACAGTGGACTGTGGCCTGGTGAGTCTGTGACACCCTACAACACAGTAGGTTTCAGACTTTAGTTCAGACCAGTTTATGACTGGTCTTTTATTTTTAAATACATACAATCAATCATGCTGTAGTTAAGTCAAGAGGAGGTATAATCTTACTGAGTCAACTGAGTCCTGATGTTCGTTCTCCAACAAGTCTTTCAGGGCATTTTTAGCTGCATTATGTTTGGCTTCCTTCTTGTTCTTCCCCTTACCATCAGGATAGGCTTTACCATCTAGGATTACCCTCTGGGTGAATCTGCAGAGGAACGGTCACATCTGTGTTATACAGGCAAGTTGACTTGAGGTGATGTTGGTGGTTTGGAGTGCACTCAGTTAAATGAATCTGCATTTTCAGCCTATAGGAAGTAATGATCATCAGTGTTGTGACAGCTGTGGGACACCACCAGGATATACACAACAATAAGCTTTGTTCAGTTCTTATTACATTCATAGGCTGAAACTACGACACAGTAGTTTTTTAAAAACACTGTAATTAAAGTTGTAATCTTGAGGATTTTTATTTTGTTCTCTTTTGCAGCCTTTGGTGATAATCTGTAATTGCACGTGTGTTTATGGACCTCACCTCAGTTTCATCATCTGTAGTTATCATTATTTTCTGTGTTTGTTTGGCCACAGTAACTGTTCCCTCACACTGCAGAGGTTGAAAAAAAAGAGTACGCCGCTCCACACACAGGTGAGCTGAAGAGCGAATCTATTGCATTAAAAGCCTTATTAAAGGCCAAGCTGTTGACTGGAGGCGGAGACTACAGAGGAGAGGGGGAAAAGACTGGAGGAAATGAACAGAAACGGCTGGCGGCTAAGTTTATTCAGAGGCTGAAATGACCACAGACACACTCAGATACACGGACGCTTAGACTTTGTTTATTGCCTGAAGTTGGTCACTAGGATACATTTCTTATACATCATCATTAGCTTCCTCACTGTCCTGCAGTCCTGCTTTGAACTGGGTGTGAACGCCTCAGGCTGAACACTAATAGCTGCTTTGATAATACAGTGTGGAAGGTCACTCTCAGTCTCATGAGGAGGGACTGAACAGAGAAACTGGGATTGCAACACATGCAGAGGGAGTATCAGGACGCCATTATACCCCACAAAGTCTTTACACAGTACAGTCTGCTGATGTATTAATGCTCTGAATGTTGTATATAGAGCCTGTGAAATCAGCACTGAATGTTATTAGTTATTACTATGATCAAGGATGATGTGTGGAATACATAAAACCGTGGGGACGATAAAATGAAGTGAAAAAAACATTTGCTAAGACACATCTACAGCTTCACTCATATCATACTGGCTCAGTCCTGCTCCAGTGTGAGGAGGTTAACTTTTTTACTCATTTTGGTACCATCGAGGATGACATCTCCCCTCACACCCCGACCACAGCTTACTCTTTACTTCACAAACTGTTTCACAGACCACAGAGCTTCAATCGTTTCCTCATTCTGGGCGAGCCGAAGAGGCACATCAGCGGGAATAATGTGGGAATGATGTGTAATAATCTGGAATCATGTGTAATAATCTGGAATCGTGTAATAATGTGGGCAATCATGTGTAATGTACTCAACTCACGTCGCGTCGTGAGGGGGGCCGACAGAGCCGCGGTCCTCAAAGTCCAGCATCAGGCCTTTCCTCTGCGCATACTCGTGTAGTTCAGTTACACAGTTTCCAGTCTCCATCGTAAAGCTGTCGGGAGTTTCAGCTCAGACGATATGAAACTGTGCACACAGCTCATTAGAGTCCCTTCTCTTCCTTTCCCAACTTTATTCCGCTCCTGACAGAGTCCGTGCTGTTCTGACTTCAGACATCACCACCTTTAACTTTCGATTACTTGGTGTTAACGTCACTCAAGTGTCACGTGGTTTTATTTCGTCTTTACAATCGAAACTAAAAGTGGGCAGCAGGTTAACCTGACCTCCACATGTAGACCACTGCTGCTGAGTGTGTTCACCATCACTCATCAATAACTGAAGGTGTTGTTTTCTTACAGTTTGTTCAGAATTGAATGAATCTGTCTGGTGGTGTGCACACAGTGTCTGAGGGTGGGAGAAACACTTTAAACAGGGGGAACCTGCACTTGTTACACTTTAGGGTTCATCTTTGGTCAAAGGTCACACCAGGCTCTCCTCAGGGCCGAGACCCCCCGGTGGCTGTGACCTCAGGTCCTCCAAACCACTCTGGTTAGAGTCCTGAAGAGGTCAGTTTTGAAGAGTTTTTTCTAACTTGTGGAAGACTCAGAATTAACTGATGTATACTAAACATTTGCTGTATTGCATTCAGAAAAGAACATTTAATGCCTCTAATAAAATATCTGCAATCAGTTACAGTTGTAATTGTCCCAGTTTCAAACATTCACGTAAAACTGCACTTCCGTGACTGCTGACCCAGAAGCTGCCATCCACTGTTTGCTTCTGACCTCTGACCGGCTTGTAAGGCTGCAACGCTGCGTCTGTAGAGAGCTTGAATCTTGTTAAGTCATCCAGCAAGGTTTCTGAAGCTGAATCATAAACCTAACTTCCACAGGCAGTTACTGACAAAATATATTATTTTCATACAGACAACGGCCAAATCTACATGTGAAAAAACTCACAATGAAAAAACTCACATTGTCTGGAGGTAAAATACTTACTTGTCCAGTTTGATGTTGAAAGACACCAGAGATGAACAAATCATTCGTATGTGTCTCAAATTCTGAATCTTTTATATCTGAACACTGCTGTTTTACAGGGTGGGGAATAAATAACAGAATCAAGGTCAAGCACTTGTTACATTAAGTGATTTTCTGGGGAAAAAAGGGCTCATTCCCCAAAGCAGAGCTGAAACAAAGCACATCATCAATTACAGACTCCACTGAAATCCACAAGTTGTTTAAACACAACACTGTTTATAGGATAAAAGGGTGTTACACCCCAGTTGCTGAGGTTTTATTTTCCAATTCAGCCAAATCATTACACTGCAAAGGGTGTAATCCTTCAAACACATTTACACATTTCCAACATTTTGTACATTATTTAAATTCGTTTTGGTTGATAATTCAGTTGACAAAGTAATTACCCAAAACATGATTATTTGTTAAAAGTGAATAATGTTGCCTTCCCTGATTTTAAAATGCGTGATGTCATGTGCATTTTTCCATCAAGTAGGAGATACCACATAATTACAGTATAATACATTTAGTCACATCGGTTCATGAAATACAGTGGAAAGCTTGGTCAAATTGATCATGATTTTCTACATTTTATGCAGATTACCATCTAACTGAACATTATCTATATATTATATAAATATAAAGTAATGAAACGGAAAACTTGGCAGTTTATTTATTCATTTATAACATGACCAGGCATTATGGATCCAATTGACGAGCTCTGCTTCAGCCACA
The DNA here is from genome assembly GCA_023238725.1 of Scortum barcoo. NCBI lineage: Eukaryota > Metazoa > Chordata > Actinopteri > Centrarchiformes > Terapontidae > Scortum > Scortum barcoo. The sequence goes on from CM041544.1 coordinate 7,952,869, forward strand.
GGTTTCTTTGTGTATATTTGTTTTCTGTCTTTGTTGCCAACAGACATGACTGTTTCTCACTGTTTGAGTGGACTACACAAGGTTGGCTGAAGCACACTGAGTTTTGCTCCTACATCTAGTTGGCTTACTTTGTCATGAGAGCCAAAGAGACTACATTTTACTCTGAGAAAAAATTACTTTCTTTCTCCCATCATGTTTTAAATGTGCACAGCGCACAAGCCACAGGTGGCTAGCTGGCAGAAGACAGATTACCGTGAGGCAAAGTGTCATGAAAGTAAAGTAAAAAAAAAAAAAAAAAAGAATTAGTCATTTAAAATGGTTTTCATTTTTGAAAAAAAAAAGTAAAATAGATAGATAGATACTTTAATGATCCTTTACAGGAAATTATGCTGTGAAATGAACACTGAAGCAGACTAATTACTATAAGAAAATTATTTAAACAGAATTTGTATAGGAAGTAAGTGGTTGATCTCTGTAACCATGATCACTGTAAGAGGTTTCCACTGTATTATTAAGACAAAATCCCATTATCGATGAAAAACGTCCAGTACCAAGTATCATGGCAGATGATGCTCAACAATGATGCAAGTGACACTCTTGCCTATTGTATGAGCATTTCCTTGTAACAATCAGACAGTCCTACTGTCCTTATGCATTTGTTTGATTTTTACAAATGTGTGAGTGCACTCCTCCAAATCCACCTTTAGTTTACTTGCTTCAGGCCGGTCTTCTGGCTTCACACAAAGCATTGATTTTATAATTCGGTGCTGCAACAAAAAACAGCTGTTGTTATCTCCATATGATCAATAAATGCTGCCAGTGTCTTTGAGCCTCCACTTAACTGTATTCCCCTGAAGCTGACTTAACTTAAATAAGTAAGTCTTTTCCCCAAACATAATCTGTCTTGCTTGATATTTGACATTTTTATTACATTATACACATACATATCAACAACCCTGTTTTGTCTCAGCCTTCTTGGATGAACTGTTGTAACAGTACAAACGCCCACCCCTCAGCTTCACTACTACCCTGCTGGTGACCGTCACAAATGACTGCCCACCCTGTGGAAATACTATTTCATGTGTCAATTAAAAAACAGAATAGTGGTATACCTCCAAGGAAAAGTGTTGTAAAAATCCTGGGGGAAATGTCTGGTTTCTGACACCATCCCAAACCTGGAATTCATGCAATGATAAGAGGGAGGAAGGACATGTGATGTAATTGATGTATAATTGGACATTTTGACATGTCACAGTAGGAAAAACACAGGTGTAAATAACGAACCAAATGATGGCTGAATTGCATTTAGCTGCTTCAGTTTCAGGGTCGTGGTGTGTTGTTCATACAGTAAGTCACACTGTCATAACTTACTGGGACACATGAACAGAACAGAGCCATCTTTAATGTTATAAGTAACACCTGTGGTTTTCCTACTATGACTATGACAAAATGTCTTATGTGGAAAAGGCCTATGGCTTCCTGTTGAAACTGATCTGATAAAATGCCTGGTGTTTTGCTTACCTTTGACACAAACTCAAACAAAAAGCATTTATTCGTAAACAGTTATACAAGGGATGATTTTGGACTCTAAACAACTCACCGCTTTCCTGTCCTGGTCAATAAAGATGTTCCAGAGGAGTTCAAAATATATCAGCCCCAAAGCAAATACGTCCACTTTTCTGTCATAAATGTTCTTGCTTTTCTGTAATAAAACAAGGGCACAATAAAAACAAGACACCTAAACTGTACAGCACCACTGGTGGTTCAAACCTCCACTGGGAATCTTGAATGTCTCCCTTTGACAAGCATAATACAGAAGAATTTAAAGTTGTCGGTGTAGACCATCTCACTTGTTCAGGAGCCATGTAAGACGGGGTTCCTTTGTACACTGATCTCTCCACCAGGTTCTCAGCGTCGTCATCATTCTCAGTAGTAACCAGGCCAAAGTCCCCGATCTTCACTTCTCCGTCTTGCCCAAACATGATGTTGGCAGGCTAACCATGGAAAATAAATGAATAAACATGTAGCTTCATGACTGATATGAAGTAATAAATATATAATTTTTTTTAAAATCACCTTGTCTCACCTTCAGGTCTCTGTGGATGAGCATCTTGGAGTGAATGTACTCGACTCCGCTGACTATTTGCCGAGCAATGCTTAGACTTTCTTCTCTTCTCTTGGAGTCTCGCAGAGATTTTTTCACATTCTGCGTATTCTTCTCGTCTATCCACACTCTTAGTGTTTTAGTGTCGCACAACTCCATCTGGATATAAAGGTACTTCATCGTTGAATCACTGATTGACCTAGAAAAGTAGGAAGACATGATTGTTTGTTCTTTAGGTTTAGTAAAGAAGTACGGTGCAGTAAAGATTGTAAGTGGATAGGACTTACTGTGAAGAGCTGCAACTTTCAGCTGTACCGTCCGCTTGGTGTCCTGAATCCTCCAACCAACATGTGTAGTATCGAATAATATTGCGGTGATGGAGGTCTGATAATGCTCCCACCTCTCGTAGAGATTTTCTGATGCAAAAGGAGAACAAGAACATGGCTAAGATAATTAAACCTTTAACACATTTTGTTGTGCAACATATTTTTTTCTTATTTTTTAAATTTATTGATTTAAAATGAAACATCATTCATAGTTGACTCACTCTTTGCAGCGGACAATCTTTATAGCATAGTTCTTCTCCAGCAGTTTATTTCTTGCTTTGAAAACACAACCAAAGGCTCCTTTGCCAAGACACATTATAGAGTCAAATTCTGATGTAAACCTGTTGGAATTAACAAGTATTGTTGAAAAAAGTCTTTATACATATATGAATTTTAATGAATATAGATGTCTTAAAAATCCTGCTAATATTGTAATTCAGTGCTTTAATTTTCCATACCTCGACGTGAGAGTCTTGTTGGTTGTTTTCTCACTCTGAATATTTCCTTTATTCTTTCCACTGAAATTAGCCATTATGTCCTTAATGAATAAAATAAAGTCATGAGATAAAGATTTAAATGTTACACAAAAATCAACAAGGTAAACTGGCATGATTCACATCTTCTTACTTTACCTCTTTGCTGTTTCTGCATGCGTTTTGGAAATTTGCTGCAATTCTAACAAAACAAGAAAAGTTACAGTCAGCAGTAAAATAAAATGAAATATTATGTACTGTAGCTTTAGAGTGGGTCCTAAAAGATGTCTAACCTTATTTTGGGCTTCACATCGGGACTTTGAATCTTTGAAACAGGAGGTAAGAAAGTATAGTCAATCATATTTAAGCATACATACAAAAGTCTTCCGTTACTTATAGTAGTCTTAAGAGCTTAGAGTGCTTTGCTTTGTTTAAGAGGTGTCCTGAGAACTAGACTAACTTGGCTGCAAATACAGAAACACTTTTGGTCTTGTAATACTACTGTTTGTAAAGTGTTTTCTTTCATCTGACTAAAAGGCATGCTGATCATGTATTAAGTCATTTTTGGCATTAATGTAAACAAGGCCAATTGACTTAACCTAAAGGATAAATAAAAGCAACTTGATATAACTTTTGCTGTAGACTGAGCATTAAAAATGGATGAACCACAACAGTATGAGAGGACTGTATAGAAAATAACAGACCTGGTCCTTGTGTACACTCTGTGAATTGGTGAAAAGGAATGAGCCACTTGCAGTCACTGGCACACTTTTGGATTTTGCGTCACAGGGCTCACTTGGAGAGTTCAATGAGACACATCAGTAAAATTTTCACAACAACAAACTTTACCATCTGCTTTACTCATCAGTCAGTGCCTTACGGTGTGCTTGGTGGTGTGGACAGCTTGGCTGACGCAGGATCATTAGACACAGCTGACCGGATAGATAACTGAAAGCACAAAGTAAGAGTTTGGCTGTTAAATCCTACTATGTTTTTGTAGACATTGATGTTCAGATCTACAACTGCTGTTTTGTTAAGATAACAGCAGGTAACCATGAGCTGTCAATGCCATGTCATGTATTATTTTTACAACAGACAGTATGGGTAGCAACTGAAATGCTCATCTTGGTTCTGACTTGGTTTGAATAACATGGTTGAAGACTCTGGGTATGAAGCTTTAAGTGTTTACAAGATTTCAACAATAATGGTGATGTGTGTGACACAAATTGGTAAAGTAATGTGATTTGACATAGTGGTTCCAGAAAAAACTAATCCTGGGCCCGCATCTTTGATGCTCTGAATGAGTCTGTTCTTAATCTACAATGTGGCCTATTAAAAAATCATTTATCAAATCAAAACAACAAAAAATATGAAATACCTTGCTGTTCCAGTCTGATTGTTTTTGAAGCTCAGACCAGGCCCGCTGAGCTGCATTTTGTTTGGCTTCCTTGATGCTCTTACCCTCAGCTACAGGGTATTCTTTGTTGTTTATCACTAATTTGTAGAAAAATCTGTGAAGACAGGGAGGAAATATTTAGATTATTGTGTTAAGATTTCTCTCTCATATCTATCAAGAGCTAGCACAGAGTGTCTGTGGTGTCTATTCAGGTTAAAGAGGTTCAGGTTCATACTCACTGAGGGTTATGTGGTGGACCGCATCTTTTCTCTAAGACGTAATCATGGTTAATAGTCATTTTTTGACAGTAGTGGTTGATTAGTCCGACAAAATTCATTTCTGCAAAACCTTCGTCCCTCAAGCTCAAACGTTTTGTCTCATTACTGTAACACAAAGACAAATCACACACTGATTAAAACCTTTCAGAGCCAAACAGAATCAGAGAGAAACAATGTGCTGCCACTGTTTGTGCTCACCAGACATCTGACTGACTTAATGAAACTCTGCATTTCTCATCTCCAACCTTGAAAACGAAGAGGGTATGATTTTATTATGATTTGCTGACTGGACAACAGCTTGTGTAACAAAATCAACTTGCACCAAGCATGTCAATCCTTCTTTCAGTTTGCACGTTCACGGTACTTTAATTTAACCAAAAACTGGTGTGTATTACTTACCTCTGCAGATTTACTGCCAGATATCTCATGATATGCAAGCTTGGCTGCTTCCTCCTTAGCTTCCCTCTTTGTTACCCCAGTGGCAGCTGGATACTCCTTATCACCAACCACGAAGCTACAGCATCTAAAATAACACAAACTTCATTTAATGCATTCTTAAAACGTGACTAAACGACTAAATAAGAATTTGGATTCAGTGTGGAGACTTACTGAGCAGCACTGTTTGGTCCTAGTTTTGTTGACTCCACAGCCCTGATAGTCACCCTGTTCCTCTGAGCATATTCATTGAGCCAAGATATATACTTGATGTCACTGACACTTGTCTGACGATCTGGTGTAGGGGGAGCCTCTGACGCATTTTCTGTCTGTCAAGAAAACAACAAATATACATCAAGGAGACCTGAGCCATGAAATGTTCTTCTTTACTTAAACATGTAAATACAAAGATTCACATTTGGAGTAAGTCAATAAAATTATGTAATAATCTTACAGAGTTGACTGATTCCTCTATTAAGCCTTTCAGGGCATTTTTAGCCGCGTTCTGCTTGGCCTCCTTCTTGTTCTTTCCCACACCATCAGGAAACACCTGACCATTCAGCACAGCTCTTAGGATGAATCTGAAAAGAAATAATAAAATATTGTTAAACATGCAAGTCAACGCAAGAATATGTTGTGACTGTATTACCAAGACATTAACCTACACACAGGTGAAGTAATCAACTTGAGTATATATCAGACTGCTAGTGGAAAGTAATTTATTTCATTATATGTGACCAGTACTGTGATATAAGTATCACATAAGCTCTCCAGCTGGTTATCATTAAAATGTTTCCCTACTGGCATCAAAACCTTACCTAAGTTGGGAGTTTATTCTACACCAATTATTTACTCAAAGAATATTGAAGGTCAACACCATGCTTGCATCTTCTACAGTCACTATTTCTATTCTCACAGGGGTCTTCAGTATGTGCAGAAAACAATCATCTTTAAGGTACAACGTTAACTTAGTGTTACAAGTGCATGTGTGGTTTAAACAGCAAAGTGCACTGATAAATGTAAACAAAACACTGAGAAAGTACTGCAGAATAATCATACCCGGGGACAGAGGTGGAGAAAGTGCTCAGATCTTTTACTGAAGTAAAAGACTATAGAATTATACTCCTGAGTATTATTGCGGTGTCTTCATAAGAAAAAGTATAAAAGTATTAGCATCAAAACATTCTTAAAGTACCATAAGTAAAAGTACTCATAATACAGAATGGCTCATCTCAGAATAATAAATATTATATTACTGTATCATAATTATATTGTTTTTTTTTTTTTCCCCACGGATCAATCAGGTTTGATCTTAAATTATAATATTACGTCATTTGTTGATTATATTTTGTATCATTAATCTGATCTGTAAGAAAACGAGTAACTACGAGTAACGAGTAACAGTGACTGGACAGTGACTGAGCCAAAGCATATACAACCACAACAAATAGGCTCTGTCCTATTTAAGTCCCAGTTCTCTTCATAGCCCACACATGAGTCTGCAGGTAGTAAAGCACAGATTCAACCCACGTCTTAATGTGATCGGGTCCAACACATCCAACCTCCTCATACTTCAGCTCCGAGCGTGATCTCTGTGCATACTCGTTTAGTTTCGCCACGTAGTTTGCAGTTTCCATTACGAAGCGCTCAACAGTAGAACATGGCATAAAAATAAAGTAATATAAAGTGCAGATTTAGGAGCAGTGCATGTTTTTCCGCTTCCACCCGGACTCCTCTTCCATGTCTGTGTGTGTCTGGACCGACTCTGGGTTCAGCTTCAGCCTCACTTAGTTTCGTTTTCTCGGGAAACGTCACACAACGTGGCTCCTTCAGATGACGCCTGCACTCAGTCAGCAGACATGAGGAAGAGGAGGAAATGTGGCTGACACTGAGGGGACTTCTGTTTGGCATTTTATTTGTTTTGTTGTCTGCCTGAAATATTAGCTGCTTCTGTAAAATGCGTGCCTGCCTGTTTTGCACGTCAAAACGCCTATTTTTTTGGATTCAATAACTACAACTCCCGAGAAGCTTCGTCATCGCGTCTACAGCTAAGGCTCATGGGAGATGGAGTTTTCAGTTTTAAAATATCGTTGAGGTTTGCCCATTTTATGTGTATGTGTATAGATAGATAGATAGATAGATAGATATGTATATGTTTCAGGCAAACAGGCAACCACACTCATATAAAACACAATATTGTAGTGAGCAAAAACACTATACAACTACTACAAGTACTCACAAAAACAAAATGGCTATGTCAATATGTCAATATCAAGCAACAACAATAATAATAGTAATAATAATAAAACAATATGACATCTTACATTTTGTTAATTAAATCCAAGTAATTTATTGTATTATAAGTGGGTAAAATAAAACAATAATAAGATATTTCTTAAAATATTTAATGAAATTTCATGAAAACAGGTAACTGTCCTTGAAACATGTCACAAAAATTTGTAAGTACATCTTTACAAAATATAAATATGAAAAAAAAGGTATGCTATATTTCCCACCAGATTTATAAATATAAAGACAAATCCAAGAGCACCACTCACAAACAGCTTGATTATTTATGTCCTCTCAGAGATGGACCACAGATTCAAATGAAGATGATAAATAAATATTGCTCCAATTCCGATCACTTACTTAACTGCTTATTATAGCCCTATGCGATGAGCAGGTTTCACATTGTAAAATGCCGCCTGTACTCACTTACAGATATAATGTTATAATGTTTCACAGGCCAAACATCTGTCACTGCTTTTTGACTGGTAACTACTGCACATATTTATTCTCAAGTTCATTCGTGATCTGCTGCTGTATTTCCGGGACAGTTAGAGCACAAGTCCTCTTCATCTGTAAAAAAGAAAACCATATGTGTCAGCAAAGGCAATAAAAACAACCATAAATAAATAAAACTACAGCTGTGTTGTCATCATTCTTACCGTTATAAGTGGTGCCACACCATATGCAGTAAAAATGGATTGCTCTCAAATAGGACGTCAAAATTTGCAGTTTGTCAAAGGACTGAATCAGAGAGAGAAACACATATTGAATATATTTTAATTTTGCTTTGTATTAATCGCCACAGAATCCTATGAGATACCGCACTATATGCCAGTATAATATAGTGTAGTATAGCATAGTATAGTATGATACTGTATATTAACTGTATACTATAGAACTTATATTAACTTGTAGAATGGTGACATATTATTATTGTGTCTTTGACAACAAAATAGATTCATCTATTAGGAATATGCATTAAACTTTTGAATAAACAAAACTAAACTGAATACTCACGGTTAATTCCACTATCTCCTCATCATCCTCCTCCTCCTCTTTCAGACCATCTTCCTCGTCATCAGTCTCTGCTTTAGGCCAGTACCACTCTTCCCTGGGGACAGTGATTCCCTGAAAAGAAATATCACATAAAGAAAACCCAGTTTCTGTACTGAGTTAAAGTGAACTTCAGAAAATGTTGATTTGTTATTTTTTCCTGGCAAGTTTGTATTTATTCTCATTGCAGAGAAACTGAATAGTGACGTGCAAAAAGGGCATTAACACTGTGCTGTGTTGATGAGCCTGTGCTGTGGCCACAATTCTCCAACCTTCTGACTGTCGAGCTGCTCACAGGCTCGCTGACTCCTCCTGAGATCTCCTTCAATCTTTCGCTCCTCTCTCTCTGTCCTTACTCTTGACCTGGAACGAAAAAGATTAAACACACAAATTATGAAACATTTTGCATAATAGGAGGAGATGACGTTTAGAGGCACAGTGCATGACATGTAGGGCAAACCTTACCTAAAATCTTCCAGAGATTTGGTCTCATTCTGTTGTTTGGCTCGCGCTTTCTGCCGATAATGTTCAAGTTCCTCCTCCGCTTTTCTTTTCTTGACCTCTTCCATTCCAATGCCACCTCTGTCTGATTGACCATGCAAAAAACAGTACATAAACAGTGAAAGGTGGATTGCACATGTTATTATTAAATATACTTTAAATTCAAAAAGGTATTTCCTACCAGTTTTGATATTTAGAGGAACTGGATCAACCCTCCCTGCTCCTGAAGAGGTCAAAGAGATGAACATGAATACATATGACAGATACATAGCAGATTAAAAATAAGTGAATTCAGTAAAGGCTACACTTGCCCTTCTTTCCGAGGCCTTGACCAGCTTTGTAACCCATTTTCTGCAAAAGTGCAAATCCCTTGTTCTCATTGCTAAGGGAGTTTTGTAAAGCTGCTTCTCTGCTTTCTTTCTCCTGCTCCTTGATAGTCTTCTGACGGTTCTTGATGTTCGTCTCCTTTTGCTTTTCCTCCTTCTTCATTGCCTCTTTTACCCGCCTCACCATTGTAACACCTGGTTTCACATCTTGTCTGATAGGCAGAAGAACATGGACAAAGTTAAAGGGATAATAAGACAACAGTGACAGTGTTAATGCCCACTTCTGCCTGAATTAATCAGTGGTTTCAGTGGTGGAAAGTAACAAACTGCTTTTACTTAAGTACTGTACTGTAATTTTGAAATACATGTGCTTTACTTAAGTATTTCCACTTCATACAGTGTTTTACTCTTAATCCAGTACATTTGTAAAACTCCTTTACCTGTTTTACTAATTCAACAAAACAAACATTTTAAAGGCTCCACTTTGGGCTTTCCTGGAATTTTTACCCAAAAAAATCAATCGATTAACTGAGAGAACAATCAGCAAATGAATCCATAATGAAAATAACTATTAGTTGCAGCCCTGTACAACATATTTAAAATGAGCTCCATCTCAACAACATCTACAACAGTAAAATGCTGCTTTTACATGAGAGCATGACTGATAATAATGTAATTATATAATATATACTTTTTTCTGCATTGAGTACTTTTAATTTTAATACTTGTACTAAAGTACATGTTCCTGGTTATGCTAACATTATTTTACTCAAGAAACATTTCACTTGTAACAGAGTAATTTTACAGCGCAGTATTAGTGCTTTGACTCAAGTAAAGGATCTGAATACTTCCTCCACCACTGTAATAGTGTCGCACTATTAACTGTGTGTAGTACTGACAGCACAATAAACTAGCAGAACAATAAACTAGCTTCCCAATCTGTCTCAACCAATCTCTTCATATAAACAGTAGAAACTCAAAACACTCACATTTTACTGAGGAAAGCATCGGACATGTAGTCCTCCTCCTCTTCAGACATTTTGGCCCCACAGAGGACTAATAATGTAGAAAAGAAGGGGCTAAATTAATAATCCGGTTGAATGTTCTGTATTTGCTGCGCTGATATTTGGTCCGTTCACGTGTATGTTCCGAGTAGCTACAAGGCACATAACAAGTATTAAGTTCCGGCACTTTTGACAAAATATCCGTAATAACAAAATATATTGTTAGTGCGCAGAAACAACTGCAAACAATTACACCCACAATAAAAAACATTATTTTGTTAGTCACGCGACAGCACTGTTTCTTACATTTTTTTCCTCGGTTTCACACCGGACGAACTTTAATGCGACACCGCCGATACTCGTCGTCATTCATCCCGAGTGACAGAAACACAGGTAGGATAAGCGATTTAATAAAAATACAGTGCACATTTCTGCACGGTGTTGTTGCTGCCGTGTTTGTGAACAGCTGGGTGTTTGTAGTAAACTATCACAGACGGCTAACGCACAGTGTTCAGCCGGAGTTGGTCTTGTTCCTCGTTGTTAGCTCAGGTTGCTAACCAGCCTCGCCTGTAAACAGCTGGAGGGAGACAGCTGTCAGCGCAGAGAGGTGCCAACACCACCCAGCTCAGACACCTGACTCTCATACACTGTTGGTTAGCTGCTTTAACTTTATAATCACTTGTCTCTTGTCATTGGGATGTTAAATGTCCACAGATCTTCAGTAGCTCAGCAAAGTGTTGTTTTGCTGCTTTTCTAGGTGATAACCTGACTGGATGAAACTATTAGAGGGGTGACATCTACTGACAGAGACATATTGTGTTGAAAGGTCCTTGCCATGGAGCTGGCTCACAGTCTGCTGCTCAACGAAGATGCCTTGGCCCAGATCACTGAAGCAAAGAGGCCTGTCTTCATATTTGAGTGGCTCCGCTTCTTGGATAAAGTGCTCGTGGCAGCAAACAGGGTGACTGTCCTGATGTTTTTGTTCTTCCAAGTGGTGTCCATCAGCAGCAGTTTGTGCCTTTCTGATGTGTGTGTGTTTAAATGTGGTGCAGGTGGACGTGAAGGAGAAGCAGAAGAAGCTGGTGGAGCAGCTGACGGGGCTGATCAGCAGTGCCCCGGGACCGCCCACAAGAAAGCTGCTGGCCAAAAATCTTGCCACCCTCTACAGCATCGGCGACACCTTCACTGTTTTCCAGACCCTGGATAAGTGCAATGAGATCATCAAGAGCAAGGACGACACACCTGCGTACTTACCAACAAAACTGTGAGATCCCATTTAATCGCTGCAGTGTCTGTTTGGTAGACAGAGTCAGTGTGTTTTTACACACTACTTGATGTTATACACATTTGCACTAAATTATAAGTTGTTCAGCGCTGCTCTCAGTGTTTTAGGCACATACTGTTGACCCACCTTCAGGGGTATTAGCATTTAAGACTAATCTGCAGATTGACAGTTCATGTTTAAAAGGGGGGATTAATTGTACACAAGCAGATATTATGCCAGCTGTGGTGGAGGCTGCATCAGTGTTGTCCTGCGGGGTTTTATCCATCATTCTTTCATTCCTGGATGTTTCTGCACTGAGTCCGATGAGCTGAGAGGGGAGGTAGGGTTCAAGACCTCTTCACTAGTCCCTAAGCCCCTGTGGTGCTGTTGTAACGCAGATAATATTATGTTGCTTTGAAGTCAAATCTAACTCACGATGCAGTTATTGGAAATACAAGAGAAACCCACAGTTAGCAGTTAAATGTCAAGTGATAATCCATGTTATATGTTAATATAAAGGATTCTGAGTTTTGCATCATATTATTCTACTGTATTCACTTTAACCCATACAACCTTTTTTGCAGAGCTGCAGTGGCATGTGTTGGAGCTTTTTATGAGAAGATGGGCAGGATGCTGGGAAGCTCCTTTCCAGACACCATTAATAATCTTTTGAAGGCATTAAAGAGTGCAGAGGTATAGCTTTTAATGTAACTCAGTTGTCCATTGTCTTGTAGCTGGGATGTAATTGGTCAAATTGTATATTGGAATATTTGAACAGTAATAGGTAACTAAAGATTTATTATCCAGAATCAGATATGACATTTATCTCAAATCTCCTGTTTTCACCTTGGCCTCTGTTGCCCCAGTCCCAAGGCAGAGGAGAGATCCTTCTCAGCCTGCAGAAGGTGCTCAGCGGACTGGGTGGAGCTGCAGCTTCATGTCACAGAGATATCTACAAGAATGCCCGCTCTCTACTCACAGACAGATCCATGGCTGTACGCTGTGCGGTAGCAAAGGTTGGTGTCAGGAAAATGTTTTAGTGGAGCTTTTTATTTTATGTGTGTGGGCAAACAAAAAGCAACAGTATTATGTCCAATCCTGAATGTTTGTGAAGGTTTCTTCCACTGGTGGAGGAAGCACATAACAGATGCAACGTAGTGTAATGTTTTCTCCTAAAGACAAACTTTACTTAAAATTTAGAAGCTTTTACATTTACACAAGCCTTGACATCCTGCTCCTGTCATAGGCACTTTGAACCATTAGAAAGAAAAAAAACGACAACTTTTTTTTGCTATGTCATTATGTGTTGCGCAAATCAAGATGACAATTACACTATATATAGTACAAGTTGTGTAGCCAGTATATTGCAACATATATGTTTTGTTTGTCTACATCATCTGTATGTCTGCAATAAATTAAATGTTTTACTGTACCTACATAATGTAGATGTTACTAACAGGACTCCATCTTTATTCTTCTTGCCTGATCAGTGCCTGTTGGAGTTGCAGAATGAGGCGGTGTTCATGTGGACCACAGAACTAGAGAACGTGGCAACTTTGTGTTTCAAAGCCTTGGAAGGATCAAACTATGGCGTTCGAGTGGCAGTGGCCAAACTTCTAGGGACAGTCATGGCCACTGCCCTGATGCCCAAACAGGCAGCTGGTGGGTTTGTGCCATTTGTGTCTGGCCACTTTCATGTTAACTAGACCAGCTGGCCTCTTTTGTTCTTCATGATGTCAGTACGTTTTTTTTTTTTTCTCAGTGATGCGTCAGAACGTGAAGCGGGCCACACTGGAGGAGGTGCTGGAGCTAATGGCCACTGGCTTTCTGCGTGGTGGATCGGGCTTCCTGAAGAGTGGAGGGGAGATGTTGAAGGGGGGAGGCTCTGTCAGCAGGGAGGTGCGGGTGGGCGTCACGCAGGTGAGGCAAACTCTCAAATCGTCAACGATAGTCTGAGCCTGTGTTGCCCGATTCGGCCATTTCATACGTGACCTCTCCTTCGTCTTCCTTAGGCCTACGTTGTGTTTGTGACCACGCTCGGCGGTCAGTGGCTGGAGCGCAACTTTGCCACATTCCTGTCCCATGTTTTGGACCTAGTGTCTCACCCACGGGCCACGCAGACACACGTTGAGGCTGTGTACTCGCGCCGCTGTGTCTCCTTTATGCTTCGTGCCACCCTGGGGGGCTTACTTGGAGAGAAAGCACAAATTGCAGCCGGCAAAGAAATCTGCCAAGCCATCAGCAAGCAAATGAGGGCTGTGGGTAAGGAGGATGGGGGGGAAATATCACGGTTCAGAGCATTACAGAGTAAGTACTCATCCATTATTATCACTTTTAATTCACCCTTCATTCAACTTCTAAAATTCTTGCATGGTTTGCGCTAGTGTTGCATAAGGAGATGATTTTTTTCTTTTCTGCCTTTTGTTGTGTGCGGAGATGGCTTTCCCTATTTCTTCTTCCCTTCTCGCTTTCTGCCTTTGCTTCTTTTGGATCACTCTCCCCATTATTTACATTTCTTTTTAACCTCAAGTAGCGTCGTAATGTCAGAAACATTTTCCACCGCCAGCTCAGCATTATTTGAGTTACTCATGCTAGTGTTATTGCCTTGCCTCCGTGGCTGTTTGCCTGTGAATTCACATTCTGCACATTCACATTATCGCATTACAATCTCTAAGGAGCAGGTAACATAACTCTTTCTGCCTGTTGACATCCAGCTTACACCAGCAGAAAAACTGCATGTGCTACTAAATTCACTGACACATAATAAGAACCAACACCCCCAGAGCAACAACACATCACATTTGCTAGTTTGTCCATCGTTCAGTTTTATTTTATTTATACTCCAAATGTCCCTTTTTTCCTGCTTTACAATAACACATCAGTCATTTTTTTAATCACCTTCATCCCATTCAAAAAGGATGATTCTTACTCTGATTTGCTTTGCAACCTTTAAACGGATGTGAATTATGTCACACATACGATCTTTTGTTCATGATGAATTTGAAAAAGATGTTGAGTGTGGGTTTCTCTTAAGACGTGGTCCCAGGCTCTTCACTCTGCTTTCTCCCTGTAACTTTTCCAACCAGCTGGATCTGTGAAACTTCTTGAAATTAGGCTGTAAAATATCTGCAGTATTTCAACTTTACAATGTTTCCTAGAGATATTGTGTTAGTGTGTGCTCCCCTGTATATAGTCAGTTCCTCATATCTTAAGTTTTATGGAACAAAATGACTATCACAAATCAATAAGTGGCTTTATATCACTCCCTAAAGTTATTTAATAGACTTTTTCCATTCCGTATGATCTTTTCTTGCCTATTTAGAGCTCTGAGGATTTTCCTTCTTGATAAGTCAGATGGGCTTATTAGAGATTTACTTGAATTCAGATTAAGTTTTGCAGTTTTTCCTATTTGTCACGTTTATTCTTTAACACAGTTATAACCAGTATTTCCTGTTTTGTAATATTTTTGTATGAAAAAAATCCTCAGAACTCACAGAACAGAACTGTGTTTGTGGCGATTAGCAGCGTGCTCCTCAGTACATTTGAAGGGTTCTTGAGCTGTGATTGCAAAACTTTTTAGATTGATAACGTGTGACAGCAATAGATGGACTAATGTGGCCAGCCACTTTGTCTATCATGTTATATTTTTATAACATGTCAGGGGATTATAATTAAATCTGACAAATAGTGCCTTGTTTTGAGAAATTGCAAATCTAAGTTCAGTGCAGGTCACCTTATCCATCAATGCTCCACATGTTCTGATTGATTAGCAACTTGTCATCATATTTTTAAGCATTTTTTATCTTGTTCAGCTGGAAAGATTTGGCATTTTATTCTGACAAACTTGTTCGCACCTCTTTCTCTTCCACGTGTTCCTATTTCCAGAGGCAGTTGTGAACGACATCAGTGGAGAGAACAAGGCAGGGGCAGCCGATGTCTCTGCCAGTCAGCATGTTATGGTGTGCGCCCTAAAAGAGCTGGGCAGTCTAGTTCAGAGCTTGAGTGCCACAGCTTCACCACTCATTCAGGAGCCTTCTATAGGTGAGACACACAAAATGTTAAACTTAGCCATATTATATGACATTGGCCAGCATCTTCTGTAACCTTTGCGATGTACTAGTAGAATATTAAGTGCTAACAGCCATGTAAATCTTACATCTGCTTCTTTTACGAAGCGAAATACATATAAATACATACAGGTACTCATTCTATATGCAGTTGTTGCATATTACTCTTAATGTCTCCAGTCAGAAAAAAGGAATATAATTTCAATAACAACTCAAAACATATTCCAATATCCTCATCCCCAGGACTTCTTGAAACTGTGACCTCGGTGCTGCTCCACCCAAGCATGGCAGCTCGCTTGGCCGCTGCGTGGTGCTTACGCTGCGTTGCCGTGGCGCTGCCCTACCAGTTGACCCCGCTGCTGGACCGCTGTGCAGAGAGGATCAACAACCTGAAGAGTTCGCCTGAGGCTGTGAGCGGCTACAGCTTTGCCATGGCTGCTCTGCTGGGAGGCGTACACCAGTGTCCACTGGGTATCCCCCACTCCAAGGGCAAGGTGTGTATCTTCAGAGTATATTCTCATCAGTTCCTTCTCTTGTGTAAGTGTCAATGGAAGTCTTGACCATCTGAACCAGCACCATTGATCGCCTTAAATAGATTTAAAGATGCAGTTGTCTGTGATCTGTTCCTGTAGCTGGTGGTGAGCATAGCTGAAGACCTCTTGCGGACAGCTGCTCAGAACAGTCGACTGTCCCTGCAGCGCACACAGGCCGGGTGGCTGCTGCTGGGTGCCCTCATGACTCTGGGTGAGCCTTGCAGACGTCTCTCTCTTATCTCTTGGCTTTGATTTGCCCACACCATGGCCTTCCACTCGCTCACCCACGTTATGTTTACACCCAGGTCCCTCCCTCGTGCGCTACCACCTTCCCAAGATGCTGCTGCTGTGGAGAAATGTGTTTCCCCGCTCGCAGAAGGAGCTGGAGGCAGAAAAGGCCAGAGGAGACTCCTTCACCTGGCAGGTCACCCTGGAGGGCAGAGCAGGAGCACTCTGTGGTAAAGAGCAACACCTCGATGTACACTTGCACATGCTCTGTAATGTTAGCAGACACAGTTCTGACCAACGCTCACATTACTTTCCTCTGTAGCCATGCGTAGCTTCGTGGCCCACTGTCCCGAGCTGCTTACAGAGGATGTGATCCGTAGATTGATGACTCCCATTGAATGTGCCATGACCATGATGTCTCAGTGAGTGTGATGCTTTAAAGTACGACTGTAAGGTTTAGTTTAGATAAAGGTTTTGTCTTTCTTGCAGGATTTTAGGATATTTCTACACGCAGTTCACCAGTTTTATCATGTATGATAACAATTTCCTGCATTTCTTTCATTGTTGTCAGGTTATATGTTAAATAATTACAGTGATTTCTCTTTTCATCAGTGTTCCTGCCATCATTAAGGTCCATGGTGCTCACCTGAAAGCAAGTGCAGCGATGGTGAGGCTCAGGTTGTATGACATCCTGGCTCTATTGCCTCCCAAGACCTATGAAGGTAACACAGCCACTTGTTCTTCACAGAAGTTAAGAAGATTTATGGGAGGTGTTTTAAAAGCTGTCATCTTGTCATGCAGGCAGCTTCAATGCCCTCCTGAGGGAGCTGGTGGCCGAGTTCACTTTGACCGACAACTCGGCCAACACTACGACCTCCTTGCTGCGCTCTCTCTGTCACTATGACGACAGTGTGCTCATGGGTTCCTGGCTACAGGAGACTGACCACAAGTCCATTGAGGATCAAGTGAGTAAAATCTTTAATGATATATATGAATATAATACTACTGTATGTCCTAAGAAGGGATCTGTGTTAACAATTACGTCTTGGTCACTGTTGGTAAAGCTGTGTGATTGTTCTTGAACAGCTGCAGCCCAACAGCGCGTCTGGCAGCGGAGCTCTGGAACATGATCCATCCTCCATCTACCTGCGTGTCCCCGTGGGCGAGGCCATCCCAGGTCCTCTCCCTTTGGGTGTGTCAGTCATCGATGCTTCAGTGGCCCTGTTCGGTGTGGTTTTCCCCCACGTCTCCTTCAAACACAGGTGAGAAGTTTAGTTGTTATCATGGATATTTTGAAAAATTGGTTTTAATATTTGTAACATTTTGCATCATCTTATGTTTTTGTTATGTGTTTGTTCTCTTGTTGGTTTATTATGTATTTATATTCACTGCTGTGCTGTTGCAAAGATCTGAGTGTTATTCTTGATGCCAACTTTGCATATGATTCAGGCTTCAGATGCTAGACCACTTTGCAGAGTGTATAAAGCAGGCTAAAGGAGTTCGACAGCAGGCAGTCCAACTGAACATCTTTACTGCAGTGCTTAGTGCCCTCAAGGTAAGAAAACTTGTTTTACATCCTCTTAATACATGAATATCATGTTTATTATCATTAATACAGCAGGAAATAATACATCTCCTCCTTCCTTCCTCGCTGAAGGGTTTGGCTGAGAACAAGAGCACTCTGGGTCCTGAGGAGGTGCGTAAGTCAGCCCTGGCCCTGGTGATGGGAGCGTTGGACAATCCCAACCCCATCCTTCGCTGTGCTGCTGGAGAGGCCCTGGGCAGGATGGCTCAGGTGGTGGGAGAGGCTACTTTCATCGCCAGAATGGCACAGACCAGCTTTGACAAGTAAGTGTTTCATATCTGTATTATCTGTGGTTTTTTGTTTTGTTTTGTTCTTTCTTTAGTCTCTCGTTATTTCTCCTGTTAAGATCAAAGGAGACCTGTTCAACACACTACCTTTATAACTGGTCACAGTTTTACCATTTTATTGTAGCTCAAAGATGTTTGCAGGAAGATTAAATAATAATTACAATCACTCTTACCTCTCCATCCTTGACTTTAATCATGTGATCCATATCTCTCCCCCTCCTCTTTTTCCAGACTGAAGTCAGCCCGTGATGTAGTATCAAGGACCGGTCATTCACTGGCTCTCGGCTGTCTGCATCGATATGTTGGAGGAATTGGCTCAGGCCAGCATTTAAAGACTAGTGTCAGCATCCTATTGGCTCTGGCCCAGGATGGGTCCTCTCATGAGGTCCAGGTACAGTGAATTGGATTTTAAAATTCAGTCATAGAGAATAGGAGAACTGGAGTCTCTTTTTCTATTGTCTTTTTTCTGCCTAAACTGGATTATAGTTTACTTTTTTTGGATGAACATGTTAGTTTTTCTTGTGTTTTTATTTAAAAAAAAACACCAAGCTTTGTTTCATTATTTTTGCTTTACATTATCAGTAATGCAGACATCCACTGTTCGTTGTTTTTCTTCAGACGTGGGCTCTGCACTCTCTGGCTCTGATTGTGGATTCTAGCGGACCCATGTACAGAGGCTACGTGGAGCCTACGCTGTCCTTGGTACTCACTTTGCTCCTCACCGTGCCCCCGTCTCACACGGAAGTGCACCAGTGTTTGGGCCGCTGCCTGGGAGCTCTCATCACCACTGTGGGACCAGAATTACAGGGTAACTGCGGCTGAATCAAAATCAGAAACCTCCCTGTGTAACTGTTACTCTCTAATTTCTTTAAAAGCAGTGTAAATGTAACATGTGCGTCCTGTCCAGCAGGTGGCAGAGTAATACATTTTAACCCACTACAGGCTACTGAAGCAGACTATACACACTATATATCCAGAAAATTATGTTTGTGTTCATCTCTCTTCCTAATCATTTGGTTTGCTAGGAAATGGAGCCACTATCTCCACCATCCGCTCTTCCTGTCTGGTTGGTTGTGCCATAATGCAGGACCACTCAGACTCCCTTGTGCAGGCAGCTGCCATCTCGTGTTTGCAGCAGCTGCACATGTTTGCTCCACGCCATGTCAACCTGTCCAGCCTGGTGCCCTGCCTCTGTGTAAGACATAATGAGTGTCACACTACAAGTACAGTAGTTATAGTTTGTCTTGCTCTCAGTCCTTAATTTCCTGGTGTATTATGGGATGCAGGTGCACCTGTGCAGCTCTCACCTGTTGCTGCGTCGTGCTGCCGTGGCCTGCCTGAGGCAGCTCGCTCAGAGAGAGGCTGCTGAGGTCTGTGAGTATGCCATGAGCCTGGCGAAGAGAGCAGGAGACAGCAAAGATAGCACAACCATCAGTGAGTACAAATCGTTAACCAAGAGCTTTCTGTTTAGTTAGTTTACCTCAGTGAGACAACGTCACTCTTACTGTGTTGACTTTTAGATCTGAACATCACGGAGACCGGTCTGGAAGGCGTTCTGTTTGGCATGTTGGATCGGGAGACGGACAGGAAGCTGTGTTCAGATATCCACGACACACTGGGCCACATGCTGTCGTCTCTTGCTGTGGAAAAGCTTTCTCACTGGCTGAAACTCTGCAAGGATGTCCTGGCAGCAACTACAGGTAACAAAATATGACTCATTACCATTTTCTGTCTCTAAGGAAATTTAGGCTGGAACAGAAAACAAAGTAGCACACAGCAGTCAAGTCAAGCTCTCTGAGGCCAAATATCAGTTTGAATATTTCGTTAGCTTTACAGAAACATTTTGTGGAAACATTCACAGTATCACTAAATCTTCTCCAGTAAGTCCTTGTATCATGTCTGTCTCCTCTTTCAGATGTAGGAGGAGCCGTTGTATTCGAGGTGGAGAGGGATGAGGAAGACTCTGAGAAAAAGGACGAGATGGACGATGACACCATGTTCACCGGCCTGGGCGAAGATGACAAGTCCAAGCCCTCTGTGGCGCCGCGCTGGGTGACACGGGTGTTCGCTGCGGACTGCTTGTGCCGCATCATCTTGCTGTGTGAGAATGACAAAGCTCACTTTGACCTGGCAGCTGCGCGCTCTGCACAAGCCAAGAACCCCAAAGGTACCGCTCACCATGCTGCCAGAACAGACTGGCTCAGAGTTCACGATTTGTGATTGATTTATTCCAACTGGGATCTCTTGACTGTGCTTCAAATTGATTTTCTAAAGTCATGATTCTCACATAGTGCATAAGAAACAGCTTTTCTTCTAAACCAGCTGTTGGTTTTGCACAAAATTAAATATACATTTTACTTTGTTGTTTTGTATTATACATCTTTTTGTGACATTCAATTCAAGCGTCAGCTGTTTAAAAAAGCTCATTCATGTGCTTTTATTTAAAGATGGAACAAAGCTAGATATGAGTAAGCGAGTTTTTTTCACTTTCAAGGTCCTCCAAAATAAGGAAGCATTCTACAGGCTGGACAGTTATAGTACAGAGTAATGATTTTGCAGCTCTGGAGGCAGCTAAGCCAAATTTAGTGGCTGGAATTGAGTGGATAGTTTGGTCTGCATGTTTGTGTGTCCAGCTAATCCCTTGAAAGGTGCACTTCAGCTAAAATTCAGCTCAAGGTCGATTTGTTGTGTGCATTTGTGTTTCATCTTTGTTCATCCTCACCAGGAGGGGAAGTATAAAAGCAAACACAGAGACCCTGGAGGAGACAACAGTTGTACCTTCTTGCTGACATGCAACCAAAGCATTACTAAAGCAAACTACACAATGACTAAAAAATGTTAAATTAAACAGAAATTTGTTATAAATTGTATTTTCTGATTGATTTAACGTGGCTGCTCACTGAGGTTGCATTCTTTACAATGAATGCATTTCTATTCCTCACACAGTCCTTGTTTTTTTCCCCTCCCATCTCTGTCCATCCAGGAGATCAGTTAGTGCTCCATTTGTCTGACCTAATACGCATGGCCTTCATGGCGGCCACGGACCATAGTAACCAGCTGAGGATGGCCGGCCTACAGGCCCTGGAGGACATCATTAAAAAGTTTGCATCTGTACCGGAGCCTGAGTTCCCAGGCCACGTTATCCTTGAACAATACCAGGCCAATGTGAGTCATGCACGTTGTGTCATGCTGGAGAATTTGAAAATTAATTTAGAATTAATTTACTGAAGAAGCAAGCTTTATACCACTTTGTACCTTGTGTATGCTTTTAGGTCGGAGCTGCCCTTAGACCTGCCTTCTCACCTGATACACCGTCTGACATAACAGCTAAGGCGTGCCAGGTGAGACATCCTGATTTGTTTCTGAATGTTTTAGAAGAAAAGTTTTATCAGCTAAATTGTTGTATACCATTTCACTTCACAGCCTGTTTGAGGTGTGCGCTGCAGAAATGTATAGGTGCTATCGACGTGTAGAAGTCAGCTCTGTTTGTTCATTCTGCTGAACAGTCCGACATATATTTATATATTTTTATGATGTTAGAGGCTTTTGTAGCAGTGCTACTGCAATAGCAGTTAATTACCACTGCACACTGAGTCATCATCCCCTTAGAAGCCAGCAGTGTCAAATGTTCTGCCATAATGCTCTTTGACTTATTTGACTGATGTGAAGAATGAGTGACAGTGAACTAACAAACATGCCTGTTAGCAGTGTTCTTAAAAAAAAAACATTTTCTCTTTGACATTCCCCTCTGTGTCTCTGGCTTTGAGTTAATGCCCACTGAGATTATTTGCACTCTTTCTGAAGGCTGAAAGCTTTGATCTCAGGTTTTTGCTTTTCTAAATTAAATTATTTACTTGGTCCATAATACTTCCAGTAACCCCAAGGTGATAAAAGAAACTATACATAATGTGCATTTAAAACATACCTGTGGAACTGGAAGGTCACATGACATGACCTACAGAGAAAAGTGACTATAGTTTAAATAAGCAAAAAGGTACCAAGGTGCCCTGAGTACTTTTGCATCACGACACATTTGTAAGTGTCTTTAAAGACTTTGCTGGCTGACACTCTAATAGCAGCTCTCCTCAGAAGAATGTAATCTTATAAATGTCTGCTCAACTTGTACAGGCCTTACATGTCAGGTCTTTTTATTAATAACTGCCCTTGACACCCCCACCCCCTTTAATGGTTAATCAACCTCGATTGCTTTATGACTTAATGTAGGTTTTTATTTCTCAGGAGCTGTAAGAGAAGTAATAGTTAATAGGCCATGGGTGCTGTAAATATTCAATTTATTTAGCCATTTATTACCTTGGCTCCCTCTACGTGACTACAGGTGTGTAGTACGTGGATCGGTAGTGGCGTGGTCAGCGACCTCAATGACCTGCGGCGAGTCCACAACCTGCTTGTGTCATCGCTGGACAAGGTGCAGGCTGGGAAAGGCTCATCCAGTCAGCTGTACAGTGAGAGCGCAACCACGATGGAGAAACTGGCTGTGCTAAAGGCATGGGCCGAGGTGAGGCTGCAGATCCCGATCAGCCCCGCGCTTGTTGTACTGTAAATGATACACATGATAACCCTGAACAAACACACTGGCTTTCTCTCTCAGGTGTATGTGGTGGCGATGAAGATCAAGAAAGAGGCTGAGTCTAAGCCTGCCAAGCCAGTCCGAAGTGGAGACGAGGATGAGGATGAGGAGGATCTGGGCGCCGACGTGCTTCCACCCGACAGCCTCATCACTTTGGTTCAGCCAGAGTTGCCCTCGCTGAGCCGCCTGTGGCTGGCCATGCTGCGAGACTACGCCCTCCTCACTCTGCCCGCAGAGTTTTCCAGTCAGCTGCCCCCCGATGGTACAACACAGATACATTACCAAATGCAGAGTATAATCTAGAAATGTTTTATTTCCAATGAGGCATTTTCTGCTTGTTCCTGGTTTAGTCGATGGATCAAATCTCTTCATGTGCATGGACACGTGTACATAACTGACTTGCAGTGTTTTTAATAGTACATGGACATTTAGCCTACTTCAATCACTATTTTTTGAGTTCTTTGCTCCAGTTTTGGTCCCATTAAAGCTATGATTTTATTCTCCAGAGAGCAACTCATTACCAAAAAACCTTAAAAGTGATTAGGATGGATTTTGATAAAATTACAATATTCTTTTTTTTTTTTAAGATAATATGTTCTAGCATATTGTTGGAGCTGCCTACTGGGGAACCTTAAATTTAAATTAGCTATTTGCTTAACAATGAGTGAAATGTAATCAATATTTCATATAGACATATACATATTTAGGAGCATACATATGAATGTCTACGAGTCTACTTAAGTTAATATGGTACATTCATAAACAATTAAAATCACATTTCAAAGTAATATTGTCAGGACAAATCCTTACCCATTATGGTGTGTCTACATTCAGGTGGCGCGTTTTATACTCCAGAGACTATAGACACAGCAAGGCTACACTATCGCAGTTCATGGGCCCCTGTCCTGCACGCTGTGGCCCTGTGGCTGAGCAGCACTGGGTTCGGAGCTGGTAAAGAGAAGGAAGAGGCCCCCTCAGCACCCTCCAAGGCTCCTGCCCTCCCTCAAGGAGTCTCCCTTACCACAAAGACCTTCGAGGAGTCGGTCGAAGACAGGATGCATTTAATGTTGGGTAAAGAGACACTCATTGTTGTGGGTTATAGAATTCACATCACTGTGTTTTTGTTCCTCATGAAGAAAACCTGCACTGATGTACCGTTACTTTGGGGTTTTTTTTGGAGTTCAGGTATTATATAGAGGAAAGAACGTGTGAGCAGAGACAGTGGTCCTTTACTTATTGAAATTTCATGTCTGTGTTGTAATTAATGGCTCCTAGAAAATAATGCAACTAATATATGTATTCTTTTAAAAAACTGAATTGTTTCATAACAGCTGCTTTGCTTACAGCCAAGGATCCACCTCACATCCGCCGACAGTGAAAGGCCGGTGGCAGATAAAAAGCATAGCATGAACACACCCTAAGTGCATTTTTGTGTTCTGTCTCTCAGGTGTCAGTATAGAGTTTCTTTGCTTCCCCCGGCCTGAGGAGCCCCTTGAACATGTGATGTCCTGCCTGCAGGCCCTGTTCACTCTGCTAGAGTCTCCATGTGCAAAGACCCACATCGCAGAGGACCAGGTAAAGACACAGAGTCAGACAGCAGAAATACAAGACAATATGGTGGAAGATTTGTGACGCCGTCCTAGAATTAGAGCTTTGTTTAAAAATGTTATACTGAATCACACATGCTGTATAACATTTGAAATAAAATGTATCTAAAAATATTTAAAGTTATTTGTTTTGTCTAGTTCAAGTGATATATTTACTGGAGAGTGATCACCTTAGTGCGAATATCTGGTAAATACAACAGGGTCATGTGACATTTACTGACTTTACGAGGACGTTACGAAGATCCCTCCAATGCGCCATTAAACAATTGACTGCCACACGATGGATAATGTGATACTGAGGGCTTCAAGGGATTCATAGATTGTGTCCTACAAATTCAGAAAAAAAGAATGATTGTGTTTCACATCTACATTTGGTGGAGCATTTGAAATGGGACAGGTCTTCACCGGCCCTATGACGCACTCGGTCTAGATGTGTGGACTTCAGAGGATCCAGCTCCTTAAATTGGGACACAGCATGTGTCTCTGCTGCTGCTGCCACACTGTCATCACAGCCTTCTGTCAGACTAGAAACAACACGCTATGTTTGTGTATTTTAATTTCTGTGAACATACGGTATGAAAGTTATTGGGGATATTTTTAACTGGAAAGAGACTTAGTTTTGAGAAATTCTGCAAAAACTTTGCCCATTTGCTTTACTCTGATAAAATAAGTACTGTTGAACCTGTTGGCAATAAACCTGAACAGATGTGCATGTCATGCGTTACACTGTAGAAGTTAGATAGATTCCCTCTCTGAATATTAATGTCAACATTTCTCATGTTTCACAGTGGCCTTACTGTTAATGTTATTTCTGTTGTAGCTGTTGGCAGTAGAGCTCCTGAACGTGCTCCACAGGCTGCTGTTGACCCGGGATCCTCCTGCTGTACAGCTCCAGGTCACTGCGGTGGTACAGGAGACCATCAGGGCTGCACAGGACCATCTGCAGCGACAGAGGACCAGCAAAGGTCAGGAACTGACACATCCTACAGGCTCAGCCTTTTTTACATTACATTACACTTAAACACTGTCAAACTCTGGAAACACAAAACTCACATTGCTGACGACTGAACTAAAGAGTCTTAATACCAATATTATGGCAGATTTAAAGTTGTTTCAGTTATGTGGATGTCTGAGTGATCTAGGTCACTGATATTTTTCTCAGGCAAAGAGGAAGAAGGCGAAAAAGACTCTCAGCCCAGCCTTGGGGAAGGAGGAGACACAGGGGAGCTCGTCCCTGGCAAGAGTCTGGTGTTTGCAGCCATGGAGCTGCTCGTCTTCATTCTGGTCCGGCACCTACCACGGCTCAACACACGTGTGAAGGAATCACCCAGCCACGTGCCGCTCAGGCCTCAGCGACTTTCCGAAGAAAGTGCACGCCTGGTGGCAAACACAGTTTCCATCCTGGCAGAGTTGCCCTCGCTCTGCTCTCCTGCCGGTGAGGCCCGAGGCAAACTGCAACAACACACACACCATAAAATATGAAAAAAGACACACACAAAGGCAAATCGGTACAATCATGGTACACATTGATTGAAAGTCTGTGTTCCATGTTGTATGTTTCATTTAGAACTGTTTGCCTGCTTGGCCTGCTTTGTTCAGGTTTGTTTGCCAATGATGAATTAAACTGACTGACAGGGCTGTTTCTTTGAGCGTGTCGGCAATCAGGTGATATTATAAACATCTATGTGCATTTGTGTGAGATTAGGAGTAAGAGTGAATATTATTAGCATAGCAATATGGTGTTTTGTGTGAAATAACTGCCCATTTCTTTTCACCTTTAAAGGAAGCATGACCATCCTACCTACAGTGCTCTTCCTAATCACCGGGGTGCTGAGGGAAACTGCGCTTAAGACTGCTGACAACTCAGTGCCTCTGCCCGTGTCAGCTGCCCTGCAGGGCATCAAGACCATCATCACCTCCCCACTGGCCCGGGTGGAGAGCATGCAGACACAGTGGACCGGCCTCGTGAGGAGCAGCCTGGCATCTGTACTGGAGCACTCACAGCCAGGTGAGCAAATACCTTTGAGCTTTCTGTAAAGGGGATGAGAAAAAAAAGTGTGACATCATTATTCATTGGCAATATGTGTATTTCTGTAGATGAGTCCAGGCCTGACATGGACGAGGTCAGTATGTTGACAGCGATTACGCTGTTCCTGCTGTCTGCCAGCAATGAACTCGTTGGAGTAACCGTCCTGCAGAAGGGCTGCATGGACCGCTTCCGAAATGCCCTCAACTCAAGTGATCCCTGGGTAAGCGCCTACATATACAAAGCAATATGAGAATCTGACTTTCTAGACCTGTGTGGCTGAGTTAAGTGAGTGGTTTCATCCTTTTTTGCCACAGGTTCAGGCACGGTGTTACCAGCTGCTTCTGTCAGTGTTTCAGCACTCCAGCCGTGCCCTGTCT
The DNA here is from genome assembly GCA_023238725.1 of Scortum barcoo. Classification (NCBI taxonomy): domain Eukaryota; kingdom Metazoa; phylum Chordata; class Actinopteri; order Centrarchiformes; family Terapontidae; genus Scortum; species Scortum barcoo. Next base: position 7,979,619 of record CM041544.1, read on the forward strand.
ACTCCCTACATCCATGCTCTGGCTCCGCTCATGGTGGAGAAGTTAAAGGCAGTGGAGCGCAGTCGGCCTGGGACTGCTGCCGAGCTGCTGGCTGTGCAGGAGGGCATCCGGGTCCTGGAGAATCTGGTCAGCATGGGCGAAGAGCAGAACCGTAAGTGTGCCTCTGCCTAATGGACCACTAAAGTATCATATTTGTTCCATCAAAGTGTTTAGCTCCATTAAAGTAGATCTTTTTAAAGTATTTAGCTCAGTGCCTTTGGACGGGTGCTGTCAAAGATCAGCGCAACAGAGCATTAAAAGCTAAATTTAGAATCCACGCGCTGGTTTACTGTCAGGTTTACTATTGATTTCAACAGTATGCTATATTATTTATTCAAATGTATACATTTTATATTTTGTTTTCCCAATTATGTTGTTCCCGCTTCTATTGCACTGCACACTTACACAAAAAGTTGATTGATTTTATATTTTAGTTATATTAATCTGAGGTGTGTTGTTTCTTTGAAGGGTTATTTGAAATATAGCTTGTCTTATGGGTCACTAATTAGTTTTAATCATTTATTTTTATATTTGTTGTATTTACGCCTGTAACTACAGATTCATCTTTGTGACCAATTGATGCGGTGATTATTTTCTTGATTCCTCGATAAATCATTGGGCATGTAAAATGTCAGTAAGGCATCATTTCAACACTATTCTGAGCTCAAATTTAAGACAAGAAAAAGCAGCACATCGTCACAGTGGAGAAACTGACACCAGAGATTATTTGGTTGGTATTTATGATTATTGGGTCAGATTTGTGGCCTCAGTTCTGTGTAGGCTGAGTGCAATTGAACCCTCCCTGCTCTTTTATGTTGAACTGTTCTAATTAGTTTTTCTGTCAGTGATTATCTTCTTTCAATGCCTCATTGATTTTATGTGTTTAATAGGGGTGCAGTTGCTGGCTCTTCTTGTGCCAACTCTCATCTCCTACCTTTTGGATGAAAATGCCATCTCCTCTGCGCCCCAAGTCTCCAAAGGCCTGCACGATTTTGCCCTTCAGAATTTAATGCGGATTGGCCCCCTCTATCCAGCGGCTTTCAAGATAGTAATTGGTGCAGCACCTGAGCTTAAAACCCGTCTGGAATCTGCTATACGGGCCAACCAGGCCAGCAGCAAAGCCAAGGCTGCAGCCAGACAAGCTCAGCCAACTGTGCAAGCCGCACCCACCATCAAACTCAAGAAGAACTTCTTTTGAGCAAAATTGCACTGTACACTCTCACAGCCTAATGTAATGTTGTCTTTTTTTGGGTTTCTTTTGTTTTCTGTCGTGTCTCTATCCACTACTTAAATTACTTAAATGTATTTATTTATTCTTCACCTCATTTTTGTTTTTGATGGATGAGAACTCTTCTTGAAGTTGAGACGGCAGTTATGTAAATATCGTTTAAAAGCTTTTGAATGTTCACTTTAAAAAAAAATCTCACTTTAAAATCTGTAGGAAATTTTGATTGTGTGAATGTATAATTTTTGGACTTGATGCACATTTATAAAGGGACAGAAGTTTTCTTTTTCTTTCCAGTCTTTCCATCCTTTTTGTCAGATCATCGCCTCTCACTATCCAGAAGCTGATGTTTACTGTGCCATCTTTACATCACCATCACGCGACTGTGGCAGTTATCGTTTTCCCTTTAGATTGCAATCATGCGTGTTTGTTTAATAGAGCTGGTTTATTATATGGCCTTATGGTCTGGTGAATGTTACTGATGGGTGTTTCTTTATTTGCTGTTTCTTTTTTTTGAAAAGGTGTTTTGTTCTTGAGATTTTATTGTAAACATTCCTTCTACATGTCTGCGAACACAACTGAGAATTAACTTTTGAACATAATTGTGAGCCAAGAATGAGATTTTATCAGAACCCTTCGAATATTAAACGCATTTCACTTTCAAATTGTTTTTAGGCAGTAATTATGACTACAGGCCACAGTTAATTGGTCTGCTGTTCAATGGGGGACAAGTACATAATTTAATGTATGTGCTGCATATCACCAAGATTGTTGTACAGCTGATTTTGATCCACATCTGTCTGTGCTTAATCATAGCTACATTAAAAGGTGAGCATCAGGTGCCATCATAAATTAGCAGATTTGTTGAAATGGCCCCATGTAATATTCCGCCCTCATTTCTTTCAAATGTGAATAAAGTTGCTTTGACCTCAATGGGCAGTTGCCTGTATTTGGTTACACATTTGTAGTGAATGTTTGAAACTGCTTTGGGTTGAATAAGTACTGGTGCAGGATTATGGAGCCAAATCCAGACCAATAGGTTTGTAATTGAAAAACTAAAATGTAAAACTGAATTCAGTTTGTAAAAAGTGTTGAGTCCTACATTAGTAATTTATTTTAAAAAAACCCAGAATCGCATCGAAATGACATTTAAATAGAAAAATAAAACTTTTTCTACACTTATTTTAGAATGTATTGTTGTATTTTTCAGAGTTCAAAGATCTAAACGTGAACTTTCAGTTTCAAATTTTAGTTTTTCAATTAAAAACTACCGGCCCGGATTTGTTCTCCTCTCGAGATCTGCAGCAGCATACACAGCTGCTGCTCTGTTCAAACAAACAGGGAGCCTGCTCCTCCGGGCCGTCTGGGTACTCGAATCGAGCGCCCCCGGCCGACACGCTGTGGGCGTGGCTGCGACGTTTACGTCACCCGGTGACAGCTAGCTGTCAGAAAGTGAGTTCATTCCGTCGAGCCGCGGAGACGGAGCGCAGCGAGACTGTTTCTGCCTCTGTCGGTACACAGCACCGAGAAAAAACAGCGACACAACGGGCGGACCTCTCCACCGAGCCCGGCCATGGACGAGCAGGCGGGGCCCGGCGTCTTCTTCAACAACAACAACAACTCCGTCCTGCCCGGCGGTGGGAAAGGACCGCTGCCCGACGGCGACGCGGGGGAGGCGGCCCGGGCGCAGTACAGTATCCCGGGGATCCTGCACTTCCTGCAGCACGAATGGGCCCGTTTTGAGGTGGAGAGGGCACAATGGGAGGTGGAGCGGGCCGAGTTACAGGTGAGAAAAACATACCGCGTTTCGTCGGCCCACCACCGCAGATCGGTGTCCCCGGCGGGGCTTCTCCTCTCCGGTGAGCCGCGGGTTTCTGTGTTTGATTGTTCTGGTTACCATGTTAGCCTGTTAGCTTTAGCACAGGAGCTAAACGAGCCGCAGCGCCCCCCTCCCCTTTCCAACCCGACCCGACTGCACGACGACCTCTTTACTGGGACTTAAACCACTGAACTTTACAGCTGCCTTCAGGAGACAAGCTTTAGAGCAGACTTTTAGGAAATTAGGTCTAATTAAACAACCAAACTGGAAGCTGCATTCACTAGCAAAGAAGTTCGTGTGTGGTGCTGTGGAAACACACATACCTGTCTGTCGTACTTAAGGCTCATTGTACAGCACCCCGCCTTGATGTCTTTTTATTGCATTTTATCTCCAAACCCATAAAACATGACGTGGAGGAAAGGTAGTGGGCATTTTTAAGTGTTTTGAGCTCCTGCGAGCTGTCAGGAAGGAGACTGTGTATTGTGAATCTCATCATAAGCTAGCTGCCATGTCACTGCTACTCCTGAGGAGAAAATCAAAAATGCTATCCTGTCTGTCTGTGGAAAAGGTCATAATGCTTTTAAGTGGTTTTATTAATTGGCCCCCTCTTTTGATACTATATCTGACTTTCAGCTCATGGTCAAATAATTCTTGTATTTAGCTATTTATAAGGTATATAAAGGCAATAGGTTTTTCTTCTGTGACTCATTCTTGTCTACAGTAGACACTGGCTTAATGTTTAGTTTGATTAAACTACATGTTAATGTATTGCCAATACCTGAATTCACTATGAAATCCTTCTGAGCTTGAGGCGTCCAGCAAAGCTTTCTCTTCATTAAGTTTTATTTTGTATCCACTTTTTATATTTTCCCAAGTTTGGTTGCAGTTTATGAGAGTACAAAGTGCAAAACCAGCCATATTACTGTATATAGTGGCAGGTGAATAAGTAAACCTGCTTTTGATATTTGAAGTCCTATAACTGGTATAGTTGTGGCTTTCACTGATCCCAATTTGATGATGTAAACTGTCATCGCAAGTCGGGGAAACAGCAGGGTAAATAAGTTTGTACACCATGTGCCAAGCCATTTTTTAATCCAGGATTTGACTAGGCATTGTAACAGCTGATTACTGTTTAACTTCTCCATGCGCAATGGAGGAAAACGTCTCTGTCCTTCCATCTTTTTTTACCCTGTTGGTGTGGTCACAGACGAGAGCCAACACCGACTTTTTGGGTCCGACAGCAGGCGGCTCAATCCACAGACTGACCTCAGCGAACAAAGGGACGAGAGGGAGACACTGCATTGTTTTTAGACCGGTGACGTACACCCTGCTCAGTGTAGTGGGGTTTTGACTCACCAGGCCCGTGCATTAAGCTTCCTGTCTGCTGTCATGAAGCAAGCTTATCAGCCAGGCAGCAGCGACTGCGGCAAAGCACAGTGAGGTTGCTAAATGGCTCACTGGGTGGTTTGTTTGTGGCGGCAAAACAGTGCGCGCTCAATTTGAGTTCTTGTTTTTGTTGCACCTAACCTGAAATGAGAGACTGCTCGATGTTTTGAACACAATTTAACCTGCAGTAGACTCATACAACTTCTGGCTTACTCGTAATTGTACTCTAATTACAAGCCCAGTGCCAAACTGAATGTTTCAAGAGCAAATTGTCTGTTTTGTCAGCTGTGACCATTTTTGGATGTCTCTGTTTTAATATCTATTTCCGCCAGTGCTGCAGTATTCTGGAGCAATAATGATGAGTGAAGTATCGGAAAGCTTTGAAAATCCACACAAGATGTAACCTTGTTTTGTCCTTGAGGTTATGTTGTACACATTGAAAAGAGATACAGTACTCTTACAGATAGAGGGTAGTCATTTAAATGAACGTAAATAGACGCATATGAATAATAAAAGGTTCTAGTGGGCATAGAGCCTTAATGGAAGATACCGTGCATCACCTACTCTATGTACATCCTTCTGCAACATCCTGTTGAAGTGTTCCTCATCATGCCTGCACATTTGTGTTTTAATCACAGAATCAAAGGTGACACGACAAATTATTTCAGACTAAAGCCCAATAATAATGTACATAAAGTGATTTCGCAGTCCAGTGGATACTCCCCTCCCAGATTTTTGTTTTCTTGTAGGTTGTACAGACTCTTAATGGGAGACAGTTGAGGCTGTGTCTTACGTTGCTGTCTGAGAGGAGGGCGAACCCTGGGGCCTGTAGGAATGTCGTCCAGCCAGCCTGTTAGGTCATGCTCGGAGCCACTCCCCTCTCCTGAAGCAGCACAGAAACTGTACTGTACATGCTCGACTTGTGCTGCTGCCGAGCCGTTTCTGTGTAGCACATCGGCTGCTGTCATTCACGATTACGCTCTAGTTGAGTGCTCATTGATAATCGACCAATTGACTCAATCAAGCGGATATGAAAGTGACTACAACTAATTATTATTTCATTATCAGTTCATCAATTTTTTTTAGCTTTTAAATTGTCAGAGTAGAAATAGAAGGTGAAAGATGACAATGTAAGGGCTTCAACTAATTGTTCTTTTTATTAGTTATGAATTGTTTAATAGTTTAATCTATAATATGGTGAAAAACAATTTACAAAGTGACATCTTCAAATGACCAACGGTTAATAAAAAAATAAAACAGAAAACCAGCAAATCTGGATATATTTCATTAGTTGATACCAAAAAATGTCTGTTTTTTGCTTAAAATTAGTTTCATGTGATGTGAATGATCGTTTTTTGGCTAATTGTTTCAGCTGTAATAAATAGATTGTGAAGGGTTTATTTATTTTTATTACATTTTAAAGTTGATTTATATAAAATGATTAAAAATCAGAATACTTTATTTATCCCAGGGAGAAATTTGATCATTTCTTGTTGAACTCCTGCGATAATTTAGCCCAGTTTTTTTTTTGGTTTCCAGTTGTATTAGCCAGTCATTTGTATTTTTTTTAAATTAGCACTGTTTACTCAGCTTGCTGCCATTGACTTCAAAGCGTTGTGTGCAAAGTGATAATTCCAAAAAATTATTTGGTAATTATCATTGGAATGGCATCACGTTTAAGTTGTTTTACAATATTCTGTCATCCAAATGATTTGAATCTAATTGTAATTAAACAATGAAATTAGTTTTTGCTTTGAAGAACTTCATGATGCAAAACAGTCCATTGCATTGAACTAAGATTTAGCTATTGTGAAGTGATTTTGTGTACCTTTGCCAAATTTGAATGGATATCTAAGAGAAAAAATATTCTCATGTATATTGAGGTATTGATTTATTAACATCCCTCTGCTGTACTGATCAGCACAGATTTTTTCCAGGCTTGTTGACTGAGGGTGAGTCAAGTTACACCCTGCACAGGCCACGCAACCCTCCAGTTATGGGGAAATCCCTGCTCCAAAGGATATCTCCTTGCCAGAAGTATCTGTCAGCAGCCATAATTTGACACCAGGAGAAGGTTGAAGGTGACTCATGGTGTAAGGTGGCTCTATGTGGGCGCAGACTGAAATGTGGGCCCAATTATTTCACTGGATAGAGGTTCCTCTTGTATTTCTAAAGGAAAGCTTTTCGCACGAGGAAGATTATTATGTGGCTCATGTTATTCAATTACTTATCTCCATGTCGGAGAAGACTGCAGCAAACTGCGAAGCAGCCTAGAATTAGCCTGCCTCAGTTACAGGACTTATTACTGTGATCTCATGTTTACTTTTACTAATGGCAAAGCCCGAGGCATATTTAGCTCAATGGTGCGGTGGTAAGAAGGACCGAACTGCGCACAAATGTGCACATGCATGCACCGTGGCATTCAGAAATGGGTGTCACCGTCATTCCTAAGCCGATACTACGTCCACCCCCGAGCTGCAGTTATTTTAGCTTGGCCTCTCAGTGTGCACCTCAGAGTGGGAAAGTACAAAAAAAGTACAAGCTTCCTCACCAAGAATAAATGTGCAGTGTTTTCAGTGTTGCTGTTCTGAGATATGAGAAACTTAAGGCTCTACAAATATTAAAGAAATACACATTCTTGAAGAAGCTTATGCTGTACAACCGCTCACATCCTTTCTCGTGTAACCAGGGCGTAGACCACAAAGAAACATCTCCATCCACTGTCATATGTTTAAGACAGACTGTGGTAATACTCGCTAGAAGCGCCACACAGACAGTTTGTGCAGTGTATATCAAATGTTCACTGCACAGATAATGGTGAGTCGTTTAAAAGGGGTCTGTGTTTTTCCTGTTAGAGAGCCTGAAGGGACCCTTGTTTATTAACTAAAGCCTGGTCCTCTGAGCTTTGCTCTACTGTCCCTGTTGGACTCGCACCAGAGTCTTTCTCTGTACTGCAGAGCTGCCTTTGCCGGCCTGTTAATTCCCTTCTCTTTCCTCCATTCACACTTCCAGCCTTCATCTGTCTACGTGGGTGTGCGGGACAGCTGCCTGGTTGTGCCACGAAGTTGCCTGCCTCCCCCAGTTTTACAATGAATTTGAGGTCGCCAGTCTGTCAGAGTTGTAAATTGGTGTACTCACCAGATTAAATGGCTGTGATATGAAGATATTGTTGTTTTCCCACTTTCTGATGGCATCACAGTGTTTTCCTTCTTTAATTGTTAGAGCGATATTTCTTGTCATGCTTCTACATATACAGCTAGTCTACATATAGATTATAGTAACCTGTAATTTAGTTCTTTGTGGACATGAATGGATTTTTATTTATTTGTTTTTACAGTGACATATATACATAGTAACTGTAATAAGTGGACACCGCTGGAGAACTTTCCTTTTCATTTGGAAAAACCACATGTCAGAATCATCCTATTTTTTGTATATAATCATTTATAAGGAGTCATGAAGCACAGAGTCTCAGGTTCAACCCCAGCTGCTTTTTATTGGGAAAGAAACATGTCTCTATCTGTGCTTTCCAATTTCTCTGTTCATATTCTGAAATAGAGTGCTTTACCACCTCTGTCTGAGGTGCTGCAAATGTTTATAATTTATGATGGTGGCTAATAACTAGACGGACCTAATATTTAGAGACTTTTTACACAATCAGAATCTTTGTTGAATTATCTTCTCCCATTTCAAACCTTCATCGCTCTGCAGCGCATCTTTTGTAAATGTTTGTTTTCAGTGTGGTTCTGCAAGGACCACACCTTGCAGTCGCACAACCTATTTGTCAGAGAAAGTGCTGATGTTGAAAAATGTAGCCCTTCCTCCTTTATCCCTTCTGTCCTCAAGATGCCCAATGTACCGCCTCTATTCACACTCCCTGTAAGGTAGCACTGCAGTGTCAACTTGACGCGGGCTGTGTGACAGCAAAGTGTGAAATAAAGCTCAAGTGGAAACTCGTGATCAGATGAAGACAACAAATCTGTGTCTCTGTGAAGGCTTGGGAAAAGACAAAGGATATATTTTTGAACTATCTGTGGCAGCAGAAGGATTTTCCTTTTTTGTTTTTATGGTTTTGTGCAGGAGGTGAAAGGTTCAGTTTTGCTCATTCCAGATAACTGAGCAGAAATCTTTATTGAATCATAGTATGAGCAGCTCACTGTCTCACCCTGACCCTCAGAGCATTTCCTGAATATGTGCCCGCGGACATGAGCGCGGCAGATCGATGTGCAGCGTCTGCATTTGAAGGAGTGAGCGCCGGCCATGATCCCAGGTCCTCAGGATTTCACAATGTAACTCACTGCCTCTGTGGCACAGGAGGAGCAAAATGGAGCAGTGGATTAAGCTAAGCAGTTTGTTTGATACACCAGACAGTCAGTCAAGAGATTGTATAATACTTGTGCACTCAGCCGGCATGTAGCTCTTTTTACAGATCTGACATCCAAGACTGAATGTGGTCGTGGAAAGATGGCCAGTTTCAGTGCAAGGACTTTTAAGAGGGAGGCAAAGAGACAGATGTAAGTTTGTGCTTCATGTACTTCCTTTAGGAAGATAAAAGGACAATCCACATTAACTCAGTCTTAATTTTAGACATCAGTCACAAATCGGTTAGTTGTAAGTAAATGTGGATGGAATAATGATTTATACTAACTATACCATATACTATACTAACTAGACGGCAGTAGCCGTAGGGGCGTGTTGAGGGTGCAACCCCTTTGCTCTGTGTCTCCACTAGTTGCATGTGCATGTGTGTGTATTCATACTGTGTGTATGTAAAATGTAGTCTATATCAGAGTGAAAAAAAAACATTTCTTTTGGGATTAATAAAGTTGTCTAATTTTAGACCTACCATCTTTATTGTAGTTCTTGTCCCTGTGTAATGTCTCTGCGTGTGTTTTGTTGTTGGAAAGTGAGACAAGTGAGATTTTGATGGTAGTGAAGGTTTTGTGTGTTGTGTTTTTTTTTGTTTTTTTGTTTTTTTGCATCAATGTATTGACGAAATTTGATGTATTTTCCAAAATGATCTATATTCAGGGTATGTGAAAGTATTAAATAACTTTCCTTTCCACCTGATCTTCATGATGTAAGTTATGAAATGTTTTCTGTCTCATTGCGGGCTTGGTGAGCGATGTTATACACCTTTAAACCAAAAGTTTGATTGTTAAGTGCAATAACTGTAACAATACTGTTATAACTGCTAGCTGAAGCTCATAGTCTGACAAGTCTCAGTTTTAGTAGGCTTAAAAATATCTTAAATAATTCATAATTTTTCATTGGTTAATCTGTCCAGCCATCCACTGCAGCAAATCCTGGTCCAGGTGGCATTTATCTAAGTATTTAAATTATTAAATGAAATTATTGTAACATACTGGAGTCTGTCTGGAGTACTGAAAAAAATATTCTGTATTTAAGTATGATGTACTCCATCATACTTTTATCATTTTGGCAGTTATTACGTGAAACATTTCAATTTCCTCCTACAGTTTCATTTTGTTATTAAAAAGGTCTTTAAAAGTTTTCAGTTAAACTTGGTGAACCCTGGTAGCTTCAAATAGTCCATCAACAGTTTCAGTTGATTTTGCCTCAGGAGTATCATGAACTTTACAACCACCTACAGAAATAAAATGTATAAATATAAGAATAATAATAAGAAGAAAAATATGAACTTTGAAGTAAAACATACATTTATCAGCAGTTATGACTGACAAATGTTGTCGATCGGTGGCGATGTTTTCTGTAAACAGATAGAAACTACTCTGCTGTGGCCATGTTACAGTAGGTCCCTTCTGTCTTGCTTCAGTTGTTTTGCTGCCTTTTTTCTCTGCTACTAGTGTAATGGCATGCGTGGAATGTACTTGGCTAGTCATCAGGTCGGCCATCATGGTGCTCATTGGTTTGTGGTAACTGTGAGAGCAAACCCGGTGTTCGCTGAAGGAAAGGTTGTTTGCGTTGTAAATGTGGGATTTACATCAGCCCCTTCTTCAGCTAGGACCGCGGCCGAAGAGCCGGTATGTGTGACCATTTTGTTTGCGTGTAAGCCCCGAGGTTGTATGAGCATGCACTGGACTTCTTTTACAAATGGAGTGAGCTCAGTCTTGCCGCCCAGATGTACTGGATTTTTCATAGAGTTCACTCTGTCTGGATTAAATGGCCTCTTTGTGCCATAGATGTCTTTAGCCATGACGCAGAACAAGCCTGGAAGAAAACATGTCTGGAATTCAGAAGTCTCAGACTTTAAGGTCTTCTCTAATTATAAATAGATGAGATATGGTTTTATAGTCATACTGCATTCATTGACTGAAAATGAAGTTGAAAAGAAGACAATAACATTTGGTGGGATTGCTTTCCTCTCACTCATGTTGTCTGTCTAATCCACTTCCAAGAGTGTGGTTAGATAATCTGTACGTAAACTTTGAGTCATGCTCATGTAATCAAGATGGAGAAATAAAACTCATTTCCTGCCCAGATTTAAATTTGTAGTCCAGCAAACAAATATGTCTAACTTAACTCACATCAACCTAAATGGCTCTGAAAAGGGAAATGAACAACTTTTTTTTTTTAAATACTTTTATTTGTGCACTTTTCTGTGTTTCTTTCTTCGAACAAGCCTTAAACTGTGATTGTGTAAGTGTGACTGGAAGCTGCTGAACATCCATTTCTACTTGCTTTACTAATGTATTCAAGGGTAGGAAATTTAACCCAAACTGAGACTGACTATCTGCCAAAGCAGGTGTTTCTTACCTTAGCTAACCAGAATTTGGCCAGTGGCTGGTGTTGATTTGCCTCCCCAGCTATTAGCCTATCTCCTCTGCCTCCTTTTCTTGTCTCTGAAAAGCCCTGCGCTCTAGATGGACGCCCCATGCTACATGTCTCTCACTCAGACAGACTGAGGAGCCCTTATCCAGCAGCCCAATAATGCAGGCAGTGTGAGGCCGGGAATTAAATGCTTCCTGTGTCTCTTTATGGCCCGAGTTGACTCATTGCATTCCTCCCAAGGTTAATGTTTGATGGAAGAGAGATGGCGAGCCAGAGATTCACAGAGCTGCACTCTTCTCTATCTCTGGCACCGCAGGACGCCAGCGCTTCATGTGGATAAGGAAGTGAACGGTCGCTCCTTTGCCGTATCAATCAACGCAGATGTACAGTCTCCTCCTCAGTTTAAAAAAAAAAAGAGTGTGCGATATATGTTTTACATTTGTGTGCCAGAAAGATCGACCGTGTTCGGACGAACATCAAGAGACATTTAATGGAAAACAGCTCTGCAATTAGCCTAATGAGGTATTTGTAGGTCCTGCTGCCCGGTTGCACGTGATATAGTTTCAGTGCCCGGAGGTTGTGGTCCTCACTGATATTTGGACTGGAGCCACTTTAGCCAGAGTAGGTTATTTTGGGAGCTGCACAGTCTGGCCCAATCCAAACAGTGATAATTTTCCATATGCAATATTTTCCTAATGCCTTATTTGTGCCCCTTTTATGCGCCTCCTATCCCACCGTCCAAACACAGCACAAAGTGATCCTCGCTTTATCAAATGTAAGCCAGCTGTTCATTTGTTATCACCTAAACAAGTTCACCCCCCATCACATCCAAAAACTTTCTTTTCAGTCCTCACCATCTACTGGGACAAATCGATATTTTTCATAAGGTCAGAAATGACTAGTTCACTCATACTCCTGGGGGGTTTGCTGTTTCTTTCTGTAATCATTTTCTGCCCCTATCCACGTTACTGTAACTGAGCTTAAAAATACACCAGGGGCCTTTCTTTTTATTAATTTATTTTTTTTATGAAGTCTGACCTTCTCTTAAGCTGTGTTTCTTTCTTGTCTTGGCTTTCTGTGTCAATGCTCAGCGATGCTGGCTCAAGGATGTGGAAAGTCAGATGCATACTAAGCCCTGTTAACATTGTTGTCAATCCCAAATGCATTAGTATAGATCCATATGAGGTTAGAAGCACATAAAAAAGGGCTAGAGAAGGAATTCTAGACCACGTAGTAATAGGTAGAGTGATGCATGCGCTGTGCTGACCCACCTTTAAGAGCATCAACTGTTGGCATCTGTGCAGACTGCCAGCGTGTGACTGTTGCCAGCCAAACTCTGTGCTGTTTACACTGTCAAATCGAGCACAAGTACCTTAAATCCTGAGGGCACTGTAGCTTGAGCAGGCAGGTTTGTTATGAGTTCCTCTGCGGAGAACTGTGGATGCTAAGAAATGCCATTATTAATACGAGGCAAATTGAAGTGCTGTCATGACTCATTGTTGCAGGCAGCAGCAGCGCTTCTTGCTCTCCGTGTGAAACTGTGATCCGGCCCACTCAAACTCGCACCATCCTCTGCATGCTGAGTGAAACGCAGTGCATCGAGTCAATATTCATTCCCTTTTAAGACGCTAACGTGCGGTTTGAGAATCTGAGTCATTCCAGAGAGAAACCTGGGATTCGCTTTCTGAAGTTAGACAGGTGAAGTTTGCCTACCTCCGTTGTTGTTTGCAAAGGATCGACCATTCTGTGCTCATGGTTTGCCTCGTTTCAGATTTTGTTTAAACACTGGACTCCGGGTATTCTGTCTTCTCTTAATTCCAGAGTGGCACTTAAATCCAACTCTTATGCTCACAGTCTTGCTGGTGATTTTCAACCAAAAGTGTAATTTTGATGAATGGAAATAGAAACAGCAGCATGCTTGTCCTCCTTTCTGTAAATAACACTTTGGTGACTTTAGCAGCCTCTAGAGTCCTCCTGACCTTCCTGTAACCTCTAAAATACTGAACATACTGTGTTGACAGATTATGTTGGGTTTGGCTTTGGTTTCTCGCCATTTACAGAGTACATGTAGGGGAAGCAACTTCATAAGAATGCAATGTATGCTAAGAGAAAATATAAAACTTTAAGGAGGGCAAAAGTTATTTAATTTTTATTTTTACAAATAAAAATGTAATGAAATGAAATATATATAAAATAGATCATTAATAAACAAGTAATTAGCTATGAATGTCATTTAAGCCAGAATTTAGAGACATTTATTTTAGCAGTTTGTTACACTGTACACGAGAGTAAGAGCCAATATACGGTGCCCCCTTTCTTTTTATTGAATCAAGAATAGTTTTGAATGTAGAATCGATTCTGAATCGAATGTAAGATTACCAAATATTCCCTCCACTAAAAATGAGATCACGTAGTCCTGCTGAAAGCGAATTAACCTAGTTTATATGCCCTTTGGAGCGAGTGTCACAGTAGAGTACAAAGCAAAGGGAATATATTGTGAGGATTGATTAATCCTACCGTGATATAGATACAGTTTTGCTCAATGTGTGATCTGCTCTGTTTGATTTATCTGCTGCAGCTCATGTATTGTATGCTCACTGTCAGCTAGCCTCCACCACTCTCATTATAGGCGGGTATTTGAACATGCGCATGCATGCGTGTGTGTGTGTGTGTGTGTGTGTGGTACCCAGCAATGTAATGTAATGTAATGCTGACTCAGACTGAGTGCGTCAACAGCTGCTGCCTGTTACTGAAGAGAGACAGTGATGTGCAGAGGGAAGGGGTTTTAGAGGAGGGTGGGGGGTGGCGTCCGGTGTGTGGGAGAGTGAGTAGGTTAGATTAAAATAGAATAGTACACATTGGCTTTTTATTTCCCATCATGCCACGCATATTGATTTGACATCGTCCTATTTCAGTCTTGACAGAAGTAGTTGTTCTTAGATGTTGTCTCATGAAGGTTGTCTTTGAAGTTGCCAAAACACCGGAAACATTGACTCTATTTATAAAAACAGCTACTGTAAATCTCATACTACTTTTAAAATGTGACCTGACAATCCTATTTTTGTGTTTCCAGGCCCAAATTGCCTTCCTGCAGGGGGAGAGGAAAGGCCAGGAAAACTTGAAGAAAGACCTTGTGAGGAGGATCAAAATGCTGGAGTACGCGCTGAAACAAGAGAGGTGAGTGCCTCGCTGCCCACTGCTGCGTCAGCCCACCCACAACACACACAAATACCTCAGCTAGTCTGCAAGAACTGCAGTGTTTCCATGTTTTTTACGCTCCTAAAAATACTTTCCTGCCTCTGAGAAATATGGAAAAGCAGAACATGGTGGTGTGAGATTCTCCCTGGTCAATAAATCAACATCTGCTGCACCTGCATGGAGCAAACACACTTCAGAGTGAAGCTCTCTGCACGTCTTCACTCCTCTTTTAGTGATGTGTAAAAGGGTTGCAGGCGCTTTTAAAGGAATTTCCATCGTTTATATTGTTGTTTATATTCTGTGCGCACCGGCCCGATGTCTCAGCTGGTGTCAGCAGAAGCAGTAACAGAGTGAGAGCGCCAGAGAGATTCCCCCGAGTCCAGCTGGTGTGATGTCTTTGGACGAGAGCATGTGTTGGCATGAAGGCTTTGTTTGCTGTCGGATGCTGATGACTCTGCGCTGTCCTCGGGAGAAGGACGGGATGGGAAAGGAAGGAGAGAGGAATTCTCTCCACCCAACACGCGTTTACTGCCATGGCTTCTTCCTTTCTCCAGTAAACCTGAATTACATTGTTCATGTTCTCATGTGCATTAGCCTGTCACTGCTGCACAAAAAGTCCCTAGAGTTGCGCTGGTGATGCACTTTGCATTTCCCTTCCCCCTTTACGCATGGTTGCACCCTGGAACAGAGACATGTTGGTGATTTGAACACGCCTCTAGAAATGTGACTTAAAACCAGCTAGCATGTCATTCAAACAGGCCCGGAAGCAGTAGCCCTCTACAAAAACTTAACAAATGACCACAAAATCATTTATCTAAGATACATTTGAAGCATTTATGATGAGTGTTTTCTACTGGCATAGCTCTAAGTCAGCTCAGTAAAATGTAAAGGATAATTCAGGGTCAAGTTGGGTCTCACTTTTGTAGTGCACAGTTTTGCTGTATAATGAGGGATTATTGTTGACATTTAAGGTGCATTGCCAGTCAGTTTTACCAAAGTGACTCTATTGTTTACAACCAGTCTGACAGCCTGTGTTTCTTGCCCTGTCAGACTTGGGCTTTAATAAACCGGAATTGTCCTTTTAACATGAATCAAATTATTAGATGGAGCTCACATCTTCACCACTCCCTTGCTGGTGTGATTTAATGCCTTCTCTGTGTAGCCAAGCAGTCCAGTTGGTTTCTCCTCCCTCAGCAGTAACCACAGAGGAAGTACTCAGCTGCTGCAGGGCTGACAGTAGAGGACGCCGGTTCTACAAGTTGGGAATGTGTGCAGTTCACTGAATGTAAAGTAAAGCATCACTGAAAAGAGTGCAGGCAATCAGCAAAGTCCTCCCTGGATGAGTAAAGGTTAAGAATAGAAGAATGAAAGGAGTGGCGGCAGGTATCTTAATTTGAGCTGGGAGCTGGGAGATTGTCTAGGCTAATGAGTTAGACAGGTGTCAAAATAGGTTAGTGCTCTGTCACTCCTCCGACTCAGAGGTTAGTTAAATTTTGCCTACCTGTGCTCTGTGAGGAACATCATCATCATGTTTGCTAAGCGTGGAATCATCCTCCGGCTGTTTGTAGTGTATATTTATCTACTTTTCTCCAGTGAGATCACCGCAGACTCTGCCTCAGGAGCAACACTTAACCCAAGATTACTACCACTTTCCCCCGGTTGCTAAGCAACAGGTCATGTCTCCGAGGATATCTGAAAGCAATATCAGAAATGGCTTTCTGAATGTAGGATGTACCCAATTTAAAATGAATTTGATTTGGATGGGGGCTGCTTCCTCTGGATCACGGGGGGAAGTAGTGTAGCCGGGGCAGTGTGAACTAAAAGGTGTGAGAGCACTTCACACTGATGTGGATGTGTGCATTGTAAACAAAACAGATGAAAGCAACACATTGTTATTTTTTAGATCACTTCTAAATGCAGGTACATTTGCGTGTTTTTGTTAACCACCTTTCAATTGAATATTATGTGACATGATGTGTATGTTTTTGCATTATTCTTGCTACACTTTTTTTTTTTTTTAAATTTATGTTTCCTAACACATTCACGTATGACAGTTTGTGACAACTTGTGAAACTGAAAACCTAACATGAAATAAGTTTTTGTTTTACGTGTGAGTCTTATGATAAAAGCGTATTGCACAAGCATCAATTTGATTATCTTATAAGCCACTTTGTATTTATTTGCAACAGCAACAACAGTTATTCAGTTACTTGGCCATCAATAGAAATTAATTGTTCTTTTTTCTGTGCAAACAAGCCAAAAAAAAATCACTGTTTTCAGATGCTCATATGTGAATATTTTCTAGACAGAGACAAGAGACAGTATGATAGGCATTTTTTTATATTGACAGGTAAGGGGCCAAAGGGATTAATCAATAATGAAAATTGTTACAGTAGTTGCAGCATTGTTATATCACCATATATCTATCTACAAAACATGCCCTGTAATGTTGTGATATTGATTTTACTACCCTACATCCCTACATACAAGTGGATCTGTCAAACAGGCTAACATGTTTATGAGAAGTAGAGCGAGCTGCTGCTGGTGGGATGACTTTCAAAGCTTAGGCAGATGACGTGCATATGAGTTTTTTTTTTTTTAATAGCTTCTTCTCAGGTTTTTTTGATCAGCCCCATCTTCTTATTTGTCTCCCTCTTTTTCTTTTCTTTTCTTTTCTTTTCTTTTCTTTTCAGAGCAAAGTACCACAAGTTAAAATATGGGACGGAGTTGAATCAAGGCGACATGAAGCCTCCGACCTACGACTCCGGTAAGTCTACGGTGGCTCAAGCAGCCAGCTCCACCCCTTCATACTAAATCATGGTGATTGTTGAGCTTACATACCTCAAGTGACAGGACTGGTACGCATGCAAAGGCTGCGCTCGTGTTGAATCTTGTTTGCCTCAGTAGCTTTCTTCTCAGCGTCCTGAATGCCTCACGGGTGCTGTTGTTGTTACGGAAGTGCTGAACAAATATGGAGCTACTTAAACAACAAATGTGATCAAATTGCTATAAAAGAAGTATAGACTGAGAGCATTCATGGTGGCACATGTAAGATAGAAAAGTGTAGTGGTATCTAGTCATGCGACCGTGTAATAGTTATGGTTTATTTTATTTATCTGCCTTGGGTATTTCTGTCTCCACCCAAATACAATAGAGATGAGGTGAATTCATTTGTGACACTCCAAAAAAATAACATTTGAGAGAATTCAACAGCAGTTTTTCCAGAGACAGTGTCCCTCTTGTTATTTTATATAAGCCCTAGAGCTTTCAACAGTTTATAACCATTTCTTTTGTGGAAAGTAGTTCCAGTTAAATCTGTTGACAGCGTGTACTGTGGATTATCCAGAGAAACAGAGATGTCTTTACTGAAGAGAGATATTATTGAATTTGTAGAATGTAATTAGAGTTTAAACAATCGTCCAATCAACAGAAAATAAATGGTTAAACTTATTTTTAAAGCAGAAATGCCAACCATTGCCTAGTTTCGGCCTCTTAGTTTGTTAGTTAGTTGAGAATTTTATACTTTTCTTTAACTTTTGTGATAGCAAACTGTATCTCTTTGGGTTTTGCCAATTGAAAGACAACACTATGGACCGTGGGAAATTGTGATAATTTTCACCATTGGCTGAAAATTTAAAGACCTCAGTGAATAATCTGCAGGTTAATCGATAATGAAAGTGATTTAGGTGCAAATGAAATTCAGCAATGAGAATAATTAAGTCTACGCTCTGAAAGCTCCCAGTGCAGAAAAGTATCATCACCACAAATGACAAACAGAAGATGGTGTGATCCAATGGAAAAAGCTCCCAGACAGCTACTAAAAGGATGCTGTCCTGAGATTGTCTCATGTACTCATCAAATCATCATCAGATATCTACAAACTGGCAGATGAAAGTACATCTCCCTGTGTGGTTAAATAGAGCTAAACAAGAGAAATGCACAAAGCATACATAAATGAAGCTTCACCTACTTTATCTTAAATGCTGCTCTCACCTTACCTTTACAGTGCCTTACATTACCGTGGCACCACTCCTGTATCTGTGCTCTACCTGTTTCTCGTTATATTATTGTAGTTTAATTGGCCTCTCATGTTCGAGTCCTCTGCCATCATTAAGTCAGATTGCGACGTTTCCTCCCCTCTCTCCTCATCTCTATTCATGAGGGCTGTTCAAAGCGCCTGAGCCCTTGAAGTGTTGATGAATGAGGGGAGGTGAGGGGTAGAGGTGTTAGGTGGAAAAGATGGGGGGTGGTGGTGGGGTGGGGGGGTGAGACGGGGAAGGTGAGTGGGCGGTGTTGCTCGTATGGCGGCGCACCTGCCCGCTCCTCACCCTCCTGAATTAGGCATGACCCATTTTATGAGGCGCTCTCGTCTGTCTGTCCCACCAAATCAACCCCTCCACACACACACACGCACACACTTACACACACTCGCCCCGTCTAAATCTTATTAACACGTCTCTTTGGCCCATGCAAAATTCCCAGCTGACTCGCGAGTGGAGTGCTGATGTTGAATATCAAAGTAAGCTTTGAATTTCATCATTGTTTGTTTTGTCAGTAGCGCAGACAGTCATAAAGACTGTCTGTGTGGGTGTGTGTGGGTGGGTGGGGGATTCTGGATTCTGGATTCTGCAGGCACAGACACCCGCCGTTGCTCTTTCTAGTATGTCATGGGACATGGCTGGAGCAAAGACCAGCCATTTTGAAGGTGTCGGAATGCGTCATCAAATATCAAATGTCTTGTTATAACATCAAGAACAAGCCTTTACTTTAGCCCTGACTTTTAAATCTCATCTCTGTGTCTGCTGCCAGTGGTGTTGTGTACACAGTTTTAATCAGGCGATTATTACCTACTGAGATGTCAATATTTGGACTGAAGCTTGTTATTTAAGTGCACACGTTGACAAATAATAACTCGGGGCCCAAATCCAGACATGAACTACAGTAAAATACTGGTAATACTCTTGGGCACAGCTGTTTAAAGGGTGTTTTTACAATAAAAGTCAAAGTGTTTTTTCACAGGCACAAGTTAAAGAGAAGCAAACCCTCTCCTGTTTATCTCTAATCCACTGTTGACTTACTGGAAGCGACCAAACGCTGGATGTGTGTAGTTGCTAGGATGCTGTGATGCAGGAATGTTCTGGTCGTGTTTACAGAGTGGGAATAATGTCCGAGGCTGTGCTGTTCGCAGAGCCCTAATTTGTGTCCTTCTCTTCTCCTCCAGATGAGGCCAACGAGAACGAGTCTTCTGGATCGTTCAACAATCAGCTGTCCTGGAAACAAGGCCGTCAGCTCCTCAGACAGTAAGTCTGCACATGCTCAAGTCCGTCTGTGGCAGTGTTCAACCCAGAAAACAAAATCGCTCTAAAATGAAGTCCATGGAAGTAACAGGATGTCAACAGGCCTTCGGATCATTCCTTTGCAGTAGTATTGTGATTTGTGACAGACTAACAGCTTTGCTAAAGTGTACAACTCAGCCAGAAGTGCTTTAGCCCTTTAGAAAAAAAACGGTCTGGAGAACAGCTCCCTCACATGGGCAGCAGAAGTCATTACCTTTTCCCCCAGCGTACCAAGCTGGCTCAGCAAAGTTTAGTTATCGTATCATCCTGCTCTCCAGTCAGTCTGTGTAAATAAACCAGGCTCCGGCCTTTATCCCAGACGCCATCAGGCAGCCTCACACGTCATCTGCCTCAACATGCTGGCTGACGAAGCAGCCAATTTATTCTCCACTCCGTGTCAAGGGACAGATCGATAATGTGCTAAGACACCCCTCGCTTTCAGAAAGTCACCCGCTCAAATTGCTAGAGCTTTTGCATCCCTACGGGGTGGGTGTAATATTTGATGAGTAGCTCATTGTGCCTTAGCAGAGCTGATAGTGTCAACTAGACTAGTGCCAGAGGACATGACACGTTTGACAGTAACAAGTACTCAACTCCTCCTCATCTCTGATCATATTTAAGCCTTTGTAGTAAATGAACTTCACCTTTAAAAGAAGACTTAATTTAATGGTCCTTTGCAACATTATGAAAGACTCAATTACATTGTGTCTTACATCGTCTAATCCAAACTCCCTTCATACAAAACTATACATACATGTGTCTTTTCACAAAGTCCAACTTTGTTTAATGCAGCCAGGTTCAAGTTAATTTATCTTGTTCCAGGTACCTGCAGGAGGTGGGTTACACAGACACCATCTTAGACGTGAAGTCACAGAGGGTCAGAGCTCTGTTAGGACTAGCCGGGGATGGAAGCGGCAGGGCAGGTGAACGGACCAGTACTGAGCCTTTGGTCAATGGGACGGACATATCGGCAAAGGGCATGGGCACCAGAGGGTAAGTATTCTCTTCTACAGCTATCTATAAGATTAAAAAAAACAAAAAAAAAACGCACAAGCAGAGGCATGGCATTAACCAGTGTCATCCATCTGTGCTGCTCATGTATTGAAAATGAATAAAATAATTATTTTGAATATAGCACTGGCACAAGGTAAAGTGGCCTTAAAGGGCAACACCGACTTTTGCTACATAGTTGTTGCCCTTAAGAATGACGGTGTTGAATCATTAAAGATGCAGTATAATGATTTTTTGTTTTAATGATGCTGCAGCATAATATGCTGATAGAAAGCCTGCACACAACTTGAAAATGAAATCATCATCATCGCAGTTACACATTGTTAGTGGCACTGTGTGTTGATGCGTTCATCATTGTGCCTCGACAGGAAAGCTGAGCTCTCTGACACTAGCGCCGTGCTGGAGGCCTTCAAGTTCATTGAGAATGCAGCAGCAGAGTTCAGTGACGAAGATGACGAGGAGGATAGCGAGGGGAAGGACAGGACCCATGTGGAGTCCAGGACGGTGAGAAAACTGCACTCGCACAAAGTTAAGTAAACGTTGTCACTGCACTATCACTAACGGCCTTCAATATTTTCAGATCCTGAGGAAGAAGCCGCCATCATCATCATCCTCCTCATCATCACCAGCCAGTATGGACACCAGCGAGGACCCTGACACAGAGGAGGCACTGAAGGGCTTTGACTTCCTGTCCAGCCCTGACGATATGGACACCTCACCGGAGTCCAGAGGCAACGGGGACGGCACAGACTGGGGTGAGTCATGGATCAGTCGAGAACAGAGCAGGGTTGGAACAAGTATTATCCTGATGCAACAAATGCGCTTAGATTTCGTGTAATGAATGTAACGTTTTTTCATGTTTATTAATGATTTTTTTTTCATTTCTGTCTAAAAGTTCGAGAGGCACTGAAAGTGTTGGTAATTGGTTATTGCTATAGTCTCATAATTTGCCTGTTTTTTAAAATTTGACTTTTTCTCATAGTTTGGTACTGTTCATGGACTACTCGTCATTCATATAACATGCTGTGGTCATAAATCATGATGTTTGGAGTTTCTCTGTTTAACCCATAGTTTGTGATCTCTTCCACTATGTGTTCCCATAGCCAGCCTGTGACCACAATGTCTCTTCCACTCCTGTGTGTTGTCAGATCAACCCAGTTCCCTTTGAGTCGTGCTGGTCCTCAGGCTAAAGCAAGAAAAAAAAAAAATGGGCTTGATGTCATGCTTAGGTGTGTCTTTGTATTTGAACATGGAGTTGAGTCATGCATACACAGAAATTCAATCATCACGGAAGATTTCACAGAGACGATTTCATGATTAGTTTTGTCGTGACTCAGAATCCAAGTGTTCAAATGAAAGAATTCCCTACATGGCATTAACTTCCCTCCCAACACTTTCAAATAGAAACAGTCCTAAAAAAGGAGTAACGAGATGGCTGTTAATGCTGCTCCCCATTATGACTAGTTCCACTATGGTAGTAGCAGTCCGCTTAAAGAAAAGATGCTCATCTAAGGTCCTGTTGGTCTGCTACTCTCCTGGAGGTGTGAGAAATGTTCAGGAGAGTATTGGTCTAAGAGGGGTCTGTGCACCTTACCCAGCCCTCTCGGGCCCTACCAGGGCGGTCCCTCAACAGCCTCTTGGTCTGGTTTTGTTCCCCCTGTATAGACAAGGACGAGCAAGGTCGCATTTCTGAGGCCTGGGACGTGGACCCGGGCCTGATAACCAAACTCAAGGAGCAGTACAAAAAGGAGCGCAAGGGGAAAAAGGGGGTGAAGAGTAAGTCCTGTCAGGCATTGCTGCCTCCCTCCTACTCCTCTCTCTCTAGCGCCTGACTTTCCTGAGTTCAGCCAAGAAATACAGAATCAAAAACAAAACATCTTCGCTGTTTTATCTCACCTCCTTTAAGTACTCCTTATTATGCCTCCTACCCGGCATTGCTCTGTCCATTTTTTGTCTGTCATTTCATACTGAATGTCTCCTCTGTCGTCTTTATTTTCGTGCCCAAACAAACTGTAATGCTTGATGCATGCTTTTTCTGTCCCGTTTTAAATGTTTTAATTTATATTCACATCATCATCTTGTCCGAACTGTCAATTATCCTGATTAATGTGAAAGTTAGCCATGATGACACCTCCATCTTTGTCCCATCTGGACTAACACTAGTCCCCTCAGTCATCTGTTTCTCCAGCCATAATACCGTAATTATCACCATGTCCATCTTCATCTGTCGGCCATGTTGATACTACAGTAATAAGTCATTTTGCTGCTGTTGTAAATTGATAGCAATTAAGAGCTTCTTCAGTGACTCAGTGAAGTGACTCAGCTGAATACTACTGCTCTCAGAATAACAGCCCACTTCAGATGTAGCCTCATTCAGCAGCTGAGAGCTCGTAGATTTTACATTTATGGGGCCCAAGTTTTTTTTTTTTTTTTTAATTGCTGTTGTTGAGATTGATTGATTGATTTATTTAACTGCGACTGAATTGTGACATCAAAAAACTGAGTTTGTCTCACTTTCTTCCTTATTTGATTGCAGCGCCACTTTTCACGCTTCCTATTTTTGTTTTTTACGCTGTGCCGGCACGTTATCACTTTTCGTGGGCGCGTGGAGAAGATCATCAGCTCATCTGTTAGGGTTTTTTGTTTTTTGGGACAGTTGTGCCCTGTGGTATAGTGTATTTCTTTGCAGCAGGGTTAAAATGTGTATTAAAATGCTTGAAATTACAAAATACTCACAATTGGTCACCAAATGATTCTGCCTGGGCTGAGACAAAATCCAGCTGTATGTTATATTACTTTCTCCACGCCGCCCAACTTAAAGATGGACGTACTTCAACACCTTTTCTACTTCAGTTCATCTAACAAGGACTCTGCTGGCTTCCCTTTGTTTTCTCTTCTTTTCCATGCATCACTTATCAATTTACTTTCTTCCTTTTCAGTGCTGCTGTCCTCCCATACTCACTCTGAGTTCTTTTCTTCAGCTTGTACTCAGTTTTTTAATAAAATATGCTACTGTTTTTGTATTTTGCCTCTTTTTTTCCCTCCTCTGCTCTTCATCACTTCACATTTGTTCGGTAACATTGTTGGCCTGACTTGTTAAACAGGGCCAAACCGGTCCAAGCTGCAGGACATGCTGGCTAACCTGAGAGATGGAGAGGACTTGTCCCATATGCAGCCTCCATCCACGCCCCAATCCCGGCCCAATGCGGTCAGGTTCAACGAGCACGATGGGAACCGAACAGATGAAAGTGGTGAGCCAAATCAGCAGCTCTTTATTAGACTGGTTTTCTGTTCCTTTGATCCCGGTGGTTTTATATTTAATTCATTTGTTCTTTCCCCAGTCGAGGCGCTCACCTTCCCGCCCACCTCGGGGAAGTCGTTCATTATGGGCGCAGACGAGGCCATGGAGAGCGAGCTGGGCCTGGGGGAGCTCGCCGGACTCACCGTGGCCAACGAGGCCGACAGTCTGGCATACGATGTGAGTAAGGAGAGGTAGACTGGATGTTTAGAGCCATGGGACCGTTTCCCTGAGGAAAACTATTCCTGTTCATGTTATCACTGGATTCTTATAAAAAACAGTCATCCGCTCCTTCCTCCTCTAATCCGCAGCAAATTCAAGCTCATCACATGCAGAAAACTAGCCATTTGTATCTCAAACAGCTATTTTTATAGACTGTCAGGGAAGCTGCTTTAAAACTGAGGTATTGGAAGAAATCAGTCATTTTTTTCACACATCACATTTACTCACTAACAGTAAAGTCAAAGTTACATGGTTATAAAAACACACCTGAGTAGTTTTAGCAAGCTTTTTTGAGCTAGGGTGATTTTATTGTGATAGCACAGTTTTACACAACAAACATGGTTAAAGGATGTTTGTCAAGATGTGGCATTAATAAAGAAATGGCATAAAAACTAGTAACTGATTGCATCCCAAAATTGCTTATTTCATATTATACTGTTTTTTTTTTTTTTTAATTATTCTCACGTTCCTCTCACGCTAATTTTTATCCATTAGTGTAATTGCACAAAAACTACTGATTATATGTAATAAAGCTGCTAAGACTGTGAACCTGGTGTCTTCAGATCGGCAACAATAAGGACGCCATGAGGAAAACATGGAACCCCAAATTCACTCTGCGGAGCCATTTTGATGGGATTCGAGCTCTGGCCTTTCACCCAGTGGAGCCCGTCCTCGTCACTGCTTCAGAAGACCACACGCTTAAGATGTGGAACCTGCAAAAGACAGCTCCTGCAAAAAAGTATGACTGCCCTCACTCAATACCAAACACTGTTCCAGACCAACTTCTCACTGATCCCCACTGTTGGTTTCATTTTGTCTCATCCAAAAGAAGCAAAATGAACAGCTTTAAATTTACTCCTTTATCGATCATTTCTCCCTCACTTGCGCTATCAGAGACAATACTCAGACAGCAGTGTGTGTGGTTCAGTCTCTTTGTACCTGAGGCAGCAGAGTGAGCGTCATCCTAAAGAAAGGCTCTGCTGTTGATTATAGCCCCATAAGGAGGATAAATCGTCTTTGTTGCTGCATGTCGCACGATTCAGCTACAGGAATCTGTCCCCATGTGACAATGAACTGACAACACTCTGCTCCACAAGACTCATTGCATCACGTCACCACTTTGCAGCTGACACGCAGTCTTGAGTAATGTGATGTGTTTATTTTTAGAGTAGAGTCATTTTAGAGTCAGGGGTATTATGAAGAAGACAATGACTACTCGACCTCTGGTGTAGCAGCAAATTGTACATCCTGTTTTTTTTTGTTTTTTTTTCCTAATCATTGATTCGTAAGAAGTTTCCACAGCTGTTTGGTGTTTGTACGTTACATTAATAAACACATTGTTTGTCCACAGGAGTGCATCTTTAGATGTGGAACCGATCTACACTTTCAGGGCCCACAGGTAAAAAAAAATGCTCATCACATAAATAAAAAACATATTTCTGTTTGTTTAATGGACAACCGTTTTGAAAACGTGTCATGATTTTAACCACAGGGGGGCTGTACTGAGTGTGGTGATGAGCAGTACAGGGGAGCAGTGTTTCAGCGGAGGCGTCGATGGGACTATACAGTGTTGGAACACCCCCAATCCCAACATCGACCCCTACGACTCCTACGGTAACAGCGCTGTGTTTTTTCTTTGAATCTGAGAATGCTCAAATCAAAACAGGGTAATTGACTCAGTTTTTTGTGTTTTCTGTGACAGACCCATCAATGATGCGTGGAGCGTTGTGCGGACACACTGACTCAGTTTGGGGTTTGGTGTACAGCAGCGCACACCAGCGCCTCCTCTCCTGCTCTGCAGACGGGACTGTGAGACTGTGGGACGCCAACACCATCTCCCCCGCCCTTGCTGTATTCAACGAAGACAAAAGTACAGACTTCAAGCTTGTATCATGACTTTTTATCTAGATATTTGCTTTGATTGAATAGTTATTCTAACTTTCCTTCTGTTGTACAAGAACTAGGAGTTCCCTCCTCAGTGGACCTGGTGTGCAGCGAGCCGGCCCACCTGGTCACATCTTTCACGAACGGGCAGATTGGCCTCTTCAACATGGAGACCCGCCAGCTGGTCCTCAGTCTGGAGTCCAACTTGGAGCCAGGTATGATCTGCCAGCTGAAAGGCTGCACATTCAGGTGTAACACTTGTTGAAGTCAGTCAAAATGCTAAAGTTGAGTCTGTTCAGTGGCATCACAACATATGGCTCTAGAGTAACATCTAGTGGCAGCTGTAGGGAAGTAAATAATTAGCAGCCTCACACTCTTATCCACAATCCCCATTTTTCTTTTTTTTTTTTTATTTACTCTACTGTTCTGTCTTACTTTCTATCAGTATTGGCATTTGGTTTTGCACATCCACGCACAGAGCTTAATATTTCCACAGAGCAGCTTTTGTCGCTAATGCTAATAATCATTCAGGTTGACAGTTCCCTCTCCTGCCGTGCAATGTCCAATGTATCTGTCTGCTTTGAACCAGGCACTCCCTGTCAGATAAATAAGGTCCTCAGCCACCCGACTCTTCCCATCACCATCACTGCGCAAGAGGACAGACACATCAAGTTCTTTGACAACAACAGTGGGAAGCTGATTCACTCCATGGTGGCTCACCTGGATGCTGTCACAAGCTTAGCTGTAGACCCTAACGGACTGTATCTCATGTCAGGCAGTAAGTACCTCGTAACCACCATCTCCTTGCACTGTTTCTGTCAGAACTGTTTCCCCTTCATGTTTTAGTTCATGGATACGTTGGTTGCCTCAGACCTAATCTGGCAGGGATTGTGAGTCAGTGCACTATGTAGGTGGACTAGTGAGAATCTTTACTCAATAATGACTGTGTAGCACCCTACTTGTTTTTATTGATAATGTTATTTTACAAGTGTTGATGTGGTGAGTGTTTTTGTTCCCGACCACTACGCCTCTGACTCACAGATGTCAGAACATAGTGATACTTATTGCACTGGCTATCACAGACAGTACCATAAGGACCGTAATATTGTTCCCCTTGTAACACATCGTCTCCTCTGCAGGTCACGACTGCTCCATCCGACTGTGGAACCTGGAGAGTAAAACCTGCATCCAGGAGTTCACGGCTCACAGAAAGAAGTTTGAGGAGTCGATCCATGATGTGGCGTTCCACCCATCTAAATGCTACATTGCCAGCGCCGGAGCGGACGCTCTCGCCAAAGTGTTTGTATGACGTGGAGCTGCGTCTCTTCCCGCAGCCCCGCTCTCTGACTCAGCCTCCCATGATCAGGGACCAATAGAGACACGGGAGGGGAAGGACCTTCAGGCATGGGTGCAGGCCCACCTCTCACAGCCCACTGGTTTCATGTCGGACTGGTAGACTATGTAGCCGCTAGCCTCAAACGGGCCATGATTCTCCATAGAAAGGGTCGGCAGGGAGGCCAGTCAGGAGGAGAACTGCTCTCTAGCCCCCCCCCCTGGTCTACCATCCAGGCAGGCCTGGGTGTGACTGGCCACAGCGCCTCCACCCCCCCTCAGACAGACTAAAACTTAACCTCCGTAGCTAGGAGGCTCAGGACAAGTGTTAAAGAGTGTGGAGTGGAGAAATGAGGTTTCAAGCCGGTCTTCTGCCCCTGCGACTTCACGCTCACCCCAAGTCCCTCTGACCTTCCCTCTCAGACAAACCAGGTCCGGGCCATTTACTCCAAGTCAGGTTTTGTGTTGTGTTGTTCCAGAAATGTTGGGGTATTGAAGGTTCACTGGAGCTGTCGCGGAAGCCTCTCACTTCTTCTTCTTCTTCTTCTTCTTCTTCTCTGCTTCCCAGACTGACTCTGCTTGCTGGCCTGCCTTTATTTTCCTTTTTAAACACGTATTGACAAATGTGCCTTTGCTTTAAAAAGGTCTTGAAAAATGTTATTTTAACAAGCTTGTTTTTGGGAACAGGGAGGGAGGGGACAGCGGAGAAATGGAGCTGGTTGTCACAATGTTGTCAATTTTAACATTGGATGTAAAATTACAAATGCTTATAATAAACAAAATATATATTCAGTCTTAAAATTTACTGTGCAGCGTGAGTTTGAGTGCTCCTTTTTGATAAGTGTGGTTGGGGAACCAGTTTTGTGCATTTCAGGGCAAAGCTGGTAGAGTGATACAGACCATTAAATATAATGCCTGTTTGTTAGATTCAAGTTATTGTACACTTCAGAAGTAAGGTTACAAACATAAGTGTCCAAAGTAAACCATCTTGGTTATATAATTATGATTCAAACTTGGTTCTAGATGTCCATTTTAGGAATAACTAATTGATTTTGGCCAGTTTGCTCTTGTTTGAATTGAATGGCTTGTACTGTATGTAGTTTTCCCCAATTGTGTGGACATGCTCGACTACGATGTGATGTATCATGTCCAGATATTTACAGTAGTCCAGTGTTTAGCAGGAAATTAGTGCAGTACTGTAGGACTGTTTGAATTAATGAGTTAACCATCCAACACTGAGGGAGGAGAAATGTCCTGCAAATTCCAGTTTACTGTAAACTGTGAGGAGGAAATGATCCTGGGTAAATGAAAAAAGAGTAAAACAAATCAATTGAGATGTTGTACGTGTAGGGTACAGCTTCAAATGAGCCATTTTCTCAGTCACTGGTTTGTATATGAAAGTATGTTGAAAATAAAACCTGCTGTAAAATGTAAAATGGGCTCTGATGTTGGTCATTGTTGTGAGTGACGCTGTGGGCTACAACTTGAGCCCTGTGTTTTAGCCTGTTTACATTTAGTCAAACCAGCATCATGAAGTATAATGAATTGGCTGTTAGCAGTTCCTGTTTGCACTCGCAAACAACAACGACTACGACAGTTATTCACAATGGACATGACAATATCCACAGAAAGTATATGTCACACTGAATCTAAAAATATGTGTATCACACCTGTGTGGTTAGATTTGACTGAGCTTAGAATCTGAAAAAGTGAATCAACAACAGATTTGAGAATCAGCCACTTTAAATTGTCTTCATTTTCTTTTTATTTTATTAAAAATTGCAAAAAAAAAAATATTGATCAATTATCTGAACATTATTAGCGAAAGGCTTTTAATATGCATATGTACAAACAGGACATAACGGGGAGAAAATCATAAATACTCTTTCAACACAACTGAGAAATGCCTGCCGTGTTAGAAGCAACCACACTGTTAGAAAACGAGAGCGATGAGATGAACTGCTTTCATTCCAGAGAAGCAAATGTATGATCTGCCATCACACTACACAAAGATATACAAGCTCCTCTCTCATCACCTCTCACACAAGTCTTTCACGTTCGCATGCTGGTTGCACATAAGCCTCATTTCAGCTACCGCTCGTACCAACAGCACTCTCAACACCATAGTCTTTGAGAGGAACTTTAACAATGTCCCTACTATCAAATCTCTCCTATTAGGAAGATGAAAATGCACCAATTCTAAGAAAGTATATCCTCTTTGCAGAGAATTGTATAAAAAAAGCACCATATTATTAAGTTTATGAAGTATGTTAAGCCATAAGAGGAAGTGCCAGGCATGCTTTAAGTCTACATTTCTCTGCAAGCACCATATCCCAGTAAGGTAGCTTTATGTTTGTTAATCATTTTGGTACCACTTCTTAATAAGGCGGCCTCTACTAAAGTAGTAGAAGTTGTACTGATGAAGCTTTGGTAATGTTAAAGAATCATTTACTAATGCTTTGTTTAAAAACAACTTTCTGGTTGCAGAGTTTGTGAAAAATCCCTGTGGCTGCCTCGGCATGTCACTCGCTTTTATAAGCTCACAAATTCAATCCTTCACATCTGCAGATAATAAACACTGAAAAGTTGTTACTAAATGAATTTTGGTGTTCGGCGGAGCTCTAGGCCGTCAGAGGTTTGATTAACTAAAAACAAGGATTAACACTATGTGGGGGGATATTTCACAACCTGGCAATACAAATGTTGTTCTGATCAATGAATCATAATTTATCTATAAAGCATAGGCATATGATTGATTAACATGAATAAAACTCTTAGTTACAACTTGCAAAGCCTTTATAAAGGGGGGCTCATTAGTACCATTATTAATGACTAGGAATGCTCTGTTCTCTTCTCAAAGGAGTGGCACCACAGTATAGATGGGATGCCAGTATGTCACTGTGTGTGCAAACCCTTTACCATTAGCACCATCTGTATATTTGGGGCCGAATGCTGATTCACTTTAAGATTTGTTTTGTCTGAACCCAGAATCCTCAACTAAATTCAAAACCCCTCCCTGTTCAAATATGGGGCGCTGCAGCCAATCCAGCGCCGCCATCTGCGAAACGGAGAGAACAAATTTACAATCAGTGTTCTGTTAAGACAGCCCAGGGTCAGGACGTCCCTCTCTGCTCCTCCCCTCCACCCGTCTGTCCTCAGTTTCTGGGCTGGGAGTTGAACTCCTGACAGATGTTGTGGATGATCTTGGGCACAAATTTGTAGAGGTTGTCGAACTCGTCTACGAAGAAGGAGTGCTCCTTGTCGGGGTCCGTGGCGATGTACTCCAGCTCATCCTGGGCTGCCCAGGCGATGCCGATGGAGTAGGCGATCACACCTAGATCACAGGAAAGGACGGCAAGTTACACACACAGAGGCCTCACACGAGTTTGTCACATCAAATACACACAGCATGACACCTCACTGTGGACTGACACACAACAGACCGCCACTGTTTACATAATTACACTGTTGATTCTGGGCTAAGGCCTTTTCCTCCAAACTTGTTAAGGAGCTAAACAATAAATTTAGATTATTAGCCAGCATTTTTTATTTCACTTGTTGAGGCTTGCAAATGTTTTATAGATGCAAAAACATCACTGCTTGACTTGGCCTAAAATCTCCTTATTTCTCTAATTGTTTTGGGGTTGACCTCTAACCTTGGCGGTGGACAGCCAGCGCTGGTGCCCTGACGTCATCGTAGGAGCGTCCATCTGTGATGACAATCATAATCTTGCGTTTGTTGGGTTTGGATTTGCTGAAAAGCTGCTCTGCGGCGTAGGTGATGGCAGCACCAGTGCTGGTCCCTCCGCTCCAGTAGTTAATGCGTTTGATGGCGTTCAGCAGCTCAGCCTTGTTGTTGTGCTGGCCGAAGGCGAACTCCAGCCTCTGCTCGTAGGTGTACTGCACAGCTCCGACCCGCGTGTCCGTGTCAGAGATCTCAAACTCCCGCGTGACGTTGGCCACGAACTGCAGCACCGTGCGGAAGTTGCCGGTCCCCACGCTGCTGGAGCCGTCGATGACGAAGGCGATGTCGTTGGCGTTGAGGCAGGTCTTGCTGCACACCAGGCGGTCTATGTCACACACTCTCTTCACCAGGGGCTGCACAGCCTTCCTCAGAGCAAACCAGCTGGTCACAGGCAGGGAGAAGAAGCCGTTTGTCCGGCACACAGCCTGTGGGATGAAGGACGCACTTTGTTTCTGAACTGCCGTGTTTTATTAAAGCTCTGACATACCTCTGTGATAATACCGTGATGATACTCCACCTTGTCAACAAAGTTGGACTCAACCAGGTTTTGCTTCTCGTTGTCGTCGGGGCCCTCGATGGTGACAAAGAATATGTTGATGCCAGACTCCCGAGCAAGCCGAGACGCCTCTCTCCACCTTGTCTGTGGGCCAGCCGTCCACCAGCACCACGGCCACGTTAGGGGCTCCTCCTCGGTTCCCGTTTGCATCACTGAAGTACTGCTTGTTGATGTAGGTGAGGGCCTTTCCTGTCAGAGCACCAGGGGGCAGCAGGGAGACAGTTAAAATGATGTTACATCCACCTCTTATACAGGGCTGTGATTGAAATGCAGGAATGCATTTAGGAAAAGACAAGTGGAGGGAGGAAAACCAATGTGTTATTCACAAAGTTGTTACTCAACAAGTGAGTAAAAATACCCATGGATTGTGCAATATGGAAAGAAACAAAAGGATACTTATATAAATATAAAAACATATACTTTTAAGGTGCTCATTATGAACATGCAATGGACTGAGACTTATTTGGGACCTAATTGACCTAATTGGTACAGAAGCAACCCTCTGAAAAGAAAAACTGTATGCCATATAAAAACTTTACACAGAAGCCTGCATATTTTGTGCAAAAAAAGATGCTTCTGTACCAAGTTCACTGAGTTAATTGTATATCATAACAAACATAGTGATGTCCTGTCATTTAATCTTGTTGATGGCCTTGGCAGAACAGGAACAGAAGCTTTAGCAACCCCTCACAGTGTTGTATGATTAGAGAGCACTTCTGGGCAAACACAAGCAACACTATTTGTAGGTGAATGCAAAATTTAGCAAGTCATAAAGACACATGTGGCAGTGGATGCATGCTGACACACCAACCAAGCAGAAAAACAGTACTGAAAGCTGACCCCCTCGGGCTGGTAAAACCAAATGCTTTTGGGTCAGAGAAGAGGAAAAACATGGCTTACAGAAGCAAGACTGTAATTTAGCTAACAGTGTCGTGCAGCAAATTTAGATTTAATTCCACCCTTGCATGTGAAAATGTGCCTGGGTAGTAAACCATGCGATAATTGCACCTCTTTCACTTTCACACTTGTGTTTGTAGGCATTTACTGTAGCTGGAAGCTGACAGCGGGTCACTCACCCACATTAGAGAGGCCTCCCTTCTGCATAATCTTATCAATAGCAGACTTCACCTCTCTGGAGTTGGAATAAGACTTGAGGCTGATCTCTGTCACAGGGTCGTCCCTTCAGACAAAACAACAAGCAACCACATTAAGTCTTTTTTATCTAAAAATGGTACACAGTCACAAAACAAGAACAGCGAGGTTACCCGTATTGGATGATGCCCATCATGGGTCCAGCCACACCCACATTGATGGCCTGAGCCACCTCAGACAGGAAGTCCTTCTGGATCTTAAAGCGCCTCT
This sequence comes from Scortum barcoo, assembly GCA_023238725.1. NCBI lineage: Eukaryota > Metazoa > Chordata > Actinopteri > Centrarchiformes > Terapontidae > Scortum > Scortum barcoo. The sequence goes on from CM041544.1 coordinate 8,012,785, forward strand.
TGCCAATGCTCCAGCTCCCATCCATCAGGAAGACAAGGTCCACCTTACAATCTGCAAAAAACAGGACATGCCACACAGTTACAGCAGATTCAGTAATGTGTTTGGTGCGGCAGACATTGAAGCTACCCTGAGGAGTTTTTGACCACAAGTAGGGGTTTAGAGTTTTGTTATGTTCTTACCTGTGGGTGCATGTTTTTTTCATGTCATGAACAAGCATATGTGTGTGATGTGTTACACATTTCTGCCATGTTATTTCACTGATTGAAAATTGGTTTCGAAACATAGCACTGAGCTAGCAAAGGCATGGAAGAATGCTGCCAGCTAGCACTTAAAAAATTGAATAGTCTTTTCTTGGTAAATGAGGAAGATCCATTAAACACATTTGTTAGGCCTCAAGGATACAATGCATACGGTGTGTTTTGGTGAAAAATACTGAATTAACATGATTGTGTTTGTTTACAGAAACAAAATTTACAGGGTACCTATAATGTTCAATTTTTGATGCACGACACTGAAATCAATAACTTCAAGATCCAGTTTTCACCAGGATTGTTACATTCTTAGGCCATAATCCATCATTTGAAAGACAGATATAAATAAATTCTGTACATAGCAGCTTTACAGAAGTATGAGGGACATACTTGGGTCTCCCTGTGACACAGGCTCAGGTGCTCTGGATACAGGTTCTTGCTCCCTCACACTGAAGCCTGAAAATCAAGAAAAACAAAATTCTTTAGAGAAAAGGTCTGCTGTTCCAAAAAAATGTCATCTCTAGGTTTTAAACTTCAGTAGTTGACTTTTCATACATTTCATGGGATTTTTGTGTCCTTTTAAGAATCGCTGATATGTGCATTCTCAGAATTACAGACACCTCAATCCCATTCTATCTATTCACACAGCACCCATATGGAAAAGAAGTCATTACCTTTTCACCATCTGGAGCCATTTATTAATGTGTTGTCGTGAAAATATAGCTTTCTATATATTCTAACTACAAAGCAAGAGAAAAGGCTCTCTTTTGCAGAATCAACCTGAAAGTTTGGTAAAAAAAATTCCACTGAACAAGGCGCATTTGCAGCTGTCCACTTTCCAGGATCCCAAACCTTAGCCAGTATTTGTTGTGGCAAAGGCAATGCCAAACAGCAACTTATTCCATCATCAAGCAACCATACCATTTGACTTTGACTCCAAATCCCTACAATTACAGGCTGAGCAGAAACCCAAATGCTTTTCCTTGGATAGCCTTGGTTTGGTTTGTACTTACAGTCAGAACTGAGGACTTACTGGCAAAGTGACTCGCTCTGGGGCAGAAAAAGGAACAGTGCAACAAGTAATCACCTGATTCATAGAGGTTCACGTCTGGCTTCCAGGCATCCACTGGCTCCACTGCATAGATGATATCATACATGCTCAGCGTTAGCACATTTCTACCACAGAGCAGCAACTAACTAACCAAAAGTGAACACGTATAGCTGTTCAGACAGAGGTCTCTCGGTTTCTTCGTCATTAATGGAAAGACAATATCTAACGTTCCTGCTGTACTCATTATTAGAAAGCTAAAGCAGCGTTTACTAAATAGCAGAGCAAAGACACAACAAAATCTGAATGAAGTTTGCAATGCAATATGTTGTGTCAAGGCTGATGCCTTACTGGTTACACACAGGTGTGTAGCCATGGTAACCACTGCTCACCTCTAGTATGAGTTGAATCCAATGGCACTTTACGGATGCCATCTAAGTCACTGGAGCGAGGCACTAAAAGTAAAAACATCAGGGATGACAGACTGTGGCACACGACATGTGAAGTTAATGTAAACATACCCTGGCACTACAGTCTGCTTCCACCAACTCCATCTTTCATTTGGTTGGAAGTGTGGTGGTGTTTTTGCGGTGCATGCTTGAAATGGTTCAGCCACTCGCTTTTCCAAAAAATGTCCCTTCCACTTAGATTTGGAGGCTTAGCTGTGTCATCAAACAGATGGAACCAAGGCCTATAATCTGACAGTGAGGGATTCTTGCACGCCCTTTTGTTTCTTGTGAATGGACTATATTGTAAGTGCTTTGTTTTTTGTTTTTTTTTTGCGTGTCTAAGCTGTCATTAAAAATAAATAAAATGTCTTTTCCTTTCAAAGAACTTAAAGGAGTAGTTGAACATTTTGGAAGATGTGCTTATTCACCTTTCTGCTGAGAGCTAGTTGAGGAGATTTATACCATCTCATGGCTGTGTCTTAAGTAGGGAGCTGAAGCAAGAATGGGATTAACCTATCTTAGCATAAAGACTGGAAACAGTTGGAAACAGCTAGCGTATCTCTGTCCAAAGGTAACAAATTTCACCGACCACTGACTATCATGGGTCCCGAGGACCCCAAGAAGAATAGCTGCTACACCACTGTAGCTAATGAAGATCCTAATAAACTAAACTAAGTTAAATTTGTACAAAGAGAAAGTGAAAAAACAGAGGAGGAATATTTTGTAACCTTCACACAGAGTCAGAATAGCTGTTCCCAGTCTTTGTGCTAAGTGAAGGCTTGATGAGAGTAGTATTGATCTCATTATTCAACTTTTAAAAAATGCCAAAGGACATCTCAGCTGAAAAGTCAAAATGACACATGAATCAATAAAGGAATTATAGTAGTCCTGTGTCAGAAAATAAAATCTGAACATGAGAATGTGGTCATGTCTGGAAAGGTGTCACCTACAAGCAAACACTCAAACATGTTTTACATCTACAGGATCCCAACTGTTCATATGACAATATAAAACCCGAACCCCAAGATCTGTTAGTTCCCAATAAAAAGAATAGAAAAACACTTACGGTACGGTCCAAAGTTATAAAACCAGCGCTCATATTCTGAGATATCAGGCCTGTGATCCCGAGCTAGAGGAGGATGTTGTGAAACCCATTAGTATTCCCACAGTGAACTTCAGAGGGAAAAGCACACATTTCCATGGTTGTGATTGGTCACATATTCTTCCCAACCAATCCCAGACCAGTGAAAACAACGGCTTTGTGAAGACTCATCACCTCGCAGTGTCTCTCTCAATAAACAATAAACCTGCCCTATGCTCTGCTCCTCCACACAGGGCTTAAGGCAGGCAGATGGCATGTAAACACAACTGCATGTACTTACAGATGGAGCCAATTCAACATATAGACAGTCAGCAGATACCTAGCTGAATCACTCACACAAGCATGCTGTGTCTGCACATGCAACATGGATAGATACACGGTGTGGTAACCTGCCGCTGTTAAAGAGTCATGTAAACTGTCATGTTGTGGTGCCTGAAAGGGATTTACCTGTAATCTCAGGTGTGTCCGCCTCACTCCACGTGTATCCTGAGTCTGGAGCTGCATAACTAACATCTGAATGTACAGCAGAGAAGGTGGAGGAATCAGCAGCTACAAGGGTTACAGGGTTTTACAGGGTTTAAGGCACTTCATGTTGCCTTGAACTAACGACATTCCCGTCAACTTCTGCTGCACTTTGTATTTAGAGGAAATTAGAAAATATTAGCATGCTTACACGGTAAATTACAATGGTGTATATGGTAATCATTATAACTGCATGATAGCGTTGTAATTGTGAACCACGGATGTTTAATAAGAGGAAGAATCTCTCTTAATGCATCCATGTTGAGCACACTGAAGTTAGCAATTAGCTCAAAGCACTGCCCCTGTCACATTAAAGTGGAGGTTAAGTTAAGATAATCAAAGTCACCCACACTTGACACCTCACTCTAGTGCTATACAACATGTGTTTGAGGCCGTGAAGAGCAAGACATAATATAATTTGTTATATTCAGTCACTGATTATAACCCTAACCCAATTCTAAAAAAATGACTATATGTTTAAGGTTGGCATTGGTTTGATAAATTAAAGACTTAGATTTAGTAAGATATGAAAAGCTTTTAGACCAAGGACACTGTAATACCTACCTTAACAGAACAGATTTTATAAGTATTGCTTTCTTACCTCTTATACTTTCTTACATTAAAGAAAAGACTGTCATTTAAATCAGAATATTTCAGTTCATTGATGATGAAGGGTTATCTCTTTTGTATGTGGTACCTGCTGTTCGTCGAGCTGCAGGGAACCAATCAGGACGGGGAAAGGAGTGGGATGCCCAATCCCTTCTGGGAAAAGCTGGGGAAGATTAGAAAGCTGTTTTCAGGACAAGCATCAAGGAGGAGCATGCTTGTGACCTCCACTAAACCTGCCACGTTATTAGTGGGGTACGCACAAGATGTTCAGCCTTGAGTCAGACACTAAACATACAGTAGTCACTCAGACAGACAGTGACTGAGCGACTAGAGGTCGTTTTAGTGAACTTCAGCTTTCCTCTCTCTACCTGCAGGGTAGAGAGACAGAGGAAGCCCGGCTCTCTTAGAAAAAGTGTTTCTCATTTTTCTGTTTTCTACCTGCTGCTCTTGGCATCGTGATTCACACCGACTTGAAAATTTTAACTCATGCTGCAGAAAAAAACATCAGGCAGTTTAATCGGCCAGACCCTTGCATAGCTCGAGTCTAATCGAAATGTGATTGAAGGCTCGAGGCCTAAACAGCTGAGCAGAACCATAACAGTGCGTCTCATCTGTCTGAACTGACTGAGCCGTGACAACACACTCCAGTTAACCCCTCCCTGTGGTGGGACGGGTAGCTTACACAAACACGCAGCCTGGGCCCTGAGGTTCCCATCCAGTGGCAGCTAGCTTGCATGGCCTTTGTTGACCGGGACAGGCTGGGAGAGCCCAGCCAGCGGCCCAGCGAAGCGTGGGAGTATTATTCTAAAGCTGGTGTCAAACCAGGGACAGTGTAGATAGTAGGACACAGAGATTAGTCTAATCTTCTGCCGGTCAAAGGCCCAATGCTATACAGCAGACAGTAGTGTTGTTTTTTTCAGATGAAACAGGTGCTTTAAAAGGATTGAGTTTAACTCTCCTGATCATAGCCACTTCAGTGATCACTGCGGCCAGAAGGTCAGAGCAGGATCAGATACTGATCCTCACCTTGGGTTGTAGCTCAGTCTGCAATATGTCTGCAGGAGTGTTGGTAATACACATCTTCCCTGAAAGTCATAAAACAAATTAGATTTTGCATTTTAACACCATTTTACAAATGCAGGGGTGAAACTGCATTGTAACATTTCCAGAAAAGCTGGTCAATAAATCCGAACATCTGTTTGGGTCAGCCGGGTGGCAAATTGACTGGGAAAGAGTTCAAAACTCAGACCTCAGCAAACATCCACCCTGCTGGGGCGTCCTTGAGAAAGACACTGAATCCCTGCTGGCTCCAGGAGCGCTGCTGTGTAGCTCATCCTGACCTCTGACCTCAAGCATAAGGAATTTCCCTGAGGCGATCAATAAAGTATCACGGTGTTCTCCTCAAGCTGCTATTCTGAAAAGCTGATCAGCGACTTCACACTCGAGTGTCAGCAGAAACAGGTTGGTCAGATGAATGATGCACTGGCTTGAAACTGCAAATGCTGCATTTTAGAAGTCATATCATACAGTCAGCCATCATCTAAATGGATATAATTCTTTCTAATTTTAGGGACCCATGGTTTTTCGCATTCCACGGAAGCAAAAACAGAAGCACATTCCTCAGTGAGCCAAACCTAGCCTGGTTTGAATGGCGAGAGCTTTCTATTCTTGACAGACTGGAGAGTGGACCCAGATCCTGCAGGGTCATACGTCTCACTGGGAGAAGCACCGGGCCACTTGATGCTGCTGCTTTCATCTCGTTCTGCCCCTCTGCAACCATTTACAAGGGGAGGAGGCCAGACCAGATGGGATCTGTCATAAGATGTTATTACAGCACTGACAGAGCACATTTCTCATCGTGGTCTTATCTAAAAGAGAACGTTGAGAGCCTCTGCTGTGTTAGAATCTGAGAGATAAGATATGGGATGAATTCAGGACAATGATATCACATCTTTGCTCATCTTTGAGGTATAGCGACATACAGCTCTTTGTTTCATGTTGGGTATAGTGAAAGTTGTAATTGTACCTCTGCACATCGTTTATAGGACAGGCTGCGCACTGAACCACCGCATCCCACAGAGGGTAAACATTAGTGCTGCTTTATAAAACATTTCAGCCAGGGTTTTATTGCCCTCGATTTCCCCTTGTTTGATCAAACCTGTCTACTTGTCTACGTCAGTGAGGGTGTCTGCTAGTGCAGTTGAGGACTCCCGCTCAGGGTCTGGAGATACTTACCGTGGTTGGACTGGCTCATGGTTGGTGTTCGCTCCGGTGGGGCCGGCTGAACCCTGTTAAAAGCTGTTTGTAGCAATGAGAAACAGGCAGATAGAATAAGAGATGAAAAAGGGGGAGAGAGGGGTGAAGAAGAGAGCTTCAGGTCAGGGGGCTCCATCCACAAATGCAGCCCAGCTGTTTTGCTTTGGGTGAAGTTGAAGGCATTTTCTTCGCAGCATGATATCAAAAACAAAAGTATATATGCTGGGCGTATTTACAGGTCTTCATTTGCCGCTTTTCATCTCGGAAAATGAAAACACAAATAAGAGGATGTGCTTGATGACAGAGAACAGCAGTTATCATGCAAAGGAATGTTAGCTGAGATGTTTGACTGAGTGGATTAGTGGTGACCCTGGAGTGCAGATCACAGGGGCTTAAAAGTGCAAAGGCAAGGGTCAGACTTACAGCAGTCTACGTCTCTTGGATTCTTGTTGCAACAAAGACATCTGTGCCCCCGATGCCCTTGACCCGCATTCCCTGTCAGTCCCACCATGTCTGCCTGTTTGTTACCCTGATCTTGTGTGTGTGTGTGTGTGTATGTGTGTGTTAATGATGAGGCTGACCTGGGCCAACTGGAGTTGAAGGCTGCCTCCTCATAGCGGACCCGGCATCTGGCCTGCGTAGACCTAGGACGAAGGTTTGGAGACAATTGTATTATGAGACAACAGAAAAAATAACATTCATCTGTTTACCTGCACCTAGCAGATAAATTAAATTTATATCTATCTGATCTGAAGACCCTAGCAAATTTCACAGTGGTATAATATGTTCATTTCGTAATGCTGAAAAGAGACAATACCAGTTCACTTTAGTGTTGACATCAAGATTAACAAGTTTGAAATTCTCCATTAACAATTATTGTAGATAGATTTGGTGAATACACAGGCAATGTGATAATTGTTTTATAGTCACACTAATAGTTCTGTTAAAAATACAAAAGAAAAATACTGTGTCGTTGGTTAATCAGTCCAGACTGAATCTCAGCAACTTGCCATTCACAAAATCATAGTGCCCTGAGGATGTATCCTGGAACAATTTTGGTTTCTTTTTCGTCTTGCACCACCACCACCATCAGGTTGTGATTTGTGCTAATTATAAAATGTTAGCATACTAACATGATACAATAAGATACACACTAAAAATCACTAGGTTAAAAATTAAACCAGCATGGATCAATATATCACTGCCTCAACCCAGCTCCCAGTTTTGACCCAGTGTCACTGGATCAAAACAACCCCATGGGTCATTTTTACCAATGGGTACTTGGTAAAGTGCTTTATGCTATTCTATAGTGTGTAAACATTACATACTAAACATCAGCATATTAGCGTTGTCACTGCGAGAATATCTGCATGCTGACGTTGGCATTTAGCTCAAAGCATGGCTGTAGACTCTGAAGTCATTCTCACTGGAAAATAAATGCTTGCTTTTACAGAGTGAACATAGTTGAATTGAAGTGAGAGGTATATTACTTCAAAGACAGGATAACAGAAGTTGGGCTTCCCCAAAACAATCTGGTCCAACCCTGCGTTAAAGGACTAGTAAAACTCTTTTAAAGCAGCTGTGCACATACAGAGCGGAGATGCCATGCAGAGTTTATATATGAGTACAAAAGAAAGACAGGGCAAAGAGCGAGAATGAAGAAAAGACACATCAGGAAGATTAAAGCTTGGTTTACCTGCACTGGCACGCTGTGGGAATCTATTCGGATAGGCACTTCCTCTGAATACTTTGAAGAAATGCCATGGTTTAGTTCAACTTGAATTGTTACATGTGGTGTAAAGGACTTTCCAAGCGCTGCAGAATCAGTGAGTGTGTTACATACTGTACATACCTTGGCTGAAACTCTTTCCTTGACCATTCTGTGACTGTCCTATACCGGCGTTGAGAATAACAGAGTGTGGGCAAATTTAGGCAAAATAATTTGCAATGTAAATTAGATGCAAATGTAAATGCAAAATGCAAATTCAACTTAATTTTGAATTTAGTGTTTTAAGTTTTTGGCTTAAAACAAATGAGCTGATCTCATTTCACTGATTAAATACACAAGTTGTGCCATTAACAAAGACAAACTTGCCTTGAACACAGGACCACCTTTAATACAGAATTTAAATCCTGATGCACACTATTCGCAGATGACTGGTGTGAAGCCAACACCCCATGCATGATTTAAACACTTTCCTGCACATCCCAGTGTAAAGCAACACTGCTGCACCCCCTCATGACACCAAAAAAAAAAAAAAAAAAAGCTGACCTCCGTTTGCTTTGCATCACTTACTTGAACTTGCGGCTGCCACAGAGGCAAGGTATGGGTGACTGCTGCCTGGATAGAAGAAAGACAAATGGGATGCCAATATGGAGAGGTTAGAGATAGTGTTACAGAAAATGAAGTAGAGAGGAACGGTTGGGCGGTTGTCTGGCACACAGCCCATTTCATTCACACACATACCTTAAGATACTGCGGCATTGTCTACGCACTGCGGCTGCATTTCTGTCCAAAACAGGGCAGATGACTCACGGTGATTACCATCTGATACTGTTTTCATTAAAGAAGAGTGATGAACGGTCTGGTGATCAAGTTTACAGTTAAGGCAGTCAGTCAAGCGACCGAGGGCCACCGTAACTTCATCGCAGACCAGCTGCAATTTGTCATGATTGCAAGTGTGACTTGTAATTACCGGCTGCAATCGTTCGTCTTCATCACTCGGTTTCACACAAATGAGAGCTTGTTCTGACAAACAGCATTTCTAGTTACAAGCTGCTAATGTTGTTAGTTAGACGTCGGCTATGCGGCACACTGGCTGCAGTGGATCTTCTGTGTGGATCGGTTTTACTGGATCAATAACAGCATCCTGCATCCAAGTAAATACACAATCCCCCACATGACACACATGGATCCATTGATTTAGAGGAGAGAATTAGGTTTTTGTATGTGTATGTATTCAAAAACGTTGCAAGATTGAACCTGCTGATGATGGCGTGTGCTTGTTTAAATCACCTGCATCCCTGACTTTATGGACAGCGGCTCGAGCTTTGGTAGTCGTAGGTGGTGGTGGAGGTGTAGTGGTGGTAGTGGTGGTGGTGGGAGCCATTGTGGTGGTGGTGGTAGGTTCAGGTGTCGTGGTTGTGGTGGGTTCAGGAGCTGCTGTCGTAGGCAGTGCCGTGGTGACCTCCTTTTGACCTGTGAGGAGACAACAGATGAAGGCAGTCATGTACAAGACAGATGGACGGGGAGGAAGTGCGTCTACAGTAACCACTGTGTAGTAACACATTCTTGACATTCTTCACCAGACTACAGCGCTCAGACTCCTCAGTCAACCTGAGCCACGCTCAACATGCCGGAGTCAAGCGCAGGAAGGACTTTTTAGTGACCTTTAGTATCCAGAAGGCACTGATGTGGTGATTTGAGGCCAGAAGATATCAAAAAGAGACAATGAAATTAGACCAAAGCTGCTTGGTTAAAGGTTAAAGTTAAAGGTTTTAGATGTTCAGGATACATTTGACCATTGTTTCATTTCACTGACTAAGTAACTGTAAGCTAGAATATTGTTAATTAAATGCTGTTGAAATAACAGTTATATGTAGTCTACATATATAACAACCTTCTACTTCTTAATAAAATTTTATTCAGTTTGAACCAAATGCTTATTCAAATTAGGTTGTCCGATCATTGTAAAACACTGCATCTGTCAATCCACTCAACAACAGACTAAATGTAATGCACTAAAATTCATATAAAAGATGCAAGATGTGTAAAAGTAACCCTCTTCTCACTTGTTTTCACGTAGGTTGGTCTTGAAGGGACGTAGTCCAGAGTAGATGGGTAGATCACTCCCTTCTTGGGCTTCCCCACTGAAACACAACAGAGCCAGCAGTTGGTTGGAGGGCTAATTCTTAAGAACTGTGTTGAATTGTTTACTTCATCATCCATACCCGAAACAACAAACGACTCCCTCCACTTGGGCAGAGACAGAGAGCGCACTCCGAAAGAACTGCTGCCTTTGTAGATGTTCTGTCCTGCCAGCTTCCTCACTATAACCTTTCCTCCTGCGTTGGTGATGACGCCACTGTGGACACAACATTTCTTTTTTAACATATAACTGTTAAAAAACGGCTGTGACTGCCATGCAGACATCTCACATGAGCTGTGTTTCATAATCATCATTCCACTGTTAACCTGTGGATGGCTGCATTGCAGATGCTGGAGATGGAGGCGAACACATCTGTCCCGTAGACTTGCTGCTTCGTCTCCTTACAGTGTGCAGGACATTTGACTATGAACTCTGGGAGGTTGATCTTTCCTGCCCTGACATCACACTGTATATCTGGAACAACTGCGGAGGGAAGCGAAAGGTTCAAGTCAGGGTTTTAAACAGTTTAAGTCTATTTTTTTAGATGCTGAGTTTGTATATGAGCATTTTATTTCAACAGCATTACAATCACGTTAACGTAGAATCCATGTAATGCTCTTGAAGCAATGGTTATACAAAGAAAAAAAAACTCTTTAGCCAAGTTTTACACCAAAGTCTTTTTGCAAATCACCAAATTCATGATAACTGGGATTAATTAAGAACTGTGAATCGATTTAAGTGCCATTTTTGGAAAAAATGAATTAAAAGCGACTGCACTGGAGAGGATACAGCAACACTGGGACTGACTGAGATTACAAGCTTGCTTGTTGATGATGTTTACCTTGTTTTGGTTTCTTGTTCTTTGATCCGTTAGGCTTGATGCAGCAAGCACAGGACAGGAGGAGCGCTGTGGGTGAGTCAGAGGGAGTTTCACATAATGGCAGACAAAGTATCATAATCATCAGGGTGCTTACTGTAAACGCAAAGCCTCTATGACAGCTGCTGCTGATGGTGTGAATATACGGTAAAGTTATTTCAAAAGAGACAACACCACTGGTATTTTGAAAATATGAAACAATGTTGTCAAGGATAATATATTTAAAGTAGCGAACTCCTGCAGAGAGGCAAACCGGTTGCTCACCGAGGCAGATGGCAGTAAGTGATGCTCTGATCATGATGGGCGGTGTGCTGGTTCAGTGGGTCGGCCAGATGTCGTTGTACAACCTCCCAACCTTTGAGAGAAGCAGCAGAATTTTCACTGTTATCCCCTGAAACCAATTTCCTGCTTTCCGCTCGCTCACTGAAAGCAGTTTGGGACACTTCAGTCAACATTTGTGGGTGTGACGAGTGTTGTAGTGTCAGCTGGAAACAACGCAGAATAACTCGTGCCACTGATATACACTTTCCAGATATTCTTTGATAAATTGCAGACAGACTGGGGACTGTAAATATACACAGAGCTGAGTGACTCATCTAGCATCCAGAGAGCCAATGTGGCTGCTTAAACATTTTGAAAACATTTACTGTAACTCACATTATCGCTCTTACTTTCAGTCAGATGAAATAAGGACTGCATTTCAGCATTGGACAATGTGTCTTGTTCCATTTATCGTGGTTGCAAAGGGCTGAAAGTGTTTATCAGAAGCTCCACAGTGAACATCTGGTCTCTGACACAAAACTGTATGTAAGAGTCCTCCCTCTATCTATGGAGTCAGACTCAATTAGAGAGCACACCAGACATAATTTAATGTATAAGGAATGGAGAGCTGTGTTCAATCAGATGGCTTTGTTTGACACTAACCACCACATCAAGCTGGATCCTAGTTTGATATACAGTCTGCTTACAGTAGACACAGAACATTTCTCTCTGTCTGTCATTCACATTCAAAAGTTATACCCATGTAAAGACATAAATCAAAGGCCATGCCTGTGTTAACAACAGAAGAGGGTCGCCTAGACGTCATTCCAGACACTGTAGGTCTGCTGTGGTAATGATAGCGCTGCTGATAACAGCAAAGTCTGGCCAGAGAAAGTCTCATGCAGGCTGGAGGACGAGCGAGACGTGAGAGCTACCCCGGTCCCTGCTCTGTGCAGGGGCGGAGGGATGGAGCTCCTTACTGGGGAGGTGATGACTGAGGCCTCCCTGTTAGCGGAGGAATGCCGTACCTCCCACGAGGGCAGCGTCACGTCTGTCACTGCCGCCACACACCAGCAGGTTCAATCAGATCATGTGATCATACAGTAACCTCTGAGACAGGGTCACATGCGATGCTGTTCAGGCTAGCGTGACTGTGCAATACTAGGTACCAATTAACACAATGTAAAAGTACACTTATCTTGATGTCTTTCTATCCTCACTGATTGCTGCAGTGCAGTTATTCATACCATTCCCATATTTTAATCACCAAAGAATATCCATCACTCAATAATTTCATTCTGCTGCCGGGCAAACAAAAAAGACTCATTAAAGGAAAAATAGGAAATTTTGAAAAATACGCTAGATGGCAACTGGTTAGCCTAGCTTAGCACAAAGACTGAAAATGTGGAAACACCCATACAGGTTCTGTCTGAAGTTGTTAAAATATTCCTACCACCACCACCACCCAAGCTCACTGATTAATATGTTCAATGTTTATTTTATACAAAAAAACTCACTTGACCGGGCACAATGACTTACTGCAGTCTCCATAGGTTGCCTGGCAACCATGCAGTGACGACAAGACCCCAGGAATTCACTGCGCCTAGCCAAGACATAGTCTGGCACATAATCCCCTGTAAAACCAAACCTATTTTGTACGCTTTGGTTTTTTTGAACGGATCAAACAAACTTTGTCCCACAAGCTTTAAAAGGTGGTTGTATAGGCAGATTTTTTTTAACTCTGAGCTTTTTCCCCCATTTCCAGTCTCTATGCCAAGCTAAGCTAACTGGCCTCTGACTGTAGCTTCATATTTACTGTACAGATATAACATCTTTCATCTGACTCTCAGCAAGAAAGTGAACAGGTGCATTTCCCAAAATACTGAACTATTCCTTTAAAAATCAAGAGTTACCACCTGTCTCTTACCTGTTAAGGTTCGCTTTATGCCCTGTTGTTTCCTGTATTTTCTTGTGCCTCATGTTTCTTGTGTTATGTGTTCCTTGTGTCCTCCTTATCTTTCGGTCCCTGTGTTCTGTGTCAGTTGTTTCCTGTCTCCTGTCCTTGAGTTTATCTTCAGTTTTGCTTACTTCCTGTTTCATTTTGCATTCCCTCCTCTCCTCACTTGTCTGCCACTTGACTTCCTGTCCTTGTGAGTTTTCCCGCCTCTGATTCACTCTGTTCTGCCCTTATTAGTTTCACCTGTCCCCTGTTAGTCTCCTCACCTGTTTCCACTTCCCTGTCCCCCACAGTGTATATATACCGGTCCCTTTCCTTTGTTCCTTGTCGCGTTGTCAGTGTCATCACCCCTCCTGTGCTCCTGCCTGCCTGTTTGTTTTGACCTGTCTGTTCCTGCCCGTGTTCCCGTGTAAGCCAAATAAAGAGTCATATACATCTACTGGGTTCAACTTTGCTCTGCACCAACCCTGACATTACCTCCATCAGCCTTTTTCATCTACAGTTCACTATTGCAGCCTCTACATAAAGTGTGCATGAAGTGCTCGTTGTATGCCACAGTGCTTGGTTTCTCACCTAATGATGGTGTTTATAGGGTGAACACATGCCACAAACATTAGCCACCATGTTATGGTACAGATTAATACAGCTGCAGTTGACAGTGATAGGACTTTCCCTAATGCGGCTCTACATTTTTATCTGACATTCATGAGCACTGACATGATTTTTCCACAGCGTTGTGCTTTGACAGGCAGGTAGATGGCTGCTGCGCAGTCAGGACTACAATTTGTCCTCGCGGGGGAAGAAAGCAGAGGCTGGAAACAAGCTGGGACAGATATGTACAACTACAGCACAGGAGACAGACCTGCAGCACATGAGAGGTGAGTCAGCGGGCTTCACTGGGTAGTGCAAACAGCAAAACTGATCTGTCATACACCTGCAAGGAAATCTAAACCGTGAACACCATGTTCGCCAGTTGACGGCAGAGCCACTTTTAGCATGCAAGGCCACCTTCGTTCAGCGAGTCCTTTAAGAGAGGCATGACATCACTTTAGGAAAAAATGTAACGTGCAAAAAATGACAATAATTTGAGACCTCTTAATTTGTGTCCTCAGCGTGAGCCTCTAAATGCCTCCTTCTCAGAGCAATGAAATGCAGAGCAAATGATATCCTTTGACAAACACTGTGGGGAGTTTCCTGTACCATAGATAATAGATCCTGAGGGGACTTGCAGAGACACAATCTTTCACCCACACACACACACACACACACTCACACACACAGATATTCAACTAAAGAATCGAAAAATAAACAAACAGAGACTGAGATCTAGGATAACTTATCACAGGCTAAGATAACTTTGGAGAAAGTCACGTTAGGTGAGGGCTTTCAGACTCACCACCTACCTCCATCATAAACCACAGACTGGGTGGGTTACATACAGTGTAGGTGTTGCATATCTTGCATACACCAGCATTAAACTTAATCAGTCAAGCATAGGTTGTACCTACAAGCACAGCTCCAGCTGCCCTCTGCAGCCAGCTGCAATGCCTTCATGCTTTATGTTTTTTTTTACCACTGACTGTCTCCTGCATATCATTTCTGCAGGGTGGAGGTCCCAAATCAAACAAACTGTCACCATGCTGACAATTAAGTCTGAGAAACAGTAGAAAAAAACTAAGTAAAGTGATTTACACAGCCACCACGAAAGATGAAAGGTGCAGGGGTCACTTCAAAACTCAACAGCTTAGACAGGTCGCATAGTTTGAGGAATTAAAGCGCAAATTCAGTTCGGGATAACAGTCTCACTACAATGTGGATTACAAGCATGAAATAACCTCGGCTAAGATTACACAGGGCCGAGCTGTTTCGTGCAAAAGCCTGTTGGTCTGCTGTTTCTTTGAAATGAACATTTACAGCTCCTGCAGGAACATTTCTGGAAATTTTGGATGAATAGGGACCAGACATCTGATAGTGGAGGATGAAGATCACACCTGGCAGGAGAGTCACAGGTATACAGTGACAATAATGCAAACAGGATGTAGGTGTCTGTGGCTTCTTTCAAAGGCCAGCACACAATGGGCTCTGAGAGTGCGAGCAGACCACACACACCTGTGACTGGAGCACCATAGTTTAGAAGGGTTTGTAGGCATTTGTTGATAAGCACTGATAATACACAGGAAATGTCTTGTTTTCCATCAAGTTTAAGGCCATGCAGCTTCATGCAAACCACAAGAACTGTATTTCAGTCTCTTCCATTTCAGCAGCACTCACATTCCTTGTCTGGGTTGACCAGCGTAAATGCAATAAAGGTGAGCTCTAAAGGGGACTCGGGCTTATTTTGAATGTCATGGTCAGCCTTGAATTCAGCTTTGCAGTGTTTCTGAGTGTAGGCATGCCTGGAGTGAGGCAGTATTTACACACACCCAGTGCCAGGTAGTGTTAAATCCCAGCATTCACAGGTGTCAGAAACGTACTGTAAGCATATTAGATGTGCCAAGTGTTGTAGCAACAAGCCAACTAAAGAACCATTGGGGAGATCAGACACAGACATAGGAAAGCCAACATGTCTCTACAAGGTCATTTCTGTAGCCTTTCGGGCTGCTGCTGGAGCAGTATTTGTTTATCGAGCACAGAACAGGCTGAATTACTTTAATTCTTGGCATCAGCTTCAGTGCAAGCCAGAACCTGTAGTCTGCTGCTGGACATATTGTATGGAGACCACCTGTGCTTAATCAGGCTCCTTCAAACCACACAGAAATGTTTGAAAGAATCTACAAAGAAATGTCAAACACAATGTACAAGAAATTAAAAAGAAGAAGAATTCACATCTCAGGTTAAATGATCCATTTCAAAATAAAGGCTTAGGCACGCCTACATTAATAAAAAAAAGAATAAAAATAAAAGCTGAAGAATTCAATTCTCAGGTTTAATGAGTCACGTCAAAATAAAGACTTAGGCTAGCCTAGATGGAAAAAAAGAGGAAAAGCTGGATAATTTTCCACAGATCAGCAGAGGAGGATGTAGGCAACAGTATGAATGATCATGACATTCCTGAATTCATTCAGCTAAAAACCTCCCTTTAGGAAAGAGGAAGGAGGTGTTTACTGGGGGAAAAAAAATGAAAACTAAGAAAAATAAACAAACTAAAAACTAACACTGAGTTTAAGCAGCGGTGCGAGTATTTGCGCAGCCTGTCAAATCTCACAAGCTCAGCTGAAATGAACCAGAGTCACAGACTGCAAAAGAAAACAGTTCATAAAAAGATTAGAAAATCCCACTGAAACCTCGTGTCGTGTAGTTTAAAATGCCTCACACTCCTAAATATCTAAAGGACTCAAATTCGCTTGGACTCAGCGGGCATCAATTACGCGCAATTACGCACCAGTTAAAAAGCGGACAATTCATCCACGCCACGCAGCAGCAAACCCCAAAGTCGCCACTTCACACATGCAGCTGATCAGCAGATCTGTGTTTTTAAAACCCTCAGAGCAATGAAGGTGAGCTCACCTGGGAAGGTAAAATAATCCTCCTGGCGTCACTAAAAAGCCAAAGTAACTCCCTGCGCAGTTCTTCCCGAGTCCTCACTCTTTCATTGAGAAGCAATTTCGTAGCAGCGGACTTGTGAGAGAGCGCCGAGCTGCTCCACCTGGACTTTTACTCTTGCATGATCGGAGCGCTCATTAAAAGTGGAGAACGGGACGGGGCCAGAGTTTCCCCTCTTTGCCCGTCCCACTTCAGGCGCCCAGCTCTTCACCCAGGCAGAAGACGATTAGTAACCCTGAGGGCATCTACCAGGAGAGGATGGAGAGACCTGACACTCCGCAGAATAGCAGAGCAAGCATCCTTTTGTTCGTCTGACAGGTTTTTCTAAGTGCAGAAGATGCCAATATATACAGTACATTCACAGCTTTAGCGTGCCCAAGGAGAGGATCTGCTTTGGGCTGGCGCTTGAAGGTGCGCCTTTTTTGTTTATAAGGGAGGAAAACGCAGCTATGATTTTGGTCATCTGCTCTGTCATCCCGTCCTCCTCACTGAGAAATAAAAAACAACCAAGAGGAGCAAACTCTCACCAGAGCAGTCACTCCTCCTCCACCAAATAACCCAAACAACACCTGCATGGGAAACAGACACTCCAAGTCACATCCACTGTCACTCTGGGGGGCCTGCAGTACATGCGCAGCCCCACACCCACCTCTAACAAACACACGCACACACACACACACACACACACACACACACGTCAACTTCAACTCCTTTAACAGGGAGAGCCTGTTGGTTTATGCAGATTCCCACACAGGCTGCTGCTATTCTACACTTACATGGATGATTATGCTGAAGCTGATTGCCATTTTGATTTAGAGGTCTTAAAGGCTGCTGTAAAAGAGCTCATTGTGTGTGTGATTATGGTCTTTGCAGAAACCACCCCAGGAACTTGATTTTTTTTTCTTTTTCCAGATTAAACCTTCATGGCTCAAGTAGATAATTGCCCATTGATGTTGCTAGAGAAAAAAAGAGGTATTTTAAGGTTTGCCCATTTCGCTTTCAACAGTGCTATTAGTTTAAAAGCTTGTCAATATAAAAAAAAGTGATCCTAATTCACCACACCCATGCACTAGTGGAAGATTTTTCTTCTTTCTGCTTCCTTTAATACTCCTACGTGATTTTGAGTGACTGGTGTGATGATGCTTCATTGAATGGGGATGTAAAAGGACACATTTCTACAGGTGAATGGTGCTTGACAGAGTGTAGTGTAGTCTGGCACCCCTCAGGGAATGTGGGATGTACAGGAAACTTGATGGCAGGAGTGTCCTCGGGGAGCAGCAGGGGGAAATGGCAGAACTGTGTGCCATTGCATGCTTCAGTTGAGCTGAGGACAGTTCAGTGTTTCCAGATGTTATTGTGCATCTCTTTCCTTGCTATTTTATCGAGTGCACGTTTCATCAGCTGAGGATATCATGAGAGGATTCAGGCAAATCAGTCGTGCATTGCTCCACGCTGTATGTTTCTGGTATCAATTTGGAATAAAATAATCGCTTCAGAAAGCTTTTTTGAGGGCTGTAAATAAAAACTATTGTTTCAACAGGTGTGAAATGCCATTTGAGATTGAGAAAATAATTTATTAACATCGGTTACATGTACAGTTTATTAGCATGGGTAAGATACAAAAATACTTTTAATCTCCCCTTGTAATTCAAGTATTGGTTCAAATGAAATTAAAACAGTCCTCAGAGCCTCTCACACCAGTACTCTGATGTTTCAATATGGGAGGGAAGGTTAATGTGGAACACCTCCTGCATGTCAGATGGGGGAGTCTGAGGAGGGCTGTTGACCCCTGAGTCGCTGTCAGGATTGGATTGGTTCAGCTCCCCTGCGGTGTATTTCGCCTCCGGCTTCTCGACGGGAAGTGATGCGGGTGGGGGCTTGGCCTCGGCCTTGGGTTTGATGTTTTTAAAGTTTTGCAGGCGCACCACCTCCCTGCGCTCCCGCGTGCACGGCAGCAGCACAGAGATGTCCTTGCGAAACTTGGAGCTCATGCCAAAGTAGATGAGCGGGTTGTAGAAGCTGGCGGACTTGGCAAAGAGACGGGTGATGATACTGGTGGTGCTTGGTACATGAAAGCCCCAAGCTGACCACATAGATACCACCGCATATGGTGACCAGGCCATGATGAAAGCAGTGCAGATCACAATGGAAATCTAGAGAGGAACATGAGGGAACAATTGTCAGTCCTGGAATAACGTGAGAGGAAGTTTATTACAGACATGGTTCTTTTAAGTCGAGTTTTAAAGAGTCTCATTTTACTTTTCTAATCAAGTCTTTACTATAAAAAACCTGTTTTTCCTATTTGCCTACCCTTGTGACATCTCTCTCCACTTTCCTTTGACGGGCGGTAAGGAAACCATCAGCCGACATGGCGTTGGTGTTTTTCACTGTGTTGATGATGGAGATGTAGGAGAAGAGCATGATCATCACAGGGATGAAAAAACAGAAGATGAGGATGGAGATGATGTAGGACTTATGGATGGTGGAGTAATTGGCTTTGGACCAGTCCACCTCACAGGTGCCATAACCTCGATCTAAGGAACACGAAACACAAGATCAGGTAAGGTCAGATCAGGCTTTTAAAATGAAGACATCTCCTCCTTTCCTGTGTAACACTAGTGTGTGAGACAGACCTGTGTAGCTGCCCCAGCCCAGCAGTGGAGTAACAGACCAAAACATCGCTCCCGTCCAAATACAGATGAGTGACACAGCAATGGTGTTCATGCTGATGCAGTAGGCTGCAAAGACAAGGAAACATAACATGAACACAACATGATCTTTCCAAGTTGTGGAACAGATTGTTTGCAGTTTGAAAAGGTCGAATGTTATGACTTCGGCAAGCACAGGACAGAAAAAGTGAGAGGCACTTAAAGATGCAACATTCTTGACTTGAATGTCAGAATTGTGAAATTTATTGAACAATGAGGTCTTTTCTTATAGTAACAGCCTTTGCAAACATCTACGGCTGAAAGGAGCCTCTGTTGACAAAGTACACATAGCTTTGTATTCAGGTTTAAAAAGAAAATCAATTGGCCTGCTTTGTTGCTGAGGAGCTATCGTATATATTGTGTCAATATACCATACGATAAGCGCATTACAGTGTGAGAGAGGACTGGCAACATACAGTGCTTTTGTTGCTGTGGGTTCCTCTGATTTCCTAGGCTGAATTTACTTATTATGTTGCCTGGATACCTGCACAAGTTTTACTGGCCTACATTTATTCCATTTAGACCTAACATCAAGATGCATTTACAAAAATAGTGATTTTGATCGATATCTGGTGACATTTGCAATAGTTGCAGCTGTTCCCTGACACATACTACAATTTATGATATCCAACACGTACCAGCAATG
This sequence comes from Scortum barcoo, assembly GCA_023238725.1. Lineage (NCBI taxonomy): Eukaryota > Metazoa > Chordata > Actinopteri > Centrarchiformes > Terapontidae > Scortum > Scortum barcoo. The sequence continues at coordinate 8,032,883 of CM041544.1, forward strand.
TTCATAGCTTGACCTCCAATGTTAAAAACACACATACACAGGTTTACATTGCTTGTGTTTTATGAACAACCACAAACACAGTAAAAACTCTTATCCCTTGCTGACAACAGAGGCACAACCTGATTTCCATGTAATTAAGACATTCTTCAGCATCAGTTACACTCGAAAATAGAAAATGTCACCTCAAATTAACTTAATGACATGTTGGCAAAATGTAAATGAAATTACTGGAGACAAGTGGTAGTAATTTCCACAGCTGAAGTCGGTAATAAGGTTTCATTAGCACTGAAAAACACACTTTTCTGTCAGATAAGAACTGCAGGAATGCGAGGCAGGCAGAGACGCTGGTCTGAAGCTTTCCTCATGTTTTCTCACTTGAATTAGAGGTTAGACCCGACCTTTGTTTGGATGGCATCCTTTGATGTATCTGGTGACGCTGATGACGGTCAAGGTGTTGATGCTCGCAAGGCCAAAGAGCAACGTGAAGAAACCATCTACCTGGAGGAAAACAGAGCGAGGGGTTGATAAATCATAACATAGCATCTTGAAGTGTCTTTAGGGCTGGGGCCCATAGGCTTCAACAAGCAGCCCTGGAGCGAAGATCCAATGCCTAATTGGTCCAGACTTTTGTCTACTGAGTTTGTTTTGCTTTGGATTTTATCAGATAGAGACACTACAGATGAAGAGCTCTGTGCTTCAGACCCAGGGCGTTTGCCCGGGGTGAGCTTCAGGCTTTTTAATTTGCAGCATCAGCATTGGGAAATTCAAATTTCACTGTAGCTGTGTAATAGATTTTACCTTGACTTCCACTGAAGCCTCAGTGGTTGCCAAATTCATTCAGTCTGTTAAGGGGGATGATCTTTTAATCACAGGTCTTGTTAAAGGGAATTATGCTACTGTGTTTCAGTCTGGCTCCAACTGTGTGACACCCGGCTCCCTGCGGTGCCTTTTCCAGGTGTTACGGATCAGTTAAGGTCTCTTACTGATTACTTTCTTGATCTTCCTTAGTCCTAATCCCATTACTGTCCCTCATCACGTTTTTCCCCCCTCACATAATACTGGACTGCCAACATCTAGGCCAGTATGATTTTAATTCAGCACTTGCCTATTGTACATTTTCTGCTTTCTTTCATAAGAATTTAGGACATTAGGTCGGTGGTTTCTCAAACTTGTATGATTTGATCCTCCTAGCTCACCTTGCAGTATAGCGTTTCACCTCCATCTTTGTCTGAGCTCAGAAGAAAAGATGTATTTTGGATCATAGATCAAGTATTTTTTAAACACCTTGTGTTTGGCATTCCTTTCTCTGTATTGCTCTTTTCAACATCAAAGGGTTCCATAAGGGTCTATCATATTCAATAATATCCTGTCCCATAGGGTGCAAAACACAGGGATCTGGCTCAGCTTGCAACTGGTCATGTCCCATCATGCTCCATGTAGTAATCTGCTAATGCTACTCACATGCCTGTTTCCTTTACCTTCCTGCTCCTTCCCTCCTCTATTTCTGTCGCTTCTTACTTTACCATTACCATTATTTACTTCTGACACTCCATCTCTCAGCCCACCTCTCTCAGTGGAAGGCGGAATGAAAGTGGTGTACGGCTATCCCAATATTTCTCCTTTACCTGAAAACCTGAAGTTGGATGTCTGAGAGATGAGATCACCAGGAGTGGCTACAACCACTGACACCTAATAGCAGCAGATCGATTTACAGCGTCTCTCCTGCTCAAAATTTGGGGTTACGCCTCTGAGACTGGACGTGTTCTGATTACACCAGCTTGTTTTCGTTCACTCGCTGCAGCATGGATATCACGGTTTCTAAGACAGCTCGCCCTGAGCAAGAAAAATACCCTGGATGAATTCCAAACTAAAGTATGACAGCTATTTCATTTCAAGCCGAGGCTGTGGGAGGAGAACAACATAGAAATGAACGGTCCGTCTTATACACAAATTATACACAACAACCCATCTTCAACCAATTTCATACATATCTCTTGTCAAAATTCAGGAACATAAGATGATGTGATTAAACTATGCAACAAATGTCCTCCCTGCAGCTCTTATTTGTTTCCTGTTTGGTTGTTGACAGCTGCCATGCTGCTCGAATAGTTTCCCCCAGTTAAAGGCCTCCACACTGGTAATCTTATTACAGACTTAACCTCTTGCACACATGGCTGGCTACTAGCATAATCCCATGTACACACACACACACACACACACACACACAATTGTACTTATACCCACTTTACTGTAAGACTTCTACAGATTCTTTTAATGCACTTCATTAATTGGGACTGGCAAAAGAAAGCATTTGCATACACAAGTGTTTTTTGTAACTCTGCACAGTCATCACACTCAGCCCATTTTAAACAATGTTTTAAACATTCTCACATTTTGTGCCGCAATTTAAGATTTGGTGGGAAATTGACTATAAAAAACCTTTTTTTTTAGTCAAAAAACTTTTAAAATGTTTAACTCCTTTAAATCAAGGATGGCCTTGGTGTGGCTTTTACCTGGCAGGTCCAGATCCAGGTGATCAAATACCCATCGTCCTTCAAGATATTGAATATTTCTAGGATCCCTCTGGAGTAGCCGAATACAGAGATGCTGGCATCGGAAATGGCAAGATTTAAAGTGAGGAAGTCTGTTGGCTGAAGAGAGGCCCGCTGTCTGTACAGGACAAACATCACTAAACTGTTTCCAAACCAGGACAGCCATCCTACAGAGAGACAGACATACAGACAGTATATTCAGTGAATATTGAGTGAACTCAAAATCTTTTGGTATAGTATAGTATAGTATGGTATAGTATAATATTGTGTAGTAATAGAGTTGTGTCAAAAATTGTGTTAATAGTAAAGCATAGTGGTAGATGTATTGTTTATTATATTATTTATATCATATTATAGTGTATTATGGTACAATACAGAACAGAAAATAAGAAAATAGGACAGTGGGTTGTAGCAGTGAGTATGGTAGTAGAACACAGTAGATTAGTGCATTATAGTGCAGTAGAGCACGCAACCAAGATTAGAGTGAAGCACAGTCAAGTAGAGTAAAGTAAAGTGTTTTACTTTGTGCTGCATTATACCATCCCTCATTCTTGACCTCTATCATTGTGTTAGCTCCTAGGACCTAGGAGCTCCTTGGAAATCCTAAACTAGGAGGGAAAACTTACAGAACGGAGACTGGAATAGCTGTCAGAATAGAGGAAGTTCACCGTAAGTAGCTCATTTTACTCTTTAGTTAGATAACAGTTGCGAAACGCCAAGAGAATCCCTCTTCTTTTTATAACTCAGACTCCATGCTACACAAAATCCCTCGACTACATGAGCTGACGATCAGACAAAGCCGCCGACACAAACTGTCTGGGTCAGTGGTGGACTGACCTTTGGAAACATGAGGAACAATGTTATTTTTGTTGTTGACACATAATGTGTGAATCATTATAGCTTTTTCTTTGTATTTGGCCTCAGATATTTAAAGGACAAAAGAGTTTAAAAGACAAAAGGGGAGAGATACAGATTTATGGAAAGTTAGAAACTAAGAGTAAAATTTCATTTTGTCAGTCAGTTTATAATCTAGGGTGATTTTCAGTATAACGTACAATAAATAATCTTTGACATATTATTCAAAATGAGAATTCAGCCATTGCCATACTCTACTACAATATTTCAGTCTCAAAGCATACAAACAGTATGCAAAATGAAACAACTCTACATTTGAAATTTTGTTATATTCCAGTAGATGACAGATGACTTACCCAACACTAACAGGTAGACTCCAATGATGGTCTCTCCCTGTTCGGACAGAGGAGGGTCTGTATGCAGAGTACTGAGGTTATTATTCCTCCATGGAATATTCACTACCTTCAGAGGAAAACCCTTCAGCGTTATTTCCATGGTCCGAGTTTCGATGCCAAGGCATGAATCTTTGCTGTCCTCTACAGTAGCACTGCTCTCCTCTGCTTTCAGTAGACACTGGTGTGTTACACCAGTAGGGATGGTCAGTCAGTTCATTTTAAATCCAGCTTAGATGCAGCCACTAATACCTCACCACTCACTGTGCGAATGACAGCACCTGTAATCCTATCTATTTCTTAACATCTAAGCAGATAGAGATTTTGGGTGGAAATCCAAGTCAACGGGGGAAATGTCTAGTCAGCTAGTGGATGGTTTCATTTAGCTTAAATTAAAGTCAATTAAGATGCATCTCACACAAAGACAACTTGAGTCCAAACCTACACCAAAGCAGAAAAAATCAAATTACAAACAGCTTCCTCTGCAATTGTTAATATCTGTCAGAACATAATGGCACTTTGAGCTGGGTGACAAGGGGCCAATTTTATATGTTGCACTTACAACCAATGAATCCCACTTGTTATACCTTTATAGTAACCCAGAAACACTGATGAAAACATTATTTCCAGTGCAAAAACATAATTTCTGGACGAATCATTTTTAGATTAGCTCAGCTTAGCTTTTTAACAGCGAGTTCAGTACTGGTTAATGAAATTATTTTAATAATATACATGCAGCATGTAAGATAAAGCTAATGCCTGCAGCCAGTTAGCTTAGCTTAGCTCAAAGACTGGGAGCAGGGGGACACAGCTAACCTGGCTCTGTCCAAATGTTACTACACTTGGTCAAGAAATAGTCTGGTACATAATTCCACGCATAACTGCAACATCTTGTTTGAGTCTTGAGTTTTTGTAGAGATTTAATGGTACTCGCAGGTGGGATTTGTTACCTGCTTGGACAAAGCCAGAATTGCTGTTTCCAGTCAAGTTAAGCCAATGGGTTGCTGGCTGTAGCTTCATATATGTACTGTACATTAGAGTGGTATCAATCATCTACTCTGCAAGAAAGCCAATTCCACACCTCACAAGCTATACTGTTACAGGCCCTGCAGACCAACAAGGGGAAACATCTTGTCACTTTATGTTGTCACTGTTATTGTACAAGCTGCACTGTATATGATCTGGTAACAATTTATGTAATCAGAACCATTAAAAAAAAATCCCTTTGTACTTGTGCTGCACATAAATCCTGCACAGATGACTATGAACCGGCACCTCCTCTCCAGAGACGTGTTCTGTTTTTTTCTAATCACTTCCATTCAGAAATGGGCCATGCAGGTGATGACTTTAGTCCTGCCAGCGTGACAGCACTTGGCTACAATGGATAGCACTTTGACCTATATGAACAGAGGTCAGAAGTATCATATAAAGTATAATTAAGTTAGTGTGAGCTAATGTATGCACCGACAAATTTACTGTGCTCTGATGTCAGTGTGAGAGCATCTGGCAGTCCATGAGCGTGTGGAGCCCTGCCATATGATTTACTGTATTACAGTCAGAAATGAGCCATTTATTAGGGGATAGTTCGGGGGTTACAGGAACACATGCTGGGCCAATTTTATTGATTCAAACCCTTTTGTTCTGTGTAAATGTACAATTGCACCACATCTCCCCTCCTCCACCCTTCTCCTCTTCACAGTGAGCGTCTCTGTGGCAAACACCTACCGAAAGGGGTAACCTGAACCGCCCCCCCCCAGTCTGTCTTTAGATCACAGTGTGCACCTTGTTTCCCTCCTCTGGCTTCCACAGAGCAGCTCTGCTTGCCCTCAGGATGTGGAGGGAAAGGCTGCCGCCGCTGCCAGATGCCTCGGTGCTTCCGAGTCCTCCCCATCAAACCCTTTCTTTGAGCCTCGGAAAGCCAGTCCGGAGAGAGTGACGGAGCTGGGGGGGAAAGTGAACCTCTGACCCCGACTGTCACCCGTCCAGCTGCAAACACTGAACCCAGTCATCGCTCACCCCCCGCCCTCACCCAGAGACGCCACACGACACAGCCTCAGCTCTGCAGTGATCCCTGTGTATGCAGAGACAGGGAGGTTTTCTGATGCCTCTGTGGTGCAAGTCTTTTGGTTACAGCAGATAATGTGATAATGGCTGTGGGAGGTATCGCACAGAAACCTCACGGCGCAATGTCAAAGTGCTAGTCTTTACTGCATGCAAGTGTTTTTAATGGGAGTTCATAGCAGTGTTGTCAGTGTTATTATCATGAATGATCTTCACACGTACAGCAGTTAGGAATGCCATCCTCTTACAGTGAAAGTGAGGAGATTAGACAGTCTAGCAGCAAGCGAGCAGTCGTGTCGTCAGTGCTAAGGACAGCTGCTACTGAGATTACGCTGCTACTAAGCTAACAGGTCAAAGGCCAAGGAGGAACCTGCATTCAGCAGGTGCTAAGGACAACAAAACATCTGTGCCTGTCAACAGCAGACACGAGACACGTGCGAGAAGGCAGAATCTGTCTACAGACGTGGCAAAACAGTTTTACACATGAAGCGAAGCACAAAGCAGCGACATGTACTTCACACTGTACAATGCTCAGGTGTTGGCACGTTACAGGAAGACGTCAAGATTAGATTGACTCTCGCCTGTGTGCTTTGGCACGTGTGTATGAAGCTTGGCGATCCACAGTAGGCCACTGTATCATTAGGCTCATGATGATTACTCCCTCTCCCTCTCTCTCCTTCTGTGCAGAGCGAAGCCCGGGATGTGAGGTTAAAAGCTCACAATTTTCCAAATGGAAAATCACAGACACAGATACTATTATAGAGGTGTGTGTTAAAGGCTACGAGCTGTCTGGGGGCAACAAAGCCTCTCTTCACAGAGGACATATACCAGGTCAAGAGACCAATAAAGGATCTGCTTAAAAAGGTCTACATACTTTGGCTCTCCCTGTCACTAAGCGAGAGACACAGGGACTTCTTGTGTGAGGGCTCCACACAGTATGGAGGTAAATGGCTTGCCTGTCATTTTTTTGGGGCAATCTGCACATGATATTGGTAAAGTATGTCATTCACAGCAGTACATTTTTCTATACTTCCTTTAAGTTCACAGCTATTTAAAGACTTTGGCCACCATGGCCTGCAGCTATCAATGGCAAATCTGTGACAAAATTTGTTCAAGGAGGTCTGTCAAAATCTTGCCCTTTTCAGATGTTGCCTCTGTAATTGCTGGTGGACTTGTGACAGTGTTTCCAGACATAAGCCAATCAAATCAGCTCTGCATTAGGAGACAGATAAGTTGATTTGATGTAAAGAAACTAAAATAAGTAAAAAAATGTATTCTTTTTGGCTTAATTCTCAGAAATAGGATGGCTAATGTAAACGGACATCCAGCTGGCGTACAGGTGAAGATGGCATACATCCAGTAACAAAACCCTATAAACCACTTCTGCCTGCCCACAGCATGTTCACACCTCCTTCTCAAAGGGTTTGAATCTCTTAGGAGTAACACTGGCTCACAGAAGTGGGCTCATTCATTGTTATTTCACCAGAGGACAGCTTTTCATGTGACTAAGTGAGCTTGATGACACATTAATTCATTAATATGTGATGTGACACACAAAAGGTCTAAAAGAAAGTCTACATTCCTTGGATTTATTGAATACACTGATAAAATGTGGATGTTATATGGATATTAGAATTTATATATGAAGTAAGATCTGGACAGTGTAATGACCCCACTGCACAGATTAATGTTACATCTGAGATTTGTCAAATACTCGTTTTAAGTCAAAGGTTTCTGAAATTCTTCAGTGCAGCCTGCAGTTTATGCAGTGACTTTACCACAGGTACAAAGACTGGACTGTTTTTCCTTTTCCCCCTGCCCCAAACAGGTCTCGGCCCTGACAAGGCAAGGCTGCAGTAGCAGAGGTTAAAATATGCTAGTTACTACTAATAAGCTTATTACTTATAATTACAAGTGCATAATTTTAAAGAGCTTTTGTTTTGCTGTCCTGTTGAACTTCAACACAGGAAAAGAACACTTTGTTTTATTGGTCTTATCTGCAACTATTATATTCAGGAGAGAGGGGCCACACTGTTTTCTGAAATACTTTTTGCATAATGCCTCATAATAAACCCCATAGGAAAAGAATAGAAGAATGGTTCAGTATGCATTTTAGAGCAAGTGGTGAACACAGGCTCTGTGTCGAGCCCAACGAGCAATGTGAATTGGATTTGTGGCTCAAGATCTTTGGCCCTGAACCACATGCAAACATTTATTTGGGCACTGGGTCCAGTTTGCAATTTCTCCTCCAGAGTGTGTTTGTTTAAGCAGGTAACTTATGTAAATAGGTCTCATTGAGGGTTGAATACATGCCATTCCCGAAGGGGTCTGCACATCAGTTTTGACATGAGGGGATATTTAGCCAAAATGTGGAATGCGGAAATGTAAATCCACAAATAAAAGTCAACATCCTGTTGGGATGTGGACACAATCAGATGCAGAAAAAAATGATCTTTTCCAAAGGAGAACTAAAGCATACACTCATACCCTTGGAGATTCCCCAGGATGTTTAATTGGCACTCTTTGCCTGGCCAAGTGTGTGATGTCTGACAATAGCTTCTGCTTTCACTGGAGCTTACTTGGAGTAGCTGGAAGCCCTGTAACCTTGCTTGGCACGGTGGAGAGAGTGAAAGTTTTGTGATCTGACACTGCATCCTGTATACTCTCTGGCCTTCTGGGGGATTGAGGAGATTAGTGACTGTGTTTCTCGAGGAGCTGCAGCTGCAGGAGCCTGACAAACTGACAACCTATTGCACAGCGGATCTCTGTGGACATCTCGAGGGAACTCCACCTGTCCCCCAGGTGAAAGTATCGTAATACACGGACACTGGTGGAGTAATCAAGCTTGAGACTGTCAGTCAGGATCAAAGTCACATCAAACAAGCATTTCAAATCTCCTTAAAAAAGCGTGACCCTGTTAACAACATAGATGTTCTCAGCTGTCCTGAGGCCCCATTAGGGTCGACGAGTTGACCCGTGTGTGACAGAGGGTTTGTGGGCCGTACCATTTTCCTCTCCCTTAGCAAAAACATGTCATCTTTAAAGATGACACTCTCGGTACAACTGATGACCCATGACACATGCCTGTTGGAGCCTAATTAGGAAGAAAAAAAATTACTTTTAAACTGACCCGCTGACCACTGTATTTTGAAATGTTTAGAGGATCATGAAAGGTATGTGAATGCACTAAACCAAATGAATCACCAAACTCATTTTGTTAGAGGACTGGAATATATCTCAACAGGCATTGAATGGCAGGCTGCCATAATTTAAGGGAATACATATTAGGAAATACACTTATTTTCTTTTTTGCTGAGAGTAAGATGAGGGGATTGATATTGGTCATCCATCCATCCATCCATCTTCCTCCGTCTATCCAGGACCGGTTCGCAGAGCAGCAGCAGTCTGAGCAGAGATGCCCAGACTTCCCTCACCCCAGACACTTCCTCCAGCTCTTCCTGGGGGGACTCCTGAGGCGTTCCCAGGCCAGCTGAGAGACATATGGCTTTTCCATTACACAGTTCTAGCACTTTACTCAACTTGGCTCTCGACTCAACTCAGTTTCGGATTCGTTTTCCATTACGATGACAGAGTACCACCTCAGCGTGCAGGTGGGGTTAAAGTCAAAAGCAACGTGGCCCAAACTCCAGCGACATCATTTTGTTACTGCGACACAAACATGAAACAACTATGGAGGCCACCAGACGAAGAAATGAAATGTCTGCACCTCATCATTGCTGCTCCACAAGGTTGATTTCTGTACAGTACAGCCATCTCTGACCATCTCGTGTTTGCTGTTATTGCGTTGACTCTTATGAACGAGTCGCTCTCCTGACTCAGTCTGCCGACGTCACATTTTTGGCTCGACTCAGCTCGCTTGGAACATGCGAACATCCAACATGCACTGGGGTGACAGGTCTGACTTACTGCCGGCAATGTATGAACCAATGCTCCTGCTCCGGTCGTACAGAGACCTGAACAGCCCTCAGTAGCAAAGGGCCCCGGACCCCATCATACTCACGGAGCACCCCGCACAGAATACCACAAGGGACACAACAATGGTCGAATGCCTTCTCCAGATCCACAAAGCACATGTGGACTGGTTGGGCAAACTCCCATAAACCCTCAAGCATCCAAGTGCGAGGGTATAGAGCTGGATCCAGCGTTCCACGACTGGGACGAAAACCTCCTGAATCCGAGGTTCGACTATTGGTGGCCGAATTTTCCTCTCCGCACGCTGCTGGCATAGACCATCCCTGCGTAGAGGCGTGTCAGCCAGCCAAGACAGCCCCGTACAACATCCAGAGACTTGAGGTACTCCAGGCATATCTCATCCACCCCCAGTGCCTTGCAACCTGAGGAGCTTGCCAACTACCTCAGTGACTTGGCTTGGGTGATGGACGAGTCCACCTCAGAGTCCCCAGCCTCCGCTTCCTCATTGGAAGTTGTGTCGGTGGGATTGAGGAGATCCTTCCACCGTCCATCCGATAATGTCCCCAGTTGAGGTCAACAGCTCCCCACCCTGCACTGTAAACAGTGTTGGCAGAGTACTGCTTCCCCCTTCTGAGGCGCCGGATGGTTTGCCAGAATTTCTTCGAGGCCAACCGATAGTCCTCCTCCATGGCCTCACCAAACTCCTCCCAGACCAGACCAAACCCTGAAAGAGGGCTCGGCCAGACGTGCGTTCCCAATGGACCCTCACAATAAACAATACATTTGGGTCTGCCAGGTCTGTCCAACTTCCTCCTCCTGCCAGCTGCCAGCGGATCCAACTCACCACCAGGTGGTGATCAGTTGACAGCTCAGTCCCTCTCTTTACCCGATTGTCCAAGACATACGGCCGGAGATCAGACGAAACGACAATAAAGTCAATCAGCCAGTCAATATCGGCCTCTTATAATAATATGTAGTATGTATGGTAAATATAAAAGACTGAGAACAAGAGGAAACACCAAGCCTGGCTCAGTTCAAAGATACAAGATGCTGCCAAACAAACAGCAGGTAACCCAGGAATTCACTGTGCCAAGCCAAGATATAGTCTTACATGGAACAGCAATATTTTACACTTCCTTTCTCATGGAGATTACATAAATATGATATAACATGTTAATTTGTGAATTTTAGAGGTGATGGTACGTGGATCTTCTGACAGAGCCAGGCTTGCTGTTTCTCCTTGTTTCTTTGCTCTAAAATGGTCTGATATTTACCATACATAGACAAGAGTAGTAATCGTCTGTCAAATGATTCTTTTTAAGTCTTCAGTCTGTCTGATTTACATGTTTCAACAATATAAAGTCATAAAAGCAAACCAGACCATGCAAACTGTGAAGCCCTTGTGCTGCATCATGGAAAAACCAATACGTTTCAGTTCATTGATCACACAGAGGTCCACTGATCCCTGTGGAGTATATGAGTCATTACAGTGACACAGACAGAAACTAGAAAAATACAAAGCAGTAACAACAATGCTATGGTAAGCACAACCAGACAACATTTTGAGCCTATTATTTATAATTCACAGCGTATACAAAAATATATTTAGATGTGATGAATGGGTGTGACTTTGCACTGTGGAGCAAAAATAGATATTACTACATATATTTGTAGTGCATTCTGTAGTTGTATATATATTTTACTACAGGATGCATTTTACTCTTTTGTAAGCTGATAAGCAAAGGTGTATTTTTTTGAGTTTTTGGCTAATAGTGACATGCGCAAAAGTATGTACAGGTCACGTTCACTGGAGACAGGTAATAAATGTGCATGATGTAACAAAATAGATGGATGCACAAAGTACATGGTAGACCAACAAATTCTTGAGAGTCCATATGGCCACAGCCTGGTCTCACTTAAAAGGGAGCGCCCTCCTGACCACCTGGACAACATACCAGACAGTTTGTGTAGTGACTCATTTAAGCGTTCATCGCCCAGCTGTAGAACACCTGGCAAGACCCGGGCTTCCACGCAAAATACTAGCCACATGGTATGATATAGATAACAGTATCTGTCTTTGATAGAGCAGATGAGCCAACAAATCAAATTTGAAATCTAGTTAAAATTGTCCTGTCACATTAATCAAGACAGTAACATCACATAAAAGTCTGACTTGTCATAAATCTGAGTTATGAAAGGAGAGAGAGGAGAGATGCAGTAAATTTACTCCTCCACTGAGAATTGCAGTGGCATGTGTCCCATACATAATACTCCCTGGCATTACATCAGCCCACTTATTAATCTGATCACAGGTAATCTCTTCCTCTCTCGCACCATGACACATTTTACAGTGAGTGTTAGTAGCATGCTAACAGCTAGAGATTAGTTTAAAATAGAAGCCAAGTAACTGAAACACATTTTTAAACCTGCTGATTTTTTGGCCACTTGGGGGCAGCAGAAACAAGCTGCGAACACAACATTGACAGAACGCTTTCTAAAGGTGATATATACGATATTCTGATTCAGTAGATGCAACATTAGAGCACACAATCTCAGACCAAAAACACAGAAATTTAAACACACAGCAGAAAGAAAATCAAGTTCACCAAAACCCTGTATAAATGTTCGATTTGAGATTTGAAAAATGTGCGCCTGTCATGGGGTTTTTCAGACTGTTGTGTGAGTGCCGAGCCAGAGCTTCTGGAGTAATAAACACCTGCAGTCACACTAGATTCAGATTTTACTGACTGGAGGAGAGCTCAGGGTTTATTTCTTAAACTTTTGGGATTAAAAACAGGGTTTGTCTACTTGTTTGTAGCAGCGCGCCATGGAGGTGCTGACCTCCGCTGTGGGGTGTTATAATGTAATTAGTCTCTTTTCATCCATATTGATTGCATATATTGATTGATCAGACACAGTTGGCGCCTGCTGTTGCCTGCTAGGAGCTATTAATGTGCTAGCTATCCTGCTGACTTGCAGAACAGAGAAGTTCGGATGACAACACAAACAGAGGAGGTGTGACTTCAGCCTCCGAGTACGACACCATTACTTCACAATGTCTTTATAGATCAATAGATGTTTGCTGCTATATTTATGTTCTGAATGTTGTATTGGGAACCTGTGAGGTGATATGGCGAACTTGTTAGCAAAGTTACTTAATCACCCAGCAGTTATTGAGGAACCTTCATTAGTTAAGAGTCATGTTTCTGGTCCCCTGATAAATGTCCAAGTCCAACATTCAATCTCGTAGAGCTCTATTTTTGGTCTCCACCAACTCCTGGGCAAAGTATTGGCTCTTTGGCTGCAAAGTGCTCCACTATGTTCACCAAAGAGTTTCTAACTTTGTCCGTTTTCACCAAAAACAAGCTTGAACACCATATGAAGCTCCAGAAAGCCGAGGAGCGCTATGCTCATCCTTATACAGTATTAGTTTTCTTGATGCAGACAAGCTAACAAGATTCAGGTGATAATTCTCCATGGGATGATCACTATAAACAACCCTTTCACATTGTCACATTAGTTTTTCAGCCACAAATGACACACATGCTCCCCCTTTATGTGTAATAATGCTCTTCCAAGGCTTTTAAATACACGTCTAACTGTGGTAATGAGCTCTGTGACTGCCAGGCTTAAATGGCTGTACAATATGATGCCAGTTATCAGGAGTACCACCGGGCACATTGCAGAGGTTAATTCACACTTCACTCTAATTATATGGTGATTTACACAGGAAGCTGCAATGGTGCCCATTAAACTTTACAACCCCTGATGCTGCTCTAAGATATATCACAATCATCATCTAAAACATCTAATAGTCACTGCAGTTTGAAAGTAGTTTCCAGACACAGCTTGTCCTGTGACTCAGCCCGTATGCATTTATCATCATTGACTTATACTGTTTAATGTTGAGTTTGCTGCTCTGTCATTGTGTTTACTGTGCCCCAAAGTTCAGTCTTCTCATAGAAACACTGTGAATGATGATGTGATAAATTTGCAAAACAGCATCTCAGAGTGACCCCTCCTTCAGCAGTAAACGTCTGTTTTACAGGTCATGTGACAGGGGTCAAGTTCTGCTGCTTGACCAAGTGCTCTCAAACAATAAGTCCCATCTCAAGGCTCAGGCTCAAGCACAGAGCGTGATGCAGTGGTGAGATTTTTCCATCACAGCAGCCATTCCTAGTAATACAATCTACATAGTTCTTTATTCCACAAACCAATGCTGCCAAAAATAAACATGTTTGCATGAAAAACTCACAGATTTTGAGCCCAAAGGAATATTCTTAATGGCTTCAAGTTACCCCCCAGAGCCACTAAGTGACACAGTGTGCCACAAAGTAGAGATCTACGAAATACCACAGAATGTGTGATGTGTGTGTGTTGTGTTGTGAATGGCGCTGTGAGACATTGTGAGATGCTGTAGGACACAGAGAGATGAAAGAGCTCCAGGCCTGCTCCTGGGCATGTGGCCAAGACGGTCTGCTTTGAAACAGCTTGATGAAACCAGAACTCTCCGTAGGCTTATTTCAGCAAAACATCTTTGATAGATTTTGATGTCCTGCACAAATGTGCACTAATGTGTGATCAAATCGTTAAGAGAACAGTATGTTATTTGAACCATGACAAACAAGAACACGTGAAACCTACCAGTGGTCACAGTAAAATCTATCACACGGACAAGCACAATACAGGAAAAACAAAAAGATTAAGCATCCATAGAAATGTTTTTACTCTTTGGTTTTGTTTTTGCTTCTTTCATTGGACTGAAGTTGTACTTGACATCATATTTCACATCGATAAATAACCTCCCTTTTATGTTTTATACAAATCGCAAAAGGAGGCTTACAGTGTGCTTGCCAACATGTTCGGATCTGCAAACCTGTGACTCTGCAAACTGCTTCAGTCCTTTTGGTTCTACTGCTCATGCCAACGCAGGAATGTGTGTTTTTATTAACTCTCTCAATACCTGCCAAAGCAAATCAGATTCAAAAATCTACCTTTAATTGCTTTAATCTTTGCACATACCTACTCCACCACATACAGAAGAATGTTTGGATAAGAGCAGCTGTTTGCACTGTGTGATTTGAGAGACCGAGAAAACCATTACCAAGATGCATAATATATTATTTTACCAAGAAGAACAGCTGGCGTGCTGATTTTCTAAGAGTTAGAACAAAGTCAACTGGACTTGGTTCAGGAAGTCTTCAAGCAAGTCCAGCAAGTCCAGTTCTAACTCCTAGAAATTACAATGACCTGGAAGATTGAGAATCTTTACTGACTGATTTCCTGATTTATAGTCCTTCTCTGAGTCAACTCAATCAATTTTCTGTGATCAGGTTCAGTATTTAACCATAGTAAGCACTATAGTATTGATTTGTTGGTCCACCACTTTGGTACTGACTGAAATATCTCAACAACTATTTAATGGGAGAGGGTGAACCCTTCTTAATTTGGTAATCCCCTGGCTTTTCCTCTTGTCATTATGAGGCTGATATTTTTAGTTAAGTGAAATATCTTGATAACTAATGAATGGATTATCATGAATTTTGTAAAAGGCATCCATGATCCCTACAGAGTAAATTCTAATACTTTTGGTGATTTGACTTTTCTTCATGCACCATAATCAAGTCAAAATTTCAATTTGTCAGATACTTTAAATTTTTGAGCAAACACCTGCAAAAACCGCAACATTCCCGTCACCCTCAGCGGTATTTCAAAGTTCAGACAGTCAAATAAAATGGTAGGCAGTAATTGTAGTAATCTATATATAAATTAGTGAGTGAAATTCAGACACAGACTGACTGCCTGATGTTACAGTATCAGCTCAGATACTTTAAGTCCCCCAATCTGTGCTTTACATATGTGTAGCTGTAAAAAGGTGATAATTCAGGACAGTTATCCTGTGTGAGTTCAGTAAAAGTGCAGCTGAAGTTCACCATCATTGTCAATTAAAGGCATTCACCAAGTGACTATAACACATTTAAATTTTGGACTCTGAGGGCAGGGTTCACACTGAAGTGTTGTGACATGGGAATGGATTAGTTGTCTAACTGTTGCACAATGAACCTGACCGGGGTCAGAGGTGGAACTGAACCATTGCTCCTGTCCTCACATGAATGACCCGAGGGAAGGGCAGAAAAGAAATAAAAAGGGGAGGACAAGGGGAGTGGGGAAAAGCAGAATGACAGACAGACGGAGCATTACTCTTGTGAAAACACTCAGTCCTTACTGCACTTTCACTTTTCATCAAGTATTGTGGCTGCACACGAGCTGAAGGAATGCACCGCGGGGCAGCCTGCAGCTCACCTTGACAGCGCACCGTTCCCCTTAGCATCATCTCCCCACCCCTCCGCGTCAGACCCTCGTCTCAACATGTCCACCTCGGTCCAATGCCAACATGTATCCTGAGCATCCTCTGGGGAATATTTGTCCACATTAAGGAAGGACATCGCTACTATCCACCACTGAATACATGCATGTAGCCTTATTTATATTTGACTTAAATGCTCTTTGATGCTCCGTGTAGAGATACATCCAAATGTCAGAGTGAAAACAGATACTTTTAGAGATGTGTTGACAAGCCGCACTGACAAATGTTTAATCTTATACATCTGCACAGTTTCTATGAAGTCAAAGGAAAAGGGTTTGGCTCCTGATCACCTCACAGAGGTTACTGAGATTAATGGCTTTGCAGGTCATGTACGGGCATGAGAGAGTTCTCTCCCCTCCGTCCACTTCAGTCTTTTACAGCTTTGTGGCTGCAGGCTGCAGTTGGATAGAAAATACATGAGCTTAATTTGGTCTACTTGAAAGCATGCAGACATGGATAAAGAGTTTGGGTTTTTTTTCTCTCCAAAAACACTTATCCTAAATACCCATTGGCTTAAAATAATCCCCTCCCTTTGCTGATCAATCATCTATGTACATGCTACAACATTTTAAAAAATGTTGCTCTTTCACAAGCTGTTTGCCTTTTACAGTACACCTTGCAAAAAGGTGCTGACCTCCTAAATTAGACAGTGAGCTTGTAAGACTAGCTAATACTGACCTTACCGCCGCCCTATCACTCTGCTAGAGTAAAAATTTAACATACATACCGTCAGGTGGTTACTGTAAACTCTTTCCACGAATACAAATCAGGTAAAAAACAAACATGGAACAACAGGTTATCTGAACAGAGAATGGATGGCATTCTTTCACAATTGTTATTTATGTTATGTTCGTATACATCACATTCAACCATTATTTAGATCTAAATATATGTAGCTTAGTCGAGGCACCTGGTGAAAACCACTAATTTAGTGATAAATGTCAGTAAAAGGCTATAATCTAAAAAAAGTAATGAAAGTGTGCTAACAGCTGGATAAGTATCATGACATTGACTTTAGATTCCCCGCGACCCTGTGAGACAGGAAAGCGGTACAGAAAATAGATGGATGACTTTAGATTTAGACATATAAAGGAATGTTGGATATCTGGGAAATACCCTCATTCCCTTTCATGCTGAGAGTTAGATGAGAAGATCGATACACCTCTGATGTCTGAAGACTTAGTAACTTAGTAAGACTGAAAACAGACAAAAACTGAACCATGAAAATAACTCGCTGTGGTTTTACAGGGAGTGCTGCTCTCCACTGGTTGGTAACTGGTAACTGCTGTCAGCAAAAAGTTAGTCTGGCCATAACATCTCTTTCTTTATACCTTGTCTTTAGAAGTAACCTTGTTACGTTAAGCCAGAGCTTCCTGCTTTCAGTCTTTATGCTGAGCTAAGCTGACTGCTGGTGGTAGCTTTATCAAGTTTCATCTGCTTAGTTTTCCTCATCGCCCTGAGCTAAGGCTGACCTGGCATAAATAAGCCCATGTTCACATATGAGTGTGTGTATATATATATATATATATATATATATATATATATATAAAACCCCATTTTTTTACACACCCACCGATACACACACCATAAATAAACAGACTGCAAGAAAAATAAATTTGCTCATAAAAGACAGATGTTGCCATTGGATACTAGATTAGACTATATTATCAGCTAATGTACCACTGTACCACTGTCAGGGCAACTGACCGATTAAGCCTGATTTACAATTAATACCTCCACAAACTCAAAGAGTAATCCCAGCAGCCTTAATGTGAAGTGAACTCGCTATGACAAAACCCTCCCATCCACATACTGTTTTCATAATGGGCAACTTGAAGAAACACTCATGGACTGTTTGCTCAGTCAAGGAGAGGGGTCCTCAGTGTGTTGACTATTATTCTACTCTCTACAGGGTGGGCTATTTCACTGGAGGTATCAAATGATCACCTATTCTGTTTTCCCTCGAGTGGATGTCGTGGTCAAAAGCATCAATGAGCCACTGTGGAGGCGCAGGCCTCTGACATGCAACCAAAAAGGGGAAGCTGTCAATCACTTGTGAGGTTCAAACCACCTCAATAATGCTCTGTCTTCTGTCAGCTAAAACATTTAAGGCACAACGTGTACATGTGATAATTGCTCTCTACTATAATTATGGGTTATTTGAAAAGCAATTACTTGTAAGAATGTTGATATGAGGTAATTATCTAATGCTACCACCTGTAGGCATTTATTGTATCTTCAGACGTGTAAGCAGAAAGATGAGAAAACAACATGGCTAAATGCTCTCGCTTCTAGTCCGTCATACAGACCATCTGTTTACCATGCAGGATGCTCTCAGTGAAGAGTCAACAGAGAAAAAAGGTGATGACTAAACCCGAATCCCCAACACTCTCCACTCCTGTCTGGTGTCATGAAAGAAGCTCTTCAGTCATGACGAGTTCAAAAACACACTCCATCCTGCATCTCTCCCCTGAGGAAACGAGGAATCCTAGGTGTGGTTGTTCCCTTCGTGATAACTTCGAGCAGCGCGGAAATAAAACTCAAGGGGACGACCTTAATTAATCTGCAGAAAATGTTTGCTTTCGCAGAGTCTGTAAACATCTGCAGAAACAGACGCCGCAGCTGCTGGGCCGCATAAACCACAGGCAACACCACCAGCTGACCATAGGAAGGGCCTCTGGGAGAGAGGTCTGATTTAAGTAAAACTTTTCAGCGAAAGAGTTTAGAGTGCTCTGAAATAAAAGACCACAAGCATTTACTAAGCTCGACTCAGCCGTGCCCCAACAGCTGGTGACCCCCTGCCCAGGCTGAGTCTCCAGCCTTGTTATTAGATGGTGGTTGGTTATGGGGTCTTGACCACAGAGCTGCATAATGTAAATCATGGACGCCGCAACCGTTTCTCCAAAGCCCCTTCATGTATGTGCATGAACACACCGTCATACCGAATACTGCTAATTTAATCCGGTCCATCACTCAGTCTGACAGTCAACACAGCAGAACACGGCCTTTATTTTCATTAATGGCAATTTACTGCATTCCACACATCTGTGGTTGCAGACTAAATATGGGCTCATTCCAGATGCAGTTTCAGCCACACGAAGTTGTGCAAAGGTTAAAACAGAACGGCAGCACCATCTACCTACAAATGTAAAGCATACAGACAAGTTTCACTCACTGACGTTTCCCCGAGACTGTCCCAGGTGTAAATTACATATAAAGGCAGGCGTTGAATTTTAGACAATCCCAGGTTAGAGTTAAAAGAAAAATCCAAGACATTTCCTGAGAGGACGTGTTTTATAAACAGTATTACAGTACTTTTTTGTTCTTGTACTTCCTGCTTTTCTTTTTGTGTTTTTGAGTGCCTATTATTGTAATTGTGTAATAAGAGTTTAGTTTAGTTTAAAATGATAAGCACTTATGTGTGTATCATACTGCAGTTAGAATCTGATTTAAAAGACGAGGAAAGCTGGGGAGCCTTTAATTAATGTATTTATTGATCCATGAGGCAAGTGGGAGATCAGTGTGGCTCAATGAAATACTTAAAACTAAATGTCATAACTCTTGACAAAAAGAGTTGACCAGCACAATTCATCAGGTCTTTATTAGTATCTGGATCTACAACCTAGAAATGCAAGCAAAAAAACATTCTTGTAATACAAAAGCACCAAAATTGGCAAATCTTCTCCCAATTATTATCCCTCTTGCATGTGTACAAGCACAGAGAGCACTTGGTGATCACTACTGTCAACATGTCAATACATCAGGCACAAAATGTTCTTCATCTGTGAAGATTTGCCTGGATTTAAATACACTTGCTGCCCTCTTGAGGCAAGAGGCAGATCACTTGTCATTTTGCAGGATCTTCTTCAGAATAAATAATGAAACAGTGTTTTAGGAGTGTAATTATACAGTAGAGAAACAAAAAAATCTTTAAAAGTCTTTCTAGCAAAGCCTTCCCATAAAACAGGAAATATAGCAATCATTATTCCAAATGTCATTATATTTATACATTGTAGCTTTACCAACCTATAAAAGGGTTTATTGCAGGTTTTTAAGTAAAACAGAGAAATCAACTTATTTAATGTCCAATTGTTTACTTTTGTTTTGTTGAAAATGGACTGTCAAGTTCAAAAAGCTGTTGTATCACCGAAATCTTTGTTCCATTTGGTGTACATATCAAGAGTTGCTGGGCTAACACTGGGCTTAATGCGCTTCAGGGAGTCCTCAAAGTCTTTCATTTTGATGTTTCGCATCTGTGAATATGGACAAAAAAACATTACTTTTAGGATAAACACTGTTACGTAATGGTAATTAAATAGGCATAAAAGAAATATCTCTGTGCTTTAAAAGCATTACCTCACTGGCAGCCATGCTTCGCACCTGGTCTGGTCCCAACTCTGTGTAAGAGAGAATTTTCAGATGAAAAACAAGTCGATTTCATGGAGGCTCAAATCTGCACAAACCATCCGCTGCTGTGATAAAGACGTCTTACCTCTAATCGGCCCGAGTGCGGCGTCTTTGGCTAGTGATGTGAGATCACTTCCTGAATATCCTGTAGTCTTTCTATCAGGTTACATAGAGGGGGATTAATGCAAGAGAACAACAGAGAAATAACTCAATAAAGGCTGTGTGCAGACACAACTCACTTTGCAAGAGACATCAGCTCATTTTTGCTGAGTGGATTCCCATGTTTTCCCAAAAGATTCTTCAGCAGCGTGAATCTTGTCTGGAGAGACGAGAGTCAAATCTCAACATTCATATTTCAAATCTGAGAAAGATTATTTTAATGAACTATGATAATGGCTCCATGTAAATACCTCTTGATCCGGTAACGCCACGTAAACCCTTTTTGCAAAGCGCCTGTGAGATTAACACATGAGAAAAAATTGTTGTGAGGTTGTACAAAAAGAAATAAGCAGTCTAGGGCTGCGACTAATGATTATTTTCATTATTGGTTAATCTGTCGATCGTTTTCTCGATGAATTGATTAGTTGTTTGCTCCTTAATATTTCAGAAAATGGTGAAAAATGTTGACCACTGCTTTCCAAACCTAAAGAGATTCATTTACTGTCATAGATGACTAAAGAAACCAGAAAATATTCACATCTGAGAAGCCTAAATCAGAGAATTTGGACACGTTTTACTTTAATAATGACTCAAAATAATGGATCAATGATGAAAATAAATGCCAATTATTTAACAGTCGACAACTAATCAATTAATCAACTACTTGCAGCTCTAGAGTAATAGTTTTGCGGCATATTGAGTTGTATCACGTACCGCAGGACTGCTTCGTCCAGCTCCTGAGGCCTGTTGGTCGCTCCCATTACAAGCACCCTGTCGTCACCGTCGGACTGCACCTGAAACAAAGAAGCACTGTTGTGAAAATGACACCAGAGGCCTCTGAGATAACAGCAACTTTAACACTCTGAAGCTGGGTCATGATCACATTTCAGAGGCGACAGCTTCTGCTCTTACCCCATCGAACTCAATGAGGAACTCGGTTTTTAGTCGGCGAGAGGCATCGTGTTCTCCCTCCCTCCTTTCACAGAGCAAGCTGTCAACTTCATCTGAATGCAAAATCATAAAAACATTCATGTATGAGCTGAAATGTGGGGGATAAAATGGGGTGTGGAACACATTTAGTCTATAAATAGAGGAATACAAACCGATAAAGATGACAGAGGGCTGTAACTCTCTGGCAACAGCAAACAGAGCGCGTACAAGCTTCTCACCCTCTCCCACCTGTGACAGCAAAGACAGGAGTTGTTCAAAAAAATGAAACTTAAACTAAATATAGTGTCATATGGAGACCTGCTCCAGAAAAAAAAAGAGTATTAAAAGTGTTCTCTTACATATTTTGAGGTCAAACTAGCAGCGCTGATGTTGAAGAATGTGGCGTTTGACTCGGCTGCGACCGCTTTGGCCTTGTGAGAGGACGTTAAGGCTGTGATTTGACTGATAATGCTGATGCGTGCAGCTACATGCAAATTGTAAAGCACAGTTTGATCATGTCACTTACCAGCATGGTTTTCCCATTTCCAGGTGGGCCGAATAAAAGCAATCCACGTGCCGGAGCTCTCAGGCCAGTGAAGAGCTAAATGGCAAAAAGTGAGAAGGCATTCAATGTAAATCTGAAAAGACAGAAATATAAAAAGCAGAGACAAACTGTGTGTAAGTAACCACCTCTGGTCTTAATGCAGGGAGGATGACGATCTCTTGGAGTGCCTGCTTGGCCAGTTCTTGTCCCGCAATGTCTTCAAAGGATACAGACGCTCCACTGTAATGTACACACAAAGATACTTTAACCGCAGCGAAGGAGTTTATGAATTAGCGCTTCACTCACAGCAGAAGTCACAGGTGTTGTAACAGCATTGCTCCCATATACCGGTCTACTATTTCTTTCAGAATCAAGCTGGCCAGTTTGCTGTCCACATTCTTGAAGTTTTTCATGTCCCTTTTTGGGGGTTGTTTTGCAATGGGTTTCCCATTTTGATCTCTTCCTGCCCGCGGGGTCACCTAAGTGGGGAGAAACAGAGCAGAGAGCTTTACGCAGTTCATTAGAGCCAGACAACTTAAACTAACAAAACAGATGGAGAACTCACCTTTGGATCGGGAGCTCTGGATGGAGGTCTGACTGCGGTGGAGGGCCTGATGTTGGTGGATGTGCCCCTTGCTGCAGGCTGACTTTTAGGCGCAGGTTTTGGCTGTGTGAAAACGTGATTTGAGGTCCTCTGGGGGTCACTTCTCCTTTTCGAGGCCAGCGTCGCCTCTGTGAAACCAGGACAGCATTGATCTCCCGTGCCCCTCTTCAACTCTGACTACAACATCAATATTTTTGGTCAGCCAACCCAGGATGCCAACTTACCTAAAAGGGCAAGGCGGTCTTTGGCCATGGTGCGATTGGCGATCATCTTTTCCTGAAGCCTCTTCGCTCGCTCATATTGATCTCCTGAGAACAAAACATGGAGGTTTTAAAGGTCACAGCAGGTCAGAGCTTCACACTCGCTGTCATCTGGATGTCTGTCTGTGTGTCACCTTGTCCTGTGAGCTCCACTTTGATGCCCCTCTCGAGCTCAGTGATCCCCCTCTTGTACCACTGCACCGCCTGCTCCTTGTCTCCTGTCAGGGCAGGGAGGAGAGGGTGATTATAACGAGCTGTCACACAACAACAACAACAACAACAACAGGAGTCAGAAACACAACAAACAAACCTGCGTCGTCCTCATCGATCTTTAATGCCTTGGACACATACTCAAACGCCTGCTTATGGTAGTTTTTAATAACTTCGCAGTTGTCTTTGCCTGTACTTGCGTTCATGTTTTTGGCCGACCGCACTCTCACGTTTACTTGTTTCCGGTTGAGACTCAAAGTTTAGCCGCTTGTTGAAGAGCGCGACGCAGGAAGTAGCTTTTAACTCGCATTTATACGTAGTTCAGTCTCCGGTCTGTGCTTTATAAACAGCCTTTTGCCACATAAGTTACTGTAACACGGTGCCCATCACTGCACAAACATCCCCACCACTGACTTCCTCTTTCCCGTATGTGCGCTTCATGTTAAGCCCCGCCCTCCCGCTCTTCCAGTGTCCGAGTGGATCTTCAGAATAAAAGCGTAATTTCTGCAAATTTTCACGACTCACGGAACAAATTAAAGTCATTATCTCGAAGTTTCTCATTTAAATAAATGCCTGTTATGTTAATATCTAAAGTAAACGGTAAACAGTTACTGTGGTCGAAGAAACAAAGAAAAGGTGATGATAAAATTTGGGAGGAAAAACACGCCTGTAATTACTTCTTATCACCATAGGTGTCGCAAAAGAGAGTGAAATGAAAATCTTTAAGATTATAACTTTAAGGGTTTAGGGTTAGGGTTTTCTATTTTATTCTATTTTCTATTTTATTCTACAAAAAATCTAACAACTAAATAAAGAATGTCTTATGTGACAAATGAGTTCTTATAGGTAACATAATGTGACTAATTCGGACTGGTGACAAATTAAAGGAAAAACCTGAACAAATGAGGAAAAATATGACAAATGAAGGCGCTTCCATATAGGTAAGAAGAATTTTGCTGGCATGGTTTGGATCTACTTGTTCCCTTAGGAGTTGATGCAGATCAGTAGAAAGAGTGATCACCTTTATCCTAAGATGAAACATTTCCATCCTGATGAGGAAAGTTTCTTCCAGGATGATAATGCCCCCCATTCATGTGACACTGAATGGTTTGATGAAGATGAAAATGATGTGAATCATATGCTGTGGTCTTCACAGTCACCACTCTTGACCCATCTAAACACCCCTGGGAGATTTTGAAGCAAGACAGCACTCCTCCACCACCATCATCAAAACACCAGATGAAGGAACATTTCTTGAAGAAACTCCAGTGGAGTTCAGAGACTTGGAGAATCAACGTCAAAAAGCACTGATGCTGTTGAAGAGGCCTGTGGTGACCAAACACCTTACTGAGACACTTCATGTATTTGTCACTTGTCATTTGATTGTGGACAAAAGATATGACTCACACCTCTTCTGTCCTGAGACTATTAGTCAAAGACCAACAGTATTACCTCTTAATGCTAGTTGAAAAGGCATTCATAAACAGACAGGAGTATAAAACATATTGTATGTAAGAGCACATCTCAAGCACTGACATGTAGTTTGTTGAGCATTAAAAAGAACTGTACAACGTGCATGCAACTTAAAATGTCACCATTGGGAAACATGGTTTAGTTTCAGGGCCAGGTGTGAGGGGTTTTTCTTTTTGCTTCTTGCATAACTTTACCTCTAAGGTGCATGGAGAAGGGAAAAAATCTAAGGGGTTTAAACTCCAGCAACACTGTACTAGCATGCAGACCAACTGCAAGTTTTGCTGCAAGTTTTGAGTGGTGCTAAAATACAAGAAATGTTTTAACTTGGTAAACTCCATGCTGTTGGAATAGCAAACCTAAACTACATACTTTTATTTTGAACTTCTTTCCGGAAGTTTCATTATTAGGTTGTACTTTGCTTCCGTGCAGATGTTAAAGCTGTTTATCTTCCATTTTTTATTTCAAATGATAAAAATGTTTAGTAGGTCATTTGATCATTATGTCGTTTGAACACCTTTCCAACCAAATCTCTAGGTAAATACTAAAGTGCATCATATGCATTTCGAGTAATTATATTAAAATATGAAAATATTATATAATAGAAATAGTGAACAGCAAACGGCATAAGCAGAAATTAGAAGTTAGAAAATCTCCTATTTACATGATTTAATTCATTACATAACTCAACTAAGTTTTCTTCTTATGTATCCAGATGTGATTATTTCTATGTAAAAAATAAGTTGGCCAAAAGGATATAAATGATGGGAAGTTGTATTTTGTTTTAGGTGTATCGTTGTTCAGATAGTCCATTTAGATTAATAGATTTTACATTAATATATTTTAGCATCTTGTTGATTGTATGAGGTACGGTGAATTATTAAAATGGGACATTATTAATTTGTTTTAAGGCTTAAGGTCTATGAAGTCTGACTCATCCATGTGCACAGAAAAGTGGTCAAGAATGCATCAAAACATCTACGTTTTTCTGGACAGATTTGTTAAACACTACACTGATTACTAATTACATTAATTTAATATCTATCAACATATCGAGATTTTTCTTTTCTATACAAAACTAAATGACTCATCGCACAATGAGACTTTAACTCGAAATGTCGTATTTCCTCACTTCACATCATGGGAATCAGTTAAGATGTTTGTATTGCAAAAACAGCAGGTAACAAATTAAGGCTTAGGATAAAAAATACATAAAATAATAAATGTTTTAAATGAGACAAACATACTTTATACAGAAAACATGTAAATAAAACCCTTGTGTCCGTTTTTTCAGTAATAAATCATTTCTTCGTCCTTCTTAGGGATTAACATCGAACACCATTTTCGTTTTGTGAAAGCTCGATCTTCATTGATATCTTTGTTTACAGCCCGGCATCCACTGTTACACAGACCCCGCTCACCTGACGGGCAGTGCGAGTACATAATCAAACAATCATCTCTGTCACGGCCCCGCCTCCTGAGTCTTTTTCCACCAGTCACATCGTGCCGTCCAACAGAGCAGCCAATCAAAACGCTCAGACGTCACAGCGACAGCCGCTGGAGAGCCGCCCCTCACCTGGCTCGACAGACAGCAGTAATCCTCCGATTCGGACTGTGACAGCTCTCGGCCCTGCTGTCGCTAATATCGGCACATTACGAACATTTTGTGCCTTCCCACACCTGCACAATAACCTCACCGGGCTGTCTAGCAAACAGCCTTTAGCTGCTCGCTCATTAACCGGCCAGCTGACGGCGCTTGTTAGCAGCTAGTCTCTCCAGCCCGGCTGCCCTTTGTCTGAGCGGGCGGTGTTTCCTCTCTGGGTTAGCTCACACCGGCTGTGGCCATTTCACTTTTATATATTTTATTTTTTTTCGCCTGACAAGCGCTAAGCAGACCAAGATAGGCGGCTTGGGAACCAAGATGTCTAACCGAGTGGTGTGCAGAGAAGCGAGTCACGCCGGCACCTGGTACTCTGCCTCGGGTAACTGTCAACACTAGCACCGCCCGCCTGGCCGGCTGCATGCTAACTCACCGTTGTTGTGTTTATTCTCTCATGTCAGTGTGTTTAATTGGTTGTTATCGGCTCTTTGGGTTCCACTATCGCCAATATCTCGAAACAGTGTGTTTAACGTGTTGCCACAGCGGAGGGTGAGGCTGTAGCGTTAATCCAGTTGATGAGCTAGCTGATATTTAGCCTCATCTGTGTTATCCCATTTGGTGCATGGTTGCTTTGAGCTTATTCAGCATTTCCACCTCGGGTGGTCGACGGAGATGTTTTAAAAAAACATTTAGCATTTTGTGACAAGCCGTCAAACCTGTCAGTCCCGTTGGCAGCCGACTTGCCTAACATTGCAGGACTTCTTGGCCTAGCTGCTGTCTGGACAGGTTGGACGTTTCCCACCCGAAACAGCCTGCCAGCAACTATCTGAGCTTTAAAACTGTTCGTATTGTGGAGCTCCTGTTTGGTCTCTGGCATCAACTCGCTCGGTTAAGTGCAGACATTTCTCTCTGCCATGAAACAAAGGACTGGGCAGGGCTCAAAACTGAAGCTTCATGTTGCACCCCTTCCCCCATTTCACCAGCTAGTCGCTAGTTTCTTTTCATTAAATCCTCCCAGCCTGCCTGCCTGTCCTCCTTTTAAAAAGCTGGCCTTGCTGTATAGTTAGTAAAAACAGCTTTACAGAGGCTAAACTCCATCGATATTTATATTGAACAGAAACAGTAAGCTATACGTGAAGGCTGAGCTCACGTTAATCTGCCGTGATCCCGATGTCCTTGGTCCTTTTTTTTTTTACAAACCTAATTATACTGGTTGTTTTTCCCGCAGACTCAATTATAAAAGTCAGTCAGCTATATTTGATTGATGCTGACACTAGTGAAGACCGACACCAGCAGTCAGCACAGCAGTACAGGCAGTGTGCTCCACTATGGTCAACCACAGCAAGCTTAAAGAGCTTGTTTTTCATCGTTTAACCTGGACCAGAACATGATGTGACCATAGCCACTTTGACAGAGGACGTGTGAATGTTTTGACTAAAAGGTCCAGCTTGTAAAAAATGACAGGAACTGTAGTAGGTGTCATCAAATTTGGGTCATTATTTTGTGTTGAATATGGGGTGGATATCTTAAATCTCATTCTCATATTCTCTCATAATCAATCAATCAATCTCATATCCTCACCCAAAATAACATCCCACTCACCGACATGGCCAAATCAACCATCAAGTTGCCACACTTGGATTTCACCCCTTTGGGATTTTGACAGTGACGTGTTTGACATCAGAAATTACCTTGGTAACATTCCTGTGTCTACGAAATCGTATTTAAATTCACAAAATTTGTGTTTTTAGTGCTACATCATTTTTAGTCATGTAAGGAAGCATAGGTCGAGCAGTATGAGTTAGTGGCTCCCCTGTAATCCAGTGACCTGAAATAATAAAAAAAAAAATACATTTGTTTTTAATTTTGCCTTTTCAGGATCCCAGCTGAACGCACAACTAGAAGGCTGGCTGTCCAAAGCGGAGTCCACGATCAGACCTGCTAGAGCCATCATAGCGCCGTAAGCAGATGTCTGGCAGAGAAAGGAAAAATACAATCTGAGCATGCCAAAAGTTATCTGCAATGGCGTCTGGCCCTAACTTGACATGTCTTTGATTGCAGGCATGCTGGCTATACCTACTGTGGTGCTTGTGCAGCACATGCCTACAAGCAGGTTGATCCCACTGTTACGTGAGTCATTCAGCTTTCTCTATCTCTGTTCCTTATTCAAGAAATGCTTTGTGCGACTGTTTCTAATCTGAAATGTCCGCACACAGACAGCACCGATGTTAGTTTAGATAGCAGAATGGTGGTGAGCCTTGTATGAACAGACTGACTGAGATAAAGTCCTGTTTCTTTCAGTCGTAGGGTGTTCATCCTGGGACCTTCACACCATGTGCCCCTCTCTCGCTGTGCCCTGTCACCTGCAGACATCTATAGAACACCTCTCTATGACCTGAGAATCGACCAGAAGGGTATTCACTGTTTTAACTTGTGACATTGTGCTTTTTTTTCTTTGTGTGTGTGTGTGTTGGTTGTTCAGTCTTGCATGTTAACTCGTGCAGACTTACTTAGGAAAGTATTTTACGGTGCTGTGTGGGAGAAATGTAACCACCGTCTGGATTGCAGTTGAGGTTTGTTAAATGTAGAGTGTACTGAATGTGTAATGCCAAAAAAACAAATGAGACAAACACCTTTTTCCAGTCTTAATGGATCACTGGACTTAAAAGAAGTTAAAAAAAACAACCAGACAGCTGGTCTACACTTTCTTCATTGTGATTAGTCTAGCCTGACTAGAGCTCCAACATGCAAAACCTCAAACAGTCTTGGGAGATGATACACTTTTAATCATCCTTCAGAGACCAGGCAGCTCCCTGACTCTTAAAATAAAGGCCTTCGCAACAATGAGGGTTTGCTCAGCTGGACACTGGATCCCCAGTTTAAATGAGTGTGCAGCTAGTCACGTAATCAGTAGACACAGCCATGATAAGATACACACATTAAAATGTAACTCACCTTTGTTTTTCAGTTTATGCTGACCTCTGGAAAACTGGGTTGTTTGAGCGGATGAGCATGCAGACAGATGAAGATGAGCACAGTATTGAAATGCACTTGCCTTACACTGCTAAAGCCATGGAGAGGTAATGCACTCATCGAACTAAAAAAATCGACACCGTACCCTTTCAGGGGGGATGCTCACACAGAGCTTTTTCTTAAAGGGGCACTTATCTATCCCTCTTAGTGTTTGTCACCAAAAATACGTTCTGAGTATCAATGCGCTTTAACAATTGTGTTTAATGCAGTTTCTTCCCCATATTAGAAATATTATTAAAAAGCAGCTTTGAATAAGCATATATATATATATATATATATATATATATATATATATATATATATATATATATATATATATATATACACACACATATTACACACACAGACCTACTAGCAGTCTTCCTCTTCTGTCTTTACCTGGCAGCTTGGTGTGTTTTATTGCCATCTGTACATCAGTGGAATAGTGTGACACCAGTGGCAGGGATGTGTATAATGTACATGAACACAACAGGGACCCACTCATAGAAAAACAGCTCCATAGTGCTACTACTGGTCAAAAACTTCACAGGGAACCTTTAACTATTATTTGCATGACAAGAAGTTTGCAAAGAGCTATTTTAGATCATTTTGTTAATTCTTTTCATTGCCTTTCTATACACACTGTAAACCAGAGTCATACTGGTGCAGGGACACATGGAAAGTATGATATGCATAATTGATACAGCCGTCTGCTAGGTTGGCAGGAGTCAAAGGCCTTTTCCTAGTTCAGAAAAGCAGGGACCAGGTAGTGTGAAGTGAACTGAGCACATTAGCTTTTAACTGAAACCTGCACAGTTTGTTAGGCAACAGGCTGGAGGTTTCCCATTAGTTTTCACTGATGGACAGAATGAAACTGTATTAATATAGATTTTATGTCCATTAGAGAGAATTTTGACAGTGAGTGTGCGTGTTTCACTCAGTTTTGTTAATTCAACAATCTGTTGTTGCAGCCACAAAGATGAGTTTAGCATCGTCCCTGTGCTTGTGGGTGCCCTGAGTGAGTCTAAGGAACAGGAATATGGGAAGCTGCTCAGCAAGTACCTTGCAGACCCCTCCAACCTTTTCATTATCTCATCTGACTTCTGCCACTGGGGTAGGTACAGACAAATGACGGTTCTGACAATGACAATCATTCTGTGAGTTTACGCTGCCTTTGAAAGTACAGTTTGTGACTTGAAGATAATTCGGCCTTAATATTATGACTGTGACTGTCCAGTTTTGTGCTGATCTACATTTCTTTTTTGAAGGTCAACGGTTCCGCTACACATACTACGATGAATCTCAAGGGGAGATCTACAGGTCTATCGAGCATCTTGATAAAATGGTAACCACTGAGACTAATTTGATTCAAAAGAGAGATCACTCGTGGGATTAAATATGTAAAAACACGTTTTTGATGATCATCAGCCACATGAGCAGCTGTTATGGTAATGAAGTTCATATTAAAAAGACATCCATGCTCTAGTGAACCAGTGCCATAATACTTATATGAATGACATTTTGAATATCTCATGGGCTTTTAATGTGACTGTTTACTTGAATGGATCTACTAAAAATACACCATGTTTCGTACAGGAGAGGATGTGGGTATAGATTTCCTTTCCATGTGACCATGAAGTTGTCTTTTTTTAACCCACAGCTTACAGGAGTTACCGCTATTTTGATAAGATATGAAAAAAAAACAACAAAATAAGTGAGTCAGAATCAAACAAAAAAATAACTACACTGAGAAACATGACATAACAACAAAACAAAGTGAAGTAATCATGCTTATGTATATAGAGTATTATGAGGTGGATTAGTAGGTCAGAAATGTTCAAGTGGAGAAACATTTCTCAAAAAAAACCCTTCCAATAAAAATCATCAGTCTGTGCTTTTATGGAATGGAAGAATTAACAATATGAAGACACAATTAAGTTTTCTGACTTTTTTCTCTTTGCTTGTGAAGGGGATGGGCATTATAGAACAGCTGGATCCCATGTCTTTCACCAACTACTTGAAGAAGTATCGCAACACCATCTGTGGACGTCACCCGATTGGAGTGCTGCTAAATGTAAGTACCACAGAAGAAGAGCTCAGCAGGTGTATCAGTATTTAAGGTTATATTGATGGGAGTTAAACTGACTTTTTGCTAAGCTCCCCCCCTTAGTTACTGTTGCTGATGCAAAAAAAGACCTGGAAAGACTGTTTATTTATTCTAGCAGAATTATTAACCTCACAAACGTACGTAACACTTGACGGGCCTGCTGCCCCTAGTTACAGTTACCAAGCTGTGATTTGGTCAGAACTGTTTGGGGGTGGGGTTTAGTGAAGAATAGTTAAAAATAAAAACCCTGTTAGTAGAGACATATTCCACCAGTCAAATGAGTCACTGAGTGTGTAAAGATGAATCGGGTACTAAGAGGATGTTGTTGATGTAACTATTTTGCTGTAGCTGAGTTAGTCTGGTTTTTGCAGGCTGTGGCTGAGTTGAGGAAGTCTGGTTCTGGTTTAGAAATGAACTTCTCTTTCCTGAGTGTGTAAAGATGAACGGGTACGCCCAGTCTAAGAGGATGTTGTGAGTAACTATTTGCAGGAACTGGCAGGACAGCTGTGGCTGAGTGAGGAGTCTGGTTAGAAACGCTGCCGGGGCGCTCACTTCTCTTTCGTTCATTGAGGTCGACTTTCGCAGGGGCCACCGCACCGCCGTCACCCTCCGGGGCCACCTGTCACCGCCCTTACAATCTACCGCCACCATAACCCGACCCACTTCTGCTTTCCAGACACCCTCCCACTTTGCCCCCCACCGCCAGTGCAGTTACCCGACCCAGACACTCCCATTTGCAGGGAAGGACCCGCTACACGACATTTGCCAGGTCTCTCTCTCTCTCTCTCTCTCTCTCTCAGTCTCTCTCTCTCTCTCCAGGGGCCACCTCCAGCCTCTCTCATCTCAGCCTCTCTCTCTCTCTCACCCTCCCTCTCAGCTCTCTCTCTCTCTCTCTCTCTCTCTCTCAGCCTCTCTCTCTCAGCCTCTCTGTCTCTGCCTCTCTCTCTCTCTCTCTCTCTGACCTCATCTCTGCCTCTCTCTCTCTCTCTCTCTCTCTCTCTGTCTCTCTCTTTCTCTCTCTCTCTCTCTCTCAGCTCTCCTCCGCCTTTCTCCACCCTCCTCTCAGTTTTGCCAGTCTCAGAGCTTTCAGTGTGTCTCAGAGCTTTTGGTTGAACGTTTTGTTTGAAGTGCAGTTTTCTCTCTCTACGTTTTGTTTGAAGCCTCTCTGTCTCTCAGCCTCTCTCTCTCTCTCTCTCTCAGTTTTGAGATTATGGAGGAGCAAATGGCTCTCTCTCTCTCTCTTAGAAGAGCCTCTCTCTCTCTCTCTCTCTCTCTCAGGTGGGCCTCTCTCTCTCTCTCTCTCTCTCTCAGCCTCTCTCAGCTCTCTCTCTCTCTCTCTCTCTCTCTCGGTGGGAGGGGTGCGTATTATTTCCTGGCACGATTATGAGGAGCAAATTTAGAAGAGAGGGGTGCGTATTATTTTGGCACGGAGTAAGCATCCGGAGGGGAAATCTTATTTGGGTTTTTTGAAACGTTTTGTTTGAAGGACTGTAGCTGTCCTCTTAGTGGAGGAGCTTTTTTTGTTTTCCTAACAAACGATGGAGGTGGGAGGGGTGAGTTATAAAAATGGCACGGAGCAATCTTTACATTTTAAGACTCTTTTCCGGAGGGGAAACCTTTGGCGATCTGTGTTTTCAAGGACTGTAATTTGCCACAGAAAAGGATGACAATAAAACTTCAGACGTTAATGGAGTTTTCCTAACAAATACTGAAATTTGAGTTATAAAAATGCAATCTTTACATTTTGACTCTTTGAAAATGGAGTTTTTTGACCTTTGGCGATCTGTGCTCATGTAATTTGCCACAGAAAAGGATGCGACAATAAAACTTCAGACGTTAATGGAGAATACTGAAATGTTGCCAGATGAAAATGGAGTTTTTTGACTGTAACACTGCTTCTAGCTACATGCGACTAAAACTTTAAAAACAGTGTCATAGGTAATTACTACCATTGCTCAACACATGTTGTAGTTGCTAACAAAGGGCTGCACCCAACAAAGTTAACTAACCCCCACTGTACAAAACCAAAAACTTTATTATTCTCAGTTTATTAAATACTATCTTTTATTCATATTTTAGTCCTTTTTGTTTCTCCCTTTTGAGTAGTTTTATTAGATGTGATAGTATTTAATCAAGTAGTGTGTAGATTTGAACACAAGCTGTGTTCAGTTAAGCTCTAAAGCCATCAGCATGGTTTGCCCCATAAATTAATGTGTGCAACACTGCTCCCAGTTTCCAATTACATGCTTGTAGCATTATAGATATATTTTCTGAGGGCCAGACTACAGTTGTGGATGCTACATAAATGTAATCAAAGCTGGATATTGTGTAATTTTTTCCAACACTGACACCTCTAGACTTTGTTTACACTGCCACGTTGAATCTCTGCGGTTACTGAATCGTCAGTAGGAGACTCGAGCAAAGATTTCATTTTGTGGAAAATGTCTTTTTAGTGACAAAGAGGCAAAGTGTGACCTGGTCTGCTTAAATTGTAGGAACTGTTCACAAGGTAGTAGTTTACGGCTCTTTGTGTTAATGCGGTTTGAATCCAAGTAGTTTAAAGGTTTGTTGCTTCAGAATTACTCTTGAGGCAGTCACAGTATCAATAAGATGAGGTTAGCTTAAACAAGTAACTTTTAAGATCAGCACAAAGTCACTTACTATAAGGTTAAAGAATACATCCAGAAAAGTGATAGATGTTGCTCCCTGCTGTATTTTAGATTTACTGGATTAGAATCTATAAAAAAAAAAGATTATTTGCATTCTGAAATTTCAAGCATGATGATAACAATTGGTAACAAAAGAAAAGAAAATGTTTCCTTTTCAAAATAGTATGCTAAGTAATCCTTCTACCTGAAATGTTCGTTATATGTTCATAAATAAGCTAATTGCATACAAAAGATCTGATTGCAAAAACCTGGTGATTCATAGTGGCAGTATAGGCTTTCGATGACAATATGATATGTTGGTAATTGAATATCACTGACTGACCTTTGCTGCTGACGTAAAGTATTCCCATTTCAGTGATGCAGTCCTCTAACATTGGTCCGACCCTTTGGGCACCATACGAGGCGTCGCACTTAGCATCAAGCTACAATGTCTGGTTGAGCCAAGTGGGCGCAGACTGAAAAGATGAACCCCGGGACTCACTTGACCTCTGATGTTAATTTAAGGGAAACTAGTAAAGCATGACACACTGTGCTATTGTGCCTTTTATCACTGTTGCACATATACATATAAAGCATATTCTCACTTTTAGTCTTATTTTAGAATGTGTACTATAAGTTTTTTTTTTTTTCTTTCTTTCCCACGTGTACCCTCCCCCTTGCCGAGTGCCCAACAATGTCTCCAACTCACCCAGCACTCCAGGAGTGTGTGACCTGTCCCCCCCATCATCTGTTGGTCTAAGATGGCACCAACTGTTATCTCCTTTCTCCAGCAGGGAGTGGTGTTCTGTGTTCTCCACCTCACCCCATTCCTGTAGAGAGACAAAGGCTGAACCTCAACACTGTTCATTTTTTCTGTTTATGGATCTCTGTTTGTCTTTTAGAAATGGTTTTTGTATTATTTCTTTCTTGCTTAGAGAATGGGAACTTATACGTCACAAACCTAAAGTATACTACTTACTACTTAACTACTCCCTAAATGGAGTTTTTTTTATCTCAGGTTCCACTGACAAAGCATCCCAAAAGGCTCTTCAGATAAGGCCGTGGATTCATGTTACAAAACAAGTAAAATGTACTGAAAAGCATGTCTGCTCTGGTGTCTTATTCTTCAGTTATTTAACATCACACGAAAACATTTTAACCACAGGCTTTATTGAATATACTCATTATTCCAAAGCTGAAATATTTTATTAGCCTCTATTATTATTATTATTAGCACTGCAGCAGATGAAGTGTGGAGTGTTTGTGTGGTTATAAATTGAGCAGTTTTTCAACCCAGTTAACCACCATGTATGGTAGCATGTTTACAGTGCAGTGCTGCATACACCACTAATGAAGACATCCTCCGTGAACAAATGTCTGCTTTGTTCATCCAATGGTGGCATTCAGAAATGTCACCAGCAGAGGGAGCCAGGTGGTTGGATTAATATGGTCAAACGAATACACTACTCAGCTGTGCAACAAATCCTCCCTCATAAAGATTAAAATCAGTTTTTGTCGAGACTGTTCGAAAAAGATGTCAATTAAAATTTTCAAATGTGCTCGAAACTACACAAGAAGCCGTCCAAATGTCCTCATCTGCTTTCTGTCTCCAGCATCAGTCAGAGGCAGGAGGTTTTATAGTACAAGGTGAAGTCGACAAGAAATATCCTCACTAACAGAACATGTTGGTGACATGTTCAGAGAGTACTAGTTCACTTTTCACACTGTGCATCATGACAGCTCACAGAGTGCAGAGTCTCCCTGTGGTGATTGTCAGCAGGTTATTACAGACACGGCAGCATATCAGGCAAATTAGGTCGTTTAGAAATAACAAATTGCTGTATATTGTTTTCAGTGAGTCATTGAGGCAAGTCAGGACCTTTCGCTTGGCTGAATGTGAAGGATAATTTTATTTGTACTATTATTGTACTCCTGTAATTACTCCTGAGAAGTACACTGGGTTGTAAATTTCAGACCACACCATTTTGAATGTTGCACTGAAATCCTCTTTACTGATCATGTATTACAGGTGTACCTGTTTATGATTCCTAAAACTATAGAAACAGAACAAAACAGAAAGACATCTGGATTTTAGTTGCTTTATTTTGAAGTTCTAGTGAGTTTAATCAGCTTTCCCGGTCAACTTCCTCAGCCTGTCTCCTCACTCTTGTATTCCACCAATGAGTAGGAGCGTAAAAGCGTCGTTTTAAGTGAGTAGCTCGTCCTCCATTTTGCAAGCTTACTCATACATAAGACAAGCAGAGCTATTTGAGATGTTGCTGCCTGTGTCTATAAACAGAGTGGTCAGGTTTAGTTTCTAACAGCTGACTTCATGATGAACATAACATCCCACGTAATTCAGTTCACTCCTATTGTAGCTTGGGAAATTCGGAACATTTTGCATGACATTCCCAGGTGGAAAGGATAATCATGGCCCCACCCCAGCAATGTTTGTGACCAAGCTGTGAAAAATGTTGCGCTCTCATATTTCAGCAGGCCGACACACCTCTCTGTGCTCTGGGAGGGGTCAGATAGGTTGATGACATTGATTCAAATTCTTATTGATGCTTTAGATTAGTTTATAAGAGGGAAAAGATTATTGCAACACTGACTGACCCTGAGACGCAGACCTGCAAGATGCACTGCCACGGAGACTTGATCAACTATCTCAGCTGTGGGATGATCCTGACGGCCTTCGGGTATTTGGTCCATCACAGAAAAACACAGACCTCCTATGGGCGCCACATGGGTCACTCCTCTTCTGACAGGATGGTCCCAGCCAGACTAGCCTGGTTCTTCCAGGAGCTGCCAGCTGTCCTCATCCCCCTTCTTTTAATGCTCACCTCACACAAACCCTCCGGTACGGGGAAGTACCTGCTGCTCGGGACTTTTTGCATGCACTACTTTCAAAGGTAAAAGCAGAGACAGAGGCCTTGTTTTGGCCATTTCATGTGCATGTGGAGAGAAGTGGGAATGCAAGGCAGCGATCAGTGTCTTTGGAGGTGTGTGTAGGAGCGTACACACTACCTTTAATCCAAAATACAAGCAACTATACATCAGCATGGACATTTGATTTAAAAATGAATTTTAGTTTAATTTCTGTTGCTTGTCACTGGATTTAATTAGGTAGTTGTCCTCTTTTTTTCTCATAATTTTTCTAATATTTGCAGTTTTATATTGTCCCATGTCTATATTATGACATTACATTTCTTATGTTGAATTATTTTGTTGTATTTGTCTAATATTTACTTTGGCAGTTTGTGTACAGTATAAACATCAAAGGCATACTCACAGTATATACAGATATGAATTAAAGCATTCATCATGGATTGCACCCATTACAGGAAGATTTTCTGTCCACATTGGGTCATTAGAGTACTGATCCACCAGTGAAACAAACTCAACTCATTTTAAAAGTTAAAACTCCTTTTATGATGTTCTGTAATGGTGATTTCAGAAAACAACAAAAAATGTGGCATCTAATCTTTAACCATCATTTTTCTATTGTACATATAGCTACCAGATGTAGAATACGTCAGACACTTTGCATGTGAAAGCAACAGCAAAAATACAAATATGTTTTCAGATGGAGACACTGAAAAAGGAGCTTTGGAAAGATTTCCTGCTGCTATAATCTGGAGGCTAAACCACTGCGAGGAATGCATTGGTAACCTCCCATGAAGAATGGGGCTCGATGGCGCCTGTTTTTTTTGCACTGCACATGAATGTCAAATCATTTGTGCAAAATCTCTCCGTCTGGTTGTGAAACATCTCCCAAGCATACACCAGCATGGCTAAAATGCTCAGTTATCCCCCTCCTCCTCTCACCTGCTGTATCTACTATCCCTCCACCAATCACAGGACCTTTGTGTATTCACTGCTGACCAGAGGAAAGCCTTTCCCGCTGGGTGTGATGGCGGGAGCAGGTTTGTTCTGCTCTACCAACGGCTTCCTGCAGGGACACTACCTCCTGCACTGTGCCCAGTTTGATGATGGGTGGTCAGCTGACTATCGCTGTAAAACTGGTATGAGCAATATTTATCCTTTGCTTAAAAAAAATCGTACTCCTTTATCTGCCTCATACATTTAAAATGAGTCAGTGATATACAAGTAAGACTTTCCCCAAGGTTTACTGCTGTTCTACACTGGAATGGCCATCAACATACATAGTGACTACATTTTGCGCAACTTGAGGAAACCAGGGGAGGAAGTCTACAGGATTCCTGCCGGTAAGAAGCGGCAGAGGTTGCACTTCAGTAACCTCTCACCCACTCTGCCCTTTAGTGACCCGTCGTCTTCTTAATCTCCCACAGGAGGTCTGTTTGAATACGTGTCTGCTGCAAACTACTTAGGAGAGATAGTGGAGTGGTTCGGCTATGCTGTAGCCACCTGGTCCCTTCCAGCGCTCTCGTTTGCTGTGTTTAGCCTGTGTTTTCTTGGACCGAGAGCCTGTTACCATCACAGGTTTCTGAGACACTACTGAAAGGCCTGACACAGTGCATGAATACTCACCTGTCAAACTACCTGCGTGCGCCATTTCTGAGTGACAGTGACAGTTACCTTCTGCTCCTCTGTTACAGGTTTTACAGGGAGAAATTCAAAGACTATCCCAGGATACGAAAAGCTTTGATTCCATTCATCTTCTGAGGGAAAAAGCGCCTGGCTGTCATCTTGTAAAGGCAGACAATAACTGACAACAGCAGAACAAGCACAGGAAATTACACTCCCCATTTTGTGTTTTTTAAACAGAAATTACACAATTTTTTCTGCTATATAGTGTTGTACAACGCCAGAATATCAAATTAATTGTTCATCTCTTTCTGTACACAACTGTGGACATGTAGAAACCACAAAAAATGTGCCTCAGGTTAGTCTGTATATTTGTGTAGATGTCAGGAAGTGAGTTTATCTAACCGACCTGCAGGATCAGACTGGTTATATTTTGGATGTAACACAGTGTACTTAAAAAGAGGGTGGAGTGTTAAAACCATCCAGTTGCTGGTATATTTTTGATACTATGTTGGCAATAAAATCTAATTAAATCAGTGGCAACCTCGCAGCACCTCCTGCTGCTGACCAAAGGCAATTTCCTTTGAAAGTCTGATATATTGTTCCCTTGAGGCTTCTTCTACTTGCTCAAACATTATTTAAAAGTCTTTTTTTAAATTTAAGAGTGTTATTGGCTGGAGGTGGTGCAGAGCTGCCTGTCGAATACGAAACATAGGCCTTTACAGAGAAAAGGTTATTTTCTACCAGCACAAACACCAAATGTAAAACATTCATGTAAATGTGAGATAAGACGAAGGCTTGGGGAATTAATTCAAAGCCGGCTGCCTGCAAATTTACACATGGAAAATAAAATAATAAGAATAAGAACAACAATCATTATAGAAATTGGTATTTGTAATAAGTTTGAAAAGTAGGACAGTAAGTCCAAGAGGGAAAACACAAGACAACAAGATTTCACTCAAGGCAATGATAACATCTGGTGTCAAAATTGAATATTACTTATGAAAAATAAAAATCAACATTTGTTCTTCTGTGTGGAGTTTGTATGTTCTCCCTGTGCCTGTGTGGGTTCTCTCTGGGTACTCCAACTTCCTCCTACAATCCAAAGACATGTAGGTTAGGTTAGGTTGACAACTCTGATGTGGCCCCTAGGTGTGAATGGTTGTCTGTCCTTCTATGTCAGCCCTGTGACTGACTGGCGTCCAGTCCAGGGTGTACCCCGCCTCTCGCCCAAGATAGCTGAGATAGGCTCCAGCACCCCTGTGACCCTGTGTGTGCTCAGGATAAGCAGGTTAGAAGATGGATGGATCCCTCATTTTCATCAACACATCCCAGAGCTACACACTGACAAAATTCTGCTAATTCATATCTTGAATTACATATCGGACATCTAGTGCAAGATTAGCAGTTTCTACAGCAACTTGCAATGCGTTGAGTTTAGCCGTGAAGGAGTCAAGCACAAGTGGCTGCACAGTCGTGTCTGTGGGCAGTGCTGCAGGTGAGAACTGAGGGTATTTCGTGTTTAGATGAGTCCACTTCTTATCTGAGCTACTTTCCACCAGTCCACAGCCACAGAAGCCCAAGCCATCCTCCATGTCTTCCTTCATGACATCTGCAGAGAGAGTCCAGTGGTGAGCGTGAGTCAGGTCGACCAAAGAACTCCCACCGTCGTGCTGCAGCGCTGCGGCCACCGACTCCAGAGAGCAGCAGAATCCCTCCACGCCGAGAAGGTACTCTGCCTGTGAGCAGCCAAGTGCCGGTGCAGTCTCTGTGACTTCATTTGTGCTCTAAAATGAAAATGTAGCAATAATGGGATTGCTGTGAAGATTCGTGGTAACAATCAAACTCGACTGGTGTAAGACTGAAATGCTGGATCTCACCTTGTGTCTGACGTGAGCGGCTAAGTGGGTCTCAGTGCACCCACCTCCGAGTAAGGCAGACGGCTCCCTCAGGGTGAGCCTCAACACATGCTCTGTCTTCTGGCAGACCACCTTTACCAGCCGGAAATTAACACATCATCTGTTATTTGTTTCAAAATAGGTTTTAAAAAATATATGACGCCAGTTGATGGATGCTTTTATCAAAAGTGCTGTAGAGGAAACTAATCCCTCTCTGGCTGTTTTAGTGAAACACTCAGGCCATCCATATCTCTCTGTCTCTCTCTCTCTCTACTTTAAACCCCAGAAGCCATCACTACACTCCCAAAACTCCTCACTTGACCTTACCTTCAGCTCACTTAACATTGTCTCGTTCCTGTGGCAGAGGATCATTGTGCAGATCGCAGACTGCCCGAGAGGGTGTAAGTGGAGCATGGTCTTGGATCCGAACTGTCTAATAGTGAGATCCCTCACTTTCCCATAGGCCTTGGCTGGGATTGTGGTGTGTAATGTGGCCGCGGGTTGAGCACCTATTTGTTGAAGTGGACAGAAAATAAAGAGGGCCTCAAACACAGAACAAAAGATACAGCTGCCTGGACAGTGTATAAACATGAACTGTTTACTTTGGGAAATGGACACAAATTTAAAAGCCCTGCTGTTTCTGAATGTTGTTTATATGATATTAATTTGAGATTATGGATTCAGGATCTACCCACCTGTCAGCTGAGTAAGTGGCTCCATGAGAGTGATTCCCAGTCTTTCTATCACTGTGATACCATGACTCTTCAGGTACTGCTGTAGGACCGGGTGTATGACCTTTTGGCATAAAAAGAGCTTCACTTCATCTTCAACCGCCCGTTTGCCGAGCTCCAGGAGTTGATCCAGGACCTGGGAGTCCGTGGACACACCTGGGCGCACCTCAATCGTCCCAACTCCTAGTTCAGAAAGGTCTCCAGCTAGAGAGATGCTGAACAACACCACGCGTAGTGGATTTGAATGCAGGCCCTCTACCTTGCTGCAGCCAAAGACATCAGGCACGTCCAGCAGTAAACCTGGAAACACAGCAGAGTTCAGCACAGAGTGGCCTTCGACAGAGACGGTTACTGTTTTGCCAAGTCTGACCACACCTGAGCTGTCACAGGGAACAGTCAGCAGGAAAGCTTGCACGGCCAACTTGCTGATGTGAAGTGCCTCCTGCTCTGTCAGCACACACGTGGGTTTGCTGGAGAGGATGCTGCGAGCTAATGTGATCAGGCTGTGGCTGCTGCAGAAGTCCAGCTTCACTCTACAGGCACAGTCCTCTCCTTGCAGGTAAGTGATGCATAGAGCCAGCAAGTGCTTGTTGACTCTGATGGCCGCACCTCCTCTGAGACCAGAGCGCTTTGCTTGATCTATGAGAGACAGACACAAGTTGGCAGCAAACAAACCGCAGTCGCTGAAACGAGAGACGTGGTTGAGGATGGAGGTTTTGATCAGGTTGACAAAAGGCTGTGAGGAGGAGATGGCCGGAAGGAGGACTGAGGAGGCTGATGTGGTTACAACGTGTCCCCCGATGTTGTTGTGGACTTGTTTTAGTCTGCCTGTCGGACCAAAACAGGATCTCAGGAGCTGCCTCAGCAGATGAAGCTTGTCACAAATATCCGCGCTGTCCAGCGGCAGATCCGTGCAAAGAGATGGAGACTTCTTGGCGAGCCGAGACATCGTTTAAGCAGCCATTTCTGACAGAAAACTAATATGACAGAGGTCCACGGGCATTAAGATAGACAGCGGCAACAGTCAGGCGACTTATAAGCGACTCTGGTGGGCCACAAGACTGTCTGTGCAACGACTTTTGATAG
This sequence comes from Scortum barcoo, assembly GCA_023238725.1. Taxonomy (NCBI): domain Eukaryota; kingdom Metazoa; phylum Chordata; class Actinopteri; order Centrarchiformes; family Terapontidae; genus Scortum; species Scortum barcoo. The sequence continues at coordinate 8,075,218 of CM041544.1, forward strand.
AAAACACCACCTCACTGATTCCACGTTAAGCGCCTTTGCTTTCCGCTTCTCGGATGGTGAGAGCTGCAGCGTTGCCTGACACAAATTAAACAAAAAATTGAGATGCTACTTTTATTATAGCAGAATATAACAAACTAATCAATGTTTTTTCTGTATGATAGTGGCTAATATATGATCTAAATAATATTAAGAGCAAATTTTATAACGTAAAACGTCGATTTTAATGCAGGCTTTTCCAATGCGGAAGTTGTTGCCATGGTAGCGGTCATAGCGTTGGGTCCTATTGGGGCCCTATTCGATAAACAGTCGCAATAACTCTCCAGTCTTTATATTTTGTTGCTACCAGGACAGATAATCAACTTAAAGCACCTGAACACCACCACCTCACTTTAAAACAGAGGTGGACAGTCGCTCTGCCTCCTCCAGCAGTAATTCTTAAGTGTTTAGTTTTGCCTATAGTCTTCCGGTTTAATTATCGGACTACAAGTGGAACGTGACGTCATCTCCGGCAGCCTCGTCGGTTAACAAACATTCAAAACGTTTGGCGGTATGAAATCTGTTGATTACTTTAAATGTGCTGAACTTTACAAAACGTACTCATATAACACCTAATACTGTTACCTAGTGTCATTAACGTTTCACCAGATAATTTTGTTTGTTAGTAGTAAAATAATTCGTCTAATCGATAAACCTTTACGTTACAACAACCAGTTAAACCTAGTTAAATTAAAGGCTGAAAAAAAGCCATATTAGAGTTAATGATAGTCAAAGCATATAACATTTACTATAGTTTTTACAGTTTCATGTCAGTGTTTGGACTAATATTACAGTGCATTTCTTTTGGAAGACCTAATAAAGCCTTTCAGTATTATATGTTTGATCACTGGACAGTGTTTTCAGGCTGCAGTGACTGCACTTTGTTTCAGGTGACACGAGCTGACTGCTGACTTCTCTGCAATGGCTCCCCTCAAATTTGTCATTAAGGTAAGTGAAAGTGAAATATACAGTGGCTAGATCCCTGTAGTGCATGTTTCGTTAAATAGTAATGTGTCATATTAAAATGTCCATCATCTACGTGTGGCAGCTATTAAAACTTTACATGAGTTTGTTAGTTTTATTTTGTTTTACATGTAAAAGTTCAAAAATATTCTTAAGAAAGATGTACAATGCATAAGTATTACATTCAATTCAATATTTATAATTGATTGAAAGTCCTGTATGACTCTCAGGTTTAATTGTATTTGAATTATATTTGCTCAGGACCTTCCTCATCAAAAAGGACACATTCCTTAGCTTCCTTTATTTAATGATGATCATCGTAAAAACTGATGCTCAGTCAGTCAGAGGTATAACATATTCATTGCATTTTTGTATGTCCAGTTTTGTATTAACACGAAAGAAAGTGGTCTAATCATGAAAAAAACTGGTGACCAAAAGTAAAATCTTGTTATCTAAACATTAAGCATACTCTTTTAGGATACTGTGAACATGTGCGTATGTCATATGCTGGGAAATCCATTGTTTCTAAGCAAAGGAGCTTTTGGGTGCTTTCCACTGACCACGAAGCCTCATAATTGCTTTACAAACAAAATGTCCCACCACATAAAATGCATACAAGATACTAAAGAACAAAATGAATGTGCATTTGGTTAAACCTTTTCAGCTTTCATTGTTAATGTGATGATAAATGACTGTGTTTCTGTTACTGCCAAACAGTAGAACTGCCACAGACACTACTTCCAGCAAGTGACTTGAGTTATTATGGTCTATGTTAAACCACTGAAAGGCTTTTGTGCAACAAAGTACAGGATTACATGGTTGCTTCTCTAACACTGACACAGGATTAATATTCTGTTGCAGCGTCCTCTATATTGGCTGTAGAAACAGTTTTGTCCTCCAGAGCAGCAAATTCTTTGGCCACTAGAGGGAAGTACAGATACATGTTTGAGCTGCCTTGCGTCCACATTCTGATGTTGTTATTCATCCGTTAGGACACGTTATTCAGAGTTCCTGGTCACCTTTTGCAAATCGCAACTGACTGCCTCCCTGGGAGCCTTTTGTTAATGGACACAGCCATCCAGTGCAGAGGAAACTCATTCTATTAAAAAGCCAAGCTGTTCATCCTCAGTCTGATGCTCTGTCAGGAATAATGCACATCAGATGTTTTTGTTAAGTGCAGGAAAAGCCGCTGGTCTCTCTTTTGTTGATGTTTCATTTATTGAGAGTTTTGGACGAGGGCTGCAGACATGTGCGCTGATCTCTCACATCCTCCATAATGCCATGTCTGCCTAGTTGACTAGATATTGCATTCACTCCGTTTATTTGTTTCATGTGGATGCCTGCGTACAGGCTACCCCACTACCCCCCCTTGGTTGGTTGTGGGAGAGTAAAACCCTGGAGGTTCACGAAAGGTTCCTTCCCACTGGGCACATAATGATACTGTTGTGTTACTCTGCCTGAGAAAATGCGCACTGCCTCTACCACGCTTAACCAACTAACCACAAACAAGTATGTTAGAAGAGATCAGTCCAAACAATAGCATTCGAGGTGCTACCAGGGCTCCTCTTTTGCAAAACAAACGCCACTACCACTGTTTTTCTTTTAATGAATGAATGAGCTTCTTGGAATATCAGAGAACAAAAATCTGCACAGAGAAATCATTTGCTTGCTTGGAGCGCGAGGATTATTGAAGCAATTATGAGTTCTCTTCTTGCATTCAGCATGCCATGTTTAGTAGGCTGTCCAGCAGTGTGTTTTATGATTCTTTCTCTGTTTTCAGGGCAGCTCTCTTTCCTTGGTCCGCAGAACTGCAGGAGTCTCTGGTATGCTCCTTCTTAAACAGGCTTAGATTATATAGTGACCTGCCACTTCTCAGACCTCCCGAAAAGGTCCTGCAGGCTAAAATGTTGATCCGCTAAAGCACTTGCTGTCTGCAGGACATTACCGCTGCAGAGCCCTGCAATCTGCCTTCTATTAGCAATCTGCACTGCTGACTTTCTAACCATCTAATGTAGTTGGCTGTTTTTTAAGAACAAAACAATTGAGGTATCACAGAGCAGTTTAATGTCAGAGGTTTATGTGCTGTTTAGTGTTGTTGTTGCCCTGTAGATGAGCTCATACCGGACCACACATCATTCCTCTGTACAAAATCATTGCAGCCTGGTTAGAAGCTTTTTGACAGTTTCCCAACTTGGGGAATCTTTCACAAGAGAAGGTGACAGGGATAAAAAGAGAAAGCCCCTTTCATCTCAGTGCTGCCCTACATTGCCGTACAGAAATCACATTTCCTAATGAGGCCAAACATTTCTCAGCCTGCTATTTCTCTCTATCTACCAATTTCTCAAGGATGTGTCTGCCTGAGTTTTGTTTGCACAGTGTTACCTGGAGATATTCCTGTCTATTCTTGCTGACTGAATTCCACTCTTGGGTTGTGTCTCTTTTTATCATCAAATAAAGAGGACTCAGGTGTGCTAACATTCACCTGAATGACGGGAGCTTTGCACACAAAACACTTCTGTGCACTATCTGTAAATAACATTCGCCTCAGTAATAATCAAGTCTCAGGCTTCACGGCTCGGTATCTGGCAGTTTGAAAAATTGGAAAAGAGATTTTTTTTTTTTCAAAAGGGGAAACCCAGGTGACTCACAGCACAGAGAGAGCTTGGAATGAGGCAAATAAAGCCTGAGAGCATGGCTGTCACACCCACAGATCTAAAGAGCTCCCCTGGGTTCCTTGCAGACTTGCAGAAAGAGAGAGAGAAAGTCAGAAAAAAAGACAGAGACAAAGGGAGAGTGGGAGAGATGCGAGTTTTATTGAGTGAGACCGCATCTGCTGCCCCTTCTCTCCCAATGTAAACATCTGCGGCTGGTTAGTGTTAGCCTCTGAGCTAAGTGCAGTCCGAGAAGGTCTGGTTCTTATACGGTGCGATAGCAGTGGCAAAGGGCAGCGAGGAGGGGAGGCGGGTGAAGCTGCTCGAAGAGTTTGGGCCCCGTGCCCAACTTGGAGCAGCACAGGGCGGGAGGATGGAGAGCCGGGTCTGGGAGAGAGATAAGGGAAGGTAGAGAGTGTTTTGGGAACTGAGAGTGATATAGACCAGAGCTCCAAAGACCAGAAAGGGAAAGGAGCCGTCAGTGGGTTTGAGTCAGAGTTTGTTTATTTACAGACAGAAAATATGAAGGAATCTTTGTCATGTTGTGCTGTGGACTGTGGGCAGCTTTTGTCTCAGATGTTTCTGATGTTTTTGTCTTTGTTAACCCCCTTTTTCCTGCAGGTCATGGTTATCAGATTGGCAGTGGGGCGAATTAGGATAGAGAAGTTGAGCTTAGCCCGCAGGAAGACTCAGCCCCATTCATTCACTGTGCGACAGCACACAAAAGATGGCACAATAAAGGATTTGGTATTAAGTAGCGCTCCTTGCCGCCTCTCATTCAGCCTTCAGCCTCTGTTCATAACTCTAAAAAGCCTGTTCAAGACCGAGAACAAAGCAGTGCTGGCCCACTTTAGTATGTATGAAAAGAGTAACTTCCTCTAGAACTTCGTCCTTTATCAAGCCTTTCTTTCCAACAACAGTGACAGTTGCTCAGAGTATTTCCTTAAATGTGTCAAAGCAAAGTGCACAAAGTAGGATAGCTCATGAATTTGATAAATGAATATATCAGGTTAATCACATCCTTTAGGCTGCAGAGTATGATACAGTAGAGAGGGTGTTCTAGAGAAAGGCAAATGTGGTTGGGATTTGCTAAGAGGACTTTTTCAAAGTTATTTGTTTTTTGTTTTCACTTTGTCAATGGGCAAACTGTATTTGTTTCTCTGCTTTCAGATTGCTTCACTAAAAGAAAACATTGTTCTTGTGCTCTTGGTTGCTGCGTTAGGATGCTTGCATGGATCTCTTTAAAGAGGGGCCATAGCTGGGCTTCGAGGGGGATACATGGAGGTCAGAGTTCATGACAGAGTTCAGCTTAGAGATCCACAGGTCACTCTTTGTGCTGGGAGTTGACAAATTTAGACCACGTGATGTGATTGTAGTCAGAGTCTTTGTTTAAAATTAGATTCTACTTCTTTTTTGTCTCATCTGCCACACTCGACACAAACTACCTATGTAAAAGCTCTGGTAATCGTTACTCATGGATCGACACTTTAGCAGGAAAATTTGTGCCTCCACCAAGCCGCCAGTTTTGCTGGTCAAATGAATTGTTTTCTTATTAGTGTGATTGCATTAGTTTGCTTTCCTGACAAAATTCCCCACTTCGGAGAAGCCCAGGGAATCACATGCTGTTTTTGTGTAAGGAGCAGACTAGTGTTTATCATTAATGTCCAGTTCCCAGTTGAGTCTCGTCTGCTGCTCTAATGTGATAAAAGGAAGTCTAAGGTTTGCTAGATGTCTGGCCTCCAGCCCAAAACACGGACTCAATCAGATGCTCAGGATTCGCTTTAGGGGATTCACCCTGCTGTGTCTCCACGAGGAATGCACTCTATGTGCTGCTGTGTTCGTTCCAGGATATTGATCAAATTAACCCAGTGTCACTCTTTGGAGCTTCCATTAGCTTGTGTAAATTTGAGCTGGGAAGATTGATCTTGTAGTCCCTGTCAGGATCTACACGCAGAATGTCAGAATCACCTCTCATTAGCTATTACCACAGGGGTGAATCAGCATTTCTCATTGTCAACAGAAATCGAACATTATAAGTTTCACAAGATTTATTGCATAGTCACTATACCTGATAAACTGAGGTAACCTAGAGGCAGAATTCCTAAACTCATCTTTACAGACATTCTGAGGTCAGAGACTAAAGTCAGGATGCTAAAACCCATCCAGCATGTGTCAAGTCCAACGTCAAGAAACCACTGTGGGGCTCATCCACCAGTCGGTCCCTGTGTTTTGATTGACAAGGTCTGAACCTCTGTTGCTAGGCTTTCCCACACACTGGTAATTGTTGGAGGCAGTCAGCTGAGGCCACCAGTCATCCGTGGACCGCTGTGAGACAAAGGGCAGAGGATGGAGAGAATACTGATCTCTGTGCGGACGAGCTGATACTGACAGGCAACATTTTATACATGAGGAGCTTCCGTATAAAGGGGGGCTCTGCTTTGGTCCACGGCATTCTTGTCTTTGTGAAAGCATGTTTTTGTAGAACAGCTTTTGGTTATGTTGTTGCACAGTTTTTACAGAGAACTTTCTATTTATGGGCATCTTGATGTTTGGACTTTTTTTTTTTTTACTCTCTTTCTTGTTCTCACATATTTCAAGATACGAGTGATGAGATCACAGATATTTCATTGCCATTACAAGAGACTTAGAATAACATTAATTCCCTATTAGTCTTGGTAACACTGAAGCAGAGACATACTTAAGAACAAGCTGGCACACATTAGGGCTTTAGGACTTGAAATATTCTGCAAAGGAACAGAGCGGGCTGTGATTTGAAATTTGTTAAAACATTCACTGATCAGTCATATGGGGGCGCCGTCTCCTCTAGTTGACCTGCAAAGCACAAGTAAGGAAGCAGCTTCTCTTCAGTTATCATTTGCAGAAAGATTATGAGAAAGAAAAACGCTCCCATGGGTGAAAAAAATAGAAATATTTGTCATAGCCAGCATTAAGCCTTTAAATGTCACCTGACGAAACGTTCTCAGGCAAACTTCAGTTTCATAATAGTAAATATGACTTTGTCAGTTGGCTTCTTTGAGGAAGGAATTAAGACAGCTCTCTTTTTAAACAAGAGGAGGGGAAAACTGGAGAGAGTTTGGAGCGTGGACGTGAAGGCTTGTGTCTAGAATTAGGACCCAAGTAGCCAGGGCCTTTACCCTACGCACCCTGTCAATTCATTCTTTCACGTCATCCTGAGAGCGAGGCCGGAGGAACATCCCTCAAGTCTGGGTTGTAGAGTTTAGTCATTCTGTATGCGATACTTCAGCCCAGGGGACAAGCCTGGCCCAAAACAAAGCTTTTAGTGTGCATAAGTAGTCCCTTCTACTAAATGAATAACCTCTTCTGTTTTTGTACACACTCTTTTCCAGTTCTGGACTGTGAGCCTGAAGTCTGTGCCTGGTTTTGTCTTTATGTGTTTTTGCTGCCCCATTCAGTTCAATGCTCTTTGCTGCATTATCACTCTGGGTTTCAGTACTTGTTGCTCCTCTGTGTCATGTTGTGGGTGGTCTCAGTCCATCCATTACTTCCTTGTCCAAGGAGAGGTGAAGTTCACACGAGACCAACATCCATTTGCTCTCTGCAGCGGGCAACTTTTGTACTCATGTGTAAACCATAATCAGGCTGGCCTGAGAAAGATGTAACGGCAACTTAACCAGCCGCGGCATTTCTGGCCTCCCTGTCCCTTGTAGCTTATTGTCATTGACACGATGACGTAGTGCTTCAGGAATCCACTCTGCAGCCCTCTACTCAGCTTTCTGCAGCACTCAAAAGTTGTAGTGCAGAAGTGCAGGAGCATGTAGTGCTTTAGGGTAGATCTGTGGGGTTTTATCACCACTCTGATTCAAAGTAGGCTAATCCTCATTTATGTGGTACATCTTTAAACTTGCTGTGCAGCTTAATACGACCTGAGGCAGCGAATGCATTGCAAAGTCTATATAATATTAAAATATTTTTGTTTTTTTTATGCTGCGAGTGGGGAAATATGAGGAGACAGAACTTTTTTTGTAAAGAGATCGGTAAAGAGATGGCTAGACAGAGAAACGGGAGGGAGGGGACCGCTGTGAGAGGCCTGGGGTGATGTTTGAGGACGCAGGGGGTCGTTGTGGTTTGTCTCGCTGTCAATCACCCACACTCTGATTTCCTTTGTTGTCCCTGAGCTCAATGCCCCTCAGCAACCTGTGGCTGTCCTTCCTCTTTGTGTTACAGTGTGGGAACTTTGCTGTGCTGGTGGATCTCCACGTTCTGCCCCTGGGCAGCCAAGAGGACGCCAGCTGGTTTACTACGGACCACATCGAGGTACAGACACAGGGAGAAGGGCGTGGGTGTGAATAAGTGTATGAGTGAATATATGGCTTCTGTTGTGCCGAGGGCCTTTTCAAAAGACAGTAGCAGCGTGGAATCTAAAATGACTTTGAGCCTTCTGTCTTTTCTTCTAAGGGGTTCTCATTGTTGCAACAAAGTTCTCATCTCTCCACCTAGCCGCTTGTTGAGTTGCCTTACTGGCCTTTCACTTGGGACTCCTGCTGCCCCGTTGTTTGCCTGCGCTCGTCATCAAAACTTCTCTCAAGAGTTCAATAACATGTTACTGAAATATATGCACACCATTTGTAGGAGGTCACAGCCCTGGTTCGAGATTCTGTGGACCAGAGGGTTAAGCAGTACACAGAGTCCCTCCACAACAGGAGACAACCCAAACAAAAGAAGGAGCTGGCACCTGCTTCAGCCTTTTCTGTGAAAGGTAACACACCATCTTGTGACCCTCATAACACTAAAGCCAAAGAGTCCATTGTTTATCATGATCTAATTAATTGTTTTACGATCCATTGTTATGTATCACAGCACTTTTCCATGTGTTTACACGGAGCATTAGTTGTTATTTGGTTATGAGTACTTGTTATGTTTATTTTGTTTTGATTACTCTGTTGCTCATTCCTCTGGAATGTAGTCATCTTTGTCTTCCCTTTCCTTGTCTTAGGTGTGTCTATCATCAACCCTGGAATAAGTAAAAGCTTTTACTTTGGCTATGAACTCACAACCATTATTTATTCACTTTGACCTCAGAACAGAGACATGGCTGTGTGCATGGGGGTGTGCCACTGAGGAGGATGGGAACAGAGTTCGAAACACTCTGAAAAGTATTTCATGGACACCTTTTCTAAAAAGAGTGTAAGGAGAGAGCAGAGTGTGGGAGGAAAGACAACAGAACTAGTTGGGACACGGTGGCTCTCTACACCCAGGGTGTGACCTGGAGGCAAGACCTGATAGGAGTTTTTATATTGTGTTGCACTGTTTAACTTGGCACAAAATTTAAGTCCATTAAAAGGGTTAATGTTTGTTGCCCATCTGTTTAATATGGTGTTGGCACACCTATGTTTATCTGTTCTTGTAGTTAAGTGGAGTGACTTAACCTGACACATATCCACATGCAGCCATATACACAGAAAGAGAAAAATCAATAAATTATCCACCAATGTGAGTGAGTCAATTCAGTTCATTCCTGTTTGTCCAATACAAGTACATTCCTCCAGCAACCCACACACATGCCTTTGAAGCAATGTAAGCCTAGCTTCAGAGGAACCCCCAGCTGCGTGCAGTAAGGCAGACAGGTTTGTCACAGGTAGCAGTTAAGGGCAGTTAAACTGGGCTCACTCAGTGGGGCAGGCCTGACTGTGAGAGTGGGATTACAGGGCAGTCGGCCCCATAAAGGTTCTCCTGTGGCTGCAGCTCTACCTCTCACGCTACTCCCCTCATTTTAGTCGTCTTAACCACTGATGCAGTGACGCCATACACAGACACATTCGTACATGTCAGCTTTTCTCATTTTCTTGATCAACTTGTTGTCATCATTAGCATGCACATTGGTCACACGCAGGCGGTCACACATGTCTGAACCAGTGAGAATCAGAAGGAGCGAGAGTGTGTTGGAGAGATATATCCTCCCCTGGGCTAGGTGTGAACAGGCTGACAGTGTAAAGTTACTGAAAAGCCTGTCTCATATTCCCCATGACAGACTGAGGAGAGACAGACATCTCTAATGATGGAGATCACAGACCAAGGCTACACACACACACACACACTTACTGTATGTGCACACATTCACTCTGCTGTGTGAACAAGGGGACTATCAGTATTTCAGCAGTGAAATATGCATGTAAAAATGATTAAGCTCCTTGCGGCTTTGCCAAAAAGAAAGTAACCAGTGGAACATGACTCCATACCACATTGGAGAATTTTCCCCTCTCATGAAAAGGTATAGCGCCTAAAACAGGCCTACACAGTTCATGTGCTCTAGTCCTATTAAAGGTCTTAAGTGAGTATAATGACATTCTTGGTCTTTTCATTGTCCCATGTGAGGGAGACGGCAGAGCAGTAAAGGTGGAGACTGTGACTGTGAGAAGTGAGCAGGCAGGCAGGAGCCATAAAAAGGGGGAGGACAGACTAAAGGCTTAGGGAGGGAAGCCCAGCAAACCTCAGGGTGGGTATTAAGTATAGGGGTCATCTATTCTGCAAGCGGGTCAAACACTAACCTGCTAATCCACACAGGGCTTTCAGACTGTCCATAGCAGGGAGTGAAAGCTGGTTTTCTGCGTGTATCTCTGTCAGCAGAAGACATATTTGCATCTGTGTGTGTGTCTGTGTGCAGCATTATGTTATCTGAGAGCAGAATTAAACTGGACATTCTGGGGTGACACGTATGTGTGTGTGCTAGCACACGTGCACATGCATGTTGATGCATTTGGGGAAAGGTGTCAGGCGGGGTAGTACTGATGTCTGGGCCAAGAATAGGCGGATGGAGTGTGGTGCTATGTGTGGGATGGTATGAGAGGTGGGGGCTGTGGGTCTTGTATGAAGCGGTGTTTGAGCTGGTGCCAGTGAGAAATCACAGGGGCTTCCGCCAACAGACAGCAGTAAGAACAGCGTAACAGCCTCAGCTGTTGGCACTTCAAATGAGCCATCAACAGCTTTTAGCATTCCAAGGTCCTCCAGTGCAAGTGTTTGCATCTGAGTTATCTCTATGGCTTGTTATATTTATGTATGTATGCTGTGTTGGTTGCGAATATGTGTGCATTGCACCCAGTGAACATGTCAGAGAGGGGCTTATCCCATGTCTTCTGCCAATATAAATCCAAGCCATTTCTTCAAATCTCAGCTGCAGAAGCCAATTTCCAACTGTCAACCCTCAACAACCCCCCCCCCTCTTTTTTTTTTTTTTTTTACCCAGGCTACTTGAGACTTCATGATTAGCTCATAGTGATGTGATTTATTTATGTTTTTAGAGAGATGAACAGAGGGAACTTTTCCCACCAAACATCTTGGCTCTGGACAAGCAGAATGGACATGCTAGACTTTAGAAACCCAGAGAAGGGGAGCTTGGGAGAGGCTTGTTGCATTCTCCCTGGTAGACCGTGTTCAACACACCCACATTTCTCAGTGTAATTACAGATAGAAAATGAGTGGATAATAGATTCTCTGTGCTTTAAGGAATACATTTTTTTGTCATTTGATATGATATTTGAGTGAGGACGCTCGTAGTTATGTTCTGTGACACCAAGAGTGTCACAACTGTCTTCATGATGATGCCTGTGTTTTGCAGCAAACCTGTTCATTTCAGACACGGCCCTCTTACACAACACAACATGCTGCACCATCTGTGCAAGAGACTGTTTGCCAGACATGACCAATATACTTTTTGATTAGAGTTTGTTTACCTGATCTGCTGATTGTGCGCTATCTTGATTTTCATTTGCTCTCGGCCTGGGATTGTTTTACCTCAGTGGGATATTGATTTTGCAGTCCATAATGGTGTATATGTTTGTGTGTGTGTGTAGAGTGTAAACTGAGAAGTCCCATTTTACACGGATTTAGTTAACATGCCATTTCCAACTGCCAAAGCACATTACCAGATGTCTTATGCCTACTGCAAGTATTGATGCAGCCACATTGATGTCTCCATGTGCGGCAGTGATCAGTGATGTTCGAGTCGTCCCACCAGTCAGAGAAGTTAGAGGAGCCCTGGCAAAGTGGTACCTAGAGTCCATTTTAGCCCATGGCATGGCTGGTTTTCTTCTTCCTCTCCCTGCACAGGTGCCAGGGCTTAGGGGGAGGGAACACCTGCCAGCCTGTTTCCCCATGGCCACGGCAGGCTGGAGAGGCATTTTCCCAGGCTCCCCAGATGAATGGTCACTAATAGCCGTGGGAGAGGGCTTTGCGAGTGCTGCACAGCGTACCACTGACTCCTCTTGGCAGCCCTATGAAGGGGGCTTAAGGCAGCCTGGCCACGGCCATTGCAGGAAAAAGCACAAGTGTTGCTGGATAGCTTTACTGTTGGAGAATGTGTTTACGAATGACCATCTCCCTCTTGTTGAAGAATGCGGAGGATGTGTAGATACTTAAAGGGAGGTGGTTAATTTTTGCAATGCCTTGTCATAGATTTAGTTTGTCTTCTCTGGGTCTTTGAAGGCACACAGCCCCAGGCTAAATACAGTTGGTCAAATTTGGAGTCAAAATGAGAATTTCTGTGTACAAAATCCACAGAAAAACTATTGCATGTGTGTCCATTTTAGGAAGAATGAATACATGCTGACCTTTGGGCCTCCTACCGTCACAGTTTGCAGTACTTTTCTGAAGACACAAAAGTATTTTTGTAGTGACAACCTGCATGACACCCACTTCGTTTCTTCTCAGTGCTACCACAGCCATTACTATTTATGTGAGTGGCTGTTATGTGGCGACTGGTCTGTAAATAGAGAGGCACGCCTGTGGCAGAGTTACCTGCCCTGCTCTGTGTTACTGGGCGTGAGGTAGCCCGGGATTAAGGCAAGGGGGAAATGGAGACCTGTGACAGGAACAAAGGAATTCCAAGGCCCAGGCTGGAAATGGATCTTGATCAGAGTAGCCACTCCAGCCAGCCTGCCCCTCTCTCCCCTTGTCCTCCCTCCCCTGGCCCCTGCTGGGCAACACCCTTACCCCTGGTGCTTTGTGGCGTTGCTGTGGCTCTTTAAATCCTTCCTGTAGGACCCTGGCCTTACTCAGCAGCAACACATAGGACAGTCTGACTCCACTGTTAACTCCCCTCCCTATTGTTGAACACATACACTCACACACTTTCGTTCTTTTTCTTTTTTTTCCTCTTTGTCCTTTGCATTTCTACACATTAATGCACTGCCTTCTTTCCTTTCCTCTCTCCTCGCCCGTGCCCTCCATGTCTACTCTTCTCTGCTCCCCTTGTGTCGCCTCTTTATGTTTTCTCACTTTCTCTCCTTCTCTTTCTCCGCAGGGTCAGCTGCAGTCTCTTAGGACACAACCGCAATCCCCGCCATAGCTGTCACACCACACTCTTTTCCCATATAATTAGGGCCTGAGCCTGAGCCTGAGCACGGATCACATTCATGTGACTGTTCCCCTTTACCACAATCTGGTCTGGGAGATGGCACACACTCTCTTGAACTCATGCTAAGTGTTCAGCCTGACCAGAATGCCTTGTTTTAGGAATTACTGAAACGTTTTAGAGGATGTCGTTTTTCTCTGCCCTTTGCTTCACTTTGAAAGAAATGGGGCCGTGTCATGTGCTCTCGTGAGCTTTGTAGTTTTTCCTGTGGACAGATGTCATTGCAGCGCCGTGTGCCAAATTTGCCTTGTGTTGTCAGGAAAGGCCAGCCTAGGATGGCCTTAAGAACAGCAACATAGTTTAACTGTAGACATAAATACTGTCCGGGCATTCAGAACTCAATTCTACATGGTATTTTTTTCTTTCTGTCATTACCTTACCCGTCGGTTATTATTAGTCAGTAGCAGCAAAACCTGGGTAGCATTGTTGTGTGCACCATGGTTCATCTATTTAGATTTGTAAACATAGGCGAGCAGATTTTGCAGAGGACACAGCATGCAGAGACAGCCTGCTTCCAATGAGACCTTGATCTGAGTTTAAAAAGCCCAGCACAGTGCATAACTCAAGTCCACAAACTGCTCTGCACAACATTAATCCAAAGGAGTTTAATGCAAAATAAGCAGTTTGCATCCTCCCCATTCTGAATGCTCTAACAGTGGCTGCCCTTTGAGAGATTTGTGGCTTTTTGGGCTAATTAAGCTATAATGATGATTAAATATGACATTTTGTATTGTGACTGCATTTCTCTCATCAGATTATGTTTCTAAGAACTAGATTTTTTTCCCTTGATAATTGTTCTGTGCTCCAAAATGCTCCCCACCACTTTAGTCACATGCTGCATTATGGGTTGGCCTGAGCTACCATGCTGCGGCGTATTTTGTAACTGCGATGAAGGGGTCACCCAAATGTTAAATTGAACACTCATGTGCAAATATTGTTTCAGGTGGACGTTGTGCAGGATGATAAGGCACAGTGCTTCGCTACGGCCGTAGTTACAGTTACACACAGAGAGTGATGTCCTTCCAGGAAAGCCCCCACTTACATATGGGTAACTTCCTCAGGCTCTCTCATCCTTCACCACTCCACCCCCTCTCTCTCTCTCTCTCTCTCTCTCTCTCTCTCTCTCTCTCTCTCTCTCTCTCTCTCTCTCTCTCTCAGCCCCAACTCTCCACGCACACTTGAGGACAGAGGGAGGGGGTCCACATCAAAGCAGAGATGTCAGAAGAGCAGGATTCTCAGGCACTGATGTCTGACTATCCTGCTGATTCAACTCCTGTTCGTAAAGGGGTTGCGTGGGAATTGCAGTTCTCCTTACATGCAGTCACTACTTTTACATGCACGCTAGAAACATAGTTAATGGGAGAAATCAGGTTACGGCAGGAAATTGGAGAACGCCTTTACATGCACTGCAATAACCAAGTTACTGTAAAACCTCGGTTTACATGCAGCTGGTGTGTAATCAGGTTTCTGCCATGTTTTTGAAACAGTGCTGGCAACATTTAAGTGTATTAATGATATATAATACTGCAGCCTGAAGAGTGGTTTTCATTTTTGGTGGAAACATTTGGACTGACTGACTGAGAGGCCATTAATTTTTTCCTTATTGTGCACATAAACCTGAATTTTTAAAATAATCTTTTGTTCATTTGTGGAAACATCTTACTTGGACTTGTTTATTTCAGTTTTAATTTTAGTCACACCTTTCCATATCACTAAAAGTAATCTTCCCTTCTATCTGTTTGCACTGTTGCCATGGTGATACATTCAGAAGTATCATTGTGTGTCAGAATTATCCTCATGCTCTCATAAGAAATCTTGTTCGAAATCCACTTAAGCATCCACATACATGGCTAACAAGCAGGTTTCCTCCAGCAGAAACTTTGTAGTGTTAAACTGTTTTTTTGTAATTTAACCCTGACAATGGAAACTTGGTTTCTCTGTTACATTACATTAAAGAAATCAGGTTACTGCAGGAAGCTCAGAGTGTCTGTAAATGCACTGAGAGAAGACACCCACAGTATTTCTGCTGAAGCCCTGAACCCACTGTGGTCAGGTTCCTGCCCCAGAAAAGCCTCCATATCGGAGCAGAAATTCTTATGGATTCCTGCAGGAGTCACAACAGCATGGGCTGCCAGGAATGCGGATGGCGAGAAGGACTAGGCCTTGTTTTCTATGGCTGTTTTAATGATCTCCTCAGGATATGACTGAAGTTAATGAAGTCTGTTCCATGGGGGCTTACCTCTGACCCTGGTCTGAATGGCTCTCACCCCTGTCTGTTCCATTTTACAGTCCTAGTTGCTCTGGTTGCCTTTTGGTTTGTTGACTTTTCTTTCCTCTCATTGTTTTCCCAGGAAGCGGTGAAAGCTGGGGATGGTGTGTGTGTGTGTGTGTGTGTGTGTGTGTGTCAAAAGTACAGTATTCTAGCCTTGGCACCAGCCCTGTGGAGTCTGTGTCTTTTTTTTTTTTTTTGCAGTTGTCCTGTGGTATATTACAAGATGGTAGAAGTCTCTTCATACAAGCGGTTACAATATTATCCACATTTCTGAAAACATGGCGTGCTGGCTTGTTTACTGTTTGATTTGACCTGTCATAATATTGTTGTGCATTGGGTTTCAAAACAATTAAGCAAGACAATCTTCTCTTAAAGGAAGTACAAATGAAACCCTTTAAAGTCTCAGCCCTGCAGATTGGGGTATTGCACCATTGTGGGCTGCAGTTGCCACAGAAAGGGGCTGCTCATTCCCGGAGGAGGCACTAGCAAACTGTTTGTGAGAGAGAAACATGAATGTAAGCTTAGCACGAGAGAAACCGGGCAGATGGCCAAGAGCAACTCCGCGCTGTGCAGGACGCTATAAAGTTGGAGCAACAGCTGATGTCTCGGGCCATGGCATTGCACTGGTTCCCAACTCTGTGTCCAGACGTCCCTGTCAAGCTTGTCCTGGGAATTGGCAAGCACAACCCACCAGGGAAAGCAATGAGAATAGTTGTAGAGCTAGACATGGGGCTAAAGAGTCTAATGGACTAAATCAAAGCTTCTAAAAACATAGAAAGCTATGAATGTGCAATGAAAGATGCTTGCTTCCTGGTCCTTCCTGAACCCAGAATGGGCAGAGAAAACAAAACGGAGATAAAGATCTGCATTCCTCTCTGGTAGACATCCAGAGTGGATGATAGATGATCACTGCTTTACTATTTAAAGAAAAACAGTATCTCGATTTTTTTTTTTTTTTCCAGATAAAGGAATGCGCTGATTGTTAACTACAAACATGCTCAGCATACCATACGGTGTGTTAATGCAAATTCTCTAATTGGCATTAATAAGGCACACTATTTAAAGCTTGTTGACGTATCCAGTATGACTATTTAAGGCACAGACTTCCAACCCCAACTCTAAACACAATTCAGGGTGGGCGGTACTGTAATAACGAATGTACTCATGAATCTAACATTAATATTTTTTTACTTGTTCAACAAAATATCCACCCCATACAGTGCAGTCCGTAACAATTTGGTCTGTGACACATTTTTGCTGTTGTTGTGAGTGGCCATGTCAATCCAACAAGTGTCTCACTCGCTGAAGATCAGACTCAAGCTGTTATAAACTGTCCCAAACCACCAAAAACTGAAGATGGCTGAATTAAAGGCCTGGAAGAGCCAAGTAAATGAATCAAAGTTGGATGTTAAAACTCTAAGTTAAAGCTGAAAGTCAGCACTTAGTCATCGTTTTCTTGCAAATCCAATATAATGTGTGGCGAGCTGATATAATAAAAATGTATCAGTGTCATTATTCTTCCAGACTGTGATGTATTTATAGAGTTATCTGAGCCCTTGCTTGACAAAACAAGATGTAAAACACTATTTTTCAATCACCCAAAGCTGTCATATGAACCCTCTATTGGCCCTCTTGCTGCAGGACAGGGATTCCCAATCTGAAATTCTGGAGCCTACTGGTTTTGTATCCTCAGAGCTAGGTAAATGCTCCGAGTTGGTGCCCCACTTACAAGTGAGTCTCTGATAGATGGCTACAGTGTAAAATAATGGGGTTGAATAACAGTCACTCATCTAAGAAAAGCTGATGATGAGATGAGCTTCTTTCAACTGAGAACTTGCCACCTGAAGTATCTTGGATAATACCACCTCAGTAACACAAATGACTTTGCTATGAAACTAAAATGTAAATAAGGCCCCAGGCTGAAATAATATCAGATTAAAGATTATTACACTAGTGTGTGCACAAAGAAGCCTTGTCATCTGAATTCTAAATTTAAACAAATGTTTATTCCTCATGAATTATCTTTCCTGATGTGTCTTCTTTTTACCTTGCAGATTAGAGAATTGTTTTTGTTCCATCTCTGAGACATTATGATGCATCTTGGCTAAGATGTCCAATGTTGTCTGATGTGAATTTTGCTGTAGGCTTAATTTCTATCTAATAGCTTTTGTGGATCAGATGCATTCCCATAGGTGTTAAACTGACAAGTATTTTAGCCTGTCACTGAGGTAATAATTTTACTCTATTATTTAAAAAAATATTAATTGTAATTGCTTAGTGTCATAGTAACAAAGAGGTATCTGTGTTTTGAAAGCTTTAATAACCCTTTGATTTCCCACTGTGGTTCAGGTTTAACTGGACTTAACGTTATCCTTAGTTGACAGACTGAGCTTGGTTTGTTTGAAACAGATTTCATTGACTATTTCACTTTAATCCTCCATTAATTTTTCTATATTTGTATATTTTGGGGCTATGAATTGTGTTTGCTAAAGTGGCGATCCTGGTTGCTAATTCAGCCACAAGCAGGGAGAAGAAGAAAGCAGAGGTGGTGTCGTTAATCACTGGCCAGTGGACTTGAGCGTATACCTGTGGCAGTTTTGTGGCAAACTGTCTCTCTAATTGCATGTCATTATCCAAAGAATCACAAGACGGCTTCTTTTTGAGGACGATAATTAGATGCTTTCAGTCAGCGCTGAGATGACATCAGCTCACAGAGAAAGGCGAACACTCACAAAGCCCCCCCCTCACACATGTGTGGGCCAGTGCTGTAAACATGCTGTCTGCTCTGCGTGTTGTATGTTCATGCTAACGCACCTTCTGGGATATAGTTGTCCCAGTCCCAGGTCAGCTTTTAGACGAGCCTTGTCCAAGTTTTTCCAAGTTTTATTGATGAGTGACTGTCAGAGTCGTTGCCTGCGTGTGAAAACCTCCTCCTTACTTCCAAAATGTCAGCTCCTCAGAGACACTGCCACGTTTTTAGATTGATGACAGTGCATATTTGACATTATCCAGGGAGTTCTGAAAGAGCCCTGAGTGGAAGAGGTCAGGATTTTCTCAAACTATTGAAGACATGTAATCCTTTAATTGAAGCTAAAATGCTGAAATCCCCATAGTTGGCAGTTAATGAGGTTTTCACACGGCAGCACCAGCAACATAAGACATCGTGGAGAGGTGGTGGTGAAGTCAGGCAGGGTATAGTTTTACAGTCACTGTATCAAAAAGAGAAAAAAGGTACCAATTAAATACCACAGGGTGTGAACATGCTCCGTCAGCCTCTCAGCACTGTTGTCTTGTTTACAAAGAACAACTGGATAGCGTGTTAGCCGGGCCCTTGCTTTAAGTCAACAAATTCCTACCAGATTAGGCAACAGGCCACTGTTTCTGCTCAGCACATCTTACATACCATGACAAACATTCCATGACAAAGAGAGCAGAGGCCCGGGACATGATGTCCCTGCTTGTTCCAAACTGGGAGGCCAGTTCAATTATAAAAGAAAGAATAGTTTCTCACTCAATGAATGGATGAATTTGTATATCTAGTCCTGTATTCAATTTAAGTCCTAGCCTTGCCTGCTTCTACAGTATGTGATGAAGCTAGCAGTGGGACTCCTCATAAGACGGGCTTTGTATTGGAACAAAAACATTTGCATAGTTTGTCCTTTTATTAACCACTTTATGGCACTGTCTGAATAACTTTTGCATGACCCAAAAAAGATTTGATTCCCAACAGAGGCTGTTTTGTCTCATGATGGTAAATTAAATAAATGTTGTCTGTTTATTGGGGAGTGACAACAATGCCAGCACGCACCATCCAGAAAGTCCCGTCCAGAAGTTGACCGCTGTTGTCAGCAGTGGCAGCTCTCGTGCCTTGAAAATGGTGTCACATGTATAATTGTTTTTCTGCTCTTTTTTTTTTTTACTGTATTTTGTTCTTTTTTTATAGGAAAAAACTTCCACCTGGTCGCCAATTTCCTGAAGCGACACTTCAATCTCAGATGTATTGTCAAGCAGCTTTACGGAGGTACGTAACCTACAAACCAGTTCCCAGTAAATGAATCAGAAATAGGCATCTCAGTGACTCACACTCAGCCAAATTTCCCACAGAAAGAGCAAGTCATCTGTGGTCTGGATGTTGATTTTTCTCCCCCTCACTTGTTTTTATGTCCTGTCCCTACCTGCTCAGGGTGTTGTTAAGAACAGGCAGCCATTAAGTGGTTCCCTTGAGAGACTACTGAGAGTGGGAGAGAAAGAGAGATTGGAGGGCTGTCTGTGGAGGGCAGTGAGAATCTATCTCCATGGCCCATCTAGTGCCTGTGACCCCTGGCCACCTTTTCATGGGACCAACATGGCTCTCTTCCTGTCAGTAAAGTTAATATCTGCTCCCTAGGGGCCTGGATGTTAAGGCAGCACTGACCTGCTGCAGACTGAGATGATGGCTTCTCTCAGCAGGTCCGTTACACATCAAATTAGGCCCAGTTTCCTCGGGTCAAAGGTTGTGTATTTCGGTCTGCTGAGTTAGCTGTACATAGTGATTAGGTCTGTAAAATAATCAATTAGCTATACAACAGATAAAAGTCTTCATATTCTAGTTATACATTCCAAAATGGCAAGTTTTAAGTTAAATCCTATTTGTTTTAAGTTTTAAGTTAAATCCTATTTGGAAGACTAAACCATAGTAAACTTTTTGAAAACTTCACTATAATTAGTTAATCAAAAAAATGCAGTTGTATTTTCTGATTTAACTTTCTTTCATTTCTCCCTGCAACACAAGAATGTTTTCTATTCTTGGGCTGTAATCAGTGAGGCAAAAACTGCTTTTGGGGCTGTGACTGTAAAATTTGTCTTGAGGTTGGCATCACAGGATAAGTTGTTAAAGTCATGTCAGTTAGTCCACTTGGTGGTTAATGTGCTCAGCAAATTTCAGATATGATTTTATATACAATTTATGTAAACTTTCAATTTTGATGAGAAAAGCCAAATCCGATATCAAAAAGGGTGAATTTACTTTCATTGCAGTCTTCCTGTTGGATTTTTATGCCTCTGTAAGTGCACGACAAAGAATTCAACTTCAATTTCAACACCAAAGCAATCTGGAAAGAACTTTTTGAGGAATGAGTTAACATCCTTTCTCCTGAATCAATCTCATTACACTCTCCACATTAGATATGCTTACATTCATGCAAATGTAGAGTTTATGTAAGTTCAGTGGCTGCTTAACTAAAGTTTGTGCATTGGCTGTGTTAGTAAACCACTAATCCACACAACTGAAGCAAAACCATTGTTTTTATAAATGGCCTCCACCAAGGAGGAATGTGAGCTTTTATGGACTAAATTCACTGCTGCTGTAAAAGCTTTGAACATAAGAGGGGAAGGCAAAGAGGATCAAGAATTCAAGATGAAGAATATTATAACCTTTTACTAATGTGCCTGTTCATTTGTTCATACAGGACGTTACTCCTACATCAGTATTCTCTACAGTATTATTATTAGTATGTTTCCTTGTGCTCGCTGTCATGAAACACACAATAGATGGTGCAAGAGACAGAGTAATGCAAATTTTGGCTTTCCATTGCTTTACATACAGGAGGCTTTGTAGGTCAGATTTTGGCCACCTTAGCTGTGGTGAGGTCAGTTAGATTTATTATCATGATACAGTACATATAATAGTATTGTTTTTGTAAATGGTCTTTGCCTTTGAAGCCGATGAAACAGTCATATAGCTCCCAAGAGCCATTGTTAACATAAAATGTTCTAATATTTCATGCTGTTTACGCGGCTCATAAAGCTCAGCAATTATCTGTAAACTGACATTTTCTCCCTGGTCTGAGGGATAGTAAATTCTTTGTGTGTGTAGATGTAAATTCAAACCTCCACCACAATTCCCTCTGTCTGACTTTGACTCATAATTAGAGGTGAGCCCACGTTATTAACTTGCATGGTCTGTGTTGTTTCTTTGCCTGCCTTCAGATTTGCGTGTGTTTCCTGAACGCTATGTTGTGTATGTGAGCTGTCCAGAGGATGCCTCAGCGCACCATGGAAACCCGAGCCTGGCCGCGGTGAGTGCTGTTTATACTCCTCTATTTCCTCTTCCAGTCGCCTGGCAAAAAGCTGCATGGGTCTGTGTGTTATTATAGGGATGTGTTGCCAAATTGTGCTCTCACTTTATATATGCTGATCCTGTTTACATGGGGGTCTTTTTCAAAGACGCAGTAAGAGGGAAATGGAGGGTGGCAGGGGGTTGGGTGGAGTGAGGTGGGGGCCAAAGCTGCAGAGTCACCCCTTCTTTGAAAAGTCCCCCACATTCTGCACATTCACCCCAGCTGTGCAGTTTTAGCTCTTTTCTGTCAAACTCAAACATGAAATTCTTTTAAACCTCAACATTAACGGGTAGTCGAAAATATGGCCAAAACTAATTTTGTACATTTTAAGCTCTTGAGAAAGTCTCGATACTCACTCACTCAAGATCTGTTTTGGAAAAATGTGGCAGGAAACAGCAAAAAAACGGATTTTGTTTTTTCCATTTTTGTCTGAGCTCACTGTGGGCGTGCAGTCAATGTTGACATTGTCAGAATATAATATTCATCTTACATAAAAAGCACAAATTTGTCTACCCTTTAACCACCTCGCTCTAAGTATATGATTAATACAGTCTACAAAAACACTCTTCATCATTCGGTTATGTGTATGTTGTTTGGCTTTTTAAGGGAGGATTCAGTTAATGTGACTGTCTGCAGTAAAATGTCTTGTGCCTTGATTGAGTGGACTGGATAGAGTTGTCTTTAGTGGGTATTTTCCTGTTAGAGTCCAAGCCGTGTATATTATGTTGTACTCTTGCCCATGTCATAAGACCTACTATTGCAGTTATTTTTTGTCTATTCATATTACAGACAACTATCCTTTGGCCGGTGCTCATTTGATCCCAACCTCCCCAGAGTATTCTGGGAAATAGTGGTGGAGCCTCTCACCTTGGCACTCACATCAAGGACAGACATCTCTCCCATCACATCCCATGATCAGTGGCCTGCTGTTTTTCTATGGGGTTTTTGCTATTGTTTCCCTTTGAGACATCCCTGTACTCTCCACAGTTTGGGCTTCCAATGAAAGCAGTGATTGTAATATTTTTAGTGGAGCAACACAGTCGTCAGTGAAAAGTTCAGATTGTGTAACCAATTTTCCAGTTCAAGGAGGCATTGCTGTCGATTGCGTTCCTCTCCTCAGGATGTGGTTCTCCGGGCTCATACAGTACAAGCTGAGGGAATTGGAGGGTGGGAGTCCTGTGGTGGAGCTCTCACTAGCCCAGCCTTGAACGTGGTTTGCAAGGGAAAGATACCAGACAGCAAGACTAAAGTTTTTCACATGACAAAAGCAATTTTTTGTTTACATCCCTTGCTGTGTTTTAATTTGTCAAGAAGGGACAGTTTGCAAGAAAATGATGCCAAGAAAGTCAAAATATAAATGAAAAAAACTAATGCATCGAGTCACAGCTGATGTAATGCATAATTATGTTGCTGTCTAAAAATAACAGGGTCTTTGGAGTCCTATGTCAAAATTGGTCATATGTTTAAGAAAGGGTCTTTTATCCCACAACTTTTGACAGCACGAGTCTGCAAGTCCCAAAAAATGCCACGTTTCCCTATATTTAGGGAGGTTTCAGTTTTGTTGTGAGGGTTCAGTTTATGTGACTTGTCGAACGAAAATCCTAAACCGCAGTGGAAATGTAGACTCATCAAATTAGCACTTCTCACAAGGTCAGGGGGTTACGTTGTGAACTAAGGTGACGTCATGGTTGGCCTTTTGTCCACTGAAAGCCAACGTCTCTCTCCCACACTTGAGCACTTGAGTATGTGTGTTTGTGTGCTGTTATTAGTCATATTTTCAGCTGTGGTTGTGTTAGAGGAGATGATGGTGAGATTTAGTCATTTCCAGAAGTGTAGAGGGAACCAGGATAGCAATTATTATGATATTCAGGACTCAGGCTGCAGTTTGTAGATGTTTTATGCAGATTTAGCAGTTTTGGAGACCATCAAGTGACCGTAAAACTCTTTCTAACAAACAGATTATACATCAACAATCACATGACTGTATAATGTGAAAAGGGTTTCTCTTAGTGATATACCCACTGACCATCATGACCCGACTCTGCAGATCTCCTGACCTCTGTATGTTTGTCTACACAGTGTCCTCCAGCACTTTATTTCGGTTTTACTGCTATAACGTTACTGTTTTAGTTCAGTCTCAAAGCTCTCATCAGTGCCATTTTTCCAGCAGCAGCAGGCAGCAAAAGGCTCTGATAAACTCACTGTAAACTCACTGTAAACTTACTGCCCTGCACCAAGCACCAGAGAGACTAATTTAGCTGCTAGAACGTGAACATACTGTAGCATCTAGCAGCAAATAAGCTACATATTTCCCTTAAGAGTTGGTGGAGATAACAGCGGTGCTAAAAAGAGAGTTCTCCATGACAACTTAAAAAGCGATGTTTTGTCAAAGTTGGATTTACAGGTTGCTTCTGCAGCCCAAAGTGGCTGTAAAATCATTCAACGTAGGTTTAATGGTTAGCTACACCTTCAAGTAGGTGGACGTGAGCCTGTTCTAAGCTGCCACCCTTGAAACTGGGGTGAAGGGCCTGCTGCACCTTTTGTTCAGTGTTTCCCGGAAGGTATTCATAGTGTTAAACTATTTTGTACACCCAAAAAGTGAAAGAAATTGTTGCATGAAGCTAGTACAATGGTCGGCTTTTGAAAGAAATGGTTGACTCCAGATTTCAGCATTGGAAACTAATGGAGGAGTGAATTTCACACGCTGTTGAACCATCAGATGAGCCTGGTTTGATAATATTGACGCCTTTAAAGTTTTGAAGTAAAAGGAATCCTGACATGCACGACATCTGCCAGGGCAGACAAACAAACTGTTTGATATTTGATTAAGAGACTGCAGAGGTAGGGCCACTGAAACCACTACGTTTGCGTGAGACCGTGGGAAGCAAACAAAAGGCATCTCTGTTATTCAATGTTTTTTTTTTTTGCTTGACATTTGAAGATTGAAGTCCCTCCATAAAAAGTTGTTCCCATTGTGAGTCAGCACCAACAGTGCGGAGGGCAGCATGGGAAGGAAGAGTGAGTGTTTAGGATTGTGGCCGTTGTTTTCTAGTCAGGCACAGAGTGGGCAGCTGAGGTGAGTGGCGTGCTGGGCCGCAGAAGTTTGGATCAAAGGCAGAGCAGATGTGTTTCCAGTCCCCCACACCCCCCCTCCACTCCTCCGAGCTCTGGACGAGCCTGCATGTTTACTCATGACCTCAGCGTGCCTCTGTTCTTCACAGCTCGCAACGGCTAGCAGCAGTGCTTTCCCAAGCGTCCAGTGTCTGCTGAACTCCACGGCCATGTACGCGACTATGATCTCTTACAGTACAGTATCATGTCCCCTCGTTCCACTCCGTCTTAAGCTGCTTTCACTGATTTGCACAAAGTGAGTCCAAACAGTTAACAGCTTGTCTTAATCCTTACACATGGGTGGATCCAAAAACTTTTGCCATTGTTAAGGGATAAAACTGTCCTATTTTAGACAAGTATGTGCCCATGCATGTTTGTTGACTTTGTTGCAGGGAAGATGTGGTGAGCTTAGACAAACACGGCATGTTTCCTCTGTGGGAGCAGGGTGGGTGGAGGGTGAGGGGTGGAATTTGTGGACTAGTTTTTCACGAACATCTCTGCAGGAGGTATGTCTGCGCCGACAGTGAAATAGCGTTGTTGTTTCTCAGTGCCAGTTTAAGGATTTTGTATACTTAGTTGTGCCATCACAAAGCCCTTCAAAGGCTTTACAGTGGAACAAATAATTCCATTTTTATAACTCCAATAGTTTTTAGGGATTCAAGCACATCGAGTGGTATGACTCATTATTTTGTGACACATGAGTGAATAACTGGCTCTTATAAGATGGCATGTCGCTGGTTTTGTGTGCGTTAGGTGAAGCACAAAGACATTAGAGGAATCCAAGAACAAACAATCTGGCTCCTGCTGTGGCAGATTGCAAATAAGAGTTGATGGTTGATTTGAGCTTTCCCGTCATCTTGTAATTTTCATTTTTTAACTCCAACTAAAAGTTTGCAATGCCTCCATGATGGTTTGAGAAAGGTCTCTGAGTGTTTTGGCCTTTTAAAATTCTGTGGAAAACCCATTAGATAAACTAAAAGACGCGTGGTCATCAAGCTACAAAAAGCCTGTTATTCTTGGTATTATTCCTGAAAGATTGAATGTTTTTATCCAGCAAAATAGTTCTTGCATTGCACAGATGAATGACCATATATGTAGATTATAAAGAGCGAATCTCCGCTGTATGTCAACACAGTGTAACATAATAAATAAGCAATGTCTTTGGATACCCAGAGAGGTTTTGTCTTCATTTGCAGCAGTTTTAGACTACTCAGAGACTATTTGGCTGTATAAGTGCATTACTTTCAAGTGCAGCTGCATTAAAAGATAACCAACATAATCATCTTATCTATGTTCCTACCTTATCTTAGATGGCAGAGGAGAAACTGTTAATTCCTTGTATTTTATGGAGCCTGTAGTTGGTTATCTTTTTGAAGTTGTTTCCAGGAGTCATTCAAAGTAGGGGAAAACTATGAGAACCTGCACTGGTATCCTTTTAAACCAAATGATTCATTTTCTCTGCTCCCCTTTGCCCTTTTGCCAGGCTTATCTCTGTAATCTGACATCCAGATGTGCTGTCTCGTTGCAGCTCCTGTGGTGGAGACATGTTGTTTTGGAGGCTCCGGGGCCGGGGAGGGCACTGTTGGTCTGCTCTACATGTTGCATCACGAGAAGTGTTTTGCAGCTTTGTGTGTGTGGGGGCGAGCAGACTGGCTGGCGGTGGGGGGGTTAAATCCTTGTTGCTGAGGGAGAGGTGGCGGTGGCGGTGGTGGTGGCGGCGGCGGTGGCCACCATCCCTCCCTCCTGTTTCTTGGGACGCTCTCCAGCTATTGGGAGTTTGCATCATTCCGTACAACATTAGGTTCCCACACAATACTTAATGTTTTATCCACGTAGCTTGTGATACTTGTAATGTTGTTCATGCACCAGCTCTCTCCCTCTCTCCCCCTTTCCATGTTTAATCCCTGTTCTTTCTTCTCTAGTTGCTATATACAGATTTCCCCACCCCTGGATCCCCGGTGATAATAATTCATGCAGCATCTATCTCTCTCTGTCTGACTTTCTCTCTATCTTTCTACTTCTACTTGCTATGTGTATACATCCTCTTCCTCTTTTAATACTTCTTCCTTTCCATCACTCTGTTCTTTCACTCTTTCTCCCTTTTGAAGTCGTGCCGACAGGAACAGAACGGCACTAAACTTTCCCAGACAACCTCCCATTGGCTTCTTCTTGTTGATTTTCCTTTCAAGTTCAATTTCAAACGGCATTTATTCATATTAAACAGATGAGAATACATATCAAGGCATTACGATGCAAATGATGGCACCCACATCTTTCTCAGAATTGTTGTTGTTGGGGGAGAGGTGGGTGTGTGAGCGCGTAGGCAAATGCGACTTTGTATGTCGCTGTCCCAACTCCAAATCCAAGGCTAGCTGTAGCTCTGGATGTGAGAGAGCGTAAAGGCTGAAGCTCTGCCCACACTCTAGCATGACTCCATCTCTACACAAAGGACAGCCTGTGGAGGACTTCCTGTGTGAGGATTCTTGCATTTGTGGGCATGGTGGAGAGACTGTTGAGGTCAGGCGATATTACTCTGGGGGGTGCCTCTTCTTTTGTTGTGCTCCCTCTTTCTCTTATTCATTCTGCAGTATCTTGTCCCTTGTTTCTTGTCATCTCCGCCCACTTCCCTGTTGGCCGGCCTCCTTATTCACTCTCCCCTCCCTCCGTCTGGCCTCTTTATTCCGTCCGCCACACCACAGACCAGAGTGCAGTTGCTAGGTCTCAACACCCAATGCAAAGCCACAATGCCCCAGCATGCCCTTGAAGCTTGGGACAATTACTCGTTCCCCCTTTTGTGTCGGGTCATATGTTGTCGCTGGTATCATGACATGTGGTAGAGGACATTAATGATTTTTTTCCTCCATGTTCACAGCAACTGGTGGGTGCCAGAGTTTACCACACTGGCTTTCTCTGTCTTAGAGTGCACATTGATCATTTTACCAACCAGTTTATGGAATTGTAATGGTCTGAAAAATGCCTGATATTAAATAAACATGGTGGCCACAGCCTTGGATTTTCCAAGATTTAACTTCTGGCTGGTTGTGTTTTCCCACTGTAATAGTCTATAGAGTGTTTTAGGCCATGCTAAGCAGCATGACTCTACAGATGGCAATGTCAATTTGTCAGTCAGCCGGTCCCTCCAACCAAGCTAAAATATCCTAACAACTACTGGATGACTTGCTGTGAAATTTGGTACATACGTTCATGGTGGCCATATTCTGAATCCTAATGACTTCAGGAAATCCCTGACGTCTTAGGTTGAGATATTTCATCAGTGAAATAGCTCAATATGTACTGAATATATTGTCACAAAATTTAGATACGAGGATAGATCTAACTGGCTTTAGGGATCAATTGACTTTTCCTCTAGTGCAACATGAGTTTTTGCCACATTTGTGGCTTGTGACATCTATGGGATGGATTGCCGTGAAACTTTGTAGACACCATAGACTGTAATTTAAGTAAATGATGCATCTCTACTTCCTCCAGTTGCACAAACGTGAAGCCCATACACCCAGCCGACTCTATCAGAAATCAGTAATTAGAGACTGGTAACTAATGATCACTTGCTAAAGTTAAAATTAAGTCTCCTCTCGAATTCTCTACTCTGCTATTGATATTCTCCCACCAACTCTTTTGATGCAATGTACTTGCAAAAAAGTGACAGGCTCTGAACCTTTTAAGTTCTGCTCGATTTACCTCCAGCGTCTCTTGTTCTCTCATAAATCCAGAGTCTGTTCGAGGTCAGCCAAGGAAAAGACCTGTGATTAACCTTCATTAGTGGCCTGTTGAGGGCACATGTTGGTGAGGTCCAATCTTTGGCCCGTTCCTTGTTCTGCTTCAGAGGTTCCTCGTACTATGTGGGCATATTTAACTTTCAACCCACAGTTAATCATATTAGCCAACTACGAATTTGGCATATGGAATAAATGTTTGATACAGCTATGTATTCATACATAAAGCCATACAGTTTAAAAAAACATTCAAATGTAATTGACAGTGAAGCTGCAGCTCTGACTGCTATAGTCTACTAACCATGAAGCTTCTTCCACTAACTTGTTAGTGGAAGAAGATGAGATGCTTTTTACCCCATTTTTGCATTTTTCCATCCACACGCCTCAGTTGTGTTTTTCCTCCGCCTTGCTCCATCATCTTAGTAATGATCCTTCTTTAATCGCTGTTTTAACTTGTCAACATGGTTTCACCGTTTAGTAATTCCGCCTCAGGCAAGCACTTCTCCAACCCTCAGACAGCAGAGAATATGAAACACACATCGCACTATGACAAGCCGGTGATTATTTTCTGAAGCCTTTGAGGTGGTTGCTTTGGACAGCATTAAGTGGGGGACTATTTTTTTGTACCAGCTGGGGTCTTTCTAAGTCTCTAAAAGCATTATAGAAAACATTCCTCTTGTACTGTATCATAGATCAAACAGTGACAAACAGTGAGGTGACAGCACTATTCAGGGAATCAGAAGAAGATACATTTATAGAAACTTTCTTTTTCCTTTTTTTCTTTTAGTTTTATTCATTATGTTATCATTTTCACAGCAGTCTAATGAATGTTTTTTAATTTACGACAATGCCAGATGATGACAGCAGTCTGCTGCGGAGCCAAACCTTTCCAGGGGATGCCAGGAATAATATTTTTTGTTTACACCGATTCTGTTTGTCCTCTCTAGACAGAGCTGTGTGAACAAAGCAGATCTGAATATTTTTCCAGAGTGGGAGAAACCCAAGAGCCTTTAAACAGCCCCACAAAAACAAAGAGGACCGTGCTTCAAAAGATGTAAGTATGATCTAATGCAGAACTTTCCAACCCCGCCAGTCAGAGAGGACACTCAAGTATCCGCTCATATCCTCTTATCCTTTTTAACTTTTTCAGAGCCAAACAAGCCAGTGTCCAGCGAGGGCTCTGTGGTTCCAGTACAGGGGGGCAGCAGATTGACCAGAGAGCCTGTCCCAGAAACCAAAGAGAGGAACTAAGAGCTGAAGAGTCGGAATCAAGCCCAAAAGAGTCCGGGTCCAGCTCTGGACAGAGGGCTCTCCCGGAGGCAGACCACAAGGTGCCATGCCCCAGTGCCTTAAATGCTGTGGCTCCGACTGTGACTACTCAAAAGCATGACCTGACCCAGGAGCAGCGCAGCCCGCCAGACAGCATCAACCCAAACGAGGCCTCAGTAGTTTTCCGCCAACATGAAATCAGTCAGGAGACGAGCAAGAGCAAGAGGTGCGAGCTGAACGATGCGGGGGAAGACCCTCACCCACAGAGGGCCAAGAGGACGTGCCTTGGAAGACCTCCAGCCACAACGCAAACTCACTCCACCGAGTGCTCCACACAAACATCCAAGCATGACCCTCTTCCTCTGCCGACCCTTCCTCCAGTCGAAGCCAAGGCAGAGTCCAAGGCTTTCCCAGTCTCCGAGTGCAAGAAAACCACACTGGAAGTAGAGCTGCTTACTCTAGGGAAACGGGCCCAGAGGCTCCCCCTCACAAGCAATAACACGGCACAGACAAACCAAAACAGGCTGGCCGCAAGTCTGAGGGGCCTATCTGTCAAGCCTGCATCCTCAGGCTCCTCTATTAGTTCCAGATCCACACTCGGAGAGGAGGGGAGTGAAAAAGTGCCCAGAACCTCTAGATTACGACGACTGAAGAGGTCCTGAGGGGGAGAGACAAGCAGTACAGTAAAGATGCCTGACGCCACAGAGATAGAGATGATATTGTGTTAGGCTATATGTTTACCCCATGCAGTCTCCTCACATGACATGCATTTGAACACGTGTCACATTTTACTACAATAACCATTCTCTCAACATGTGCTGCACACACGCAGATCAGATGCTGAACATATTATAGCAGTTGATACATGAGCGTTT
Source organism: Scortum barcoo (assembly GCA_023238725.1). NCBI lineage: Eukaryota > Metazoa > Chordata > Actinopteri > Centrarchiformes > Terapontidae > Scortum > Scortum barcoo. The sequence continues at coordinate 8,105,615 of CM041544.1, forward strand.
GAGTTACGCTTTGTCAAATACTTGAAACAGACTTTGCCTCCACCCATAAGTAGCGGTGGTCAAGAGAGGCTCGCAAATGAAAGTCAAAAACCTTTAATTGGAGTTTAGATTTGGTTTTGTGTTAAAGATTGGGGATTTCAGACAGGCAGGAGCCATGCAGTACGTCATGGCTCTTAGTCTGAAATACTGGCTCCTACGTGTCTGAAAACTGTCCAGTTTCCCCGCCGAAGCTCTGGTCTGATTGATTGCTGTTTCCAGATTTATTTCAGCACCCCATTCTCAAAAATGTATTTTTGTAGCTAGATTTCATTCATACACAATTTGCTCAACACTTAAGTCACTAAAGCACCTGAAATCTATCTTTAAATTTGAGGGTGTAGCAGCTTTTCAATTGAACTTGTACCAAGTATGTGTGGGCACATGAGCGGTGTTGAAATTTTAGTGGTTTTATTTGAGAAAAACAGGACGCCTACAGTATCACAGGTTAAAATGTAGCTGCTGTCGTCACCCCAACACCCAACAGATCTGTTCATATCTCTGTTGGCCCTGGCCCAGGGAAGGCATGGGGCAGCCAGGGGCCAACAGTAACTCACACCCCCATGTAAAGCTCACAATGTTCCTCTTGATGACATAATTTTGCCTTGAATACATTACTCAAGTTATTTTCATTTGACTGGAAAGACGTTTTATGATATAAATAAATGGGTTTTTCCCAGGAAAAATAAATCTCTTTGAATCTTTGTGGAAATATGCAAAAAAGGATGATAATTTTTCGGGAGGCAGCCAGCATGTAATAACACGTAGACCTCTGCGTGTTGTTTTTCCTTGCACACAGTCAAGACTGGCTGGTCATGGCAATCTGACAGCAAGAAAGCCCGTCCAACAACAGCGGTGTTACTGATAAACCGCTCTGTTACCATCCTCCATCTGTATTAGCGTGTGTAACCTTAGATGAGTCACTTGTGGAAGCCAGTTGTGTTATCAAAACAATATGCTGTTTAGTCCTAATATAGTTAAGGTTAGTCTCAAGAGGTGTTGATAATCTCTCGCCTTGGCTTCAGTCCTTTTAAACAGATTGTGCAGGAGGATATGTTAACTCTACAATGCAGGCTTCTCAGGCCTGCTAGTTTGAAGGGTTTTAGTTAAGCCTGCCACTTAAGCAAGGGAAACATTGTCGGAGGATCATGAGGTGGCAAGGGTATTGTTGGTTGCCTCCAGGATCGACTTAATGCGAAGATGACTTGCTACAACGTAATTAGCTGTAAACACATTTGGACAGAGACCTTACTCAAGCCTATGATGTCTCTCCAGCAGCAATTCCCACACCAAGCTGCATGAGAAACCTTTCATATGCTCTGACATGTTTGGCTTGATGCATCACAGACAGACTCTTCACTCGCTCTCCAGAACAAAGACAACTTTAATTCTCTTTTCATACAAAATATTTAATAAATATGACTTTCAAAAATATATTGCCAGATCAACACATAATTCTCAAGTTCATAAACACAAAGTCAAAAATAGGACAAAATGTTGCCATGATCTCAAAGGGTTAACAAATGAGATAAAACATGTTTGTCTTTAAGAGCCTCATTTAAAAGAAAAAAAAAAAAAAAGAAATGTGCACAGAAACAAGCAGACTCTTGCCGAGCAAGGCAGTGTATTTCATCTGATTCTACAGTGTTCCCATTGCCCCCCTACTGTTCAAGTACTCACGGTCTAGCTTATGATATTACGCTGACTAAAGCAGATGGGAATTCTGGCGTGTCATGTTGATGTGACTTTCCTTGCAAGTTGGTGGTTTTTGACAGCCTTTGAAATATGTCAATGGGTTAAACTGAAGCTGCTGAAGGATTTTTGTTCCCTTAAGTATTTATCCATTAGTGGCAAGCAATATGTCTGCCACCATGTGCATCCCCCGCAGCAGCCGCGATCTTTTGTTGTCCTAACCTCACTTGTCTTCAATCAAGGTCCTGGCAACAAATAATGAAATGGCAAATGTGTGAAAAAACAAAAATAAAACAAAAAAAGTTTCTTTCAGGCGAAAAGTGCCCATCCTTGTCTTCTTTGAAATTTGGCTTTTATAGAATGCGTTGAAAAAAAAAAAAAATTAAGTAATTGAAAGAGATGGTAGGCTTCCACAGCTATCAAAACCTTCAAACTAGACAGAACATATAAATAAAAAGGAATGATATCTTAAGGCTCTTGATTATTAAGTTAATAAATCAAATATACACAATGATTAATAAAAAAAATGTACATATCTACATGTTCTAAATCGACATAAATTCTTCATATTGGCAGCAACTGCTGACATTGAAACCTTCCCTCCCCCTCCCTCCCCCAAAAAATAAAAATAAATAATAAAGTTGATCTTTTTTTTTTTTTTCCATTTGACAGTTGCTGAAGTCTAAAGCTGAAAAGGCACTTTCTCCAAACGGAACTAGAAAGAATTCAAACACATACTAAAAATAATTAGCTCTAGTGTTGAACACGTCGGGTAGTTTTAGTCATTGTACAACAATTACACCAGGAGCCCCTTCTATGTGTCCACTAAATTTATAAAAAAAAAAAAAAGAAAAAAGGAGGGGGAAATGAAATGCAGAGGAGGACACTTGCAACTAGTTCTACAGTGAAATGTATACCAGTGCCTTGTGTTTCCAGCCAACCAAAGCAACTGTCACTGCCAGTGTAAGCCAGCTTGTCAAAACTTAAATTAACACGGGGAATATCTGAAAATACTGTGGGGTCACGATTGACACGACAGTTTACTAACTACCGCAGCTCCCCCGTTTCACCCACCACCGGGGTGTGAAGGCATAAGGCTTGGTTGCACAGCAACACAGCTGTCTGCTATACAATGTAGTCCATCCTGTTTATGCTGTTTGCTGTCTCCAAGTCTCTGTTGTCCTGTTTATTAGTCCAATTAGGGTTTTTCGATGTGGAGTTGGGATTGGAGATGGGCGTCTTCTCGTCCCTCTCCACTAGTGTGTATGCTGGCTGTTTGGCAAAGCGGCCCTTCTGTAAGTGCCTCTCCTTGTCGTCCTCATCCCCCTCAGGATGATTTGTCCTTATTTTGGCAATGAGGGAGTTCTTGTTTTCGTAGTCTTTGATGGCCACTGTGAGGCCCACGTGCTTCTCTATAGGGTTCTTGATCTGGTTAAGCTGCTCCCGCACGTTGTTGGTGGTGTTGTCCTCGGAGCCGGCGGCCGTTGTCCCGTTGTGGTTGCTCTGTTTCCGCCGGCGACGCATGCACCACAGCAAGATGGAGACCAGCACAAGGACCCAGATGACGATGAAGATGGAGCTGAGGAGGGGCACTAGGTAGTCTGTTGGAGGAGAAGAACACAATCTCAGGTCAGAGAGAGGCAGAATGTAAAATAATTAAGTCCCAGTTAAACAATACACAAAAGGTTTTATTCTATTGCAACACTAAGCCTGCTAAATCATTAGCATGTTTCTGCCAGTGCAACCTGACCTCTGAGCCCTGAACAGGGGAGGAGGCTGCTTCTATTTGGCCATGGCGGCAGTCTGCTGTCACTGCCTTGATGAATGGTGGACACATGCGGGAGTCTTACTAGTCGCAGTACGAGCCAATCTAAAGCCACGTTAGCCAAGCGGCTCTGCTCTTTCCATCGAAATCCTGGCTAGATTCTTTTTAAGCTCCATTATGACTGCCATGAGATGGCAGACCTAGGCGGCCTGAGTTATGTGGGAGGATTAGGAATTATTTTTCACACATGCACATTTTTCTTTGGTGCTCAGCATTGTGTCATATTAAGGCTTGGCCCTATCTCAACCAAACCTTTAAAAAGGAAAAAAAAAAAAAAATCAACAACAACAAAAAATCCTCCCACCGATTTCTACATATGCAAGTGTGTGCAAGTCTGGAGTTTGGAGGTGGTTCATACCAGTTTTGCTGGGGCTTGGCACGCGTGCCTCCATGATGGCGGTGATGATGGTGTTGTTCCCGTTGCGTTTGCTCACCAGATCGATTATCCTATTAGTGATCTCTTTGATGGGGCTCCGGTCCAAACGGTGGTCCTCGGTGGACTAGAGGTGACAAGAAGAAAAGTGGAGTTTGAAATCAGCTGGTTGAGGTTTGAGTTCCATCTTTCTGCCATTGTTCCAGTTTGCTTGCTGTCAACTGATGATACAATACAACCGAACCTAAATCCACCAAATATCCCATTAGAGCATGTCTTAATGCTGCTAAGAATGCATACTGTAGGCTATAAATCAAAGTGGATTTCTTTTGAGCGTGCATTAATAGCGGCAGACAAACATATGGCAGACTGGGAGTGGGAGGAGGTACTTACGATGCAGACGTGGATCTCGTTGCTGGCTGAGAATGAGGGGTCACAGGCTATGGACACAGAATGCTCCAAGGAGAAATTCTTAACTACATACAAGCGCCTCAGCTGCTTACACACATCCTCCACAGTCAGGCCCTGCACACGAAGAAGAAACTGAGTAAATGTTAATGCGCATGGAAAAATAGAGGACAATCAAGAAAAAAAAAAAAGGAAGAGCTAGGCCTGTATTTTGGCAGTAGGTTCAATACACTATCTGGTTGGGATCCACCTCATTTAGATTAAAGACCGCAGGCTCATATGCTTGTTACTATCTGCTGTCATGCTTGTTAGACAACTGGCGAGTGATGATCCTATGTGGTGACAGAGTCGCCAGTGGTCCTGTTCAGCTCAAATCCATATGATCCTGAGATTAATCTCGCAGTGCGGTCGGGTTAAGAGGGGATTGGCACGAGTCGCAAAGTCGTGAATGCCTGATTCTCAGGAACACCAAAACTTGAACGCGGTTAACAAAAAAACGGGAAAAGAAGGGAAATATCCCCACATTTTTTTCTTTTTTCTCCCTGGAAGACTTAAATACATGACTGAATTGTTTAGGAGTCTTAGACCAGCAATCCTTTTGCCCAGGAGCGATGGTTGAGCACTTCTGAAAACCTGATCTTTCACACTCTGCTGCTCCCATTCATGTAAGAGCAAGTGGTGGTGGAGGAGGAGAGGCATGAAAAATGACCCCCAAACCCCTTTAATTCAATCTCTCCCTCCCTGGTGCCTAGGTAACTCACTTGACGCAGGGTCTCCTTGTTGAAGGTGAAGGTGATGTTGGCGCAGCTGTTGTCTTGGTAACTGGAGCTGGGGTGGCATTTGGTAGAAGGTGGGGGAGGGTTGGAGCGCCAGCACTCTCCGAGGCCGTGACAGGGCTTCACGAAGCAGTGGCCCTCCCTGATGGGGATGCAGCTCTGGCCTGAGGGACACCCGCCTCGACCTTTGGCACCCAGGTGGCATGACATAGGGCCGCACTGCATCTGGAGAGACGGACATGACAGTATTGAGATTATTAACATGCTTTTCTTTAAATTAAACAACTATGAACAGATGATTTTGTACAGACAATCATGCTCCCCAGAGGGTGAATCCTACTGACTTTGGTGATTCCCTGACCAAATAACCTGCAAAACTAGCAACATTCCCATCAGCCTCAGCTGTTCCTTTTATTTAGCGTTAATTAGCAAGTTTTAGCATGCTAACGTGCATAAACATGTTAAACACAAGCATGTTAGCAATGCCACTGCGAGCACATCAGCATGCTAATGTTAGCTCAAAGTGCCACTGTGCCCAAGTCCATCTCCTAAAGAGCTGCTAGCATGGCTTTATTCACTTATGGCGCTTTCCCATTACACAGTTCTAGCACTACTCGACTCAGTTTCGGTCGTTTTCCCATTACGATAGAGTACCACCTCAGCGTGGGTGGGGTCGTCATAGCAACGCGGCCGAAACTCCAGCGGACGTCATTTGTTATGCGACACAAACACGAAACGACTACGGAGCAATGGAGGCCACCAGACAAAGAAATGTCTGCACCTCGTTGTTGCTCCGCTGGGTTGATTTCTGTGCAGCCATCTCTAACTGTATGGCGTTTGCTGTTATTGCGTTTTAAAAATGGCGCGGTTGACTCTTATGAACGAGTCGCTCTCCTGACTCATCTAGTGACGTCACGCCCTGGCCAATCAGTGGCCTGCTGTCTGTCACATTTTCGGCTCGACTCAGCTCGCTTGGAACCCCGGCCGAGTAGGTACTAAAAAAGTACCGTGGATATCAGGTACTAACACGTAATGGAAAAGCCTGAAAACCAAAGTCGAGTCGAGCCGAGTAGGTGCTAGTGGAAAATGGCCATTAGTATTGTTTGGAAATTCATAAATTGTGTCTATAGCACAGGATATTAAAAAAATATATAATGATATATTAAGAGTAATGACTTTGGCCCTAATATGCAGTTTGTTTGCCCACAAGATAAATCATGTTGCCTCCTGAACAGTATCCCAAACAGGGGAAATTCAGTTTATCCCATCAAAATATCTCGAAAGCTAACATACTAAAATGCTAATCTGGTTTTTTGAGCCTGCCAGATTTTGGCATTTGGCAGTTGATACTTCAAAATGGTACAAATTTTTTCTGTAGCGCTGAACACGCGGAAGACATTCAATACCGAGCCACAGAAAGGACTGTAAGCAGATTAAAGAGATGGAATCAATTGCACCAGGTTTTTCCAGTCAAGGATAATAGCAGCTCTGTAAAAAAAAAAAAAAAAAATCACTTCTCTACATTACATGTCATGCTAACATGCTAGCCTGCACCTCACAGGCACTGGATCATTTTCACCCCATGATGCATTTTCACCCTGACGGGAGTATCGGTGAGGCACCATTGTTCATCTGGCCGTTAAAGGAGCATGATAATGATAGCACCACTTCAGGCCTCAGCTTTATATCACCCAGTCTTTACCCGGTGTGACCCATTTATTACAATGCTATTGTGTGTCTTTCCAAAACAAACTGCATCATCGCTGCATACAATTTAACACTCCCAAACCAGCTCCACCCTACAACATTTGGCACAGCCCTGGTCTGAGAACTGAAGTCTAAGATGCAACTACCCACACAACCTTTGAGTCTTGAACTATTTACTGCACATTTCTTCTGCACAGCTTTTCATTAGTAAACAATGACATCATGTGTTGCACAGCAGTGCAGAGCCCTCATAAATGCTTCACTTTTACATCACTTCTAAATTTAGTGCAGAAGCAGAGTTTAGACATACCTTTGTGCAAACAACTTTCCCATTGGAACAGTGGCAAGTGTTGCAGTCTTCGTCCCATTTGACTCCATCAGCGGTGACATGTCCGTTGACAGAGCAAGGTTTTCTTGTCACTGTATAAAACCAAACCACAGTTTTAGAAATACATCAGAGAAGGTGTGTTTGCTGTGCACATTTTTCTTTTATCATCCAGTGAAGACTTGTACCTTCTTGACAGTGGGGTCCCGTCCTGTCTGGGGGACACAGGCAGCGGTATCCATTGATCTCATCCACACAGGTGGAGCCAAAGGCACATGGAGAGGACTGGCACTCATTAATATCTGTCACAGAGGAGAAGAGCGAACGGTAAGAAATGGCTCCCTTTTGGAATAAAGAATGCAGCCAGACAGCAGACAAATATTGGCTTAAGCAGTTTGCACACAAATCTAATTCCTGGGCTAAATTCACTGAGGTCATGTGTCATTTGAACAGTACATACACATACACTCCAGTTAATAAAAAACAAGCAAACATGCTTTAAATCAGCCCTCGACGTTTTTGCCTCATGCAGCTTTATTAAAGGCAGCATCATTAGCAGGTATGTAGGAGCTAAAGGCTGGACTTAGCAGAACAAAGGGTTTGCAATGGGAAAGAATGTGGCCATCTGAAAGCCTTTAAGAGGGAAAACAATCTGTGTAATCAGTGTCAGAGAGCATGGCTGATTAGCTGTTGGCCTGCTAAGCTGGTTTCCCCTGGGGACAGCAGCAGGAGCTCGGTGGAGTGACACTGAAATGGCTCGGCCTGGCCCGCAGCCCGACGCACAGATAATTGGCCGGCTAGACCTTCCATTTGGAGCGACTGTGACGGCCCCGCGGCCCAGGCCCCGCTCTAACTTTGCGGCTCAACCGGGGATCAGGGAGGAGTGGGAGGTTGGGTTAATACTCACTGATCCGACAGTCTGGACCGGCAAAGCCTGGGGCACACTCATGGCAGCGGTACCAGTTATCCCCGTCAACGCAGGTTCCGCTGTTGTAGCTGCAGGAAAATAAAAATAAATAAATAAATTTTAGAAAGAGGAGAGTCAGACTTCAGCTGGTATCTCAGAATACCCCCAGGCTTGTTTTACAGATGGACACCTACTACACCACACTACTTTTATATCAAGCCATTTCAGGCTGGAATTTTCTCACCAGTCTACATAAAATAGCAATTTCTCAAAGGCAATTAAGCCAATCAGACTTGTTCCTTTTACTGGACAAGTGTGCCAGGGTTTGGGAGTGAGCTCCAGTGGTGTGGTTAAATAAAGAGTCGCGTCTGGGAGTTCACAAAAGAGGGTTAAGCTGATTGCATCCCAGGAATGACAGGGATGGGTGTATGCCTGGTTCTCAGCAGAGAGAGAGACGCCGAGAGAGAGAGAAAGCCTGCAGGTGAGAAACGATGATACAGGAGGAGCACCTTGTTTACATCTGTCTAAATCTGCAGGAAATGTTTGGCTTCCACTTACCATGGGTGGGGACTGCAGTCGTTGGTATCTGAAAGAAGAAAAAAATAGAGAAAGGGAGGGAAAGAGAGAGACAGAAAGTAGTGAGTATGTTGTGTGTTGACAGCAGAGAGCACGTCTGAGCTTGCGTGTGCAGAGGCGTGTTGGGCCGGTCGGGCCTAGACTCCTGATTACTCTGCCTTATTAACAACACTGAGCAAACAATCGAGTCGACTCTCACCCTCAAAAATAAGTTCCACTCCCCCCCACCCCAACCACCGCCGCCGACAACAATTCCACACCCAGATTCCCACCCCAGCTGTTACTCCCTCCCTTACAAAAATTGGGGAATTTATGTTTTCGAGTACATGCGTACAGGGAAATGGAGGAGGACTGTAGAACAAGCCGACAGGGAGAGAGGGGTGTGTGTTGGACGAGGAGGAGAGGGAGAAGGAGGGGGAGGAGGGGGGAGAAACATCTGTCTCCACTTTCCTGAGCCCCTTTCTCCCTCCTCCTCTCCTCTCCTCCTCTCATGGCCGGCAGCAGCCAGGGAGAGAGGAAAGAGATAAAAGGAAAAAAAAAAAAAAAAAATAGGTACAGATCAAGATCTGCACTACTGTAGGTAGCAGGAGGTTTATCATCATTTAATAGCAATAACTGTTATCCAATTCACCATTCCCTTTTAAAGAGCACTTACTCTGGGTGCATGTGGGACCCTCCCAGCCTTCCTTGCAGACGCAGGTGAACGACTCCCCAGTCACCACACAGGTACCTCCGTTCTCACATGGGTTTGGAAGGCAGCTTGAGTTTTTGGCTGAGAGACAGAGACAGAAAGAGCGAGAGAGAGAGAAAGAGAGGGAGAAAAATTTTTTTTAAAAAAAAGTAGTTTTGTCACTGAGTTACTTCCCCAACTTTATCAAGATTATCAGTAAAATCAGCCCTCAAAAAACTTCACAGTCACAGGAGACTGCAGTTGGTTTGACTTTTTTCGGTTGGGTTTCCGTTTTCTCTGAGGGAATCTGCATTCCCCGACTTTGAAGTGTATTGTCAGTGCAATCAGGGATTTTAAGCGGATATCTGTCAGCACTCAGGGGAGAGGGAGAAATGGGCAAAGAGAGAGATGGGGAAGGGAGGGAGCGTTGACAGAGTGAAGGGATAAAAACTGTTTGTGGACCTCGCGGATCTGACAGATCTGATTAATATCTGAAACAAGACGGAGCTCTCCCACAAAGCAATCTTTTGTGTGTGTGTGTGCAAATACAAAACATTAAACCAAACCGCCGTGACTGTGTGACTCACCTATGTTACATGTCGTACCCTCCCACCCTGGGGAACACTTGCACTGGAATGTGTCACCCTCGTCGTGGCAGGTGCCTCCGTTGTTGCATGTGGCTTCATCGCACTGACTTTCGCCTGGAGGGAGCATTTAAAACTTTAGTGTTGCTTTAGTTGTAACTCACATACGTCTGACTAAACAGACACACACATGCTGTATGGCCGATTGGGTAATTATATAGAGCCATAAGCACATACCATGAGCCTGCACAGACAGACTACACAGGGTGTGGAAGAAACACACGCACACAAAAAAAAAACAAAAAACAAAAACAAAACTCTTACCTGCAGGGAGTGGCACGTTTTTCCCTTCCAGCCATTCTTGCACTCGCAGAAGAAGTCAGTCACCAGGTCTCGACATGTCCCTCCATTATGACAGGGGCTGGTGCTGCAGTCATCGATGTCTGGTGGAGACAGCGGACGGGAGTGTGATTTATGTGTTGGCACATCAAATGAATCATTAAACACTTTTTATGTCAAAGCACGGACTGAACAGTCTCATGAGGGAGCTGTGGGTTCGCTTCGAGGTCACGTGGACGAGCCGTCCTACTCACTGATCTCGCAGTGGTCGCCCTCCCAACCATCGCCGCAGATGCACTGGTACACGCTGACCTTGTCGATGCAGGTGCCTCCGTTGCGACACGGGTTACTCTCGCAGTCGTTGATGTCTGTGGAAATAAAATGTGGAAGTCAAGTAAAATGAGAGGCCAGAGTGATCTCTCACGATCAGTGATTGTATTCTGCTGTGTGTGTAATCTGGTCTTACTCTCGTGGCAGTAGGTGCCTCTGAAGCCCTCCTGGCACTCGCAGCTGAACTGGCCCCCTGCTTGGCTCCGGCAGCGGCCGTGAGGTCCACACACATTTGACGAAATGTAGCGCTCTCCTCCTGGCGTGCTGTTGGACGCCACGGCAACTGTGCAGCTGTCAATCACTGCAAAGAAGAGAGGAGAGACGGTTACGACATCTGAAGAAGCCTGTTTGAACGCTTGTTCCAAAAGACATAAAATGTGTTTTGTGTCTTCCAAGTGATAAAGAGAGAGTTTAGTATCGCTGTCTAGTCTGACTAGTTTACTCTAAAAAAGGAATGAGAGAGCTAACGGGTGACAGAGAGAAAGAGAGAGGGTGGGAAAGGTAAAAAAAGATAAAAAAAAAACATGAAAGGCCTTTCCAGATAATAATGACAACAAGTGGGGTAAAAATTCACATCCCTGAGATAAACAGAATCATATTAAAAAAACTGAATCATAGGACAAACAGGGATAAGCTGTTATGCTTTCATAAGCAATTCAGAGTGATCTCTTTCACTCTGCACTGAAATCCCTTCCTTTCCCCCTGTCTGATCAGGTTAGGAGAGCAGGGTGAATTTGCTCCCCTGTAATCACTTAATTCTTGCCAAGAGCAGAGAGGATCTCACCGTCTGGTATCTAACTCCGTGGTTGGTCCACTCACTCAATTACACACGAATACACACACGCACACACAGAAAAATGTGCACATTCATTGAGGAGGAAAAAAAAAGAAGATGTAGCCCACCAAGTCATTACCAAGAACACACACAGTGCTATCAGCCTTTTGCCAGATTTTCAAGGAACTCAGAGGAGGGGGGAAAATCACTGGAAAAGCTTTGCTGTGGAGATGGAGGGGCGCATTCATCAAGTGAGCTACACTCGAAAAATCCTTCTGCTCACCTTGGCCAAGAAACTTAAGTGCATGAAACTAAACTATAGGTATTGTCCTCATGGGAAAAGTGTGGGCAAAGTGTTCAGGCAAATGGTGAAGACCTGGCCTTATTCAGCATTTTACTACAGCACGCTATGCAGATCAACTTTCAGAAACGTTCTGGAAAAAGACAAAGAGCGAAAAGTTTGTGGTTACTGCAGACAGGAGACGTACCTTTACACGTGGTGGTGCGACAGTGGTCTTTGAGGTGAGAGCAGTTTTTGCCCTCGTAGTCCTCTGGGCAGGCACAGTAGTAGTCTGTGGCCAGGTTGAAGCAGGGCGCTCCATTCTGACACGGGTTGGGAGAGCAGTAATCGATATCCAGCTGGGGCAGAAAGGTATTGAATAGAGAGCTGTGAACCTGATAGCTGACATAGTTTCTGCTACACTAAACAGAGCAAAACCCACAGCATCCTCCCTACAGGCCGTGCCAGGAAACAACACACGCACAGTGCTTGGAGGAAGGGGAAAAACAAGGCAGAGACATAGGAGCCGTCCTCTGAGTCTGGGCTTCAGCACTGAGGAATGTATCCCGCTGTAGCCAGGAGCAGCTTCAACAAAGCACTCCCTTTTAAAAAGGAGGACTGTGGAACAACAGCCATTTAAGAGGGTGGGGCAGGAAAACTTTACAAAAGATAAACCTAAAGATACAGCGATGCTGGCAGAGAGGGGGCTGGGGTGGCAGGGACTTAACATGCCAGGTAAATGCATGCATGTATTCGGGATGGCGGTGTAAGAGCTGTGTCTCACCTGGCAGAGGTTTCCTGAGAAGCCAGCCAGACACAGGCACTGGAAGCCGTTCACTTCGTCCTGGCAGCGCCCGCCGTTCAGGCACGGCGAGCTTGCACACTCGTCGATGTCCCTCTCGCAGTGCTCGCCGGCGAAGCCAGGGGGGCACATGCAGCGATAGCCGTTTACCAAGTCCTGAAAGAAAGAGAGAAAACCAAAGTTTAACCTCACGCGGCCACAAATTTGATTAACTGCTTTGACAGGGTGGGGTCCAAACAATAACTGTTAAACCAGGGAACAGAGTAAAGAGCGAGGCCGTGAGGGGGGGGGTTGCGACAAGTTTGGAGGAATATTATCACAGCTCTGCAATTATTTCAACACATTTTCCTGGCACGGGCTCAACACAATAATGTTTATGGTAATTCAATCTAGTGTGGTCAAGAAACTTGTGTGTCCCTCCCTTAGAAACCCCTCTGAACCCACTCCCCTCAGATTTGATTTCAGGGAGGAATTCCACAACAATTCCACTGTCGGTTTGGGGGGAACAGTTTACAGCGGCTATTTATATAACCGCAGTAAATGTCTCGGGCTTCGATGAAAAGACTCAATAAATACAAACAAACAAGCTGGCAAACAAAAGGTAGCGATACCAGATAAAGCTAGATGGATCGTCTGACCCAGTACGTACCTTGCAAGTTCCCCCATTCTGGCACTGGTCCTTGCAGTCGTTTATATCTGCACGGGAAAACAAATCTGAGGATTAATTCTGAACAGCTTGACTAAATACTCTGTCTTTGAAAACAAGTCTGTGCTTTACGTTTCCCATGCTAGGGGCCTTTAAAAACATTGTCGGGGCTAGAGAGTGCTCTGCGAGAGTTGGATAACGTGGCCGCGGAATCAGTGCAACGCCGAGTATTGAGCAATCCTGTCTGCTGCCAAGTGAAACTAGTCCTGGGATTGTTTTGAGCCACCTCTAACCACCGCAGCCTTGGCCACACACACGCGCACGCACGCACGCACAGGGCTAATAATGATACAGCAGATTCATTTACACTGCAGGAAAAGGCTGCACTGTCACTGTCTGCTTCACACCTTTGTGCCACAGCTTCAATGCAGCCTGTGCTGAATGAACAGAGGGGAATAAATATAGAGTCAGGCAGGAGGAGCTGGACAGGTGACCCGCTCCACAGCTGCAGCAGACAGCCTTCAACTCACTGATGTCGCAGTTCTGCCCCGTCCAACCGGGGACGCACTCGCAGAAGTATCCGCACGAAGTTAGCCAAGTTGCGACACAGTTAGCATTGCGACACGCTTGCTTTCGCATTCGTTGGCATCTAGAGAGAGAGAGAGAAAGAGAGAGAGAAGGGGTTAGGGGCATTTGCATGTGCAGTTGACAGTCATGAAGTGTTAGGAGGGGGGAAAAATAAAAAAAAAGTGGTTGGATAGCTTACCTATGAGACACGTCTTCCCTGTCCACTGCGAAGGACAGTGACACTTGTATCCATTAACCAGATCCTGGCAGGTGCCGCCGTGATTGCAGGGGTGGTTGGAGGTGGAGCGGGGTTTGAAGAGCAGTCATCAACATCTAAGAAGAAGAAGTCCACTCTGGTTATTCGACATGATATTTTCCTATGGAGGCTGAGATATTTTCTTACAGGTTAAGCGCAGGTGTCTTACTGATAGTGCAGGAGGGGCCGCTCCAGCCTGGTGCGCACTGACATTCGTAGCCTTGGCTGGTTTCAGAGCAGCTCCCTCCATTAGAGCATGGATTGGACAGACAGGCATGTTCCGCTAGAACGAGAAGGAAAAGGGTTTTGAAAAACAGGTCAAACACACCCTTGTGAGTCATATTAGGAAAAAAACACCCTTGGATACTTCAGTCTATTTCTGACACTTATTTAGTGATTAAATCTAACCTGTGATAAACAAACCTCATAACCTGACATTTTGATGGCTTTTGTGCCATTGTAGCTGCCGTGAGAATATTTCAGTGTGACATCACATGCTCTATATTCGCTCCATTATTCACAGGAAAACAAATTAGATGCAAAAATGCGTTTAAGCTTCTGACTCTCATCCCCGGAAAACCTCACTCCTCTGCCCGAGACTTGTCAGCAGAACAGACACACAGGGGTCGACTCCTTTCCTCACCCGTACCCCCCCCACCTCCTCCATTTTCACCGCCTCAAAAAGCCCACTCAAAAATCCCCCCCATCTCACTCTCATTACCCGGCCGGCAGACCACACCACCAGGAAATCATCTTTCATGCTAAGTTGACCTGACCAACGCACCGTGACTTCCCTCTGACTCCCCGCCATTCTTCTTCTCAGAGGCGGCACAAGATGAGAGACTGGCGGGAGGGCGAGTGGGGGAGGGGGTGGGGGTGCTCTGCCCAAGACGTTCTCCTTTAAAGGACGAGTTAAGGATGAGTGGGTCCCAAATAAATCAAAAATGAATGATTCACTGGGAATAACTAGGCAGTTGGAGGTGATCAGCGGACGGCTCTTGGTATGCCATAGGGAGGAGGGAGGGGAGAGGATGCAGCGCTATGCCCTGGGGGCCTCTGTGTTACAATGAGCTGACGTATCCCCTGGTCTGAGGGCCTCCTGTTACGAAGGGCACGGTTTCCTGACATCTCCGCAGTTAAGCTGTCAGCACCCCGCGAGGCTCAGATTTAATGAGCAAAAAACCATCATCTTCATGGTAAGTGTTGGCAGCAGCTGAACCTTAGCACCACACCCATTTGTCTCGATTGCCTGCGGAGTGCAGGGATGACCGGCCCCCGAAGATCAAACCGGTGAATTACCTGACTTGGGGGCCACTCAGGCTGGAGTGGAAACAGATTACCACCAAGTTACCACCTCCTCTGGATTACAAACTCAAGGCACCTCTGACCTTTTGTCTGTAAGACCCACTCAGAAGAACTGCAAGCATGAGACCATGAGAAACACTTAAATTGTAGATTCCAATGTTCTGTGAATCTTGGAGGTGCTTCGCTCTATTTTGTTTCCTAAAAATCATTAAAATTATGATTTAACCTCAGCAAGACAGCTATCTTCAGTTCAGTGGCTTTAAATTTAAGCACTTGTAAAGGAGCAGTCATGCTATTTATTATCACAATAATTAGGTTATACAATAGGGTTAATAAGGTTAAACAGTATGGTCAAAATAGGACAAGATGGTGATTTTTAGTCCCTCTAAAACAACCGATTCCTATTTTTGCCATAAATTACGGTCTTTGACACCTTGTTTATGCACACATCTTTCAAAGCCCCACAACTCCAGTTCCTTTCTGGGAATAATTTTGAAATTTAAGCTCAATGTGGCACAACCCTGATGATCTTCTGCTAGGATATCAATAACTGAAAAATAGGAAAACTAAAGCTAAAAAACCCCTGACACTCACCTCTCTCACAGTTGCCCCCAGAGTAGCCCTCAGCACAGGTGCACTGGTACTTGTCAGGTCCTGTGTTGATGCACGTCCCTCCGTTCAGGCACGGCTGGTGAGTGCCACAGTAGTTCAGATCTGGGAATGGAGCGTTTCACACAGCTTTAGTTTGTTTTGACACAACACGGGCTTCTCCTACAGTGACTGCAACTGAAATTCGAGATGGGAATTAACCTTTATCGCAAAGATGGCCGCCCCAGTTGGTGTCGCACAGACACTGCCAGGGCTCTACACAGGTACCATGTACGCAGCCGGGGTGGGGGATACACTTGTCACAGTACTGGCCCTGCCAGCCATACAAACACCTGCAAGACACAGAGCCATACTGTCAGCTTCATACGTGGCACACAAAACAAAAATCAGCCTAAACACACACACACACACACAGAACATTCAGGCAAATTCACAAAATCACAGCAAGGTCAGATAATCCCTGTGGTATCTGAACACGGTAATATTTTAATCTTCTGTTTATTCCAAATTCCTTCGCGAGCAATACGGCGATAATCTGAACTTAATGAACTGCTCATTAGCATATACAGCGTGGAGCTGCACAAATGAAACAAACAAAGAGGCAGTATTCTTGCCCTCACAACTGGGCTGCATCCTAAAAGACCACAAATGAATCTTAAGTAGCAGGGTGTTTATGCAACAGCTTTTAAACAATACTTGGGGACAGGGAGACAGAGGAGTATTTAGCATTTTACCAAACTGAAAAAAAACAAAACACTAAATTACAGTTCCAATGGGACCTTTAGCCCAGCTAACATTAGCATGCGGCCAGACGCTCCCTTTAACAACACCGTGCCTGTGGCTTGGCAGTAGTGAGTGTTGGGCCCTCCTCTCGGCTGCTGCACTGCTGCTCATCCTGGTTCCCATGAGTCAGAAGTCAGGCCTGTGCCCCAAGGCCGAGGAGGGGGACACAGCTTGCTGACCGTTGAAATGTCCAAGTCCATAATTAGACTGATAATGTTGCCCTTTTCTTCCTCTGCTCCATAATTAAGACTGCAATCCAGCCCGACTGATAAGTCCACTCTTTAAAAAAAAAAGGTGGCAAAACAGTTGCTGCTGCAGAGCCTAGTGACAGGAAACGCAGTGTCCCTTGGGGGGAGCGGCACGCTGATTAGCCCCGAGAAACGGACGGACTGTAAAAATAAACGCGGTGGTTAAGTAAACCCCAGTCTGTGATTAAAGAGGTTATTCTTAAAAGTGTACTAATCCTCTCCATGAGAAGCGGAGCAGGATTCCCCAGCAGGATCCCAAATCATTTACAGTTATTACACAGCCAAATTACTGGGGAATGTGACATTACATTGTGCGGCACTGCTGATGCACATAAAAGATTTTAGTCCTCAACATGAAAACAGACCTCTTTTAAAGAATCTGTATGTTGCGGCTGTGCAATTAATGCTGTTCCAACCAGTTTTCTACTGTGGCAATGTCGGTCCACAGGTGCACTGTTATTGCTCTATTAGCAACAATGAAAGCTGAGGGTATCATTAAAAACTCCAGGCAAAGAAAAATTCCCACAGAGCGTCATTAGCTGTGACTTTGCTGACACACAGTTAGTGACAAGGAAGCTGCCCTAGCCTGCAGCCAATGTTGCTATGTACTGCTGTTGTTTAACACTCTGCTGCAGCTCAATGATGGGAAAATACACGCCGACTCCAACAGTAGTAGAGCTTGCTTGAGTTTGTTGGCAGGGTGCTTATAAAACGAGTTAAACCCAGAGCTTTAAAGAAAGCCACACCTGTGTGGAGACTAAAGCAATTCAATCTTCTGCCAGTGGCCACACAAGCACTTACAAGAAATCTGATGATGTCAAAAAACTCGGGAAAAACAACAAAGCTGCGGCAGAAAGTGAACAAACCCTGATCGTCACTGTGCTTGATTTGTGGCCAAATCAGACAACTAAGAAAGCAACCGGTGCCTGAGCTGTGGGAAGAGTCGGGCAGTGCTGGGCCTCCTCCAGGATGAGGATGAGATACAACTGTTACTGCACACAATGCCCCAGCTCCGATATCCATCTGCGCCTGGCTTTTCCTCTGACTGTGTGCATAAACAGCATTAGGAAGCCATTAGCTACACAAACAATACACTTTGAGGCTCATCCGAATGTTACGTGTGATTTGACTGATAACGCCTGCCTCATTATAGGAGTGGGGGGGAGGCACACATAGGCAACATGGGGTCCCTGGCAGTTGAGCCTCTCCTTTTCTCAAGACTGGCAGCTCCGGTCCAAAGCTCCGCGAGAGCTTTGCAGTTCAGCCTATGTCTCTGCTAAAGCCCGCGTACTGATAAGTCTCTTGGCCAGAAAACCAGGCACGTGCAGGGGGTGGTGGGGGGGGTTGCGGTGGGAGATCCGGGCCATGACAGAACTGGTGCTTGGACACAATCCCTACATATCTGAAAGATCCACACCACACGCTTCTGGCACCAGACTCCATAATCAGTAAAGACACTTGAACAAACCATTTTTGACATTTTATATTTGTACAAATGCTATAAAATCATTGATAATAGACTTTGTTCACTTACTTGCATTCTCCTGGCTCCTTACATGATCCGTGTTCCGTGCTGCAGCCTTGTCGGCATATAGCTGGGAGAGGAAGAAGAGTGATCACTGCCTGCTAACAAGATTCAAACTTAGCTCCATTTTTTAAAATCACTTTTTAATCATGGCAGTAAATGATACAATTACTACCCTCTGATATTTCAAGCCTGCGGGAATAAACTCTGCCGTCGACAACTGAGCTTGCCCTGACACATAACACAGTAAAATACTTAACAAACCGACTACTGCCCAGGGTGACTTCCTGGAGATAAAAGTTTATTCCTGGTCATATAGGCAATGAAAAGCTTTATTTGAATGGAAAGAGGGAAACGCTGGGAGAATTCAGAGACAAAGTCCTCCATTCAATGCAAATCACGCAACAGACAGTGTATCAGCATGAATCACAGATGACGGTATGGCTGCTAGCTTTAGAAGACTCATTCATAGTCATAAATACTAATCCCACTGTCTCGGGCTGCCGTCTTGATCAGCGTTTGCATTTCGAAGGCAATCCATCATTACACCCTGCCACCTCATCGGGTCTTACCTGTGTTGCAATCAGGTCCGGACCAGCCTTCCAGACAGGTCTTGTTCCCGTTGTAGTCGCACGTGTAATGCCCGAAGAACTCGTCCCTGGGCCGACAAAACTTGTTGCAGCCGAAGCCGTAGTAGTGCTCGTCACAGCTGACCCGGATCTGGTACTCAAACTGGGCCACAAGGCCGTTGTGGGTCAGCTTCTGCCAGTGCGGGCTGGGGTTGATCATGCCGGAATGAGAGGCTTTCTCTATTAACTTCCCATCTGCACCTAAGAACATCAATTTGGACACGGTCAGCATTGACAGCAAAGTTCTCGTTAAAAAGTTTAATGTTTCCCTCGGCTAAGTTAGTATTCATCAAATGTCTGAGCCAGGGAGAGAAGAGTGGAATGCAGCAGCCTACATTGTGCATTTGGGAGTTGCAACGCTCTCCGTGATCATACAGTGGGAACCCAAAAATGCCCCAAAAATTTGGACACAAATTGCAGAAGATCTCTTAGATAGCAGATTATATGTAATTAAAGTGTGCTGGAGAGGAAGAAAAGTACAAGGAGGAAATGCAGAAAAAAGGAAAAGGCTGCCTGTAATGAGCACTCTTAACTGCGTTTTTTCTCACGCTCCCTCTCCAGCTCTCACTGCTTGGGTTCTGAATCTCAGGTTTACAGCTTTAGGATATTACTGGTCTCAGATGCTGCCTTCTGCATCTGCTCAGGCGAGGACAGAACCGCAGCCACCATAAATTACAGCGCAAGGACACCGATGCCACAGTCACCGCTGGGAAGCCTGCCAGTGTGCCATCAGCAATTTTTTTTTTCCCAGGCTGCCTTTCTCACATACATTTTTGTACCAACAGTGGTCCAAAACAGAAAAAAAAGGGCTTGAGTCAACTTTTTTTCCACAAACTTACGAGTGTCTATACTTCAGATGGGGAGCAAAGGCCCAGCCTATGTTGTGATTGTGCAATACTTAGAGAGACCTAAAAATACACAGACTTAGACCCACTGAGTTATTTTGTCAAACACGAAAAGGTCACGGTTCTGTCAAACGGGCAAGGACTGACCTGGGAGCCAAGGGCTGCGGTGATGAGCGTCACACACAGAGCAAACACAGTCATACTGAGCAAACACGTTCAATCTCCGGACACTACACACTGTGCATATACATACATTCATACATACATACATGCGCTGCGCATTATCAACTGCTTATCCACTCGCACATGTAGGGCTCACTACTTGATATCTAAATCTTCCACCTGGGAGAGAATGAAAAATATGTCACAGCTGTTATTTACTGCACTCACATGAGCAGAGGTGACTGACCGCTGGGTGAATCGCTCCTCTGTGTAGTATGATGCAATGCGATGCAACGGGGGAGGAGGAGGGGGGCTGCTGTCATTTATTTACTGTGCTGTGGTGTGTATAGGGGGGTCGGAGGGTTTTTTTTGCATGCTGAAATCACAGTGCTCGGTAACATTTCACGGTGGTCTGGAATCCAGAGCTCAGCTGTAAGGTATTTCTCTACCGAGTGCTGGCCTGCAGTGTCAGGAGTAGCACATCTTTACTACCTGCTGCCTGGCCTGCAGCTAAACATAAATCAGACAAGCTTTATAAAGCTTAGAAAGATTCATGCTGGAACATTAAATTCAGTTTATATAGAGAAAATCCAAACTTTAAAGCTATTAAAAAAACAAAAAACAAAAACTGACTACTTTTCTAAAATGTACAATGACACAAAAGTTATCTGGACTATGAATTTTATTTTATTTTTTGCTAATTAAACAAGTGTAAAATTAAAATGAAGCTTTCTGATCAGGAATCAGTTATCATTTAAATATTTAAGAGGGTAAGACAGTCACAACATGTGAAGTTATGAGTGTGAAGCTATCCACCAGGCGGTGAGCTAGTCTGGTGGAGCTCAGAGGGGCTTAACCAGCATTGACTGTGTACATTCAGGGGGCTTTTCACACCAATGCCCTAATAGCTCGCTGGGGAGCGGCAAATACAGCAGAAAAGACCGAAACCTTGTTGACCTCGAACAGACCTTCATAAACAAGCATGGGATAAGGCCCTCCCTCAGCTGGATTCGCCACGCTGTCGCCAATCTGACCGCCAACCAGCAGGACTCCCGGCATAGTTAACGGCAGAGACCGAACCTGGCAACCAGAATTTAGATGCAGCGTGTTACCGCTGTGTTCTTCCCACATTCCTGGGAAGAACGCCTGCGGTCTTTGAATAGTACATGGAAAAGTCTTTCACTGCACATGCTCAGAAACCAGCTCTGCAGCCCACCTGTGCCCGAGGTTAACTAACCGACGGGACAGCGTAGCTTAGGGGCCTCGGCCCCCCACATTGTGACTGTGGGCTCATCGCAGCACTGGGCTGAGCGGCCGGATGAACTCTGTGTTTCACGCCTCAGTGACAGTGAGGCAGTGTGACCCCGACCCTAGCTGGCAGCACCTGCCATCAGTCATCGGCCAAATGAAAACATTTTCATAGGGGGGCTGCGAGGCCCCCTCTGGACTCCTCCTCTCCTTTACCTCACCACACTTCCTTCTCTCTGTCTGCACTCCCCCTGTGCCTGCTTCTTCTTCTTTTTTCCCCCCCTCGCTTCCCTATCCTGCTCTCCCGCCTTACAGGCACCTGTCAACACACTCTCTTAAGACGGACACACACACACACCCGGCGGACCATGTGGAAGAGGGCAGGGGGTTCAGGAAGAATAAACTTCCTTTTCTGACCTTCAACACGACTCCTCCCAGACATTGCCGTGAGGGAGGGAGGGAGAGAGGGGGGTCCGAGACAAACGAGTGTGGGGAAGGCAAGATGTAGATGCCAGACAAGGACAAATACTCACCACTGGTTTCATTGTTGGAGTCCAAGGCTTCCACTATCAAAGTGTAGGACCTCTGCCGGAGACAAGACAGACATAAAGAGGAGTGTTAGCCAAGAGCAGCATCATCAAACAATCACTGTGTCATAAAACAAAACTATAAACATTTTCATTCAACAATTAAGTGATAAATGTTTTGGAAAAAGAGAAGCACAGGACGGTTGAAAGCCCTTTATTTGCTGACTTCTGAGGTTCCTGCACACGTTTCCCCTTTAACAAATATAACATGGTGCAAACTTTACTAGAACCTTATCAGCTTTCATCAACAGTCAGGCGTGATGCAGAATAAACAAACAGGCCTGACCAGATTTTCTGTTATAAATGTATTGTTTAATACTTTGAGCCTCAAAAAAAGAAAAAAAAAAAAAAATCGAAATCCTCGACTTTCCCACGACCTCGCCAGCCTTGCCAGCGAAGTTTCATCTCCCCCTCATTGAGTTAGCTCACAACGAGGCCTGGTACAGAAGCTGCTAACTGTTGACTTATAACAATGGTCCCGTTGATCTGATTAAGAGTGGATAAGCTTGCGGTGGTGCAGAGGTCTCTGCGTCGCAACAATTAGGGTGATAGACACATAGGCGGTGGTCTGATTGAGCCAGACGCCCACCCAGCAGAAGGGTGTCTGATGCGCAGAGGACCGGCCAGATGCGATGGTGTGATGACGTGGATGAGTCAAAATAAAGAAACAGCGCATAGGAGGAGGATATTTTACCGTGCAATGCTTAAAATATGTCTTAGTCACAGCCCCATTGCTCTCTCCCCAAATACGGTTTTTCTACGTTTAGTCAGAAGATGATTTACTTAAGTTACTTAAGTTTAAGTTACTTCTGTTTCAGACTCGACTGCTAAAGGACACTCACTGCTTTTCAGGCAAAGCCAGGACAGGCAGAAAAATGAAGAGACAAGAAGAGAGGTATATGTGATGGGGGAAGAAAGGCAGAGAAGAAAATTGCATGGAAGGATGGAAAGAGAAAGTGTGAATGAGTGCAACACTCTGGAGGGCCCCGTCTTGATTTCACCACTCCCGAAAACGCTTTGTCTGATTCAGGGTCGGTAGCGCTCACACCAATATCAGCTTACACGTTCACACTGCCCTGTGCCACAGTCATGAGGGAAATGGACAATGTGTCTGCGGGCGCGCATGACGAGGCTCTAAGAGAAAGTATGCGATTGTGAGAAAGTGTAATCCACTTACAGTGCTCGAGCATCCGCTAGAATACACCTACTTGTTATATTCGCACACATGCTCGCCCCTCGCAGAGCAGCCCGGAGGCATTTCAGAAATTCTTGCATTGCCACTATGGCCCTCTTTGCTGCGGTGACTTCATGGTAAACAAACCCGCTTAAAGGAAACCCCCTGTTCGCCTGCCACAGAAAGAAAAAAGGGTATGACTCACTCGCTCTTTTTTTTTTTTTCATGGCTTCACCTTGTTTTGTTAACCATTCAACTTTCCATCTCTCCAGGAGACGTTTATCTCATCCTGTGCCAACATTTTCCCTGCAATCAGGACAGCTATTGTTTGAAATGCAGAGCTCATCGGCTTTACACTATATTCTGACTCAACAAATGGCTGCAATCACTTGACACAGAACTCGAGTAAGTGAGTCAGTGGCAGTGTGACACCTGATCATGTATTACTACTACGACCCAACCTACAGCTAGTTACACTAACAGTCCTCTGGCATCTCCTCCAGTGCTGACCAGCGTCATGTTACTGCTGTGGCGTTTACCTTGTGTGTCCGACACACTGTTGCAAAAGAGCTGTGACGTTAATTTCCCATTAGGGGAGTAGTTTTCTCAGACTGCACATGAACGCATCATTCTAGTACCTGCATCCCCCAGCTGCGTGTCCACACACTTTTGAAACATTTTTGGGAAGATCTATTTTAGAAAACCGCCCAAAGCTCTTCCCACATACATTACACAGGGCAGTTAACGTGGTGAGCTCATCCTAAGAACGGGAACTTAAACGTTGAATGCACATGACGTGATTATCAGTCTACCGAACTCTTAATATTAGTCATCATTGCGACATTAAATTGACGTGATAGTGACTAAAATGGGAAGCCGAATGTGTGGAGGGGAAAACTCGCCTTGCATTAGATATACTACTGCAGTCAAGTCACCCTTCAGTGACCCCTCAAACTGCCTGAGTGTTTCTGAGCAGCATATTATCAGTTTACAGGCAGTTACGTCAGCGGTCAACAATGGATCCCCTCCAAACAAAAACATCAACACGCCTGGTTCACCTGCTGTACAACTGAACTTCCCACCGTGTCCAGGACTGATGGGGAAGAAAAAAAGACAAAAAAAAATCATTAAATCACACTGTGGTGGACTCTTGTCAAGACACATAAAGTTTAATGGGTTATTGGCTCATTCTCTTAAAGGCAGATCTACAACAAACATGACAAACACACCCATATCTCGCACGATTTGGACTTGCCTCAACATGGAAGCTATTGCAGCAGTGGGATCATCACCACAGACTGATCACGTATTAGTACAAGATAAAACACGGTTATGGCCCACGCCATAAAAACTTCAACTTAAAAAAACAAAAAAAAAAAAAAACAGCGGCCTTGGATAACGTTTGCTATTCACCCGCTGAAGGTTCATTATTGTTTTCACATCACTCAACGATAATGTGATGCTAGCAGCCTCGCCATCATTGGGCTGTTTAGTTGCAGACCAAATAACTGCTTCCAGAAAGTGAGATACTGCCTAACTCCTCATTCACTCACACTCCATAACTCCCAGGCGGTTATCAGCTTGGAAACGTCTGCCACTGCCAGGTTAACTTTTCCCAGGCTCCCAGCTGACTCACAACTTCTCTTTGAACTGGAGCGCACATA
This sequence comes from Scortum barcoo, assembly GCA_023238725.1. Taxonomy (NCBI): domain Eukaryota; kingdom Metazoa; phylum Chordata; class Actinopteri; order Centrarchiformes; family Terapontidae; genus Scortum; species Scortum barcoo. The sequence goes on from CM041544.1 coordinate 8,130,268, forward strand.
GCCGCACTTTTACACACACACACACGTCCAAGTGCAATAAGTGTGGCCATATGTCTTCTTATCTTTCCTGGCCAAGCAGACACTGTCCAACAGACAAGCAACATAAGCGATAAGGATCATTCCAGTTCGAATCACAAAGACTTGCCAAAGAACACTACTGAATTCTCTCAGTAGGGGAATTTTCCTCGTACACACACAGACACAGGCCTCTCATCCTGCCATCCAGTGAAAATGGAGCCATCGGATATACCATTACAAGGCAATCTAACAAAATAAAAAGGGACGTAGGCGTAGACGAGGTACGTCTCACAGAAAAACAGGCAAAAGCCAAAGGTCTAAATAAAGGCAAGGCCCTGACAGATTAGGCCGGTCTGGGCCTACACTCAGCACAGAGGAAATGTCAACAGTCCAGTCAAAGGGGATGTTGACCTTGTGTATCAGTTTTCCTGAGTCAATCACATCAATGGTATCAAACAGAGATCCAACCAATGATTGGGGCTGCTAAGTGACACACCCTGTTTACCATGAAACCTGGGCTAAGTCATGAAAAGACAGCCTCTTCATAATCACCTTCAAAGCCACTCACTGCACTGATGGACTGGGAAGGAAGGAACGCGTTGTTTGCCAAGAGATTTTCATCACAACAAGAGCTGGAGACAGACTGCTGTACAATTAACAGCTTATTAAATACACCGTAAAAGGTACGCCGGCCCGGGGATATGATGGGATCTCACCCCGAAAAGAAGAGTCTCGCCTCCTGCCAACTAAAACAAGAGACGCAGCAAAAACAGATTTTGGACCCGTCGCAAGGCAAACAAGATCAAAACACGAACCCGGGAAAGTCCTATCAAGCATTTAACTAAACAAGCAGCCAGTCGTTTGTCTTTCGCGCGGGTCACTAACCATTAAGGGAAATGAAAACAGGCCACAGGTGATCCAAGTTAAACGTATTTTCTGTGCCTGTCACGCTTCCCTACAGCTTGAGAACGACTCTGATAAGCAGCGAAGCATCCGAGGTCATTATGTAACGTCACACTGACACAACACTGCAAGTTCTGAAGAAGGCCTCCTTCAAGTAGAGGACAGGGTGAGGTAGAGTGAGGACAGGGAAAAAAAAAAAAAAAGAGAACATTTCTTTTCCCTCTTTCACTTGAGTAATTTGCACTTAACTGCCACATCAGAGCAGACTATATAAAACAAACATGTCATTACTCACACAGCTGCCAGCGACGCTTGCCCTCGAGGCTGAGTTGACTTTGTTCTGCGTCTCACCTGATCTCAGTTCTCAGACAGTGCCGACGCTTCAACACAGGGAAATCATAGCCACGCCGACATGTCCCAGGTCTGAGAGGACATACCAGCATTGCGTCACAAAAACGATGCTATTAAATATGGGAACAATAAAATGAGATTTGGGCGGATTTCGTGGGAAAGGGAGCAGATAAGCTCATAGAAAAGGTCAACCTAACCTCTAAAGGATTGACCGAATCCAATTAAAAAAAAAAAAAAAACATCTTCTCTTTACTTGTGTAGGTAAACCATGGGCAAATATGCTGAGGTGGCCACAGAGGCAAGGTCACAGTTTGCCTGAGAGCCAATTTCATCACTGCTGAGTCTATCACAACTGCTTCCTGTTGCTTGCCCTGCGCTGGCATTACAGCTGCACTGCTTCTATTATGCTCTGTAATCCTCACTGTAGTCACTGAGGGCACACCATTGTCCCCGCTTGATACACTGCGAGGGCCCTCACTTCTCTGTGGAATAAAAGCAGACACTGGCGGACCCACACGTGGGCCTCCAAAAACAGCGATGCGCCAAACATTAAAGATGTCTGGCCAACGGCGTTCAGCTGGACGCCATGGCTCTTGCCCTACCTGATCCCAGCACATGTGTGCAGCCTCATTAAGTGCAGCAGTTACTGTGGGTGGCAAGGTTAAAGCGCTGAAATGCCTGGGGTCCAACCGAGCGTGACTTAAACAAAGCCCTTGGCCTGGACAAGAGGCCAACTTCATGCAGCTCACAAGAGAGGATGAAGGGGGGAGAGAAAAAAAAAAAGCTTCATGAACTCAGAGTACCCAACAACCCAATTGCGCCACACCGCCATCTGTCCACAACAGCCAATCAACTGATGAAAAGGACAAAGACTGATATCATACCTAACCTGACGATTGTTTGTGTGCACTGAAGTAAAGCACTTGAAGTGAAGAATGAGGGAATCTGACGAGCGGCTCTGTTCTTTCTCCAATCTTAGCCCGGGTCCTCCAAGAGTTGTGTGAACAGTTCATCTAAACACTAAAGTTCATCTAAACATGATTTCTCTGATTCACACATTGGCCACACAGTACAGTGGAAAATGCTTTATTTTGGACGAGTTTCACTGGTGCCATAACCCACTAGTTTTGGTATTTCCATGCATCTCCTACCCTTAACAACAAAAACATCCTCCATTAGGATGGAAGGCCATTTAGAGTGCATTTTATCCACAGGTCAGACAAGACATGAGTAATGCTAGAAGAGCCCTCCAACTTGAAATGGCACCAGGTTTCATTTCAGTGTCAACAAGTTCTTTTTCTTCCCCCAAGTAGGAACGATTTTCAAGCAGTAAGATGAAACTAATCTGGCCCTGTGCATTCGTGCCAACTTAGTGCTGCCATGGCGTGAACACAAACAGAAACCTTTGTCTTTTAAAAAAAGGTGTGAGGCGCCAGTGTCTAAGTGGAGAGCAAATAAAAAAATACAGGCCATATCAAATTGCACGCCACCCTGCTGAGAACATTGTTTCACTGGCGATCGGATCAGAGGGAAAACACAAGCTGGACTTATCTGTTCAAGCCCTACAGGTGACACACACACACATAACTGTACGACACGAGGGGAAAACCACACGTGATCTCCAAAGTTTTCTCACTCCTTCAGGCCGTTTGAGGCCATCGCTGCGCACAATGCCTTCAAATTACAACAAGGGCTTCCATCGGGGATTGAGGTAAAAATGGCCTTGATGTAATTGGACACACACATACCAGCAGACTGTGCCTTTCGCCCATCAGGCACCGCGGAGGAGTTTTGCGGGCCAGGCCGTGGGGCCAGCCTGTCTGTGTGCAGCCCTGCTTTTTTCACTGCACTGAAAACGCGCTCCAGCATGGCAAATCATCTCTCTCTCAGGGCTGCAACACTCCCACAGGCCTGTCAGGCCCATTTATTTACTCTGCGAAGAAGAGCTGACACTTGAGGAAACCAGAAAGTGGGTTTTTTTAAGTTGGTTTTATTTATTTTTTTGCACTCTAGATTTGCTGTACTGTGTGGGGGTGGTAGGTGCAGATGGGATGGGGGGGGGCAGAGGAGGGGAAATCTGTGAAAATGCAGCTCACTCAACTTTTCATCTCTATTTTTTTTTTTTTTTTTTTTAAATTCAGGCCAGACAAGGGGAAACTATTTATAAAGGAACACTTACAGCATGCATTGTAAAAAAAAAAAAAGTCCTTTCCAACAGATTTACAGCAGAAAACAGGTTTTAAAAAGGGGAATAAACACAAATAGATTTTTATTCATATTGATGGTTTTTAACTGTGGCTCATTTTTTTTTTTTTTAATATCCCACTAAAATATAACGTTTAATAATGATCTAATATGCAAAGTGGTTTGAACACACCAACACTCTTTAGATAAAGACAGACAGATCGAGGCCTGATGGAGAAAAATACCTGCACCTGGTTAATTGGCGCAGATAATGAGGAGACCTGGGGGGGTCTTTCAGCTTAAAAAAAAAAAAAAAGCTAACAACCAGAAGACCCCCTCATTCTTTGTGTGTTGTGCTTTCTATCCACTTTTTTCCCTTCTTCTGGGGAGTGACACTGACTGATGGACAGTAATTGTGCAGAATTGCCGAGCAAACACACTTTTTTTTTCATTTGAAGAAGAAGAAGAGCATCTGGCAACAGAAAAGCTTTTTTTAAAGTCTCTAACTCACCGGCCAGGCAAAGCTGAAGGGCAAAACTATCCTGGATTTGTCATTCCTCACAGAGCTCTTGAAAGAAAACGTATTCCCTCCGAGGACGGGCGTAGATCCCATACCGAAGCTGCAGGGCCCCGCAGCGGAGACCCTCGACTGGTATTCCTTCAGGCAAACTTTAAAAAAAGTATCGCACCCGTCCCGTGTGCACTTTCGATCCGCAGCGCTCCGTGCGCCGTCGCAACACATGCCGCTCTGCAGCTCCCCGTTCACATTGTGCATCGACAAGATCTGCAACTCGAACTGTCCCGATCCCTCTGACACCTGTTGGAGACAGCACAGTGAGCTCAAAGGGAAAACTTCAGCTCGGTATGTTGGGAAGAAACAAGTAAATAAAGAAAGGAAAAAAAGCCCCCCTGAGTTATTCGCACTTTGCAGCAGGAGCGGACTAGAGGCTGTTTTGCAATGAGGCATGGTTACATTAAAAGGGTGGCCCGTGCACATGAAAAGGCGACACGCACGCACAGCTGCAATCAAAGTACACCCCCGCAGTGAGAGGTGGTCCACGTACCTTGGCGAGGAAGCAGAGCAAAAAGGCGGCCACGACCGAGCCCCGTCTCAAAGTCATGCCTCCGGACTGCTGTTGCCTCTCGTTCGCACGAAGTCGTCTGGCCGACACACGGCACCAGAGCTCTCCTCTGGTCTGAACATGCACGGGTGGGGGACACCGCTTTGATCCGCCGAGCACAGTTTTCCGGATTCACATGAGACCTCTTGTGCACCCTCGTCTGCGGTGTGCGACCCCAGCCTCTCTCTCTCTCTCTCTCTCTCTGGCTTGTTGTTGAGAAGTTTACACAGTGGCCATGCGGCAGCCGAGCACCACTGCAGCTTGCTTGCTTGCTCGCTCGTTCGTTGCTTGCTGACTGACTGACTGCCTGCTGGCCCGGACTGGAGCTGGCTGCACAAGTTCAACGGGGAGGGAGTGTCTGCGGAGCCTCTTGAGCGTGCATATTCATGAGCAGGCCCCGGTGACCCCGCCCCCACCTCCCCCTCTCTGTCCTCCACCTCTTATTTTATTATGAGCATAATCATACACTCACGATTTCCTTGTGAGGGCTCTCTGGCAGTGATGTGGTGGAAATTTTTTTTAAAAAAGTGGGAATAAACTATGACCTGCAGGCACATTGATAATCATAAGTCACCGCGACCGCAGGCATAAAACGCAAATGAATTGTAACCTCAGACATCAGTTTGTGCCTCTCGCTCCTCCAAGAGGGCCTGCACCATGCATTAGCTGCAGACTGCACTCGGCTTTATACGATTATACTGTACTTTATACTATTATTTCACCTCGCTGAGGATTGATGTCAGCCTCAGAGGTGGGTAGGCCGAGTTCAGCTGGTTTTGCTCCCCCCTTGCATTTGTACCATGAGGTAACACGCTAAATCATGTGGATTGCAAAAACAAGAGAGCATCAAGGCCCGGCGGCTGAGTCAAGGGCGTCCTGTTAAATGCACGGTATGTTAGACATCTTCCCTCATGTGATGCAAGCATTGGATTCTGCAGTAGGACAAAAATCCTCAGTATCTGCACATTTGCTGCATATTTTTCTGCCATACTTTCTTTTTTTGGGGAGGGGGGCCAGCAATTTAAATAAACTCCTAATGTGAAAGCTGACAACAAGACTTCATGGGGAGTGTACACAACAGTGCCCCAGAGTGGCAGACCTGCATGCTTTTATGCCTGCCTGAGGAATGTCACACATTTTAAATGACTCCCAGTCTAAGGCTGTTTCAAACAATAAGCATTTGGTTTTTGGCCAAACATAAGGCCGGGATGGATATTAGTCTGAATAAACCCCCGACTGACCAGATTTGTAGCTTTAACATTCAATTCATCAAAGGTCCCAGAGAGGAATAGGCTGACAGATTGCTGAAACATATTATTTCCTCAAGTATCCTTTTGGTGTCGAAGAGCAATTGCGGCCAGGTGCACCTCTGCGAGAAGGTAATCTGTGAACTGGATCAGTGGCTACACACAAACACACGCACACATATACATACACACACATACATAGGGATACACACAAACCTTCATATGAGAGGATGGAAACCCCCTCTGCCCCTGTGGTTAGTGATTTGTGTGGACCAATTACACAGGTCACTCAATGGGTCACAATGAAGGAAACATAGTTGGGAGCTGCAGCATTGCAGAGAGAGGACATGTATCAATCAGTAACCATGTAAAGTTTCATCATTACACTTTATAGCCATTTATGAGGCTGTCACACGTCTTTCCTGTATGTGTTTGGACCCGATAAGCGCACAGGTCTGTCTTTTTCCTGCTATTTTTTTGTTAGAAACCGCACAAGTGACCAAAGCAAGGTGTGGTTTATTGTTTTCACTGAAGCCACAAGGCAAATATCTTATCTTATCTTGAGTTTGGATGCCTCAGTGACACAAAGATGTGGATCGTAGCTTCTGCAGGGAGAGTATTAGTCTTGCAATACCTTGTGTATTTTTTGTAGCAGGTATAGCATTGGGTTAAAAAGTATTTATTTTATCACCATCTCAAATGACTGCTGTCGATATTCATATGCCACATTTCCTGTGGTTGAACTTCAAGATGAAAGGTATAACCCCCCCCACCCTCGGCCCCTCCCCGCCAGTCCATCTCAGCCGCTGAAGTGATCGACATCTCAGGTTACAGGCCTCAGTGAAATCCTCTCTCAGGGTAATTAGGGTTAATTGGAGACGTTTTTAACCTGAGGGTGAAATGTTTTCTTTTTTACCTCGTTGGCAAAAGCTAAAATTGAATATAGAGATTGTAGAAGGTTTGAGAGGGGATGTGACAGGAGTCTGTCCGCTGTGCCCCTGTGACCTGCCCAGAGGCGATGCTTGTGTTGGGATGGTGACAAAGGGGGGGAAGCAATGGTGGTACTTAGCATCTACGAATAAAAAAACCATTAGACATATAATTACAGAACCATTTTACATGAGGGTTTCAGTGTCATTATATCCACCAAAAAAACTGGGTATTTTGTTTCCATGTTTAGAAAAAACACAATTATCAAAAGTGTCATTTTTAAATTAGACTGTCTATGCCTCTGTTTTTAGGAAAACAGCATTTTGCTGAGAGAACAAGTGAACAAGGAAGGATGCCTCCTTGCTTTATCCAGCTCTTCCACTTGACTTGACAGTTTGCCCATCTATTATACAGCTAATAGGTATCCAAGCAGCGTGCTCACTGTTCCCTGTAAGCATGGTCTATAGTCGTCATGGAGCACGGACAGGGTTTCTCCTCTGAGGCCATGGTGCTAATCTCCTGCAGCCTTAATGTGATTATGGTAATGATCACACAAATGACCCCTGGGCTTTGGGGGATCCGTGGTTCACACATCCCCACGCAGCAGTTGCACAGGCGCTGTGACTCCACTGGCCCGCATGCGAGACCACCAGACTAAGCCAGTCCCGGTGGCCTGCCCCTGTTCTTCTGTCCTCGCTGGGCTCGGAAGAGTGGCGTGAATGACCAAATAAATTCCAGCCGACAACAAAAGAGCTGAACGGTCATAAAAGAGCTGAACGGTCATGAGAGAGATGGATATCTTTTGTTGTCTGACACTCAATGCCGTATTCCAATCCAATTACCTCAGCCTATTGCAACCCCTCCTATCGCGGCGCACAGCATTGAAGCCTGTCTGAATTCAGACTCGGACCCTAACAAGAATGTGGTGGATTAGGTGCTTAGTGAGCACCCCCCCCACCTTTACCAAAATCTATGGTGCACTCTCTCCTAAAAAGATTTACAACTGCCAGACCTCTATTTAAATGTTATCCAATTTATTTTAATGTCATTATTGTCTGGCTCCCAAAGACAGAGGACAGGATCATTTATCCCTGCATTCTTATATGGCCAAAGCAACTTGGATTTTTTTGTTGCTTCAACAAGGACTTCTGTTGTGGACAGTCAACAATGAGACAACAAGAAAGCATCATGTGAAAGAGTAAAGGCGGATTTACACTACATCAGGCCGCGGTGGAGGTGACGTATATAGCCGTCACACCTCCTCAGAAATGTACCTTCCTGTCAGAGCTGTGGGGGCAACACCACAAGAGCTGTGATCAGTCTTCTGGGGCTACTTTTTCTCTGAAACATTTCCGTTTCCAGTGGGGACTGTTGATAGTGAAGACAACATGGAGCAACGTTAGCTGTAGTTTTGCTTAAGGATGGAGTTTGACACTGGAAGGCTGTTTTCACATTCAACTGCTGAAGGGAGAAAGTCTCTCTGCACTCGCATCAAATCTCAGTTTAACACACAGACATCTGAGGTGATTTTGTTACATCACAACTAGTTTGGAAGTCAATTGTGGTCCAATATGCAACTTAATCAAGTGCAATGTTGAGAACTTGAGAACTCCAGCGTGCATACACTGAGAATTATGCCATAAAACAAGGGAAGGGATCTTTAAAATATGCTTAGTGATCTACTGTCCTTGGTGGAATGTAATTAAGTGGACTTAACAAAGTGTATGTATAGCAGCAAACTAGCTCCACCATGACCATCTACTATAGTAAAATGCTGCTTATGTGTTCATGCATCAGTCATTAATAATGTAATTTATTGCAATATATCAGTCACAGATTATCTGCAACTTGTATTGGAATAGTTTTATATTGTAATATTTGCACTTTTACTTAATCTGCTACCACTGCAGTAATTCTGAGCAGTTACACAGTTTATTTTGTGATCTAGTAAAGCCATTTCCTGTGAAAACTCTCTCCACATTTAAGATTCTCTATAAAAAAAGAAAAGTGAATACAGGATTATAAACACAGTCACTTCAGGTTTACAGTGACTGCACGACATGACCTTGTAATGTTCTTATGAGTCATCTTCCAGGTGTTGTGATAGTGCTGTGAGGATCACCATCTAAATCCTATGATGAACTAAATATAGTCGAAGTACCATCGAGGAGAAAGCCAGAGACGCGCAAGAATGAAGAAATTAGGTGAATGAGTGAATTTACAAAGACAAGTCTGTCTATGTGTGTGTGAATGAAAAATGTGCGAGGTGAAGAGGCACATCTGAGGAGACGAGAGCTCAGACCACTGCAGAGCGAAAAAAGGAGGAACTGACTGCAGTTCAATGTTCGGCCCATTTAAAAGTATCACAGTGTTTACATGGCGTGTTTATGGGAGCTGCTTTTACAGAACGTGTTACAGATGGTATCAGCAATCGTCGCTCAGATAAATATTATTTTCCACTGTTAAAGGTGGCCGCTTTGTTAGTTTCAACATTTATCCGAGAGCCCGGTCTGTGAGGTGATGGTATTTTGATGTCTGTCTGTGTATGTGGTAAGTACCTCGATGCGGTTAGCGCACGGGGAGTCCAGCTGCTATGTGGAGTTTAAGTAAAAATTGGATTATAGAGGGTTAGGTTGGGAGCATGGGTTTTGATTTTCATTGCTTCAAACTGTGCTTAATTGCTGTGGTGATGCTGTGGGTGACTCATTTATGTCATGTTTATTCTAGATGTCTTTCTTTCATTTTTTTTTTCCTTCTCTTAACAAAGTGGTGCCGTGCATGTCAGTAATGCCGGGGAACTACAGGGATTTACTTTTGAGCGTGCACACAAGAGACGACTGGATCAGCACTCTTTGAATGGATCATCAGTCTGTGTGTGTGTCCTCGTGCATCCTTAATGGCCAGGGAGGTGTTTGATCCTCTGAGGGGAGGGGAGGCCGGAGGGCTGCAGTCAGTGAAACAAATCAGATTATCCCTGCTTAGGCTAGTAGCCTACTACTCACCAGCGTAGCATTTCCACCTGGTCTCCAGGTCTCATACTGCTGAGCCTGACCCTTGTGATCATGTGATTAAGTGATTTGTGTGAGCGCGGCTGTTTCACCGCGAAGAGTCAAATCTGTGTTCGATCAGATTCATCGCTGCAGTGGGAAAAGGTGGTCTGTGAATACAGAGGAATGTTTACAGCTCAAATCATTGATCAATGTGACAATTTCTCAGGTGGGAGGACGCAAACTGTTCAGGCAGGAAGATTAGATCCTCTGCCCATCACACCATCCAAGGTGGTCTCCCACACTGAGGGCCTGTGTGCGTTGCCCTCGGCAGGATCAGTGAGTCAGAACAGTGCTCTCTTCAAACAGGATATTGGCCCTCGCTTGAGGTGAGTGCGGCTAATTACCTGAACTTCCTATCTGGAGGAGGTGACACTGATAAAACTCTTCCTCTCTTTTGTCCCTGATTGTCGATCACGTAACTCTTTGGATCACAAAGGTGTACCAGAGGGAAGGAAGGGAGACAATTATGCATCTTATTGCGAACTCTCAGGAAAAACGACGTGTAGGCTCGTCAAGAGGAACTTGGATAAGCCCGGTCAAAACGACCTCCATTGCCAGCCTCAAAGGAAAATATTGATGCTGGCACAGTCTTGACATCCCTTGCACCATGACATAGCGGTTTTTCCATGACACATTTGATGATTGCTACCAAATGGGCCTGTCAGTTTTAATATAGGCGACCCCAGCATTTCATTTTCCTCTAAAGTAAACAAAATCCACCGGCTCTCCCGCACACACACACTTACAAAATGTGTGATCACGCACCAGGAATGAGTCTTGAGATAGAACAGGCATCTGCAAGCTGATATATATTTTCATGTTCAATCTTCTCACTCTTGAGTGAGGCGACTCAAATTGATGTTGTTTTTGTAAGTTTGCAGATTGAAAGCCACAATGTTATTTCAGGAAACTGGATGTAAGTCCATGATGTGACATCAAAAAGTAGTATGTGGTGTTAGGGAAGTAGAAATATGACCAAAATTAGATTTAAATTCAATAGAAGAAGCCTGTCAGAGTGTTTACTTTACACTTTTCCTCACAGCAATTAATTAAAATGTAGTCCAAGAGTGTTCTGTTAATTTTATACGACAACAAACTCATTCCTTGTCATATTTAGTGCTGGGCTTGGACCCAATGCCAACATTTAGTGAGTCAATATACTGACAATTAGATTATACAGTGTCAACTAACAAGGAAAGGACAATATAGTTTGTTTATAGACGTGTGTCTGACTGTGCCGCAGGAGAAGTGGAGCAGTCACAGAGAACATGGAAATATGTGGGAACAGCTCACTTACAAGACACACGGCAGAGCTGCAGATTGGACGGGTCCACTTCACTGGAGCATGTCAACTACCTGTTAATGTTAAACTAATGAGCACACTTTCATTCCCATTGCGAAGGCACTGCCAGTTTAAAAGGTCTGACACACGATGTAAACCACAGTTTAACAACGGTAGAACAGAGTTGACTGTCGCTGAGTATGTGGGTCCTCAGTTTCATTTGTCCCAACTTTTCTGTATTTATCCACTATAATGTTAAAGAAGTGAAATAGTCATTTTGGTGAATAATACTTGATTGAAATTTGCATAATGCATAACATACAAACATGACAAACGGGACAACAGGGAAACGCTTGCTCATTTTATTTTAAACTGTGTCGGCAGACAGGCGCGAGCTATTAAACAAACTTGCAACCTAATCATGTTTCAAGTTTTGGAAGATGAAGTACTAACATCTGACTTAAAGTTAATATGTTGTTACCATATCCTGCACTGCAGACAGATTAGGTATTTTTTCAGACAAAGAAAATGTCATGCTTCTGTTCTGTCTGTACAATAGGAGCCATGACATACAATCAATGGTAAACCTCGGTATGGTTAAATTTCACTGTGGCTTAATAGGCAACAGGAGGGTTTTATTGCCATCACTTTTTCTTCTTGGCCATGACTCTCAAAATGCTGTGTGAAGTAGTCATAAAGCTGTCAGTAGGAGCAATATTTTCCACACAGCATGATGACAAATAGCATGTAGGCTACGCACACGTGGGTGTCATACAGATAACATACTGTAATGTATGATACTTTTTCAAATTATCTGTTTGGCCCATTGGCTTGTAGTCTGAAGGCTGCTTGTTTTGTTGGTGTAGGAGAAAATAACAAATAACTATCTGGTTAGACTATCTGGAGTATTACATTACTACTTGCTTCTTGCTACAGTTGCTTTCTTGTTCTTGTTAATCTTATTGGCTGAGCTAAACCTAAATAGAGTCTAAGGTTTTACTTATTAAATTATGCACAAGTTCAATTAAAATGGCATGTGGTGAATGAGCTATTCATAGGCTAATATATCCTGGTAAACATTCAACCTTTTGGTGAATCAATCAAAGATACGCCGGGTAAAAATAATCTGCTCAAAAGAACAAAGAAATACCTGCAGACAACTGTTCCCAGTTCTTCTGTAATTTAACTTTTCTTCAACTCACATAGTTTAAAGGTTTTGCCAGATCAAAAATGACTAACTTCTTTATCCTCAAGAAATCCTCCATGTTTCTGCAGCTGAACATGTTGGCTACTTAATACTGTTTCCCACATCACGTGAAGGACGGGAAATTCTGTGCACAACAGCGCTGCATCCAAGACATCATGAAAAGTGAGAAATGGGAACGTCCAGGCTCAGAATTTCCTTCTTCCTTCATCTCAGAGTGTTCCAGTTGTTGAAATTGGAATAGAAAAAGACACCCAGTCTATTTTTGGCTGCTTTCAGCCAGTCCACAGGTACCAGCACCCTGCTCTACTCATTTATCTTGAATTAAGCCAAGTGTTGATGCTGGATCGTGTCTGAAAGTCCAAAATGTGTTGTCATTTGTTCATTTATAGTGCTGTCAAGCTAAACATCCAATCAGCTTTAAGTGTGAGAATGAGTCGTGCCTTTTGAACTCAGGTTAGAAAGATGATACCTCTGCATGGTTGGCAGGCTTGCAGCCCTTTGAAGAGGTGTCAGTTTGCAACAAACTGGCATCTTTGCCTGGTTCTGTCCTCTTGTGGTTATTCCACACTAAATGGCCCAAAACACCAGAGCAAAGTGTTCTGAGTTGCAGCAAACAGGACAGAAAAAAAAATCAAATGAAGATATAGATAAGAAAAGATAAAATACACAGACAAAAAGTGCATTAAGTGAAAATAGCTTTGGAAAGAGGAGCTAAAAGATGAGGGCTGTAGATCAGAGGGAGGACAGCGGATGGAGGAGCTTCACAGATCATTTATCAGAATAAATGTATGACTGTTGACTGGTCTTGGCTGCTTTGTTGCCTTACAATGATGAGACTTTTTTAATATAATGCACATGTTGTCAGGCACTATAATGCACTGTATACATAAGTACGTCTCTGGTGACAGTGTAACTGTGTCTATAGGCTGGCAGCGGCAGACAGTGTTTTGACACGAGGGTGCGTGTCTGTCACTGGCTGAGTCGACTTGCGCTGAAAGAGAGCGAACCGCTGGCAGGTCTCGCAGGATCTGTGAATTGAGGTCGTCTCAGCAGAAGGGGCCCAGTGTTTTCTTAATTCACTGACGGACACTGCTAACTCTGTTTATGATGACGGCTAAACAAAAACAGTCTGGAAACCATAGACTCCAAACCTTGTTTTAATTATTTTTATTTCATAATGTTTTTCATTCTGCCCTAATCAGAATCCCTGAATGTGTTTTAATGTGGTGTGCAAATGTCTCATCTCCCTCAGTGCGTTTTGCTTTATGTAAATCAAGGAGGGGGAAAAAAAGGAGATCTTTTGTGTCAGCACATCTGACATTCCTTTGTGCTAAGTTAAAGGCTTGTCTTGTGAAATCATGCTTCACTGATACTGAGGACATGTGGTTTCTGCACATTCATTACGAGGAGCCTACGAGTGACATTATGTTAGCTCTCAGGGTTGAAAGTGAGAGGCTGTGCTCATTAACAGGCTCAGAATGAGCCCCAGTCTGGGACCAGTCTGTCCAGTCTTCGCTCATCCACCACAATAATGTCTGCTATGCAAAACATAAAATAATGAAGGACAGCATGAAGATTTAGTCATGGTTACTGGACGCTACTAACAAGTTTCCTTGCCAACTCATAAAAAACTCTAAAAACGTCATATTAATTCTGGCTCAATTAATACGGAGCGCATTCACGTTAACCAGCAATCATTACGCTCCAGTGATCTAAAGGCCATTGTCACACAGGCACTTGAAGAAGTCTTTTGTGTAACAGAAGAATGGCAGAGTGACCCCCGGCGGTGCAGAGCAAGGCCAGAGAGACGTTTCTTCAGCCCCACCTCCCGCTCCTCTCAGCAGCTTGGGTAAAATTTCAGGGTCCGAGTGGCCATGAGTGTCGCTGAGTGATAGGCGGAGAGAGGAGACCCTAAACCCAATAGCTTTGATGATTGAAACAAAACACAGAGTCCCCCCAGACCATAGCTCCTGCAGCTCTGTGACTAAGCACACCGTCATGCTTGCATGAGGGTTGCAGCTCCCAAAGTCTGAGTATGTGTGCCCCTTTTCTCACTGTATGTGTTTAGTCTAGATGTGTGTACATTCAACAACTCGCTCCCAAAAGCTACGAACAACACTGCTCCAATACAGAGTCTGTCTTCATCAATCAACGCACGTTGCAGCAGCTTCACTGACGGCGAGGCAGAGAACCCGACAGTCTTGACAATGACAGTGATTTTGAGAGGTCGAAGGTGGATCTGCTGGGTCACAATTCTTTTGACCCTCTATGAAATGAAAGGCCATTTTTGTGTATCAGCTCCATCTCCACCATTCGCTGTCAGTAAAGCACATCCAGAGGCAGCCCCCTCTCGACAAGATAGGGATTTATGTGACAATTTGCTATGCCAGACATGTTTTTGGAAACTTGGATGACATTCTATTGATTTTCTTTCAGCCCAGGGAGTATGATGTTCTTATCTCGCACAATTCAAAGGAATTCTAGTACAAAGTATGACACCGGTAACTGGGGTTGGAGTCCTGTGTCCCGTGTGTTGTTAGATTTACGTTAAATTTAAGGTTACTCTTGCTGATGAGTTGCTTGATGCTTCACACCATCACCTGACTGTTTCTATAGCTAACCAGGATCACCTTACCTTAACAAAGTTCCTGAACACTATAATTAATTAATCTTTAGTTGCCAGGAGGAGACATTGTAGGAAAAAATATGTTTTGCAGACTTAGTGTGAATATTTCAGTCCTACAGACTAGAAGATCTTTTGTGTGTAACAGAAGAATGGCAACAGAACAGGACATAATTATACCATGTCACTTTCACAAAAGTAGCATATAGACAAGTGAAAAACAGCACCATGTTGTCATCATGTACCACGGCTGGAAAAAAGCTAGTGATGCTCGTCTGTAATTTTGTTGCAACTCCTTCTGAATATTTAACATAAGCTGACGCATTTTTTTGGCCAGTGAAATATTTGTTTACCCAACACATGGATGTGGATAATACTTTCAATATTTTGAGGCACAAACCATATCCTGTGGGTGTGTTTCCTATAGGTGTGGTGACCAGCAGTCAGATGGGTTGTGGCTATTGAGGCTAGTGGCCGCAGAGTTGGGAAATCATAAGACATTAACAAATGCAGAGAGCAGCACCAAGAAAAACAGGTTATCATGTCTTTACCTCTGATTCAAAGTTGACAGCTTATCAAGATAAGTGGTGTCTTGGGGGGGGGGGGACTTAATAATGTTAAACCTCTTGCTGACTCACAGTGAAAAGTTGAATATCATTTATGCTAAGTGGTCTTGCAAAATCATCCAGTTTCCTTGAGGAAAAAGCATTTTGCTACCTGGTACAAATGTTTTTTGTACACTTTTTAGTCATTTAAAGTTCACAAAAGACACAAAAACTGCTTCCCTGTGAGTATATCTGGAGCGTAAAAACATCCCTGAGTATCAAAGTCTTCCAAAATGCATTTGATCGTAACAAAAGTGACTTATATGAGATTTTTATGATCTTCCACCACTATGTTTAAGGTTTCATGAGGTTTTAGTTAGAAACAATGACATGTTTAAGGTTAGGAATAGACTGTAGTCATGATTAATAGAAGAATGACTATCTTAAGATTAGGCAAAGGTTGACTGTTGGTAATTGCTCAGTCAGTCAGAAAATGAAGTGAACAGTTTATACATATGTTCAATATAATTGTTTCTTTGCTGTGCTGTTAAAAGTATCTGGGCGGCATTATGGTAACAACACATGTACTTTATATGCAAACAAATTTTATCAACATTATTTTAGTATAAAATGTTTCCCAAAGACATAACTGATTAGAATTGCAGCTTTCCTGACTGAAACTCTTCGACATGGTCGCAGTCTATATTCACTGTTATTAAATGACAAATGTTCAACATCAAAGGCTCGACAAATCTGAATGTCTTCCAGGGTGGGTTTTGCCTCCAAAAAGAAAATAATTCTTGGAGCCTTTCAACTCTGCTGCACGCTCCACGTCCTCAGGATGTATGAGAGAGAGAAAACATTGGATGGTAAAATGTTCCAGGTTCACGGGATGTGTTTAAGTCTGGTGTTGCTCAATCAAAGAGCAGATAGCGGCTCCTTCTCATTTTATTACCCTTTAGAAACATACTCAGAGTATTATGTTATCAAACTGGGGAAAGGGAGGGAGCGCACACGCAGCTGAACAAAGGCAACGCAAACAGCTGTGCCAGTGCAAACAGCAGTCAGATTATTTGTGAGTGAAAAGTTAGGCAGGCCTTGCTAACACAACACTGCCATCAAATCATAACAGCCATAAAGTGCTCTTCAGCTGTCAGTAGATTAGTTTGTAGGGTCGAGACTGGTCGTTAAAGTAGACTGCAGTCCTCGGTACCAAATCTTGATTAGTTCAATATCCCACTCAGCTGCATGACAATGGCTTTGCCTCATGTCTGCTCAAATGCACTCAGAGGACGGTTCTCAGACTCGATGGTTTCTCACTTGAGGTGGCTGGCTGCAGTAGGAGGACCAGTGTTGATACAGCTGATCTCTGTTATTCCAAGTGAAATATATGGCCCTGTTTGTTTTGAGAGATAGACCCAACGCTTTGCTTCAAGTTCGTATTTATCTATCAAGGGAAATATGTCAGTGCAGATCCAGTTTGTACTTTTTTACACCATCTCTTCTCCTCATTATGCTACTGAAGGGGAATTAACCTGTCTGTGTCTTGTTTACATCCCGTAACATGTGAGCCAAAAGTTTTTGCTGATTGTCACTTTTCTTAATGGAGGAGGTTATATATCACATTCTGTTCAACCAGCAACATCTGGCCTTTTTCTTTTCTTTATCTCTAACCTAAGGATAGAGTAAAAGAACCACACTTATATACAATTATAATGCCATGAACTGCATTTGATGAGAGGTGGTGGATTTTAAGAGCCGTGTTCCAGCAGATATGAATGTTGTTACCTGCGGTGTTCAGAGGCTTTTAGAAATGACACCCCTCAACACCCTGAAGGTGTTGAAAGGGTGCCAGTAACAGTGGATAGCAGTAATTTTAGAGTTGCGTGTAAGAGACAATACCTCGTGGAGCTGCTGCACACCCATGTGATGGATTTCCCCTCAAGAAAGTTTGATTGGTATCTATTGGGGGAAAAACATGAAACTGACTGAGAGCATTGTTCGATGCGCTTGGCAGGAGTCAAGGTAATGCTTTCTGGTGGAGAATTCTCAGCAGGCTAATGTTACGACCAGAGAAAACGTTGCTACATAGCGCCATAAAATGCATTTGGATGCAACAATAATCTAACAATTATGGTGATTTTATTGCTTTCAAATTTCCTACGACAAATTGGTCCTCGCATGTACTCTCACACAATGAGGTTTGGACACTTAGGACGATGTTCAGGTTAGACTCTGCTGCATTTGGTTGAAGTAATGATATTACCTCAGTGGCGCATGAGGCAATACAGTATTCCTCTACGTCTTTGGAGGGAAGGGGAAGTCCCCGCGTCTGTGTGCTGTTTGACTGGACTGGTTGAGTAATGTAGCCTGGGATTAGGTGGAGCAGCCTCGCAGCAGCAAACCCTCCCTCACACTGATCTGTCTGGACCCACACATGTGAACTGCTGGATCAGAACCACAGCTGGCCTACGTCCTTCCTCTGTGTCAAACTATTCATACATGAGGCCTAAAGCTCGAACATGCACATTTTTTAAAAAAAGTAGTTATAAATGAAGGCATAAACAGGATTTACAATATGTTATCAACACCTTGGCAAATATGTATGAGAAGACATGTATTTATCATGTGATTTATGTTCACTGGCTATGTTTTGCTCTAATACACGAAGTGTAACATCATCTTGACAATAAGACATGTTATGCAGCATTATGTTTTCCTATAAAATGGCAACGCAAAGTAGTTGATTATGAACATAATTTTTAGGAGACAGAGTTGACATTAACGTGCTGTGCCTCTGTGAGCCAGTGTGTGTACATTTCTAACTCCCCTGTCAGCCATAAAACTGAGTGAGTTTCCACCTGTTTTATGAGCATTTTAAATTTTGTGTAAGAAAAGCTGACTTGAAATGCCAGTCAGATTGTGAGGACAGAACGTTTGCATGTTAGAGAAAAGTAAATTTGCAAAAACAACAATTTGCAAAGACAACTCAAGAATATGCTGCAAGACTGAATGAAGGTGCATTTGTCTTTGTCTCAACTTTACATAGGAGAAAAGATTAGGAGATAAAGATTGTATATGTGTAGTTTGTTATCTTGCAAATACAACGATTTGCAGAGCTGCAAGACTTTCACTCTGTCTTTTGTTCCATCAGAGTTGCAGCAACACTACTGACGCTCTTTGGCCATTTCGTTGCAAAAGCCTCTGAATGTTTAACATAAGTTTGGAGATTTTTTTGGCCAGTGAAATATTTGTTTACCCAACACATGGATGTGGCTAATACTTTCAATATTTTGAGGCACAAACCATGTCCTGTGGGTGTGTTTCCTATAGGTGTGGTGATCAGCAGTCAGCTGGCTTGTGGCTATTGAGGCTAGTAGCCGCAGAGTTGGGAAATCATAGCACACTAGCATGCAAAAAAAAAACATGGCATGTCTTTTACCTCAGCCTCATACTGAATGCAAATTCAAAGTTGACAGCTTATCAAGATAAGTAGTGTGTTGCGGTGGGAAGGCAGGCGGGGAGAGCTAATGATAATAAGGATAAGGATCTTTGATATTCTAATGTCTTAATAAGCAGTCTGGCTTATCATTGAGTTTCCTTCAAACAAAAAGTACTTTTGTTATCAATGATTTTCCACAATACTTCACATGTTTTTGCTATTTAAAACACACAGAACAGCTAAGCTCTCTTTGTAAAAGTAGTAAAGGGTTGTACACATATTTCACACAGACTCTCCAGACTCCTCACAGGATGTACCCGAGGCCCACCATATCAAATCTAATATGATGTGGAGCACTAATTGGGTTAAAATGAATGACATAACTTAATTGCATCAAAGCATCAGAATATATCAGTGGCAGAAAAACAACTCACTGTGTAATATGTCAGCATTAAATCATTAGGCAGATGGTGAGAGTGGCAGTTTAAAGACACAGTTAAAAAATGATTAATGATGGGACGTGACAGAATGAGAATTAATGAGCAATCCAATCATATAAGTGGTTAAACAGACTGCCAGAGATAGAAAACACCCCTCATTTAGTGTTGAAAGACAGCAACAAATATGTGATAGCTCCCTCCCTCTTTAGCCATCATCATTGCTATCTTGCAACATCTCAATGGAAAACCAATCAAACTGTAATTTACGAATGTATAATTTCGTATACAATGAACTGTCTTTGCCTAATTAAAAGAGAAACAATGATTAGTCTGTTAAACAACATAGTGGCTAGGAGAAAACTATGTGAGCATCTTGATGAAAAGCGTCATTATTCGATTGTTTATACTGCACCACTGGGACTTGTTACATACTTTGGTGTGATAGTGAAGGAGGCGTGGACTGCCACACTAACTCTGCACCAATCAGCTGCACGTAACAGGGTGGAAATTGGCTGTATATTATCAAAAGATTACAATCTAAGCAGTGCAGTGTGTTCATGTAATTCATGCCATATCCTGCAAAGGCCCGGGGTTAAACAGGCAGACTTAGGCTGAACGAAACTACAATCACGGGGCCCCCAGCAGGATTGAGAGGAAAATTTGCCGCTGGCAGTCTGTCATGAGTGACATTAGTTTAGATGGAAATGGAGCAGCAATTATTGAGAAAATGTGTTACATTTACATTTTATTAGTTACAAGTTACATTTTATGGGGGTTTTGAGTTTGAGTTGAGTTTTTAATTAAGAAATCACATTTTTATCTGAAATTTTAATATAGTTACAGGATGATGGATTTAATAGCCATAATTGAGAGCAGCGGTGTGAAGATTGAGATGACGGATTGGGTGTGTGTGGCACACAGCTGGTTTGTGTGTTTCCTCTGAGGCGGCGGTGGCTGCCTCTCTGGGGTGTCTACAGTTGAGTGTCCTTGGAAAGGCTCAGATGGACTCCCACATGCAGGTCCAGGCTTTAGTCCCAGCATGCAGTGGTGTGGAGTGACAGATTGAAACGTTGAGGGAAGTGTTTAACCCCTGCCATCCCTCCAATTAGCCAACTTGTTTCCCATTTCCTATAGGATCCTGAGAACATATTTATTGGTGAGGGACTTTATTTGGAAAAGAGTGAGACCTTCTTTCTAGCATTAGAAGTAGATGTTGCTTTTCATTCATGTTGTGAGACAGTTATTAAATAATATTGTGGGGCAGCTATAAGAATGGAGGACCTAGTCGTTCTCTCTTTCAGGGGTCCAGATGTGGACTGTCCGAACCAAAAGTCACACCCACAGACTACTTCAGGGAGCACCCTCACCGCAGGAAAACAAATTAAACTTACATTTATTTGCTGTGCTTATAGAAATTTTGACTCAAGTAGAAGAGTGGCAATAACCAACAAAAATATACAGTATAGCCTAATTTCTTGACAAATCAATTCTGATTTCAGTTCGACCTTAAAGAAACAGGCATCCTTCTCTCTCCAAGGTGTTGCTGAACTAAAGAGGATAGAGATGAAACTTCATCACTCACCTGATCTGAGTGCTGCCTCTGACAACAATAAGGAGGAAATGCAGCGGTGTTCAGGGATAATTATCCTTTTCTCTGCAAGTTTTCCAAACTCTTTAAGGCTCCCAAGCTGCCAATCAGCACCTGATTAACACCAAAGGCCTCCCCTTTCCCCTCCCCGCTTTCATCTCCGCAGTGATCTACGCTCTGAGTGAAATGGAGACTGTGGACTTGTCAAAACCGAGTCTGTGGACAGTCTGTGTCTTGTTATTAGCACCTCAACAGGTCTTACCGAAGCCAAGAACGAATAAAACTTGGACGTGCATGTTCGCCTCTTTTTTTTTCTTTGCCTCTCTCCTCAAAGCTTACAGCGGCCAGGAAATGATCATTATGCTTCATCATAACCCCATCGTGGTTCTTTTGAAAAACGTTCAAACCAGCTCTTAAATTCGGTTATTTTCTTGGACCTTTCTGCCTACTCGACATGATTGCTTTGAACTTGAATGTCAGAAAAGGAGAAATTCAATCTGACCCACTCAAATGCTTTTCACTGACAACAGAGGAAAATCCTCCCAGGTTAACGATAGGTCAGAGCTGAATGGGGGACTTAGGCCTATACATTTACAGAGTTTCGAGACAGGGGCTATCTGATGGTCCATCTGGTTAGCAAGTATAATAGGACTGGGTCACAGGTGAGCCGCAGATGGTAGATGTATGTGTATCAGTGTGTCTAGATCTTAATGGCCCCGGTGATTCATAAACTACTGTCGGATGGCTGCATGGTTATATTTCAAGAAAACAAGCAGCAAAGTTGAATTTTATTTTTTTATTTCACATGGACTATAGATTGTTTAGAATTGCACCAGTTACAGCTATTTTTAATTTATAGGCCTTGTGCAGGAGGAGCAGGTAGAATACCACATCAGTTTTAAATACTATACAATAAAGTACAAAATATATTAAATAAAACTGTTAGATATAACCCAGAAATTATATGATTGATTTGCATCAGAGGTATATGTCTGATCTCAAAACCAAACTTCAGGCACCCTGATGTCTGAGGTATTCATTTCCATTTTATAATACCTTTGATGGAAGAAAATCTGTCGTCCTATTCATCACAAATCTGTATGATTCGTCTTCCAAAGTTGCACCGAAATGAAATTTAAAGTGAGAATGTAACTTTTGTTGAAAAGCAGCTAGTGTGTTCACAAGTGACAATTATGGGATAACGCTAAATGCTATATAACAGAAGCAGAAGTGGAGAAGAGTCACACAGCAATATTTGGCTCAAGTTAGCTAACATTAGCCAATATTAGCCACTTAAAGCTACTGGTCATGCCAGACCAAGTAAGGCTGTACATGTAGCAGCATCCCTGACTGAACTGAATTGGGCAAGTATGTGTTTTATTACACTGCTTTAAAGCTAAGAAACAATAGATCAGAGTGTCTATGGTCCAACTTCATTTGCTCAATATTAATCACAGGTTTGTTTATGCAGCTCCATGCTCCCACGCTGACTTCAAAGTTAAAAACATAGGAAGTTCTGAAGGAGAGAAGTCAAGTTCTTGATGTCGTCTTCATTGTAGTATTTCCATATGTGACGTCTACTTCATAAAAACCTCTTCAAAGCGTGTGCGGGGATGTAAGAACACGCAGAAAAAACACACACATACTGAGTGATATTTCTGATGACAAGGCACTTTCTGTAGGTTCGCCACAGTCGGCTCTATTAGGAGCGTGTTTATTTGAGTCCAGCTCAACAACACATGCATATAGTATTTTAGTACTAATGCATCGCCATAGGACTTTCGGGGGAGATTTGGGGTGTGCTTTCAGGAAAACACAACCACTTATTAAAGTCTAGACGCAACATAAAACCATCAGAAGTCCTGGAGTAAGCACTCACAGGCTCTCATGGACAGAACGTGTCAGTGTCTGCTCAACCCACGCTGGTTTTCTGCCTCTGCCTGTGCAGTGTTAGGAGATATCCAGTGATGTTTCATAGCATCAGTACACTGATTGTAATGGATTTCAGAGCAAAAGAAAGCCACTGCACTGTCATTGTCTTATCAGTTTTCAATGTAAGTTATGAGTTATGAGGATTTAAGACACAAAACAAAGTCTGGTAATGAAAGTCTTTGGCAAAAACAGAAGTGTAAGTCCATTTTTCTTGAAGATTACCCAAGCTGACTTTCAAATTTTTAATAGATAGTTTTTTTGACTGATGGTTTCCGTCGCAGCAGGGCCAAGACATTCCACAATGTGCAGAGGTCTCCCACCTGCAGCACAGCGCAGACATCCCAGCTAGATTTACAAGCTCTGAAACTGCATTCTGGTGGCTGAACCTGCGTGTACACGAAAAAACAATCCTGCGGTGAGGCTTAAGGGAGTAATAAACTCTTGGTTTTAAAACAATTTCTTGTCCTACCATCTCCTACAGGCAAGTACACGGAGAGCGATATCCTCACAACGGATTCTCTCATACAGATCACCCCACGAGTTTAAACAGATCATCCTAACATTATTAGAAATAGTCAGGGAAGCGGGAACAATTTTGGAGTTTCAGCAGAGGGGCGCAGTCATTCATTTGTGAGCTGCTTATGTAACCAAAACACTCGTGTCCTTACCGGTGATGCTACATTGCAACCCGGTGGTAACCCTACAAAAGAGCAAAGAGATTTCACTACATGTAGAGTGCAACTGATGAGTCTGTGAGTACAGTCTTGACTTTCTGCACTGTGACCATGGTGATAACCATGACTTGGCGACCTTTAACAAAAGAGAGAACAAACTTTGAGGGCTGTCTGGCTCAGCCTCGGTCAGTATCTTGACATTCAAAGAGAAATCGTGAGCACTTTTGGAATGAAAGCATTTCTCTAATCTTTTAGCGAGACATTGAGATACAGAACATAGCAAGGTGAAAGGAATGGGGCTGTCTGTGCCTGTGCACAGGAACAGGTCTCAGGAGTCCGGAGGTCTGGCCCACTCTTCAAATGGCACAGTGTTTGTTGGGGAATGTGCAATTATGGAGGCCAGGTCTTTGATCCAGGTTTTCCATCAGGGCTAAATTGTCCTCACATTGAGCGCTGCAGTGTATCCTTGGGCACTCCTTTATATTCTGCTGCTCTTTCATGTGCACCCCTCTGGAACTCAAAGCATCTCCTCTTGAAAAGTGAGCTTTGGCCTGTCCATGGTCCAGTGCGGGTCGAAAGGAGAAAAAACAAAAAAAGGCTAGATTGTCTAGTGTGTGTGTTTGTGTGTGTGTGTGTGTGCAAATGACAATATAAATACAGTATGTAACAAGTCATCTTACAGAAAGAGTTAAGAGTTTGTTTGTGCAAGAGGCGAGTCGTGCGGTAAACCAGGATATAAAAGTGCTGGCATATATGGACGTGTTCGGAAGGGTTGAATTTCATATTGCATGTGTTAAAGTGTGCAGACGAAGTGTTTGTGACAGGAAGTTTGTGAGCCTGCGCTTGCGTGTGTTTGAGTCGGTGATTGTGATTCTTTCCACATGCTCCCATGTGTTATCTGTCCTCTTCATAATAACCATCACCTCTGTCAGACTACCCAGGGGGCCTTTAGATCCTTTCTTTTTTCTTCTAGATTGTGAACTTTGTTATTCCTTTTTTAACAACAATGATTAGAGTGTTTTGTATGCCTCTACAACCTTTAATGTATGAGTTCATGTGAGCAATAGCAGAGGCTATTAATAGCCTATGGTCCCATCAGATCATTAGATTGGTTCTCTAACAAGATGGCAATTATGTACTATCCTGTCTGTGTGTGTCTTCGTGTGACTTAACTGTGTGACATGACACTACAAGCAAGGTTCTATAATAATCAACCACAAAGTGAGACCAGATGTTTCATAAGGATTTAAAAAAACAGTGCCCGAAGAGGTGTTTCACTGGAATATTCTGTTGTGTCTTATACCCATTCATTTGCAATCATGATAACTCGTAATCTAAACTTGCTGTAACTGTGCGTAAGTTGGAAAACTTTACACTGAAGTCTACATGCAGCTGCGGAGGAACAAATGCATTTATTGCGCCCATCAAGCCGCAAATAATTCAGAGTTTTATTCAAAGCATCCCTGAGAGAAATGGTGCATTGGTGTGTTACATCTCTTCTGTACAAAAACAGCTCAGAGGGATGATTTAGTCTTTGAGGAAACTATCTGGCCAAAAGTAATAGCTCTTTGGATGCTGAATCTAAGATAGTCCTGTCTCTAGACAGGCATCATCATCACAGCAAAAGCAATGAATCTAAAAACTAAAACATGATCCAACTTCAGGTTATTTTAAGTTTTATGTTTGACTAGTGGCATGGCTCTAGGGATGGCAATGACAGTTGGCCAGTCCATCATGTTGACCCCAACTGAAGTATGTCAACAATGTAATAGATTGCAATGAAATTTTATCAAGACATTTGTGGTCCTCAGCAGATAAATACTTGTGACCTTGGTGATCTTTTCCTCTAGCATCACCATGAGGTTGACATTTTTGCTATTTAAGTTCCAGGTCTTGACAACTACTGGATGAATTGCCATAAGTTTTGGTGCAGATATTCATGTTCTCCACATGTTTCACTTTGGTGATCGTCTGACATTTCACCTAGTGCCATCATTGGTTCAAAATTTGTACAGTAATAAGGTTTATGACCAAATACCTGCAAAACTAATGACCATTAGCCACAGCTGTACTTAAGCTTCAGTTGTTTAGTACTGATTGTTAGCATAGTCAGTATGCTAACACAATAAATTAAGATTGTGACCATGGTAAACATTATACCCGCTGCTAGCATGGCTGCAGACTATTAATTTAGTTTAGTTTCAAATGAAAAACAACATGCTTATTGATAAGGCTCCACATATCCTACCTAAGGCGCCTGTTTGTCTGTTGTATTGCACAGGGTGTCATCCTTTACATTATTACAAAGCAAGACTGAATATTGTGCAAAAAGAAGACTCCCATTAAGGCCTGTGAATGTGATGTGAATGGTTTTCTATAGGTGCGTTAATGTATATGGCTGCAAGGTGAGAAAATATATAAACATGACAAGCTTCTGCTTGTCGTAGACATAGGAGTTATTTGCCGCCATTAAGACTTCGCACCTCTGCAATTTTACACGAGGACATCATATACCAGAAGGACAGCTTTGTAGTTTGTAATCATAGTTTCTACTGATTATAAGCCACTCTGTGAGTCCCACTGAATCTGATAATTCTTTGCAAGCCTTAGTAATGAGGTGACAAAGATGACTAATATTGTCTAGAAACTTTAAGTATAAGATAAGAGTTTAGCAATTAGACCTGTGCAGGAACTTACAGCTCAACAGGAGGTTTGGTGAAATTACTAGGTTTCATATTTCATCTATTTCCTGTGGTTAAGGTAATAGCTTAATCCCACAGCCCCCACACTGTATCAGCCTTCTGCACCCCGACCCCAACCAGTTCAACTGCTCTTAGAGTTTGGAAGACCTCAGCTGTTGAGCCGTGTTGAGCCGCTGTGTTAAATGGCTGCAGGAATGTGTTTTAAGTGGTCTCTGCGTTTTGGATGAGGCTCCGCACTTAAAACCCCCTCCTGCCTCTCCGCTGGCGAGGGGCCAGGCTCTGCTTCAGGGTGGTGGGTCCCCTCTGAAGGTGATGGTGTGAGAGCGTGTGTGAGTGTGCGTTACGAGCATGTTGAGGGGGGGCGAGCATTCGTTAGTGGCTCCCACTGCGGTGGGGAGAGCTCTGACGTGATGTCTCCTGTCTCTGAAGCCTGGGCCTTTGTACTTGTGTTAACTGTCACTCAACTCCAAAATAAACATGTATCCTCTCCACACCCAGAGACCACGGGTAACCTGCACCATGTCTCAGAATATCCACTTGGCCCTTTAATAGATTTTTACTGTGTTTTATCTACTGCCAGCCGCTCATTACACTCTCCAGTGCCGCAACAGAACTCAAGACGGAGAACTTGCTGTTTTATCTCTTAGGGGAATAAACCACTATGAATATGAAATAACAAGTTAATGAATTGGACATCCTTTTTTGCCACACAAACTTCAGATGACTGTGAGACAGCCTTGTCTTGTTTGGATTTACCAAATCAGCTGCACAGACCATAAGAGTTCCTCAATGCCTTTGCTGTTTCACAAAACGTGAGTGTAAAGAGATATTTCATCCCTACGAGACACATTCCCGTCTGATAAAAACATATTACCACAGACAAAGAGAGGCGCTTGGTAGAATTAGACGGGACTGGGACTGGTGCCGATGAGAGCTTGGCTGGTTGCCCTGGAAAGCCACACATGAGCGTATTTAATTGCCAGACAGACCAGAATAATTCTTCCATAATCTGAATTTATACAGTCACAGTCAGAGTGGGGCAATAACACGCTGACAGTGTGTGTTGGGTATCAAGACAGAGTGCCTGGTGCACATCAGCAGAGGCAGAGAAAGAGAGGGACGGATAATGTGGGTATTGTCGAGTCGAAGGGCCCCATCACTGTACCAGCGACTGTAATAGCCGTGAACAAGCACTCCTTCAGAGCCGACCTTCCACGTCTCCGTCAGACAGCAGCAGGGAGACATAAAAACGGTCCTCCGCCCTTGACAGAGCACACTTGTCTGGGGACGGCTTTTCAATCTGGGTTATCTTCTGAAATGCAGACACGCAAGGGCCTCTCTCTGCCCCGCAGAACCAGTGGTAGGAGTGAGAGTGGCCTTGCTTTCTCTCAAAGGTCTTCTGAGTGCCACATCCATGAGAGACCTCCTGTCATGAAAAGAAGATAGACTAGGATGTGTGTGTGTGTGTGTATGTGTGTGGGGGCAATTTCTTTGTGCATGTTCCGCCATGTGTACATTTATGTGTGTGCTAAGGTGCCAAAATCTTCATTGAATGATAGATAGCTCTAGTAATGTCAAGCCAGCCCCCCCGCCTCGACCATCCCTGTGTTTTTCCTTGACCCCTCCAAGAGGTCACCTTGCCTTGTTGCATCTGTCCCACTCTGGAGACACTCAAGGAGAGCCAGTGATTTTTAAAAGGCTGGGTACAAGGCTAGGCTTCTCCTCCAGTAGTAGATCTTTCATGCCTGCAAGGCTCGTCCTTGAGGAGCCATGCAGGATTATTCGGTGTGGTCCAAACTTTCCCCAATGACACGTCTGTCAATGCAACATTTCCTCTCGGTTCCTTGAAGTGCGTCAGGAAAGGGTTCTTGGGGCAAAATTTTAAAGCAATTTTAAACTAATGGTTGGCTAAAGGCACGTGTTCCTCTTTTAGATTAAATGATATTCAGTGATAGTCAAAATCCCACCTGCTGGCACTTCCGAAATCCTGACAGACTTCTTAGAGGGCCTTGGAAACATTTAGAGATCCTTTTAAGTCTTTAAACACAATTAAACACACTTTAAACACAATTATTTAATCATTCCTGGTTTTAGTTTCTTATGAATTTCATTTTCTTCTGCAAGCTGAAAGGAAAGCAGAAGGGCTTGAATATTGCATAGATTACTGTAATTAGATTTCTGTTTCACTTGCACTTTTTTATCCCGCACGTTAGGTTTAAATCTGGTCACAGACCTTTTTGTGAGTTTTGAATCTGAGGGTAAATCTTGTCATCTGGAAAGTACATAATAGAGGTCCATCTGTAGGTCCATCTGCTATCTACATCCAGCCCATGCACGACATTAGATATTATCTTCCGGATGAGGTGGATGTGTTTTTGGTTTGGAGGCAATCTGATGAGTTTTTGACTTACTGAATATATTCTCTTCTTGACCAGGGGGTACGTTTTCATCCATCCCTCTCTTCCGTGTGATGAAGGGTTCGGCCCCGAGTGAGCAGTAAGCAGTTTTCATAGCTGAAGGCGGTGCAAAGTGTCTGCAGCCAGACGTAGCTGTTATTGCTCAACCCCGGCTATTCTGCAGTCTGTATGTTCAACTGAAGGTGAAGGATAAACAAACATGCATGTACCTCCCCCCTGATGCATTTTCAGTACTAATCTGTCCCCTGAGTATCAGTCCTAATTAGAGTTTACTACCTCAGCTGGCCCTTCAGTAATATAATCCCATCGAGAATCAGGACTAATTGAAGGTGGGTGAGCAGAAGTGACTCAGGCTCAGCTTTTCCAATAGAAATTCATTTAGCCCACCATCAAGGAATTGCATAATAAGAAACACAGCCTTGCCAGCTCAATACCCAATTCAATTACAAGATTTCCATCTCCGAACTCTAATGACACAACTCTGAAAATATCAAATATACTTGATACTTTTATTGTTATATTATTGCGGTTAGTCATGTACATGCAAACTGTAAGAGAGAATTTTCCAGGGTTGTACAACAACATGATAAATGTGGCTGACACATACAATAGCTTTCCTCTTGGAAACTTCCATGCAACATAGAGCAGAAACTTGAGGCCTCAGTCGTGAAGTGATGGGCTGGACGCTGCAGAGGAACCCCCTGCTTGGAAGCAATTAAGGCTGAAGAGATGCACTCTAAATCATCTGTCTGCAGCCCGCAACAAAAGAGAAATGGACTCAGCGTTAGCCTTTCACTGCACCAACCCTCTCGTCTCTGCAAAAATGTTACCGACTTTCTTTCTTAAGCTAATAATAACACACACAGATTTTTCTTTCCTGTATTTGGGCTGTGCCATGAGGCCATCCATGAGGCCGTGCGTAGTCTGGGTGAGTCAGCAGAACTATTAATGTCGCTAGACGGTACAGGGATTTCCAAATACAGAATGCAAATCTCATCCACTTTGGGACTAATAGACTCTATTTGATTTGTTGAATTAAGAGAGAGCCGAGACAAGAAACAACAGCACATGAAGGAAGAAATAACACATAAAGGATTGTGGAATGTTTTAATTACAGTAATTTGGATGAGGAATTACATGTGGCTACTGCGCTCTGGGTGAAATGTATTGTATGCGCTCCATGGCTAGGCTGTCATTAGTGAATGTGTGGGAGGACCTTCACAGCACGGAGCTGACCTCACACTGTAATCAAATGGATCTATAGGTTAATAAATATTCACAGTCTAGGAGCAAAACAAAAGCGGTTTGCAAACATCTAAAGGCAGCTCTAAAACCCTGCTTTATCATTATAGAAAACGGTTTGGTTTTGCTCTGCTGTTATAGGGTTCCCAAAGTGTTTAACAGGCCCGATGTGTTGTTAGTGACAGTGTCAAAGTTTAAAATCGGTCACAGGATGTCAGACTGTGAGAAATCTGCGAATGAGCGAACACATGAAAGCAAAGCAGGGTACTGTGGTTCACAAAACTACATATTGTGATAGAGATTGAGAGAATGAGGACACGAGCGAGGAAACGGGAGAGAGGAGGGGAGAGTTCAGCAGTGAGGGAGTTAGTGGGGAGGGCAGAGGGAGGGATAAAAGCAGGAGGCCCAGACAGGCTAGAACAAGAAAGCAAAGAAAAATATCTAATTGGAATCAAGTGTCCTGACAGAGTGCGTGGGCGACTGGATTCCACAAAGCGTGCTGCTTTTCCACTTGCAAAAAAGAAGTACAAGAGAGTAAGAGAGAGAGGAGGGGAAAAGAATTATTGAAAACCCCCTTTGCATTTGAGTAATTTTATTTCTGGGCGGATTGGGTTAAGACAAATGAAAGAAGGGTGTGGAGGACGGCCACAACAGCATTTCCATTTCTAACTGCTTTTTGCTAGCAGGCATTAGACACCGCACTGCCTGTGTGGTTGGCTTTCAGACAGGAGGAAATGCTAACCGATGACAAACTGAAACCACTAATTAAATTTCCAATTTTTAATGAATCCTAATTGTTAATGAGGGTAAAGGGCGTGTGTTTCCATGTGCGTCTACAAGTCTGTTCCTGTGAGGGAGGATGGAAGGGGTCAAAGGGCACCGCTGCCTTTTAAGGGGTCAGTATCTCTGATTCTATACTCGTGCTACTCAGTGAAGATCCAGGCCGTTACCTGTTTAGACAGAGCCAAGCTTCCCCACTCATTTCAGGTCTTAGTGCTACGCTAAACTAACCAGCTGCTGGCAGTAGCTTTCTGTTTTGCGTGCAGACTTGGCAGTGGTATCAGTCCTCTCAAAATGTCAAAATATTCCTTTAAATCAAGACGATATAAGAGAATTCAGTTCACTGCCTCATTTGTGTGTGTTAAAATAAAGGCCTGACGATCATGCGTATCCATACAGTAAATGGTCATTGCTGAGTGTGTGATCCTTCATGGCACATTCATAAGTCTTCACACATCTCCTCATGTTTTTAAAAGCAAATCAAGCTCCAGTGTGGAAATCATATCTCAGCCAAAGGGAAGATTCCTTCTCTGTCCGCTGACCTTTGCTTGTCCAAGGTAAAGCTTGCAGTTTGCTTCTAACTCCCAGTCAGGGATTTGGGGGGGGGGCCCTGCAGACACTCTGCCCGACCACCAGGCAGAACCACAGGATATAGCTTTACACATGACATATCGCGAAGGAAGCCGGAGAGATTTAAGCATGATATGCATGTCAGTGTTTTTCTTTTTTTTTTTCTTCTTTTTCTCTGGGTTTCTGTTGTAACTGGTGAAAATCAATCCGTGGATGTTTTCCCATCACGCTGCACTGTACTGTTGTTCCTGCTGTGTGGGCTTCCCCTTCGCAGTCCTCTGGTGGAGCAGCGTGGTTCTCTGGTTTAGGAGTCCAGACACAATGCTCTCTCTCTTTGTCTCTTACTCTGTGTCTCTGTTTCTCTCTACTTCTCTGGAACACAAAGCTCCTTGAGAGGGAAGTTTGTGTTCTACTTTGGTGGCTCGCTTGACCCCCCCCACCCTCCAGAAAACACATGTAATACAGATGAGTGTGGGGAGAGAGAAGGGTGGGTAGGGCTTTATAATATTGTGAGCACCAAGACCCCCCAAAGCAATATGGGCCCACCCGGGCAGGTGACAGAAACTGACAGGGAAAGTGTGTTGAAGTTTAGGGTAAGATTGTTTGAAAAGCTGCAGAATTCAGGATAAGAACGGTTTTTGCTTTCAAACATAATGAAAATCAGCATCAGTCTATCTTTACAATATAATGTGTGAAGTGCAGTATAATGACAGCAAACTGTATTCCTTGGATATGCTACGTGTTAATTAGTCCCACTTCTGATGAAGGGCTTAGCTGCTGTAATTAGTGGTTGAAAATGGAGCAGAGACGTTGTTAGTTCGGAGTGACGTTAGCGCTGTAGGAGTTACATCTGTAACCATAAAACATTCCAAACAAATAGGGCTCAGAGTTTTTCCCACAACATTTTTAAATGGAACACCAGGTTCTGCCCCTCTGCATACATCCCACCACCTGTGATGGGGGGTGGGAGCGATCAGGGGACCCACTTTGTGAGTGTAATTGAAAACCATAAGGCTCTCTCTGCGGTGGACACGCTATTTGAGGCTCACAGGGCACAGAGGGAAACTTAACTCTAGTTATTGTTCGCTGTATAACCATAATCAAGGGAACACCCTTTCTCACTATAAAGTCAAAAATAGTGGTATGAAGTGAGAGTCCTCTGCTGATAAAATGCATTATGTGCAATATAGAGTTATTTGCGGACCCTGTGGTTACTCTGGAAAAAAAAACAGAATGGAAATCTAGTGTATTAGGGCAGCTCTGTGGGGCCACTTGTGCTCCGACTGCAGCCAGGAGGTCATTTTTCATTAGAGATGGTGGTGCTGCCACATTGTTCTGCATCATATCTGCTCTTGACATTCAACTCTAGCCGTAAGGCAGGGTGTACCTCCCTTTCTCCCAAAGAATCTCAGCCGAGCACTCTCATCCTGACACACCCGTTAAAGCATAAACATTACGAGATTCCAGGCTGATAGCAAGGCAGTCCCTCTCTGGAAAGGCCGTCCTTCACAGGTCACTCATCCTGTTTGGTCAGAGGTCAAAATCAAAGCTTTTGGAGGCCGGTTGTGATTTTAGAGATTTGTATGTGAGGTGGCTGGGAGAAAAAAAGATACTCATTTAATCCCTTTTTGAGTCATTTTCAAGAAATACTCTGTTTTGTAAGTGTTCACACTTACTCAAAGTTACATTTTACATTTGGATCTACAGTATTCATGAGACTCACTGACCACAGTAGCTGTTAGTTGCTATCCCTGTCGCCGGAAAAATAACTTTCAATTGCAGACTGAAACACACACATAAAAAAAACCCCAGTTCTACGGGGAATGCGCTTACAACAGAGAAATTCAAAGATATAAAGAACCATGTGAAAACATGGAAGAGCTTTGGGACTTGGACCAACTCATCTGTGTTTAAAGAGACAGGAAATAAGTTTAATTATAATTTTAATTATAACCAACTTTAATTATAACCAACATTTTAACTGTACAAAAGCCATTTTCACATACATTGGCACACTGAAATCTGCATTATTTAACTCGAGCAGTCCTCTCTGCCACAGACTGAAATGATTCTGTACAATGTAATATAACTTTTAAAACCAGCCATTCAGGTAAAATATCACAGTAGCTATTTCATATGCTACTCAACATGTGTTTTGCATCATTTCATGACTATTAAGGCCACTTGAAGCGTGCCCTCCAGACTCACAGAGTAGTGGTGCACCACAGCTCCGTGTAGTGTAGCAAATGTCACCTATTCTGTGATAAGACGTTATTGAGCAGCCCACGTATTCTGCCTACTACGTTGGCAAAGAGAATTATTTTGCCAACATTGTAGGATCATCATCAAATGTGTTATTGTTAAACAGAGGAACGTGCTGGATGTATCCTGTGAACACCCTTTTCCATTATACCGTGTCACTTTGACCCTAATCATTCTTCCTTTTGTAACATTCCACAATTCCTCTAAATTCCTATATATGAGGTATACTACGATATCATTTTAATACTGCTTTTAAAAAAACTCTTACAGTCTCCACCTTCCTAATGGTAAATATTTTAGTGGCATTAAATATAGAGACTTTTTAGAGAGTTGCATCAGAGCTGAGGACTGTTCTCACTTGATAATGTAACACACAATCTAGCTTCATGGAACAGCAGGCTTTGAAGCTTTTTAAACCAACCCTTCAAGATTTAACACAAATTTGTCCGAGCTAATTAAACAGTCACACATCACCTCTTGCAAAGCAGGCTCTACCCATCATGCCATGGCACATAAACAAGTATAATGTTTGTTTTCGAACCTGTGAGGAGAGCTCACAGTGTCTGTTACTGTAACTAATGGCAGAGAACTTGTGCTGCCTTGCCCCTAACCCTGTCCAGATGGGACGTCTGAACATCGGTTTGGAAAAGTTAAAAATAGTCCACAAAGTAACACTTCATCTATCACTCTCGGCCCTGTGGCAACCAGCTGAAAGAGAACAAACCACGTCACTTTTTCTCAACAACGGAGGAGATGCTGGAAGAGCTCTGACATTTACAGAGATGTTGTTTTCTTTCTGTATTCTTTAAACTTTTAATTCATACCATCCCTCTTTTAAAATGTCAGATTCAAGCATGTACAACACATAGGAGCATTTTCCTCCCAGTGAAGTGCAGTCGACTCATTCATTACATCCCACATGGAACTGGGATTATTTTTCTTTGCTGTTAACACTAACAGCTCGTAGGGTAAGGCACTGCTGCCAAGCTGATTATATTTAAGTAACTGTTAAATTACACAATATTCTAAAAGGGAAAATGAGCCAGGACCATTTTTGTCCTCAACTTTGCTTGTAAGATGATTCAGGCAGAGGGCTGTGTACACAGGGGCTTCACAGAGGCTCTGTTTTAGCTCAGGTGTTATGGTGATACATGCCTCGGGC
Source organism: Scortum barcoo (assembly GCA_023238725.1). Classification (NCBI taxonomy): domain Eukaryota; kingdom Metazoa; phylum Chordata; class Actinopteri; order Centrarchiformes; family Terapontidae; genus Scortum; species Scortum barcoo. The sequence goes on from CM041544.1 coordinate 8,164,940, forward strand.
CCAGAAGTATGCTATTTTCAACTGTGCATGTCCTGACATATTTTTAGTTCTTAGCTGGTTGGTTGTACTTGCAAAAACGGCTGTTGCAGGTGCGTGTGTGCACTTCATGTGTGGGTGTGTTTAACGTGTTATCTTTGCAAGAGAGGATGGGGGAAGACGAGAGAGGAAGAGAGAAGGGAAGTGAGAGAGGAAAAGCGAGAGTCGGATCGAGCTCAACACGGTTCGCCACAGATGGTTATTGTTTAGAATTCCAGGGTCATGATCTCATGCTGCGCTCTCCTTCTATCTCACAGACCCTGTAGGCTATGAATTAATCAAACGAAACACAAGCCTTGATATTGCAAGTACTCTCCTATCACATTACCGACTACAGCCCCTGTCAACAGAAATCGGATTACTTCAGCAATAGGCAGAGACACTTGTGATTACAGTTGTAGCCAGCAGCGCTTTGGAGAAGAAGGCCAGCCCTGCCAAAGTTCAGGAACTAATCTTTTATACATTGCGGGAAATCTGCAAGCATCTCACCTCTAGTCTGTGTGACAGAGGTAGACTTCCTCCTCTCTCTTTCTACTGTGTTTACTTTGCTGTTAACTGGGGGGATATCCTGCCGATGCACTGCTCTCTTTCTTCTCTCTCTGTCCTCTCAGCCAATCACAGTCACAGGCGCACTGAGGATGTCAGCAGGAGAAGCCTCTGATAGATAACGCTCCGAAAAAGCCTCTTTGTTTGCGCACGGCAACCAGCAAAAAAAAAAGCCTTTGATGGGATGAAGTGTCCTGCCTGTCACCCACCGCCTCACACCTCCCATTATCTCTGTCTCCTCCTCCCCGTGTGTGATCCCTGTGCAAAGCGACGCAGGACTGAATTATTTAGCTGCTGTCAGTCAGCAAGAACGGGCCTGCGGAAGAGGACAGAGGAGCTGTCTTGGCTGACTGCTGGCAAACGAGCCACAGAGGCCCCATTACTTTCCCTGCTTGTCAGGAAGGAGTTAACTTAACCCGGGGGGGGGGGAGGCCAAACATTAGGCTCAATGGTAACTGAGTGTGTATTAATTAATGCCGCAATGTGTCCAGTCCCCAGGACCTTCTCAACCTCGGGACCCTTTCTCAGACTCTGGAAGAGAGGGAGAGGTCAGCAGGAGGAGAGGGGGGCATCCGGGCCCCCCTTATGCCACTGCATCTGTCCAGAGAGGGGATATAGTCTCCGCCGGGGCCTCAGGCGAATGACCCTTGTCAGCCATGAAGTTATGGGAGACAACAGATTGGTCTCCGATGACGGATGTGTTGAAGGAAAGGGCATTTCATTGTCCCATGATTTACACTGACTTCGTCCTAAAACTATTGATGTTTGGAATGACTCGGATTTAATAGCTTGGCCGCAGCATAACTGACCCAATTAAATAACTTTGGTAATTGTTTTCTTGTTGTAGCTTGTGAAACAATTTTCAAATTCCAGCAGGCGTATTATTCATGCCAGCGTTTAATGAGCTCTCTTTCAAAAAGCTATTTAAAGAACACGCAACAATTTGAGAATGTCCGGTTACAGCATGAATGATAGATCCATATAAATATTTTGGCACAATTGCTGAGGGTAACAAATTACTTTGGCTCTATCTCTCTAGACCATTGATATTAAAATAACAGACTGCCCAATCACTGCAACATCAATCAGGTCAAATGTTTTTCTTTCTGGTGGGGAGGCTGCTATAAAACTGTTTCTGCTGTGCATCAATTTACACATTGTGGATACTGTTAGTCTTGCCTGACTTGGCCAATTTGATGGCGTAGATAGGTTTGGACAGGTTAAACTCGGTTATGGCTTGGGTGGGTCAGGTCATGTCCTGTCCAGTTACATGAAAGCACAATGAAGACAGCTAACCACTGAGGAGAGTGTGCACACAGCTAGAGGGCATTATGTGTCGAAGGGTGTGGCCAGCCCTGCTTGTTCTGGGTTTAAACGTCTTATTGATGAATGTCCTTACAGCTAAGACCGATCTTATCGTGGCTCATATTTTGTTTGGCACCTTGCACAGATTCCTGAACATCTTACTTGTTCATTTTTTTGGCCAAATCCCACTTTCCAGGCCAAGTTAGCTGTGCCGGAGTTAACTTCAGCCTCGTGAAGGCTGTGAGAGCATTTCTGAGCTGTATAAATAAATATGGAGAGACATTCATAGAATGACACTTGATCTGGGAAATATTGCTGTCGACCATGTCATTCCATGTTTGTTTCAGATGCTGGTAACTGGTGATTAAGTGCATTTTTGGCTCTGACCGAGATCAGTCAGCCAGTAAACAATAGTGTGATTGGTTGCTTCGTCAGAGCTCGGAGTAAACAAATAACACGCTTTAGTAAGAGACTTGAGCCAGAAAGGAAACTGGCAACCACGGCCTCAGGTCTTGAAGTCAAATGGCCTCCTATGTAGCTCTCCCCACCAGGAATCTTGATGACCAAAAGCCATCTAACTCTCTTGTCAATGGTGGTGAGAGCCGCTCCACCACATGTGAGCATTCCTGGGGCACCACGGCCTCACCACAAGCTCATATTTATCGTGTGTGGTTGAAACGCCACAGAGGAGCCCACAGCCAACACATAGCTTAAGGAACACACACGCACGCACGTACACACACACACACACGCGCTGTATACTGTCTGGCTTTGCTCTCCAGTGTCTGTCCAGCTCATCTCCCCTGTAATATAGACAGAATCAGCAATATTGTACAGTGTCAGCAGTCCAACTCATGCAAAACAAGTCCACGAGGACGTATGGCAGCGATATGAGCAGCCTCCCATCAAGATCAGTGTGCTGTAACTTGCTCAAAGGGTGACCTACCTGGCTGGCACAGGGTAATTACTGCTCTTCTAAGTCTTTTGTATTCTAATTAACCCAAAGTTAATGGAGTTTAATCACTAACACTGAAAATGTTCCCTGTCTTCACAATGCATGGAGTGTGTGTTATAGGAGATATAACGACTGTCAGATAGGTTGTCTCTGACACACACAGGCCATTAGCAGCCAGTAAGAAGTGCGGGGAGTCCTTCCTCTGGGCCCTTTGATTGTGGACTGTCTTAGTAGTTTTAGTGGTGCTCGGCTATTATCATCCTCCAAGGTAACATGCAATGGTGCTTTTATGTCTTCCCTGAACTTTGGACCCAGCTGGATGTGTTTAGAACTCTTATAATGTAACAGAGGTTCAAAAGATTTCACTGCCTTCCATTTAGCTCTCCTGCTGACACTGTTGGGCCACTTTAATATGCTTGCACATAGAGTCTGGATCTCATCAAGGCCATATGAGGGAAGGGGGAAAGGTGGGTGGGTTGACAGGGGGGCTGGCTTTACAGGGAGAATCAATGTGATAAAGTACCGATCCATTAGTCGCAGTGGTGGTGAAGCCTGACAGATACAACCGACTAGGGGGCTGATTAGCACAAGTCGAGAGGGCGACGTTACACGAGGGACGCTATGTCGCGATAATTGCTATCAAATGTGGCGCAGCCCGTTGTTTTGACTGCATCCTAGCAGCTCGCTCCTGCTTTTTGAGGTGTGACATTTGACGACAGTTACATTTGGAGCTGTTTGAAAGAATAAAAAAGGCAATATCAAAAACCACACTTTCACAGTTTCTGAGACACCTCAAAGCCCCCGACTCTACTGCACCAGAGTGTCAGTCCAGGCATGAGTACAGAGTATTTTCCTAGGCTATAGCGTCACTTTCCCCTGGCCTCTCTGGAGAGTGTGGTGGGACGCTGTAAAACTTTACTGAGGGGAGTAGTGCGACATGGGAGTGTCTCACCTCCATTAAAGTCCTTGCCAGGGTGCTGTGGCATTTAAACACTCATAAATAAATAACAGTGATATCTACAAACCCCTAACATGGAGTTCCCCATTCTGAGGGGGAACAGCGGCAGGGGGGCAGCAAGAGGTACGACACTGGAGGAGAAAGGTCAGTGGAGGCGTACTGGTCTGATACCAAACTAAATGAATCCCCAAAAAACTTTACAGCAACCACTAATACCCACTGGCCCTCTGTAGTCGCACAGAGCCTCAGCCAAGCCTCTGCTCCCTGGGAGAACGAGGCCACCAATATAGTCATCATAACCAGGGTGTTTTTCTTACTCTTGTTTTACAGGCGAGGGGTTAAGTCACCAGCATCTGGAGGCCCATGCTGCAATTGAGGGGAGGTCAGCGCAGGAGCAGGCTTTTTCAATACAGTGAAATAAATTGCTGAACCAAATAGTAATGTTGGAGCGGGTGAGGGCAGCTTACACAATGTAAATTCAGCCAGGTGTGACATTAATAGCCTATATCCCGTATGAGGTCGTGCCTGTTGTTGGGAAAGTGATGAGTGTGTGGTGGGGAGGCATGGATTAATCTGCTGGCAGGACTAACATACAGAGTGAGAGGGAGCATTGGGAGAGAGTGGCACAGAGCTGTTAGCAGCAGAGCTGGGCTGACATCACCAGAGTTGATAGAATCAAAAGTTCTGGTTGTAAACGAGCCCACCAGTCCGGAGTAGAGGGGCTGCACTATGTCAGCCCTCCTGAGGTAATGCACAGTGCTGTGAGCCCTGCTTGCTCTGCATGAGGAGGATTTGGAGGGATTTTGGGTGGGCCTTTCGATGTGGCGTCCCTCTGGTGTCTAGATGGACAGTGCTGGTGAAGTGAGATTGATCTGCGGCTGGAGCTGAGCCCTGTGAGCCTGACAGCGAGACTGAAGAGTGAAGACGAATGAAGGCCCCTGCAGCAGCCAGTGATCTCCATCTGTTACACAGAGAGACCGAGAGCGAACGGGACAAGAGCTAGAGCATAGTGTGTTTACCCAGGTGTGTGTTGTAGCTTGCTAGCTGCTGTGGAACAATATTGAAAGCAGACTGAAAGCTAGGCTGTATGTACAAACCTGAGCAAGAAGAGTGTGTCCTTTACAAAAATGGCTTGGTTTATTATTTTCTGAAGGCAAATCAAGGCTGGGCTATCCCTCAGAGTCATGCTTTCCTTACAACCCCTGCTCTGCATTCCCATACTCCTACCTTTCCTTATCTCGGTGAGGGAATTTTTCCGCAATTGAGATTATTTAAATATGTATGTTATGAAAGGAATTACAGTAAATTTGGTCTAACAGCATCAAATGGAGGGCAGTCTGCTTTTTGAAGTATTCACAGGAGAGACATAACTGAAACATAATTTCAATCAATCCTTGCAGTTTGGCCCTTTATTTATTTATTTTTTTAAGTTCTAACCATGTAATACTTTTCCACAGAACATATATTAACACTCAAGCTGTTCATTGAGTTAAATAGAACAAGAAATGCAGAGGTGGTTTTGCAGAAAAGTTTCTGGCTTGCCTACTGAGTGTATATCTGTAACACTGGATTCATATTCCCAACCCCAAATTTTCACTCTGCATGAGAGAAGTATTGCAACAGCTATTGGCAAAAGAGCATGACTACAAGCTCTTTTTTCACTTCAGTGTATAAAAGTATTAGTATGGTTGTCATGCCAGGAAAAGTAAATCCTCCAGAGCTCTGTGCATGCACATGCAAGCGTGTGCATGTGCATCTGCAAATGCATAAGTTTGTACTTATAGAAGCGCTTGTGCAGACAGAGACAAAATCAATCTCATCAATTCGGCGGGGTAATTCCAGCGAGCCCACTGCTTCTAATTACAATAGACCTTGCAGTCATTGTCTATTTTCTCTTTCTTTCATTTGTCTGCCATCAGCTTCATATGGTTGTAGTTTGCATTAATTCATATGTGGTCCACATTTGTGTTCGTAGACTCAGTAGTTTAATCTCGGCCCAATCACAACAGAAAGGTATGTTCCGGATGCTTCTAAGAGCTGTCCCATCCCTGCCCTCTGGACATAGAGGACTAGCTATATTCTCACATGCCTATGCAATAATAGCACTGCTCAACGCAGAACAGCATAATCATCAGCACTCCATGCCAGATCGCATGCACGCACGCACACACACACACACACACACACACACAGTCTTTACGCTTGAGCAAAAGGGAACATTGAAATATAAAATTGTTTAAGTCTCAGCTTCTTTATGGTAAACAAAACAATGTACAGAATGTTTTGCATTGCAGGGGGATTTGAAAGCTGCACACATGGAAGAAAGTCATGCCATCTGCATTCAAAAGAACCTAAGAATTAAAAACAAACTTTATTGCAGGCAGTTTATTCTGAAAAATATTATTTTTTTAAGCATTAATGCACTGTATATATACTGAATATATAAATACATAGTGTAGTCTCCATAGTATGCACACAGTATGTGAGGTCCTGCTGTCCTTGTTCTACTGTATGTCTGTCAGTATGCTCTGTTAAACTTGGTATATTGTCCATCTACTGCTGCACCAATAGCGCCAAGACAAATTCCTGTACATTTATTTTTCTTGGCAATTAAAGTGCGTTTGCGCCTTTATTCAGAAAGTGGTTGTCATTTGCAGCATGGGCCAAAAATGGAATTAATCCTCTGGCCAACAATTGAATTTGACAATGAAAAAAATGCAATATCTGTATGATTAGTGGGATTGTAGGGAGTTCATTTTATTGCCCTTTTTGGCCCTAATGACGGCCAATCAGGGCAATGATGAATGTTACTGGAGCTGGTGTGGTGCCACATGCTGCAAATGTGACAAATTGGCTCTTGTAGCCCGTGCGGTTTTCCACAGAGCTGATCTGACTTGACATTTGAGAGGGTATTCCTCCTTTGGCAGGGACTGTGGAAGATAATGACTGCCATATTACATCAACATAGTGCCATGCCAACTGCTCAACTGATGACACATCCCATGATGCAAAGCTTTAATGCACTTCCCGTCAATGGTTGTCATACGGCTCTCAATATTGGTTATTTCTCAAGCTGTGTTATAACAGATAGTTAAACGATGATTCTGTTTTTAAGTGCACAGAGAGAGCTCCAGAGGGATTATACAGACATTATTATATATTTCATGTCTATTTAATTGGTCGTTATTAAAACATGTATCAATATTAATATGTCAGTCTTACAAATCTTCCATGACTGTGTCTGCATGACGATGTCTGCATCGAGTTACATTATGTGTGGTCTAACATGAAAAAGAAACCATTACAGCGATGCGACGGAAGCAATCACATTTATCTGACTGAATGGAAGTCCATGTTCTTTGGGAAAGAATTTGTATCTCGCTGCATTGATTCATCACCTGAAAATGCAGACAACAAGGCTATTATTTAGGATAAATGGGGAATGTATGCACTTGGGAGAATAGCCTGCTCCTCTCTTTCATTGTCCCACTTCATGATTTTGTATGAGGTGAAGTATTTTCAAATTAAAATCTTACCACAGATGTTCATTCTTAATCAACATGGACAATAAGGTCTACTCATGTGTTGTCGCATCCCACACTCTAAAATTCGCTTCGATTTGGAGCGTTAGTTAGTTCTGAAACACAGCGGGAGATGCTAGTTGGAAAAGCTCATGCTTTGGGGCACAGATTATTCCCTGCAACAATTACATTTTAAATGGCCTGTATCTACTAAAAAGTCCCTGCCATATAAAAAACTAAGCAGAAAAATCCTCTGCTTTGGCTCACTTTGTATATTTGTGTATAGTACCTACACTGCTGTTATTCTGGTAAACAGATTCAGTCTTAAAGAGAGTTTATTCAAGGTCCTGGTCCACCCCAGAATAACTATGCAAAAAGAGGATTATTCTATTTACTTGACCACATTAAACATCCCTGTGCCCTTATTGGAATTATTCTCCTGGAAACTATCTGTCGATCAGCATGTTGCTTCCCTTGTGAGCCACACCGCCATATGTTGTTTACTATTGTTAGAGCAAAAAATATCCCTCAGACTGTGCTGTGAGTCGTTAAATAGTAGTAATAGTGAGTAAAAATAAAAAAACAAATCCTTGTTCACTTAATGCCTGCCTTTTTTATTGGATATTACCCTGGATTGTCAGGTGTGGGTGGGCTTGGCTGTTCATCAGCCTATTAGCTTCAAGCCACAGGCTCTCATCTTGCCAGTTTATAAGTCACAGCCAGCCAAGACAAGGTGGTGGTCTAGATTTCCAGAAATCAAAGCAGATTGTTGTAAATCGTGATCATCACTTCCTTTCTGCATCCAAGGAAAGCATTTTGGAGGTGGTGGGAGATTATTCTACCAGACGCTGGTGTAATGTAGTATGTTTGGCTTTACCTATCCATCTGGAACACATTACACAACACAAGGTACACACTGTCATGGCAACATGGGCAACAGGGTCCCAAGACCACAGCCAGATCATCGAGGTCGAAGCTCAAAGAAAACAACTGATGTCACTTAAAGTGTTGAACAGAGATGCCTGGTGCACGTGCCAGGTATATTTTAGATTAGTTAAAGGATCAACACTTGTGCACAGGGTCATACAGTGAATACAAGAAAGTGCTGCAAATCTGAATACAGTGACCACTTTTTAGCTCGGTGGCTGTGGTGAGCAGACTTCCCGCTGGGTGCTGTTGGGAAGGGGCCACTCTGTGGTTAATTAGCGGGCAGTGATTTGGCCCCAAGAGGGCCAGTTCTGCCCACCAGTGAGCTCACTTCCCCTTGTCTTCACACTCACATGCACGGCCGCTCCCCAGCTATGAGTCAGCTTGTGGAGAGTGAGGGAGAGCGAGCGGGAGAGTGAGAGACAGGAAGTAATTTTACCCGCATCGGGCCCATCTCCAGTCTCATCGCCTGCCAACTCTGAGTAGTGTGATTACAGGCGAAACTGATTAAAACAAAACAACTTAGCCTCATGCCCCCCCCACCACATATACAGTACACATGGACTGTGAAAAACACACACACACACAGTTGGGAGAAACAGGATGTTAGCAGGATCCTGGACGTGATCTTTTTAGACTCTAATGGCATCCTGATGGAACACAGGTGCCTCCTGAGAGTTGCAGCACTTACACTGAATACACATGAGATGACTCAGTGCCTGCTTTCCTGGTTTAATCATTTAATGATTATTATGTCTTTAGGTATTTCCTCATGCTCATGCTATGGTACCGCTCAGGAGCTCCAGTCTGGTTTCTTGCAGACGGAGTTAAAAGACTTGATAATAAAGTGATGAGAAAGCAGCTCTCCATGGCAGCCACATAAACATGCCTCTGACTTTTAAAGGATTTTCCCTGAGACATCGGATGCAGGTGCTCTGCAGAGATCAAAGAGGCTAAGTAAAACCTACTTAGTTTGAGAACTCCAAGAGAGCTGATTTATTCAGCCAGTCCCACTGTAAAAATGCCCTGTAGTTTAGTTGAGAACCTCCAGCTAATGATACTGTATTCCTTCGGAGCAGTTAAACGGGATGATGCATTTCCTTTTACTGTAACAGAAAGAAAATCCCATGGGGAATGTGCTGGTCACCTGTGTTGGATTTTTAATGAAAAAGAGTAAGGAATACCATTTGAGGTGTCAGATCTGATACCTTGTTGTCTGATATTTTCTTTCAAAAACACAGTGCATCATGGCACACATGGCTTTTATTATTGGTTATGTAGTACTTAGCGCATGCATCAATATACTACAGTACCTATCATTGCCATGTGCTGAAGACCGGGGAGTTTTGCATTTTGGAAAGTAAATGGAATGCACTCACTGAACGCAAAAATGTCACACACTTTTTTTTTTTCACTATGTCTCCAATGACCCTGCCACACGAGCTACAGTATGTTGTTTTTAATATGACATTTTAGTTTACACTGTGGAGCGGGGAATTGGGTCAGAAATGGACCGTTTCCAAAACGCAGTGAACATTTGGTGTTCGCTCATCAAATCCACCAAACATGTGAGACCAACCCAGGGCAGTGAACCAGTGAGGGTGAGGAAACCATCCGGCAAACAAATAAGGCTTTCACTGTAGAGCTTCATCATTGCCATGGGAACTGTGTGTTTTACTGTGCAAATTAAACATAATAAAGTATAATAAAGTGAGTTAATACAAGTGTACAAGTACTGCAGTAGACCAGAGTGCATCAAAGTAGGGCAGAGAAGGGGCATGAGGAACAAAAGAGGTTTGGATTTTAGCACAAAGACTTTGCAATCTCACACAAGCTCAGGGTTCTTTATGAGGACAACACAACCATCAGGTGAAAAGATATCTATGCAACAGAAATCGAGTTGCGTGGGTGCGACCTTTGCCAAAACATGTGTGCGTCCAACCTGTCACGCAATTGCACCTATGTTGAAATCCTGCGTTATGAAAGCAACCAGCGCTTCTCGAAAACCTCCCAACAAACGTTGCATGAGAAGTCAAACGCTGAGAATTTCGGTATAATCAAAAGGGCCCTGAAGGAATTTCATCACATAATTTGACAATCGTCTGCTATTCAGTCCCATTCCCCACAGTGAGGCTGTCATGCCAGCAGTGACTCCTGGTTTTGGCAAAAGTTGATATGCAAAAATGTTTGACCTGTCACTACATGCTTGATTTTCCACTGAATCAGGGGATTTACCATCTCATTGTGCCACTGGCAGCAGGCTGAATGTTTTTGACCAGGGCACTGACACCATAAAGGTTACAGAAGTGTTGATTGCTACCCCTTGTATTTCTGTGCTAACTACTGTATTTTTTCCACATTATGACCTTATGTGTGCTTTTTCCATTAGTGCTCATTCACAAACTTTCTGTTTAAAGTCAACATTCAGAGCTCCTTCAAATATTCCAGACAATGTTTCTCATTCTCTCAAAAGAAAAATCTACAAAAGAAAAATCTTCCCACTGTAATGTTAAGCAGCTTTTTGAACTAGGATTTATCCTCTTGGTATGTTTACGCCAAGTACTTGGAGTTGGCTTCCGTGTGCACAGTTCCTGTATGAGCATCTTCAAATGGCCATAAATAACATTTATTCTTGAAACAGCTTTTCGTATGTTTAGGCCTCGCCAAGTACTTGGAGTTGGCTTCCGTGTGCACAGTTCCTGTATGAGCATCTGTCAAAGTGGCCATAAATAACATTTATTCAGCATAACAAAGTGCTGAAACAGCTTTTCCTCCTGGAGGCCTCCAGTAAGATATAAATGCCTTAAACAAACTTTGAAGCGGTGGCATGTGCAAACTAAAATATGAACAAACACACATGGTATGCAAACACACACACACACACGATTACACACACTTTTACTTTCACCTGTGTGATCTGCACCAAACACTGTGCTCGCACATTTCATTTGCGAGTGTGCACACAAATGTAGATATACCCTCCTACACAGTCTGTATTGTAGTGATAATGAAGCTGGACAGATTCCAGACACTCCTTCAACAACGCTCGATATTGTGCTTGGCACTACTATAGGATGCAGTTGAAAGCATGAGGATCTCAGACCTAAAAACGCACATATATGAGATCAGTCCTTATGGATGACATGCACCCAGTCATTACAGAGCTTAAGGATCACGGTCTTGGCTTTGTTCCCTTGTCATGGTGTTTTAAGGCTGAAATCCTCAAGACTTTGAGCTGTGTCTCCTGACGAGGCCTCATCACCTCAAACACCAGCCAGTCCCATATCATGTCAACATGCCACATCTAATGGTCACCACAATGATGAGTGGATTTTCTGCCTGGTTTGTCCCCAATGCAGCCTCCTGTAACTGCTTGTCTCCCCGGTGAGTGAATGTTTCACAGACATCCTTGTAGGAAGTTGACACAGGACGACACAGGGCTCGTACTACAACGCAAACTGTTTTACAGCGGAGGGCGAACCAGAGGTGAAGCGAATTGGGGGTAAATAGGGGACACAAAGCAGCAGCTACCAGTTCAAATATTGTGGTGACAGGGAGAGGAGGCTCTCAGGATCATTACCTGCAAGAACTGGACTTCTTGTTTTGACATGCACAATACATACCCTGGAAAGGAATACTGGAGGCATGAGGGCAGCAGTCGTGAAGGCTGGAGTGATTGAGCACCTCCATACATTGTGCAGTCACCTGAGCATACAGCCAAAGGCTTCTGCAAAGTGTGCAGCAGCCATTTATTTACTGTCTTTTGTCTGCCTTTTTCTTCATGGTCACATTGTACGAGTTCATGAGGGTTCTGTACTACGATGCAAACTGAAACCAGATAAAAAAAATTTTTTCTGTGTTCACAAACCACGAAAAGGCATCTGCTGCTGACGATGATGCGATACAATCAAAAGCTCAATAACAGCTACTAAATGGACCTTGAAGGCGAGGTTGTTTTGTCAACTGCTGTTTCAAAGGGAAAAAAATAGCTTTGAAACTCAACTTTTAGATCCTCAAAGTATTCAAAAAAAGGAAAGTAGAATATCTTCACTGATGAAGACCATGTGAAATTATTGAAAGCTCCAGAATAGCTACTAAATGAACCCCACGATGAGGCTGTTTTGTCAATATTAGTTAATAATTTTTTAAAAATAGTGGAAGTGTTTAGGCAGACACTTCATCCCCAATCTTTAAACTAGACTTAATTCCAACTTAAAATTACATTAAATGTGTGATCCATTACACACAAATCAGCAGTGTAACCTGTTAAAACAAAATGTATTGTACAATGTGGAAAAATCCACCTACAGCAAATAAATATTTTCAAATGATCAAAGTGATCCATTAGATGGAAGCATTTACATTCCTTCTAAGACTGAGAAATGATTTAGATATTGCAAGATCAATTAAATGGATAATACATTTGTGGGAATAATGCACACAGCTGTTGGTCTGCCTCTGTTACTTCTACCCCTTTACTGTATATTTTATCCTCCCTTTTCTTTTTGTTGTAAGCTTTACTAATCATGGATAATTATAGTTCTACATAAAGACTTGACAGATAATGCTGTACTTTTCTTTTCCTGTTACTGAAATAAAAAAGACTTTCTCATAAAAGTATAAAACCACTACATTGCATACAGTACAGATGGGTAATGAATTGAACAGTGTGGGTATTAAAACATTTTATTTTGATGTTTCCCCTCAGTTTGTCACTCATCTGTATCTGCCAAGTGTTTGGAGATTGTCATATGTAACTACTGTAATACTACAATCACATTTATCAAAGTATGATGTATAATATAATGCAATTTAGTTGTAGCAACAACACAGTTATCATTACATTATCATTATACTAAATGTAAATTATTATATACAGACGGGTTACAAATGAAAGGAAAAACAAACATAAAGTGTCTCAGTAAGGTGTTGGGCCACCACATACAGCTTCAACGCTCCTCGGCTTTGATTCTCCAAGTCTCTGAACTCTACTGGAGGAATGAACGCCATTCTTCCAAAAAATATTCTCTCATTTGGTGTCTTGACGATGGTGGTGGAGAGTGCTGTCTAACACGTGCAATATATATTATATATATATATAAATATCCTGTGCGTGTGATTTGTGTGTGATTTAGCACCAACATCACCACGTCACATGGCTTGTAAATAAATGTGTACTTGACTAATAAGGGTGATTTTGATTTGGTCTCTAAAGGATTGCACTTATTATGTTTTGTAACCAGATTACTGTAATCCAGTTACGTTAACTTCACAAATGTGGGAATAAGAAGAAAGGAGACTTTATGGCCTGGATGACTAGCAGCTTCGAATGGGATGAAATGACAAACACTTGAGCTGTTTCTCAGTTGTGAAACAGAGACCGAGTCCAGGCCTAATAGCCAAAGAGACTGGGCTTGGCTACAGCCACTAATTTGTACTATAGTGGCCATTACTGAGAGACAGCAGCCAGCTGTGGCGTACTGCTGCTTATCTGGAGGTAATGAGAGGTAACATTGGTGTAATGTGGTTCCATGCACACATATTTGTCTCCCCATCCAGAATGTCTCTTGACTCTCCCTCTCTCTCCTTTCTCCCTCTGTCAAATAAATCCTCTGTGGCTGTTTTGAAAAATCCCTCCACCTTTTTTTTCTGCCAAACATTCTTTCTCCCTCTCTTTCTCCTAGTCCTCATTAAACTCACGAGAAAGAAAGCGCGTTTAGTGCGAGCTCAGGGGCCCCCCGGCGCAGTTGTGGGAAGGGAACTGTAACAGTTAATGGAGGGAGGTCTCACCCAGGGAGAGGAGACACCCACATTCAACACACACACAAATACACTGGAAGATCAGAGAGCAACAATGTTTTCGGGTGATGTCAAAGGCGGCAGATAAACAGGGCACGTCTGGAGGAGCAGCGGGGCTCCTGATAGGACTCAGGTGATGGAGGGGAGAAGGGGAGAGGAATAGCCCAAGGTGACGCTTGTCTGGCCTGTTTCCCGGCCTCCCGTGTTGGAGCATGAAAAGGAGCAGGTCGTTTACACCCCAGTGAAAAAATCCACCATAGCCACAGCAGCACCTGGATGTTATTTGGGCTAATGGACTCGGGGCTTACTCAATAGTAATCAACTTGGGGGGGCTTGTCGCTTTGTTTCATGCACCACCTTTCTCCAGCACTGCCTCCCTTTGTCTTACACAACTTTTCTCTCCACTTTTCTCCTCCCCTCCTACCTGCTCTCCCTCCCCATCCTTATCTCTCCCCACCCTCTCCTTTCTCCCTCTCGTGTGTGTTTATTTTATTTTGCGGAGAGCTGTGTTATG